>OX438879.1:37573125-38823125 GCA_949315895.1 Anania crocealis | reverse complement strand
GCACAAAAGTAACATTCCCCTTTATCCGATTATAACTGCAACTGCGTCAGTATTTAAATAGCATATTTTATGGATTATTTGATAGAAATTTCACACATCAACGTTTTTATTTTTGTATCAATTTGATGTGAAGGAATAACTATTTTTTTAGCTTTGAGTACATTGTCTGCATCATTTTAATATTTCGAAAAAGTGTTTTAACTTAAAAAATATTTTTATCTTCATTAGTCCTGACTCCTGGACCATAAAAAATATTTTTAACTTCATTGGTCCAACAATTTAAAAAAAAAAAAACACTTATTGTTGGTGGTTTTAAATGCTGTTTGTTTAGCTAGTAGGTTTAAAGTAATTCCATGGATAATACTATTGAATGTTTAATCATTTTTTAAAAAGTTTGTTCATATATAAATATGCTTCCGCTTTCACCGGTTGTAATAAATGTAAAAAAATATTTTTAATGATATGCAATTATTATGTGGCTTGCACGAAACAGCACCTATTTACATCACAGAGCACATTGTTTAACTAACAAATAAACTCATGGATGTTATACAATACAATTTATTTATTTATGACAAAATAGTAAGAATATTTTAAATTGTTGTGGTATTTCCCCTATTTCAGACTACACCAAGGTGGTGGCGGTGTGTTATGACAATTATTTTCAAATGTTAGTATTTTCGATCATTGTGGTGCCAATAACAATAATGTTAGTGTTATATCCGCTACTAACATCACAGAATTTGGATACTGGTGTTCAAAATAACCGAGAAAATGGTGTTGCTGCAGTAAAAATAGCGCATTACCCCCAAGGGGATTTCAATGATAGCATTGAAAAACATAAAGCGAAAGGTATGGCATAGTAAAAGTAAGACCTGATTCTGTAATAGATGTCGAGAATCACTTGCTACTAGTAAAATTTGTAATTTTAGTGCAAGCAAGTAAATTCATAGTATGAATAGGAAACGTCTTAAGGTGACACTTCGTGAGATGAGTTATGTAAGTCTGAATACAGGTGTAGAAATGGGCTGAAATATGATTTCCCAGTACAAAAAAACAACAACAGTGAACGCGTTCTTGAAACCAAGTCTACATTTAATGAAAATTGATATTATTAAATAGTAATTATTAAATGATTTTAGGAAAAGCTAATTATAAGAATGTTTTGAATAGTTTACTGCCTATTCATAAACCTATTTTTTATATTCTGTTTCATGGTAGCTTTTTTAAGAGTTAGTGGTTTGAATTGCCATTTATCTTGTTTTTTATGAGTTTTCCATATTTCAGCTCTGTTTTAAGCGCTATGATCAATTTGATCATCGATAAAAAATAAGAACCTACATTGTAGGAACCTCGAAATAACTTACTTATAACTAATTTTTTGTTTCAAATACTCGTTGCTTTTCTTGTAAAACGACTAAAACTTGTAAAAAAAATACATCGTGTTTGTTTTTTCTATCGAAAAAAAAATTCGTTCCATTCGTGTTTTGGCTTTTGTAAAATAGTTAATCCATAAGTCATCTTGAAATCAATAAAGGAACAGCTACAGTTGATTGTTATTCGCGACGTTCGTCCCGTCTTAAGCTTATCGTCTATTAGCCACGCTTTCCTCCGAGTAGCGCCGAGATTTAAGAGGAAACACCACGGGCGAGATAATTGAAAAATAGGTATTTGTAAAATCTATTGCTGTCGCGCAGTGCCAAACGCCTTCACCACAGAGTGTGATAGAGACAACTGCTTCTTGGACCGAAAATACCTACTAAAAGCACACCAAATCAACGTTTCGTAGTCCCCCGATTACTTTTACAAAACTAGACCGATTGAAATACTCTTTTCATTAAAAATTAAAAAAAAGGCTTTGGCCGTGTTTGTATGTTTTCCTTTTTTTCTAAATTTTTGCCAAATTTGTTTTCTGGATGTTTGAACACAGCGGAAAACCTGGCGAATTTTTTCGATTTTTGAGGGCTCATATCTTTTTTATTAATTAATTTATGAAAAAACAGAAAACATAGAAACATGCTAATAGTGGAGTAATTTTTGTAATAAAAATTATTGCTCTACTGGCTTTATCCAGGGAGGAAACAGGGGACTACGTTTGTATGGAAAAACGGCCCTAGTGTTTCCTCTTAATTGCCACAGTGGGCAACGCGTTTCTATTTTACTTTAATCGGGAGTAGAGAAAGACATGTCTTTAGAGTTAACTTTTGTAAAAATAACCAACATAAAAAAACATTTAATGATATCATCAAATGGATCGAGATAGAAATCAAGATGTATTATTTCAAACAGTAAACCAATCTAATATTTTCCATAACGTTCGACATAGTGTGCCGGTTTTTAATTTAAATAGTGATCGTGTCGGATAAATTTAAGCTGTCGGCACTTTCGAGTACTAGTGAGTGCAGCATTCGTGCTACTGAGACGCGACAGCTATGGAGTCCATGGCCTGACTCCCTAAAACGAACTCTGGATCGAGCCATTATAAACCTAACATACCAAGCTGTGTGTCTGTTTCATATTTTCACTTATGTCATCATATTATGTCCACGATTATTGTGATAGGTTTGGTCTTTGAAATGATTAAGAGGAAACACAAGGGCCGTTTTTCCATACAAACGTAGTCCCCTGTTTCCTCCCTGGGTAATGCCAGTAGAGCAATAATTTTTATTTCATAATCTATGGCCACTATTAGCATGTTTCTATGTTTTCCTTTTTTTTCATAAATTAAATAATAAATAAGATATGAGCATCCAAAAATCTAAAAAATTCGCCAGATTTTCCGCTGTGCTCAAACATCCAGAAAACAAATTTGACTAAATTTTAAAAAGAAGCAGAATATACAAACACGGCCAAAGCCAAAAGTATTAAAATCGGGCTACTTTTGGATAAGGAATCGGGGGACTACGAAACGTTGATTTTGTGTGCTTTTAGTAGGTATTTTCGGTCCAAAATGCAGTTGTCTCTATCGCGCTCTGCGGTGGTCCGCGGTGGAGGCGTTCGGGACTGCGCGACAGCGAAAGATTTTACAATTATACCTATTTTTCAATTCTCTCAACCGTAGTGTTTCCTCTTAATGTTTCAATTATTGAAATTTCGTGCATATGTCAAAAAGAAAGATTGCCAAATCTTTAGTTTAACATAACAATATTTCCTTTATTGAATAAATAGACGATTGCTCAGGAGCAAATAAGAGGGAAAAAAGCAGGCGCTACTTTAATAAGTAGCATAATTCGTATAACAGTCTTATAATATTAAAGGTGGTTTTTAGTCCTACTCCACCACTGAATGGAAACCAACTAATAGAAATCTATAACCAACTTTAAAAACATTTGTTTTGGCATGCTATAGTTTTTTGCAAACGATTACTAGCATGATCCATCACCATATGGCGCATACATATCTACTATATATACAAAAATGGCATGCCGCTTGAAATGGGTTCACATTATATGTAATTAAAAGTTTTGTTTTAAGTTATGAAATTAATTTTGTTTCAATTTCGGATCAACGTATACCTAACGTAACATAATCGAAGGGTTGTCGGTTTATTGCAAAAAGTCTTATAGCATAAATTTCAATTTTTAGTTTCCAATTCACTGTTTAGGTCTAATCATCATAGGAATTTTTTATTTAAGTTAAAAAGGTACATATTAATGTTTGAGAAAGAAATAAATCATAATATATTTATGTTTGCCATTATTTAATTTTTCATTAATACCTTTTTTATTATCAAATGATTGCGATAAACAGATAGTTTCTAAAACAATGACTTGTTTTTTAGTGTTTTTAGCCAAAGGCTCATAACGACGGCGCTCTAATGTGGTCGGATCCTAATGTTTTTTTAAATAAAAAATTGATGGATATCCAGCGGGTACCATACATTCTTTTGGGGTAAAGCCAGCCTATTATGCTATTCCAGTCTGTAATCTATCTGCGTTCCAAATTTTATCCAGATCAAATAACAAACATCCATCCAAACATTTGCATTTACAATACACGTTACCTATGTAAAATGTGCAAATTTTGATTGATTGACAGTATAGCATTATATTTTCAGCCGATCCATTATTGATATCTCCGAACCACCTCCGAATAGTATCACGAACAGACTGGCTCGCACAGCCGGTGGAGGGTGAACTGGACAAGATACGGCAGCCAGTTCCTTGGGTGGTCATAACTCATACTGCTACTGAGGGCTGCGATTATCAGGTCCGTAATCAGATAAATACCGAAATACATTATTTAACCCTTTTAGTTACCTAGGCTGAACTAGTCTTACGAGTGTTATTCCAACGGTCACTCATACAGCTTGGTACGCTAGATTGTTCCTAACTTGCGGCAAGAAAAGCGTATTGTTTCACTCAACCCGTAAAATTTTACTCTCGAATTCTGAACTAAATAACTTCATAAAATTATTTTAAGTGTTTTGTTTGTCATACAGGGTGTCTGGTGGAAGATTTATATTTTTAAATACTATTATTTCAAAAAGTAATAAACGGTGCGGGGGGAGGGTGGCGCCGTTGGAATCACCGATCGTGCGGAGTCACTATGTCGCAGTGGTCGAGTGAGCATCGCGCGTTTCCTGTCGAGGCATTTTTTAAGAGTAATGATTCTTACGTAATTGCTCATCGCCAATTTTGTTCAAAGTTCGGTATTCGGCGAATACTATAATAGTGTAAATTTAATTCGTTCGTGGGTGCAGAGATTTCGCGCAACTGCTTCAGCTATGAATGTCCCACGGCCAGGGCCCAGTCGATCTTCAAGGACTCCCGAAAACATTGAACTGGTTGAAAGCAGCTTACGTGAAAATCCACGACTTTCAATACGGAAGAGAGCAACCTCACTGGGACTACCAAGAGCGATTATTCATGAAGTTTTAATAAAGGATCTGAAGTTCTCTCCTTTTAAAATTCAAATCGTCCAAGAACTAAAAGAAAGTGACTTAGATTTATGCAAAAAAAATTGTAAAACGATGTTGGAGCGTTTTCGCACTGTAAATCCCATTTTTTGGAGCGACGATGCTCATTTTCACTTAAACGGCCACGTGAACTAGCAAAACTGCCGTTAATGGTTTCCAAGAACTTGCAACCCTCGATTGAAACATCAAAAACCATTGCATTGCCCCAGGGTAACTGTTTAGTGTGCCTTATCCACGCATGGGATAATTAGACCATTTTTTTTCGAAAATTTTCGAGGCCAGGCGACAAATGTCAATGGTGAAAATGGTCGACGCATGATTACGGATTTCTTTTTGCCAAACCTGCGAGCTCATCCATCGTACTCTGCACACACGTGGTTTCAACAGGATGGGGTGACTGCACACACAGCCAGAGCTTCGATGAATTTGCTTCAGAAAATTTTCCCCCAAAAACTGATCAGTCGCTTTGGGGACATCCCACGGCAACCGGGGTCGCCCGATCTAACTCCCATGGATTTTTTTTATGGGGCTACCTAAAAGAGAGGGTTTATAATGAAAATCTCCAATCTCTTGTGGCTTTACAGGAAAATATTCGTCGAGAAATCAGCTCAATTAAACCAAGTTTACTGCAGCGTGTGCCACAGAACACAAGGCTCCGTTTTGAACAGTGTGTACAACTCGACGCAAGACATTTCGATGACATACTCTTTAAAAAATGAAATCCGCATTTCTATTCTATCGTTCAATGCTCTTAATAAAACTTTGTGTCAATTTTATTATTACGTTTTTTATTTAAGTTTGAAAATATAAATCTGCCACCAGACACCCTGTACAAGCTCATATTATCTTAACTTAAATAGCTTAAAGTTGGTCTGGGGTTAATTTCTTTCAAATTAATATTTATGACAAATAGTTAATATGCCTATTTATTTGTATATTCGTTACATATAATATACTAGCAGTGGCTCGCGACTACGTTCGCGGATAAAATTTTGCCTATGGTATACCCTAACCCGTAATCTACCACTATGCAAAAAAATTGACGATCCCTTGCAATATGAAAAACAAACATAGTGATCCCACGGTAACCTTACTTTCCAAATTTAACCTAAGAAAAACGTTGTATTGTAAGTAAAATAACGGTGAGAGTTCCACTCAACAATAGTAAATCATACGAACTTGGTTGACAAGTTTCACTGCATTTACTATTGTAGTGATACTGCAGATTATTGCTCGGGGTAATACTAAATAATAAAACCTCTCGGGGCGCTAAACCGTATCTTCAAGTTACTAATGGCACCGAATGTGGTAGAGTTCCGCTGATACTGGTTGAGTCTCACATAAATCAGTAGTGGCACCTGATGTCGTATAAAAAAAATGTGGACTCCACATACATTGTTATAAACCCAATTTTGAATAACTATTAAAAGCACTCGTATTTTGGAATCCAGGAACAACGAAGATACCACAAACACGCAAACCCGAGAAAGTAGAAAAATCCTTTTTTTTCTAAATTGAGCTCGAGAATCGGACCCAGGACCTTGGAGTAGGCGACTCCTTGAAAACCAGTGTGTACGCCGCTCCGCCACGGAGGTCTTCAGTACCGTATTATATATGTAAAAGAATTTACTCGCTTCACAAATGTCTTCTTATGTTTCAGAGTGAATGTGTGCTACGCGTTCGCCTTATCCAGATGTTCCACATAGAGTCGAAAAAATGGGACGATATTGGATACAACTTTCTCGTGGCAGGTGACGGGTCTGCGTACTTTGGCCGCGGGTGGGACTACATCGGCGCACATACTTTAGGTTATAACCGATATAGCGTGGGCATTGCTTTCATAGGTACCTTCAACAATGAAACACCTCCTAAAAAACAAATTGAAGCTTGCCAAAAGCTTATAAAACTAGGCGTACAACTTGGTAAAATTGCCAAAGACTATAAACTCTTCGCACACCGGCAGCTTAGTTCCACTCTTAGCCCTGGAGATAAATTGTATGATATTATTAAAGAATGGCCACATTTTGTACCAGAAAATACTGACATAGAAGAACTAGCTCCAAAAGATTACTGATTTGTCTAACGGCCATTTCCAATAACCTATCTATCTTCAGTTTTGGCATATCGGAGATAGGAAACAGTTTCTATCTCTGTTTTTTCCGTCCAGAGAAACAAAGACAGAAGTTGTTTTCTATCTCCGATATGCCACTACGAAAGTCATACTCGGGCCAAATATTATCTTTCTGAGAATTTATTATAAAAATATATTCAAAATATCTTAAAAACTTAAGGAGGTTATTAGGTTACAAGCTGTTTGTGTTACATTCTGCGCGCGGCACGTTGTAGATAACGCGGCAGATGACAATAAAAGTTTCCATCACATTAGCAGGCTTTGGACTGTCATGATGGTAAATTCTAGATATGTATTTTAAATAAAGATATAGGCTTTGCTAGCCTGTGCTGTGCTCTTTCTAGGATGACTGGCTACGAATGCCGAATTTAAATCTTCCACTGTTGTAGAAATGCATGGGCTGCATCTCGATCGACCTCGGTCCACGGTCAGAGGCCGAAACTGTCCACAATTTCTCAATCTTTGTGTGGCACTAAGCATGGTGTTCCAAGATATGCCGAATACTTTGTTAGTAACGTCGCATTGTCGCGAATACGATATTATCACTACACACAGCTATAGTGTACAGAGCGTCAAAATATGGAAAACTTCTTTTCGCAGCGCGGGGAGTAAGACGCAGAGGCGTTAGTGTCACGTGCGCGTCTATCAATAACTTCCGGGTTTACTGGTGGTAAAATTACTGGTGCTGAACAAACAGTTTTGAGGTTTCGTACATATTAAAAATAACCTTGTATACTCTATCCTAGGGTTTGAAAAACGTTGACGATTCCTCTAACTTCAGTTGCTACGTCTACACAGCCTGTTAATGTTATCAGGCTTAAGATAAATGGTATTTTGACCTGGCATTTTATTATATTATATATGTTACCATTGTTTTAATAAAGTACTTGTGTATTTTATCAATGTTTAAAGTATTTGTTATAAAGATTAAAATTTTATAATATAGTTTAAGAGGAATCAAATTGAATACAGGGTAAAACTTACTTAAGTCTTCTAACGAAAACATGAAATGCCATATAATAATAAGTTATGTGACGTACCTAAGTAAAATATTTTTCCAACGTCATGGAATAGTTGTAAACTACCCTGTATGCTTATCAAAAGCTCAGAATAATCTGTGGCATATTGTGATGGCATCACATCTAAAATATATAGTAACTATTTCTGAAATAGTTTATTTAAAACGGTTATGGGCTAATTAACCTTAAGTTTTGTGATGGTTACGCATTTAGACAAGTTTGTAATGATGTTAGGTTCAATTTGTATAGCACAGATATCATAACATCACATCTATATGTTAGATGATTACTATACATGACTTTCATTAATTACTTAATTGTGTAAATGTTGCATTTTTTACTGATACGATACTTACTATTCTGAACGTCATATATTTTTAAGATTTGGTGCTTATCATACTGCAACTTATTTGTAAAATACTTTAAGAATTCATTCTAACAATTTACTGCCTAGAAGAAGTCTATTTTACATTTTGAATTCTATAAATACAAGAATACGTAAAATATGTAATGCGTCGTTTTTTATATGCTTAACAAGCCTAGACTAGCGTCCACAAACACAAGCGTGCGATCGGGATGTTTGGCTTGGTTTCCGAGGTCTTGTCTCCAATCCTGGCTAGTCAACCTTTCTGCCAGTGCGCCCGAGCTTGCGTGTGTATCAAAGCTATGAATTATTGCTTTAAGGCAAAAAACACGTTGTTTATAAACTATTTTTATGACAGCGACTAGTATTACGCATTTCATTGGCCACTTTCGAGCAACGCGGCCTTCCGTAACGGGACGGAAGGCCGCGTTGCTCGAAGTTGGCCACAATAAGGTACTCGATACTACATTTGAATGGTCGAAACGCTATTTTGCCAATGGGTTTTTTATATATAGTGTACTATGTAGTCGCGAATTACCGTACTCAAATAACTAACATTTTATCAATTCAAAGCGAATAAAAGTTTGTATGTGATTATAGAAATTACTTCATTACTATTAAAAATAATGATTTTAAATAATATCCCAATAAATCTAAACTGAATTAAAGCAGATAAAATAGTTTTACTATTAGAGTTTAAATGATGAAAATTATAAGTATTTAAATAACGTCACACAGTGACACTACTCCCTTACGGCAAAAGTTCGTATTATGAAGTCAATTAGCTAGTGGTTTTAGTTGTTGGAACAGTGCAGGTTTGCTTAACGTTGCGGTATGTGTTAAAAGTTCTTAAAAGGTACTGAGCTAATACGCAATCAAAACAATTTGGCACATGACAGCTGAAACTTATTCGAAATAGTTAGGAGACTCGCTAATATTATTTCGAACGGTGATCTATATAACTACTACATACGAATGTCATAGTGAATTCTACGCATTTAACACTATTGATTGTAGGTGAAATTTACTATAAAATACTGACTTATTACAAAAATATATTCCTGTATACATATAACCGTTATAACTGTTATAATAGGGGTTAAAGTATGAAATTGCCGATTATTTTCCCACTTTTTATTTTCTTTATAGCTCTTAAGTATAGTCATATTATTGCGTAATTCTTTTTGTATTGTATCAAAAACTAAATAAAGTAACTTTTGACAAAAAAAAATGCAATACTAGTGCCTATTACTTCAAAGGAAGTCGTTGAAAAGACCCCTTACAATGTGTCAGCTGTCCTTCTTGCTTCAATTAAGTATATTTGTATTATATACTTTGATTTTCAGAAATTTAAATACTATAATGCGTAGCTTTATAACCATCTAACTTTCACCTTTAATTGCATCGAAAACGGTTCAGGCGTTTTTAAAAAAACTAAAAAATGGTTAGTATGGAAAAATGACTTTTCTCGATTTCGTCCATACAAAACGGCAATTTCATACTTTAACCCCTAATATATACTTACATAGAACAACAAACCTACAGCGTGCACACCGGTTTTCAAGGTGTCGCCTTATCGGAGGTCTCGGGTTCGATTCCCGGACGGGTCAATGTAGAAAAAAAAGTATTTTTCTACATTTTCTCGGGTCTGGGTGTTTGTGGAACCTTCGTTGTTTCTTGTTTCCAAAAAACGAGTGCTTTAATTAGTTATTCAAATTGGGATCAGAACAATGTATGTGATGTTGTCCGCATTTATATATTTATTTGTTTTATTTGTATAAAACGTATATCATGCTTGCCGAGTGCCACGAGTCGTATTCGATTGAGCATCACTTTGATGAGATCGGGGAAGTAGCTAGTTGCGGTGCTTCCGCCGATGTCACATTCCTGCCATGCACCGAATTATTTTCGTCAAGTATAATAGTGTGCACCAGCTTTTCCGGGAACAATCAATAGTGTCGCCTTATGAGCAGTCTATTGTCAATAATGGCAATTTAATAAAGAACCTAAATCTAAAACATGAACAATAGAAGTTGAAAACACAGCTTCTACTTTATTGTAAGTTACTCCGTCCTAAAGCATCAAAATTACATCACAATTGCTGTACCTGTTATAACAATTATTTGCACTAGCTTTAGAATGTAAGAAATTAATCTATGTTTTTTTTATGGTAATCAATCAACAGCTTATCAACTTGCCACGCAAAAGACAAGTTTTCTCAACTGATTCTCATCTTAAAGATAGCCATTTTGTGTTCACCATCCAAAGACAAGCATTGATTTGTTGGCTCATGCCAAAAAAAAACGGTTATTTACTAATTGTTTGTTTAGTTTCTAGTGTTAGTACTATATCAAACGGCTATATAGCTTTTAAAGCAAAAATGCTAAAAGTTATGTAGGATAAATAAATGTTTGAATCGCCACACATGACATGACATAACTTCAATCCCAATAATGTGTGTTGTGTGAGACTGATTGCAATTACACTAACACAATTAATATAACGGGATAGATTTTATCTTTGTATTATATAAAATCTAGTCTGAATTTCCTTAAATCACATGGAAGGTGATTTTGAACCTTGAAGGTTGAGGAAATTAGAGTATTTAGGTAGGTTGGCTTGCTGGTGATTGTATGTAATTTATTATGTAAAAATTAAGGACTAAAGCGTTACTTTGCGGAAATCCATCATTAATATGAATTTAGAAAATTATTATGCTAACGATTTCCGCATTGTAAAATCGGAATAGGTACCTATACCACGCAAGTGCAAGCATTATCTGCCCGAATGAGTAGTTTTTTTTCGCCATCTGTAAATCTAAAGACTGTTGGTTTTATCTTTTATCTTCCATAACAATGAAGAGCGCTTGGGTCATGGGTCCTAAAATTCTGATACCTGTTCTTTTCTCTGAGGCCAATGTTGTTCCCTGCAGTTGACAGGTGTTGATTGACTAACCTATACTGTGATATATTTTTGTTTTTTTTCTATTTGTTTGTTTGGTGCAGGTGTTTACCCTGATGTGTCCTCTTAAGATTCCTTTTGGCCTCACAGTGGAATGTACTTT
This sequence comes from Anania crocealis, assembly GCA_949315895.1. Classification (NCBI taxonomy): domain Eukaryota; kingdom Metazoa; phylum Arthropoda; class Insecta; order Lepidoptera; family Crambidae; genus Anania; species Anania crocealis. Next base: position 38,811,629 of record OX438879.1, on the reverse strand, counting down.
AAATCTTGTAGCCCCTTATTTCTTCTTCCTTCGCTCTTACTACGACGTAAAAAGCTCCGAATATTGGTATTATTACAACCGATAGCTGAAGCCACCATGAAATTTATTTTTAAATGCTGACGCTTGAATCTACATAATCAACAATGCTTTTACAGTGACCTCGACTCCTCAAACCTTTGCAGGTAGGCTAAATATCTTGCAAATCCCGGTTTGTCATTTTCTTCTTTTTTACGCAAGCATGTTTGAACGCTGTCATAAGAAGGTCAGAGGGATCGTCTGAAGCGTCAATGTCAATTATGTTTTTTCTGCAACTCTGTAATTATTCTCGAATTGACCTTGTTCCTCCATTATTATATTTATAATTGTTATCAATTTGTCTATAGATCTCTTCGTCTCGCTAATTCGATTGCGAGGAGTCTGTTTCTATGCTTGTGGTTGTTACGTAAATATCTGGACAATTACTTTAATTTGAAAATATAATCTCCGTTCTTGCTTAGTCGTCGGAGCGCAGACGTCAGGCGACAACATCTCCTAAGCATGCCAGGTGAAGTGGCGAAACGCGTCGAGGTTTTTCTTATTGGGTACCAATAATTGCATTATCTGTACTGCATGTATTTTTTAAAGGAAAACAGTCTGCTTCCTATCATGAACTAATCCTTGCTCATTCGGTGTTGGTGCGGGTAATGTAGTTTAGGTACCTAGGACGATGTTAACAAGCAGAAATTATTAGTAGAATAATGTTCCAAAATGTATATTTCTTTGATAGGTATTTTTTTGAAAATGCTATCCTTGAATAAAAAATCATCATCGTCAATCGTAAAAATTTTATTCAAAGGATCATATTATTTTCTATGTACAATTGCTAGAATACATTTGTTTATTTAAAAAAATAACATGTAATTGTTAACATTTATTTACAGTGATAAATTAATTAAAGTTATTCATTGAAATGTACCGTAGTGGTACCTAAACTTATATTTTAAGTCTTATTTTTTTAAACAATATTTTTTTTTGTAAAAAATCGTACTCTGTTGTGATTTAATGTTTTAATTTTCCAAATTACAACATCAAATATGAGAGGCGCCTTTTTAAATATCATAAATGTTTCTTGATATTGGTTCAAAGTATTTAAAATGCACGATGGAATTATCTTTAGCAGTTATAACTATGCAGATCAACCTAAAATAAATTTAAAAATATATCAAGTGATCCTGATCTTGATGCGTTGTTATTCGGTTAAAAATGTAGATACTGGCCATCTATAATAGAGTTTGTGTTACTCAGTTCTAAAGGCTGCTTATTAGCTTGTAACTAAGTAAGCAGTGATTAACTAAGTTAACTTGTAATAGTTTAGTTAGTGAACTGTGATATTTTTAAAAGGCGCTTGCCGACTCTCTAAGTAATTTTGATAAAATGAAGGTTTTAAAACATTGTTTGTACCTAATTATAATGTTATGTTCTGTATGTATACATTATTTAATGGTGACCATGTTCTGTAATAAATGAAAGTTTATACTTTAGTTTCTAAGTGTAGAATTTTATTACTGTAAAATTGAACCTCATACCTATCCAAAATCAAGTCTGCCATAGTAACTATATGTAAATAAACAAATATTTTGACCATACCAAGTAGTTCGTATATCAGTTTTTAATTATGTTATTATAACTATTATGTCATTATCTTTGAATAAATTATGTTGTTGTTATACTTTGGCAATCGAGTTATACAGATTTGATGACAGTTTTATTGACCTCCTGACTATGAGACAGTAGTGTCTCATCTACGAGTGACATCTATGACGAGTATCCGGATGATCGAGCTCTGCTCGGTTTTAAACACAGATAAAATGACGTTTTAAAAAAATGAGACCTAGCTAGATCGATTCATCGCCCCTGTAACCTCCTACGTACTAAATTTCAAGAAAATTGATGGAGCCGTTTCCTGAGATTATTGTATATTGCCTATTTAAAGATTAGGAATAACCCAATTTATACTTCTTCAGACGTAATTATAATATAACAAAGTTAACCGATTGCTCAGCATATATCCACTTACATCACGCGAATGTAAAATCTGATGTAATTCTGGGCTCAAAGATGATAGAAACGTGTATTTCCTTGTATAGATATTTCAGTTTTAAGTAAGTATCCAACCATTTAATGATGGTTTTGAATGTTTCATCCTTGTCTAATAGTACTGAGTTCAATTTAGATGTGCTAAGGTTTGTTTGTGTTGTGACCGACCTTTGCTCCTCGGTTCCTTCTGCATAATGGAATTCTTTCGTGCTATTGAATTCAAATTCTGCAGTTTTAGATTAAGCCGTGTTGTAGTTCCCTGAAGGTTATTTTTTTCTTCAATCTCATTTTCCAAGTGTGAGTCATCTCATTAGTAATACCATTATTTGTAGTCGTATCTCTTCCCAATTATTCTTGGTAATTTTGTACATTTGTGACTGGTCACCAGCTGGTCACTTACTAATTTTAATTCATAGTCAGAAATTTCTCGTAGGGTTCGTATCTGGCTGCCGAATTGTTTAATGCAGCCTTTAATTGAAGTTCGTGTACGTTTTAACTTAGTTAATTCATCCACTTCGGCACCAATTCTTATTAAATTCTAAAACAATACCCTTCTATTTGCAAGCAATGATATTTATTTTTTGATTGACACATTGAATGTCATAACAAACTAAGTGACATCAGAGAGTACAAATATGTAAAGAGTATGGATTTGAAACGGATCCGAACAAACTTTGCCTCCACTTTTTATCTCTTTAAAGACTAAATTCTCAAAAATCCTGAAAGACGTCATTCATAATTTCTAATCAGGTAGCTGGATACCAATTTTCATCGACTTAGCTTCAAAACTGACGGAGTTTCATACAAACTTGTGGGGCCCTTTTTACCCCCTTAGAGGCGGAATTTCCAAAATCCCTTTCTTAGTGCTCACCTACATTAAAAAAGGAAGCGTGGTGAAAATTTTCAGATTTTAAATCACAGTAGTTTAAGCTGTACGTTGATATGTCAGTCAGTCAGTCAGTCAGTCAGTCAGTCATTAAATCAGTTTTCACTTTTATACGAGTATATTTAATATTTATATTTAGATAATAATTTACCAAATTGAGAAATTATTATTTTCTTTTAGATATTGTCCTCCATTGACTCAATTAAGAGATCGATTCTGTGCTGAAAAATAAACCAGTATCATTTCCAGGGTCCCTATCTTCAAAACAAATTTATCCTAATAGGTTAAGAAATTAGTCAACCTTATTTTACACCCTATTTTCTCAGGGATGATTGCAGAGTAAGAAACCATACTGTATCCTTTAGGGCCTCAAAATATATTTTTTAATACGGTTGAGAAATTATTGAAAACCCTAACATAAGTATAATTCTTTTGCAAGTGTTTTTGATGAATTGTGTGTGTATAATTCAAAGGGTTCCTTGATGGTTTGAAAACTCTATTGACAACTTTTGCGGACTCCACTAGTAAAATTATAACGCTTTCACATTTCGAATAGTAGGTGACTTTTTTAATCATCATCATCGCAGCCTTTAAGTTGTCCGCCTTCGGACGTAGGCCTCTACCAATCTCACTTTTTTTAATATCAATATATAAACTTGACTTACTTTTTTGATGCAAAATTTTCTAAATAAACAACCCTAATATATCTTAGAAAAAGCCCCCGGGTAACAGCGTTAATACAAAAACGTCAATGAGAACTCTTACTGGTCGCTTCCATGTGTTGTTAACTAAATTGTACTTGTACCTTTGTTGTTAATAAATAAGCATAATTAAATATTCAACGCATTTGACAAGCTTTATCATTTCCAACTAGCTTTTATTTTAGATGTTTAATGCATTTTTAATGATTTCAGTTTTACGTCCATGTAAAAGAAGTTCATAATTTATGTAGGAGTCACACACTGAAAACAACTACCAGAAAATTTAATGCCACTGTTTATCACACGATATCTGATTAATAGATTATATTAATGTGCCTGTAATGGTATAGGTAGTATGGATAAATACTACGCTAACGTGTACTTTTTTATTATTGTTTTTAGTAGGATTCATAAGTATTTATTAAAATTATTAATGTTGTTTTACGTTTCTCTACCTTGTAACAACAATCACCTGGAAAAAAACCAAATGTTTTTATACATACGATTATAATGGTGAACCTATTTATGAAGCTAGAAAATATTTTTTTTTATAGGTTGGTATTGGTATTCGTCGCGGGCTCCCTTTTCCGCATTTAGGCTCCAGTTGGCCCATTATGCATAGGGGGGATCGGGCTGGTTAGTCAAACTATCACAACTCCTTTCAGAAGCACAGAAGTCTCTTGGGACGTCCGCAGGTCTCTGAAAGGGAACTCGGGTGTGCCGAGATTTGTTTCCCGATAGGTAACTGTGCATACCAAGACCAAATGGGCAGCTCCTAAATAGAGGGCTATCTGTACCGAACTAGATGTCTCTAAACTATTCGCAAGATTTTGCCACATAATGCCTAAGAGTCCACAAGATTTTAGGAGATATAGGTACCGCATGTTTTGCCTATTAGACCTCTGCATTACTAGAAGATAATATCCTCCATAGCAATTTATCTTCAAGTAGGTATAACGCCCAGATATTTGACTTCGACTGTGAGGGAGGGACAGTTGTGTTTTGAATAGTTTTGGTAGTTTAAGTTTGGATAGTTATAGTTTTTTGGTGAACTCATTCTGAGTTCAGTTTCTTTGGAAATGCTCTCGAAGGGTCCGTCCGCTAATGAGGATTGTTAGATCGTCCGCATAGCCAACCGTGAAGTAGTGCTAGCTGCTAAGTTTCTCAATGTGTTCGTCAACAACAAAGGTCCAGAGGAAAGATGTGAGGCTGATCGGTCTATAGGACTTCGGCTGTTTGTAGTCGCTTTTGCCGGGTTTAGGGATAAATGCTACCTCTACTTTTTTCCCTTGTGGCGTGTGACGGAAAGCCAGGCATGTCCTGAAGATGGTGACAAGGTGTTACACCAGCTCATCCGCATACCACTTTAGCATTCCCGGGAAGATACCGTCGGGTCCTGCTGATCTGCGGTCGTCAATTTCATGGCGGTATACCAGTCCGTGTCCTGATGTCTATATTTTGTTTCCCCCAACCAGCCTGCAACCGGGAAAGTGGGTTTGGTTGGAGTAGCAGTTCGCAGGTTTCGTCGTCTGTTGGTAATGCCGCCCCGTTAGGATTCCTTAGATTCCCTATTTTGCGTTCAGGTTCACGTATTAGAATATTCTTCATTACTATGTCTTTGCAGAAACGTCTCCAGTGTTCCTACCTATTATATTTATCTACGTCTACCAGGTTCTATTTATCTAAAGCCTCTGAAGCATCAAATCAACTTCAGAAATATAAACAGTCTACTGTTTGTTTAATCCCTCAACCCCCAGGAGGCACGCGCGTGCCGCGATAACAATTGATTTCAATTGTGTCTGGAATAACTCACGATCGAGTGATTAACGCTTAAAAAGGCTAGAGCCTGTTAACTAAATGCCGGCATCCAATTAAATACATTAATATAAGGACGGTTTTAATTATGAAAATCATAAATATGCAAAAACTGATACTACTAAGCATCGTATCAGCTTGACTTGAATGCGAGATATATAAGAGCTTAGCTGCGTCATAATCAGAATTCTGATATACTTACCTCTTTTTTATTTTTATAATATTATTATATAACAAAAAGTAAACGTATGAACAAACAAAATTATATCTGGTAGGTACCTACTTATTATTTGTTGACGCCACTCAAACTGTTGTGGCTAAGTAAATTTTTCTTAACATCGGTTTGTTTTGCACTGTGTTTGCGCTGGTTTACACACATATTATTTGAAAACCCTGACCGCCGTATAAATATTGTTATAAAACAACTTTCTTAAAGACCAATGTGCTATGTACATCTAGAATATAGGTAGTTAATACTCCATATCCGTTTTGGGTTGGTCGGACCCTACTTGTTGACCCCATACTTGTATTGATGACTGCTAGCGCTACAGTAAAAAAAACTGAACTTTTGATTACCTTGCTGAGTCTTGGTCAGTTATTTCCAACAGGCTAACTTTCGATACGTCAAGTTGTTAAACGTTGAGTAAAACGGCCTAGGCGTCTAATTAGCTGGCTAATTTAACTAGATGGCTGCGACATTTACATTGATCTTCACCAAGCATGTTATACTTTTTAGCGGTGGCATGACGTCGTACGAAGTACATATTCTTATTTACTAAATGAACGTAAGAGACTAACGGCAGGTCCCAATAATCTATCTATCTTCAGTTAATAAAATAATTGACTTAAAGCAGAACGCAGTTACCATATTTAACTTACCGTAAACAAATTGCTAGCCTCTCCCTTGACGTGATTGAAGATCGATAATTTGTATCAATTTTCATTATTTCAAGCCGCAATAATTGATGCAGATCTTCAAATGAACTTCTCGACATTCTAAAATATGTGAAATTTATCCTCATGACTTTCCAGCTCCCTGCATAATCGATGATATTCCCCATATTCTTCTCTTCTTGTATTGATATCATGAACCCAAATTCTTTTGTTTCGTCTTAGAGCCAAAAGCAGTAGGAATTCTTCTTCATCCGAGTCCGCGTAGTTCGACATCTTGCAACGTACTGCCTGCCTAACCCGTAACAGTACGTTGCAAGATGTCGACACGGACTCGGATGAAGAAGAATTCCTACTGCTTTTGGCTTTAAGACGAAACAAAAGAATTTGGGTTCATGAATACAAGAAGAGAAGAATATGGGGAATATCATCGATTATGCAGGGAGTTAGAAAGTCATGAGGATAAATTTCACATATTTTCGAATGTCGAGAAGTCATTTGAAGATCTGCATCAATTATTGCTTGTTTTATTTACTTGTTTTTATTTTTAGTTTTACTTACTTGTCATATTTAGTGTCAGTGCAATTTTCTCCCACAACCGCAGCTTGTATGTTGTGTTTCTATAAGATTTATCTTTAAAATCATATGAACATTTATTTGTACGTGCTAATTCGATTAGTTTTTCATTAATATCCATCATGCGGTTGTAAAAAAATACAATATTCGTCAACCGCTTTCAACGCGCTGCGCTGCACTGCTACCGCCCTGCCTCCGGTGAGTCATGCTAATATGGCCGCCATAGTAATACAACAACGCGGGCCCGCGCTCGCGCCGCGCATGCGCTGCTCCTGTCCCGCTCCCGCGCCGCCTGGTTTGTCGTCCGGCAGTTGCAGTGCGGCGCGGCGCGGAGCGGTTGGAACGCGGGCCCGCGTTCAAATTTGGTGTGACACACTTCAAAGTATTTCTTGTATTACAACTTGCGCGGGCCCGCATTCAAACAGCGCTGCTACTGCCCCGCGTTTGGTCTGCCGAAGCCTTTACTTCTTTGTTAGCGAGCAGTAGACCATCTTGCAGACTCAAAAGTAGTACCTACATACATCATCTGCTTATATTATATTTCAATTTTTGACGATTGTTACATTGCTCTCCCTGGGCTTAGTAGATAGCTTAAACTTTGATGTCTTTATCGCACAGGTTATCGATAAACATTACGTTAATGCGATTTACGACTATCAGAAATGTTATCGTTGCATCGATAAATCATAATTGTAAATAAGTAAGTGTAATATATTATAATAACTGATTAGGTAATTGGTTTATAGATTTTTACTTACTAAACAACTACATTAATGTGTTTTGATTTATTAAATACTTGCATATAGGTAAACAGGACGCCATATGGTCTGATGTATTCAAAAATTATCTCAAGTTAACAACAAACGCGTTCTTTGATTACTTATTACACGATCATAACAAAAAACATCAACGAAATATGTAAAAGCCGTTAAAAATAATATCGCGTCGAATTAAGAGCATTCTGTTTTTTTCTTTGATGTAAAGGCCAGAGACTGAATGAAGCAATATTATAATACGATTAAGTAGTCTAATTAAGGCATCGACTTGGTTGCTAATTCATACACACTTAAGTAACTTTTAATATTACTTTATCTTGAGATGAGTGGTATTCCTAACTTATACTCGTACATTTTTTCTAGCCAACAGCAAAGTCATAAGGGCGAAATAAATAGGGCCCGCTAGGAAGGATATTTTGTAGCGATGAAATGTTGATTGTTAACCCCTTAGGTACGGCCAGTCCCAATAATCTATCTATCTTCAGTTTTGGCATATCGGAGATAGCAAACATCTTCTGTCACTGATTTTTCCGTCCAGAGAAACAAAGACAGATGTTGTTTTCTATCTCCGATATGCCAAAACTGAAGATAGATAGATTATTGGGACTGGCCGTACCTAAGGGGTTAACAATCAACATTTCATCGCTACAAAATATCCTTCCTAGCGGGCCCTATTTATTTCGCCCTTATGACTTTGCTGTTGGCTAGAAAAAATGTACGAGTATAAGTTAGGAATACCACTCATCTCAAGATAAAGTAATATTAAAAGTTACTTAAGTGTGTATGAATTAGCAACCAAGTCGATGCCTTAATTAGACTACTTAATCGTATTATAATATTGCTTCATTCAGTCTCTGGCCTTTACATCAAAGAAAAAAACAGAATGCTCTTAATTCGACGCGATATTATTTTTAACGGCTTTTACATATTTCGTTGATGTTTTTTGTTATGATCGTGTAATAAGTAATCAAAGAACGCGTTTGTTGTTAACTTGAGATAATTTTTGAATACATCAGACCATATGGCGTCCTGTTTACCTATATGCAAGTATTTAATAAATCAAAACACATTAATGTAGTTGTTTAGTAAGTAAAAATCTATAAACCAATTACCTAATCAGTTATTATAATATATTACACTTACTTATTTACAATTATGATTTATCGATGCAACGATAACATTTCTGATAGTCGTAAATCGCATTAACGTAATGTTTATCGATAACCTGTGCGATAAAGACATCAAAGTTTAAGCTATCTACTAAGCCCAGGGAGAGCAATGTAACAATCGTCAAAAATTGAAATATAATATAAGCAGATGATGTATGTAGGTACTACTTTTGAGTCTGCAAGATGGTCTACTGCTCGCTAACAAAGAAGTAAAGGCTTCGGCAGACCAAACGCGGGGCAGTAGCAGCGCTGTTTGAATGCGGGCCCGCGCAAGTTGTAATACAAGAAATACTTTGAAGTGTGTCACACCAAATTTGAACGCGGGCCCGCGTTCCAACCGCTCCGCGCCGCGCCGCACTGCAACTGCCGGACGACAAACCAGGCGGCGCGGGAGCGGGACAGGAGCAGCGCATGCGCGGCGCGAGCGCGGGCCCGCGTTGTTGTATTACTATGGCGGCCATATTAGCATGACTCACCGGAGGCAGGGCGGTAGCAGTGCAGCGCAGCGCGTTGAAAGCGGTTGACGAATATTGTATTTTTTTACAACCGCATGATGGATATTAATGAAAAACTAATCGAATTAGCACGTACAAATAAATGTTCATATGATTTTAAAGATAAATCTTATAGAAACACAACATACAAGCTGCGGTTGTGGGAGAAAATTGCACTGACACTAAATATGACAAGTAAGTAAAACTAAAAATAAAAACAAGTAAATAAAACAAGCAATAATTGATGCAGATCTTCAAATGACTTCTCGACATTCGAAAATATGTGAAATTTATCCTCATGACTTTCTAACTCCCTGCATAATCGATGATATTCCCCATATTCTTCTCTTCTTGTATTCATGAACCCAAATTCTTTTGTTTCGTCTTAAAGCCAAAAGCAGTAGGAATTCTTCTTCATCCGAGTCCGTGTCGACATCTTGCAACGTACTGTTACGGGTTAGGCAGGCAGTACGTTGCAAGATGTCGAACTACGCGGACTCGGATGAAGAAGAATTCCTACTGCTTTTGGCTCTAAGACGAAACAAAAGAATTTGGGTTCATGATATCAATACAAGAAGAGAAGAATATGGGGAATATCATCGATTATGCAGGGAGCTGGAAAGTCATGAGGATAAATTTCACATATTTTAGAATGTCGAGAAGTTCATTTGAAGATCTGCATCAATTATTGCGGCTTGAAATAATGAAAATTGATACAAATTATCGATCTTCAATCACGTCAAGGGAGAGGCTAGCAATTTGTTTACGGTAAGTTAAATATGGTAACTGCGTTCTGCTTTAAGTCAATTATTTTATTGTATTATTTTTATTAGTAAGGAGTCAAATGATAAGGCGTGCATACTTTTAATGAATGTGGGTGCATCACAATAGTTACCTCTTTGTTGTTTTAAGCTTAGAACATAATTTTACACACAATAGTGAATATTATATGTAAGTAAATCATGAGGAACTGCTGGAATTTACCCATACACTATACTAATTAAAAATCTAAATTAACGGTAATCAGTCTCATTTACTTTAACCTGAATCAGCCTTTTTTAAAATAAGCATGTGAAATTAGTTTTGATTATAACTTTGTTTTACACACATAGTGAATATCCCATGTACATAGTAAATCATGGGGAACTAAACCAATACACTTTGCGTATATAAAACCTAAATTAACGTTATAACTAAGTCTCATTTATCTTAACAAAAAAATCACAGTTTTTTCAAAATAAGCATGCATAATCACAGTTTTAATTATAACATTGTTTTACACACATAGTAAATATAGCATGTGCTTAGTTAAACATGGGGAACTAAACCCATATACTTTGCTAATATAAAACCTAAATTAACGTTATCAGTTTTATTTATTTTAACCTATGATCACAGTTTTTTTAATAAGCATGCTAAATCACAGTTTTAAAGTTTCTTTTGTTGTCTTTTGTACGATTCGCTGAATACTTACACTATGCTAATTTAAAACTTAAATTAACGTTATCTATCAGTCACATAGTGAATATAGCATGTACAATCATGGGGAACTAAACCCATATACTTTGCTAATATAAAACCTAAATTAACGTTATCGGTTTTATTTATTTTAACTTACAATCACAGTAATATTTTTTTATAGAATGCAATATTACAGTTTAATAGTTTTTTTAAAGATCCTGGTACTCAAAATTAATACTGAGATCCTGTGGAAGATCTTCTAGCCTACTGTTTTCTTCAATAGTTCCGGCTGCTTCTTCATACTCTAAGTTTTGAGATATGATTGAATAAGCTGGTGATAAGTACTGCTGAACTTGTGGAGCTGAATTTCTTTGGTTTGAAAATTCACTTACTTCTGCCTCAGCAAATAACTGTGCTAGCTTTACTTTAAGTTCAGCTTGTTTAGGTATTGATAGTTTTTTAAAAGTGCTAGCTTAACTTAGAAATAAATGATCAGTTCCATCATAAACTTCCTTCTTATTGTTTCTTAAGTAGTTTATTGCTTTGTCAATGTCCGATTCATTTTGTTTTCGTTTTGGGTACTGCGTAGTATTAATGAGTGGTGCTGTACTTGACGGTGTAAAAGTGCTCGTCGGTGAGGGAATAAAAGTAGAAATTGTTGCACCGTGTGCAAGAGGTGTAGTAAATACATAAATGCCGGGCGGTCGAGGAGTAGATGCATCAGCCGCTGAAAGCGGTGAAAATACCGCATTGGTGGACATAGGATACGAGTCCATTGGCAAGTCTAAAACTAACGTTTGGTCTGTGATCTCAAATTCTTCCAAATTTGTATTTGCATTTGATGCCTGTGATGGTTGTCCAACCGATGCAGTAACGTTACACGTTGATGAACGAGGCTTTATGGAATCTGCCAAAAAACTTAGCTGCTCCGCCCAGATGTAGGAAATATTTTTTCGTTCTGATCCTTTGTTCCCTTGAACTTGTTTTTTGTGTTTCAGGTACCCATCTCGTAGAATTTTCCATTTGGTTTTTACTGCGGCACCTACAATGCAATACAATAAACATAATAATAATATTTTATTTGTTTAAGGTACTTATCAACTGGAGATTCTTTTCAAACTATCGCGTTTTCTTTTCGAGTCGGACGCAGTACGGTTTCTGAAATCGTACGGGATGTATGTATAGCCATTTGGGATAAATTGCAACCAATTTATGTACCCGCACCAACTGAAGAAATGTGGAAGGAGTCTGAAGCAGGTTATCGTAAACTATGGGGGTTCCCTAATTGCGTGGGCAGTATAGATGGAAAGCATGTAAAAATAGAATGCCCACGGAATATTGGCTCTAATTATTATTGCTACAAATCATTTTTAGTATAGTTTACTTGCTATAGTAGATCCATTCTATAAATTTTTGGTTGTCGATATTGGCAGCTATGGGCGACACAGTGATAGTGGCATATTTGAAAACTCGACTTTTTATAGCGAATATATTGCCAGAAAGCAAATCTTGCCTGCAAAACCATTACCAGGATCCAGTGACCCTGTACCACATGTCTTAATAGGTGACGAAGGATTCGGCCTCAAAACTTATCTAATGAGACCTTTTCCAAAAACGGTCACTTTAAATGATGAAAGAAAAAGACGATTTAATTACAGACTGTGTCGTGCTCGTCGCACTGTTGAAAACGTTTTCGGAATATTGTCAGAAAAGTGGCGTCTTTTTCATCGGCCTATTGAATGCAAAGTTGAAACACCCATCGACGCCGTAAAAGCTGCGTGCTGTCTTCACAATTATATTAGAGTAAAAGATGGTCACAACATAGCAACCAATTCAATATCTGAAGGCACAATCGAAGGAACTGCTTCAACATCTCAGGAAGACGCTGCACTATTGTCTTTAAGGCGTACCAATCAACGATCTTCAAACGCAGCCTTCGAAGTCAGAGAAAAGTTTGTGACACATTTTAATAATAGTTAATAATACATTATTAAAATAATTAATTATACTTAAACAATTGAGTTTTACTTACTTGTCATATTTAGTTTCAGTGCAATTTTCTCCCACAATCGCAGCTTGTATGTTGTGTTTCTATAATGTTTATCTTTAAAATCATATAAACATTTATTTGTACGTACTAATTCGATTAGTTTTTCATTTGTATCCATCATGCGGTTGTAAAAAAATACAATATTCGTCAACCGCTTTCAACGCGCTGCGCTGCATTGCTACCGCCCTGCCTCCGGTGAGTCATGCTAATATGGCCGCCATACAACAACATATAATACAACAGCGCGGGCCCGCGCTCGCGCCGCGCATGCGCTGCTCCTGTCCCGCTCCCGCGCCGCCTGGTTTGTCGTCCGGCAGTTGCAGTGCGGCGCGGCGCGGAGCGGTTGGAGCGCGGGCCCGCGTTCAAATTTGGTGTGACACACTTCAAAGAGTTTCTTGTATTACAACTTGCGCGGGCCCGCAGTCAAACAGCGCTGCTACCGCCCCGCGCTTGGTGTGCCGGAGCCTTAACATTGATTTGTGAAAATAACATTTTTTTTAAACTAGATTTCTAATCACATTTTGTGACATTAATTGTAGTTGCTTGTACCATATCTACAGCAAAATGCTAGCAACAAAATTAAATTCAATTATATAATTATATAAATTCATCGCCTACCAGCAAATGTTCCACTTCTACCTACCCTCAGAATTTTGTACTATGTGTTGCTTCGTTTTTAAGCGTTTTATTGATAAGTCTTATTGATATTACTCTATAGAAATCTATGCAGTTTAAATTAAAATTTTGTAAAAAAACATAACTTTTAGCTATAGAAGAACCATACTTCCTGGTACGGGTAGGTATATTTCTTACCTAAACGGAAGCTTGGGTCAATTTTTGTAACTGTGACTGGTTTAATGAAAATAAATGAATTATGATTTACATACTCAAATGTAAACCACTAGCTGTTGCAGCGACTTCGGTCGCAGATATAGATATTTATCTTTGTACCTACCCTGACCTCTAAACTATTCACAATAGAACTATTCAGAAATCATCAATCATATCGATCCCTTTGAACATGAAAATCATACTTACATGTTTGTCTGACGGGAACCAACTATTTTTTCGGGATATTTCCTCTGTGCTGGTCCAGTCTATAATATTTCTGTGTGCCAAATTTCTAACAGGCTGTTCAGATTATTTTTTATTTATACTTATTTTTTTATAATATTACATAAATCCAAAATGAGTGTGATAGGTATTTGTTTACCTAACTAACACACTTGCTTAAAATCTCTTACTTTAAGAGTCAAGTCTCGTCCGTTCAATCTGCAAATGCCATTATATATATATCTAAAACTTGCCAAGTGCTTGTCCTGCCTGCCACGTGTTTTACGTTGCAAATGTCTACTAAAGGTTCAACCCCACCAAATAAACCGCATCTCGCTAGAATTAGGAACGGATGTTACGATGTCACACCGCAGGCGCCCTAAACCGCGGTCGCGTGCTCGACAGTTGAACGTCGCCTGCAACATGCCGCGACGCACGATCGGCTGCGTCCGCGTGTAATCGCATCCGTTCGGATAAGCTTCTTCATTTTCTAATACAATCAATAGTCAGCAATAATTCATCAACTTCTACCATTTACAAAAAATAGGACACGATAACACTCAGGGCTCAAATGTACTGCTACGACGCGCCTTCGTAAGCGAGATAGGCCGTAAGGAACCGATTCTAGGTGTGCGTCGACATCCAGCCAAACGCAATCTGGACCCCAATTCCGCTAATTTACAAATGGCTCAATAGAATCGCAATTGCGATGCAATTGTATATTTTGACACGTTTAATATGGGAGTAATCTGACGTAGTTCGCCCACGTCCGATCCTATGCTATGCGATGTGAGCCTTTTGTTAGCGTTGGGCCTTTACTTGATTTTGTAGCTCCTAATTAAAAAAAAACAATTTCCTGTTCCTGTTCCTGTTAAGTTTCCTGTTAATTTTGTTACGAGTATATAAGTATACTGCTGCAAATTATTTCGCGTATCCGAAATCAACTAGCTAAACTATTAGGCTGAAAATAAGGCATACTTAAGAAATTTTTATTTAAATAAACATTATATAGTTAGATAAAATACCCTATAAAGTAATAATGCACACCAGAAAAAAAAATACAGGCAATGCTTACAGAAAGATGAACAACGTGGGCGTTTTTATCGCTAATAGCGTTTTCATCCAGGCAACTATTTCATCGAAATATCATTTTTTTTCTGATATCTGGGAACGGAACGTGAGCAGCTGGTAACATTAAACCATTTTATTGGGCGCATTTATGAATTCCTACTAAAAAAAATGCGTTACAAATCGCGATTACATTCCTACTCGCCAGCCATGAGTGGCGATTAAGTATTACAAAATCTTCATTTTGGTGAGGCCCATTTACCCCATTTCTAGAAGTGGAGTGAAATGGACCGGTGATGGTGAGGGTAAATATAATTTTACAGTATTGTAGTAATTTATATTATTGAACCAGAATCAAATAAAAAAATGTAATTTAGGTTGGCTAAGTATACCTACTATACATTAGAATTGGTCGAGCTTGTAGTTCCGTGCATTTTTTAGAGAAGAATCGGTTCGTTCTTTTTTACTTATTGCAATTTGCTGGACATCCTAAAAGTAGGTTAGAGGAACATAAGTTATTATCTACTAGGTACTAAGTATTACGAAATTATTAAGAGAGAAAAATAAGGACACTTTTCTTTAACTTCCTCTATAACTAACCTATTGCTCATTTTATTGTACCGTTCGCTGTGGTATAATTTAAATAAAACCGGCCAAGTGCGAGTCGGGCTCGCGCACGAAGGGTTCCGTACCAAAAAGGTCAAGAGAGTCCTGACTCCTCTTTAAACATTTATTTTATTTTGTTTTTAGTATTTGTTGTTAATTTGTGAAAATTTCAACTGTTTAGCTATCGCGGCTCTTGAGATACAGCCTGGTGATAGGCAGACGGACGGACAGCGAAGTCTTAGTAATAGGACCCCGTTTTTACCCTTAGGGTACGGAACCCTAAAAAAAGAACTACGTTGTATCCGGTAAGGTCGGTCCATTCTATTCCATGCCGACATTGCCCGAGCTTGCGTATCGGCGTCCGATCTACGTTTTTATAATTACTGGTTCGTGCGGTGCCGACAAATCACCTCGATTGTCGATAACTCACTTCGAATTAACAGTTCCATACAACTGCATGTCTGTTTTCATTTCACAAAGATAGGTTTCCGAATGCGCAGGATGGTACACTATACGGCTAAACCCGTCGACATGAAAGAGGGGAAGAAATCGTACGCACGTGGAAGCACCGAAGGAAATTTAAACATGTTTTCTCGAATATTTGTCGAATTCAGTAGGAGGACGGATCTACATGGCTACAAATACATAGTCATGGACGGATTAAATATCGTCGAAAGGTCTGTCGTCATGTCTCAGTCAACTTTAATGCTATAGCGAATGACCTATTTATGTTTAAATTTTTTTATAAAACAGCAGAAAGCAACGAAGCGAATGCAAAACATGATGGTTTATTGTTACGAGTTTTTAATTTGTATTAGTTTTTAGACCAAGTACGTAAAAAGGCGCTAGGTCGCAAAGCGGGCAATGGAGAGAGCGATGCTTGGTATTTCCCTCCGGGATTTAAATGAGGAAATCCGTAGGAGCATCCGTTTTTTACGACATCGCTCAAAGTTTTGCGAAGGTGAAGTAGCAATGGGTAGGATACATAGAAAGAAGAGCCGATACCCGTTGGGGGTTCTGTAATAGCGACCAAGCACTGGACGACGACCTGTTGAAGGTCGCAGGAAGCCGCTGGATTGGGTGGCACGGGACGAATTGTTGTATAGAATGTTAGGGGATATCTATGTCCAGGCTTCGTATTAAATTTCCGAGATGATTATGAGGATAGGCCAACTACATTGTGTACTTTACACACGGTCGTATAAACATAAGGTGCGGTACATGGGTCATCAAAATAAGTTTGACTGGTTGATAGCTGTTTGTTCAAGTATTTTTTTGTGGATTTACTACACTGGGATAGGTTGGGCTACTCACTCTAGATTTATACAGCTATAACTAGAATGCTTACTCATCTACCACTAAAGGAACAATTTCTAACTTAAATCGAAGTGTATACAATTATGTTTCAGTTACCTAAATACTTATGTGGTTTGTTGACAATTAACTGTATTTTTTATTGAGTGTTATAAGCGAATATTCAAAAACACCAAATATTTTCAACGATTATTATCAGGAGTTGCTGGGCTCTGGCTGTGTTGGCTAGCATATTGGTGGCAATATATTTCGTCGTCACGGCATATAAGTGGTACGCCAGAAATCCTATCGTTACAGTAAGTAAAACGTTTTCATATTTTTTACCTGACTACGGAAAAGCCAACCGGAAGGGTAATGATTTTAGCAGACTATATAATAATATACATAAATATATGTATGTAGGTTCCATATTTGTGGCTAAACTACTGAGCCGATTTTTGTGAATGAGTTATCAATGGGGACTACCGTTTCTTTGCTCACCAGTTGGCGCCACTGTAGACTGAGGTCGAAACAAAGTGTTATATCTTGAATCAAATTAATGTTTATTATTTATAAATAACTATCTTCATATCAACAAACTAACTTCTGAAATAGTTGCTCTTGTGGCCGCCTATTTTTGCGCTTTTTCTTAATTCCGCTTTCAAAACGTTCACATTAATCGTCGAATAATCCATATTTGCGATATTTTACGAAGGAGATCACTTTCCAGCAGGTAAATTAAAGAAATTATAATTTATGCAACAAAGCCCGCTAAAACCAGTGAAAAGTGAATGATATTGGACCCCACGCGACACAAGCGCCTCTAGTGGCAAATTTACTAGTGATACATTGATTTCCTATTATATACATTTTCTTTAAAGGAAAGGTACATGGCGAATGCTACAAAAATATATTAGGGTACAATGAACTAAAAAAGTTGCAGTCATAACAAGGTATCAAATGATAGAAGACAAAAATATTTTGAGTAAAAAAAAAAAAGGATAAATAATATAAAGCAAAATAAGCAATTAAAAGCAAATATACAGGATAACTTTTAAGGCATTTTCGTAGCCGGATTACAGTGACATGATTCTTAAACTAATAATTTTTACTAAGTTTAGCTCATGGTTCTTTATTTATTTAAATACGTCGATGCAGACTTTAGATTTCTTAAACAGGGTTTTAGGTAAATAGTATAACAAGCTCATAAATAGGAACTTTGGTGAATTAAAAAATTTCATGTCAACATTTTTTATTTTCATACAAACTAAATCTAAAACTCTTACTTAGAATTTCCCTAAACTTCCATTACTTAAACTTATGAAAGTAATATTTTTACACTTGACTCTCACAAAAATTTGCGGAAAAATGATAATCACAAACTGACACTATTTTTTTAAGGACCTTAAGGTCCTATCCGACGAACGAAAATCTTTCCCACTTTTGATCTAAACTGCAGATATACATACTCGTAACTCGTTGACAACGGAACCCTAGACGCCTGCGAGTTGAACTGTAGCCTTAACCTTCTCTGAACTCCGTGTCCACTCAATTTTAATAAGATTAACATTTTTAACTTTTCCATTTTACTTGTGCTCTAAGAACTTGCAAAATTGCAGTAGGTACCTTTTTATTTCCTATGTTAATACCAATGTATGAATCTTCATTAACTATACTGTGTTGTTTAGACCACATTCAACAAGTAAGTATACTGTCGTACAATACTATGTGTTTAGCGACCGAGTTCAGCTCGTTGCCCGTTTTCTTAAAAAAAAAAAAGTGAAAGCATCAAAACATGTTGGGATTGTTTATTTGTGTTTCTAAAAACACCATCTACCTACCTGCCACCTGGAAAATAGTAGAGTTGTCGAGTTCGAAACTCATTGAAGTAGTGTCAACCGCCATCTTCCGCACTATTTCAATAGTAATACAGTAGTATACTTTTATCCTACTTTACAGTAAACGTCGACAGATGGCATTAGGTACCTGTATGATAATAATATTTATAAATTACGATATGTTTTTGGTTAAAATTGCATTTTGACTTTGATTTTGATAAGAAATCCAAGGAAGCAGCTATATTCCTTTGCAAGTTACAGTATATATGTTTCTGAATATTTCGCATCAAATAAGAAAATATCCACTCTCCATACGCACTTCCACTTATCAACCCCGTAAGGGATAATTTCAAGGGGAGAAAAAACCTTTTATAGCTAATAGGTACTTTTCAGAGTATTAAACATGGAGTTTAATACTCTGAAAAGTACCTATTAGTAAATCGGTAAAGGAATTTTTCCATTATACTTTACAATACTTCACCCTTGGATAATTAATGAAATAAAAGCTAAATAACCAACCTTGTCCCTTTTCCAGAGACTCAATCTATCTTTAAACCTTTCTTCTAATTAGGTCCCTAGTTTTGCGTTTTTTTCGGTCCAACACTTTTTATTTCCAGTTAGGTACTAATCTTACGAATATGATGTGATTTATTTTGATGAAATAGCTAGTAATATTAGTTATCATATTATTGAAAAAAAAAAAATCTTTCTTTCTAGTGTAGACTGTAAAAACTAAAACTTACCTAAATACAAAATGTGGGTTAAGAGCCATTTACGAGATGCAAAACTTGTTTTATTAATACCTTGAAAATGCTAATCACTAATTAAATTACCTAAGATAAGCAGTCTTCATCCAATATAGAGTTATTTGATTCGGGATTTATACCATGTACACTCGACAGCACATCAAGTTAAACAGTTGAACTGCGACAACAGCTTTTATTACGTAGGGCATAAAGGCGGTCTCAAGGTCAACATGTATAGTCTGATGTGCCGCCGTGTGTACCTTACGCATCGCTTGCAACCGCGCCGAAATATCGGAAACTCATAATAAATAAGGTAGGTACATGGTATAAAACTCGAATCAAATAACTCTAGTGATAGTGACCATGAAAGTTTAAATCCTCATCCAACAGTTCAGAGTTTGTTACAGTTTTTTTGTACCTATGTTTTTTTATAGGTGATCGAAAGCACTCAAGGTGCGATTTGGGATGTTCCATTTCCAGCGGTTACTATCTGTGATTTAAACATCGTTTCTCAAAAAGCTGCACGGTCTTTCGCCAATGAAGTGTAAGTTGGCGTCTTGACACTTTGTAAAGCTAGTTTTGTTATTATAGAAATATTTTTAACATAAGTTAATGTTAGTTTCTTTAAAGATTATTTATGCTTGATTAAGGGAATTTGTCGTATTGCGGTTAATTTATAAGCTATTGGTTTTTAGAATTTATGCGAACTGTATACATTGGAATAAAATATATATTTCCGATTTCACTCGCGTTTATTAGGATTTTAGATTGTTTTGCATACATATCCCGACCTTTCGATCAATTTGCAGCGTTCATAGTCATATGAAGCAGTGTTTCCCATACATTGTTCTGCCATGGCCCGGTAATTTTCACATTGCCCGTTTGTGACCCACTTAATACTTTTAAACCCAAGCTGGTTCCATTAGGTAAAATAATATTCATTTATCAATGGTAAAAAAATATTATTAACTATTTAGTCACAAAATTTTAGCGCGAAGTATGGAGCTGCTGCTAACTTTTTACTTATCAAAGAATCCAAGTTCGCGGAAAATGACGAAAGAAGATTTTTTACGATGCGTCGATCGATAGTTTTTTTTTTATACAAGGCGGGAATGTTGTGACCCGGTATTTTATTTTGATGGCCGCGACCTGGAAAATGGGAAACGCTGATGTAAAGTGTTTACGTAATATATATATCTTTCATTTTAATAGTTTATGTATTTGAGATTTTGAAACTAAACATATTTATTATAGAACGCTTCCGCCAAGTATAAGCGCAGATGTAGTGTATAAAGCTGTTCGTTTGGCGCCATTGCTCCATTCCACATATAAGGTGAACAGCTCACAAAAACAGGAACTTCATACGCTGCAGAAAGTTCTAGATCTGAACAATATTTCTATAGAAAAGTTATTCCGTCAGGTATGTGTTTTTGTTATTTCCATTACACAAGGCAAAAGCGGCCCAACAACCATTTTAGCTACATAAATTGCAAAGTACTTAATAAGGCAATTTTAAACCAAAGTAGTTTTATTACTTATTTCCAAATATTCTATCCCCAATGAATCTTACTAATCACATTCATATTATAAATGTGAGAGTTTGTATGGATGTTTGTTACTCACTATCGCCGCAACTGTTTAATGAATCGAAATGAAATTTTTCACGAAGGTAGATAATAAGATGAAATAGCATATGGGTTACTTTCTACAGCAAAAAAGTGTACGGTTCAGGTGGGTTCGTTTTTTTTGTTATTTTACACCTAAAATGTAAACGTACCAATATAAAAGCAACTATACACGATATCAGTTAACAAAGTAAAAATTGCACATGTTGTTTTGTGTAGTAAAATAAATAAAATAACATGACAGATATCAATCAATCAATGCATTACTTCTAAACAAAATCAATTCTCAAAAAACTAGAACAGTGGGTCTAGCACGAAATACTATCGACTTCGAATCGTTTGCGTATCGAACGCAAACGACACAAAGTTCCTGTTTGTTTTGTAGTTCTCGTTTTGACCGCGCGAGCGCTGTTCAAGTTTTCATACAAAATATTTCGATGGCGATACGAACACGCAAACGATTCGAATTCGATAGTTTTTCGTGCTAGGCCCGCAGTATTATTTTAGCGAATTACCTCTACTATTTATTGAATCACAGCAATTTTTAATTTAGTTGTGTATAAAGTCGAATTTGTCGCTAACGCCAAAAGCGGCCGCTTTTAGCAATAATGTAGAGTACGAAAGAATGCCACAATGAAAAGCAGATAACAGTGATTCAATAAACACTAGAGGAAGATAATTTGTTAAAAAGATACTGTTCTAGTTTTTTGAGAATTGATTGGTTTAGAAGTTATAAAATCAAATCAGTTTGGGGCAGCACATAGCTCTAGTAGTCCCCTTAAGAGATTTTTAGGTTTTTAATAATTAAGTTATAATAGGGGTTAAAGTATAAATTTTCCGATTATTTTCCCACTTTTTATTTTGTTTATAGCTCTTAAGTATAGTCATAT
This sequence comes from Anania crocealis, assembly GCA_949315895.1. Taxonomy (NCBI): domain Eukaryota; kingdom Metazoa; phylum Arthropoda; class Insecta; order Lepidoptera; family Crambidae; genus Anania; species Anania crocealis. Next base: position 38,789,615 of record OX438879.1, on the reverse strand, counting down.
TATTGCGTAATTCTTTTTGTATTGTATCAAAAACTAAATAAAGTAACTTTCGACAAAAAAAAAATGCAATACTAGTGCCTATTACTTCAAAGGAAGTCGTTGAAAAGACCCCTTACAATCTGTCAGCTGACCTTCTTGCTTCAATTAAGTATATTTGTATTATATACTTTGATTTTCAGAAATTTAAATACTATAATGCGTAGCTTTATAACCATCTAACTTTCACCTTTAATTGCACCGAAAACGGTTCAGGCGTTTTTAAAAAAAACTAAAAAATTGTTAGTATGGAAAAATGACTTTTCTCGATTTCGTCCATACAAAACGGCAATTTCATATTTTAACACCTAATAATTGCAGATACAGTTTTTTAACCTATGGGTGCCTGTAGCACCTTTGCTGTAGGTACCTGATTCAATACAGCGGGTGGTTTTTCATAGTTACTTAATTTGTGATTAAAGCAATGTTAGTCATGTTGTCTATATTTGTTTATCCTTAAAATACCTCATGCAGTTCGGTAATCTAACCAATAAACCACATTATTCAGAACTATTCGTTCGAAAACATTGCTGATAACATGCTGAATGTTACTGAATATTTGGCCAGATTTATAATTTGGCCAGATTTATAATTTGGCCTGCCTTAATGTTATACTTTTATTTGAAAGCTGTCTCCGGTGTCCTCATGCAACCAACTGTTGGAGAGGTGTATGTGGAAGAACACAGTTTACCGATGCGACCAGCTCTTTCACCAGGTCTTCACACTGCAGAACCTCTGCTGCACCTTCAATTACTACGCACTTAAAACTTTAGATTATGATCAGTAAGTGAATATCATTGGGCCAAAGCGTTGTTCATTGAAGTTTTTAGTTCTAGTTTTTTAATTTTTATTTTTTGGAGAAAATGCCATTTCTTTCGCGTTTCTTTGTACTATGGGCCGTGGCTATAGGTTATCTGTGCTATAGGCTGGGATGGGAGTGGTATTTAAAAAAAATATCTAAACTTGTTAAAGTACTTGTTTATAGATAAAAGCTAAAAGGTAGGTTAACTTTATTTTTCAATCAAGTCTGTAAGTAACTGTATAACTTGGTTATAACAACTTTAAATCATAAGAAATATCCATGTGTTATCAAAAACCTCTTTATCAAACACCAATAAGAACGGTTCATACATTTCAATCATACAAATGTCATGTTGCTGACGATCAAGGCTACTCTGTCTTCTTCTGAAAGCAGTTTTTGCCATAAGCAATTTATATCTATGATTAGTAAGTAGACGCAAAAAATCTAATGTGGGTGTGTTTCAGTGCTCGAATTGGTTATTTGAAAAGTTATTGTTATCCAATAAAAATATGATAACAATGGCGACAAAAGTAGCAGTATTTAACCGTGCAACGCCGGTGTGAATTTTAAATAAGTAGGTATATAGGATGAAATATTAACCACTTCCCAAAATTTTTATAAGCGTTCAATATCGTATTTAGAGCATTTATGAAGTAAAAAATGTAAATTAAGTTTACACCCGAAAATACTTTCGCAATATAGTTTTCAATTTTTACGGTCTAAGGCCTGTTAAGGTATAAATGGAAAATCAAAAACTTATGAATAGTATCGTAATGAATTAATGAGATGCGCAACGCGTAAAAAAAGTGTTGCTAGGCGGCCGTATCAATTTTTTTTGATTTTTGGCGGTCTTTTTCTAAGTGCTTTATCTTCACATTTTTGTACTGGGCTATACCAAAAGAAAAAATACGTCATTTGTTTTTTGACTCGTAGATTGATATAGTTAAATTTTGGAAGTGGTTAAAATTTCATCCTGTATTACTCGTGTTTCAGGGTAAAGACGCCCCGGAGAGTGGCCTCATGCGGCTATCAGACAGCGCTCACGGTGCTGGTACACACCTACCCGGGCGACTATTACAGCGCACACGTCGCCTCGCAAGGAGCTTTCGTAAGTATCCACCTTTAATGTTGGTTAATATTCAATACAAATTCTATGTACAAAAATATTTTTTGACTTCTCGCGTCTCATAGATTGCAAGAACAAAAGAGATGAAAAGGCTGTTTGACCATAACGAATCGAATACCTATAATATATATAATTTAAATAATTTGGCTAGTGGCTTAGTCTCACATAAAATATTTTTTTTTAAATTTAGATAATACCTAATAGCTGTAGTCCAATAATAAAGTATACAATACAGTCTAGTAATGTCTTTGCCAAATGTCCATTATGAATTAAATAAAAGACATATCAGCCCGAAACCCAAGGCGTTCCACGCTCACTTGCCCTTTGCTGGTTATATTTGACCTTTTCGCAGGTCCTCATAGATGATGCCTACAATGTACCAGACCTGGATTCGTCAATGCGGCTGGTAAACCCCTCGTCCGAAGTAATGATCGCTTTGTCTCCGGAGCGCACCTTTAGTACTCCAGGGCTCAAGTCTTTTACCACGGAGCATAGAAGGTGTTACTACAAAGATGAGGTGAGCATTTTTGACCTTGTAGCAATGAAAAATTTGGGGTGGTGGGATCTACCTTCTAGTGGTCCACCCTGGGCAACGGCATCTTTGGTTTTCTAACCAATGATGACGGCTAACAGATCCCTCTGCGTTGGTAGGCTTCGTAAGAGGCCGCCTGGATGCTACCACCACCTGGATGCTACCACCAGTACCTCTGGGTAAGCTCGCTTCATCTTAGGCTTCTTCTTAACCGTATGTATTAGTATATATTGTATTAGTATGTAGTATTGTATAATATGTATTAGTATGTATGTAGTATGTAGTCAAGAGCAAGCCCATTATTTATTTAAAAAAAAAAACAAGGTTTATCATTTGGCCAGTCGCTTGTCGGTTTTCCTAAGCTAAAGCTAAGCGAACGTCGATATGCATAATTAATGACTTATGGCCGAAAACTCATGACTACTACTTGCAAATAACTTGAAAATTCTGAAAGTTTAAAATTACAGTTTTACGTTCATAACATATAAAAATTGAAATGGTTGAGCTTCATACTGATCTCTATTTGTTTCGTTAGGAATTGAGTCTTCTAAGTTTTAAATCTCTGTAAGTTAAAAATATTGTAAAAGCGTCTAAATGCAAGTGATTGCAAATGCTTAAGAGGAAACACAAGTACCGTTTTTCCATACAAGCGTAGTCCCCTGTTTCCTCTCTGGATAAAGCCAGTAGAGCAATATTTTTTTTTATAGAAATCTATGGCCACTATTAGCATGTTTCTATGTTTTCTGTTTTTTCATAAATTAATTAATAAAAAAGATATGAGCCCTCAAAAATCGAAACAAATCGCCAGATTTTCCGCTGTGTTCAAACATCTAGAAAACTAATTAGGCTTAATTTTAGAAAAAAAAGGAAAACATAAGAACACGGCCACGGCCTTTCTTTAATTTTAAATGAAAAAAGTATTTAAATCGGTCTAGTTTTGGAAAAGAAATCGGAGGACTACGAAACGTTGATTTGGTGTGCTTTTAGTAGGTATTTTCAGTCCAAGAAGCAGTTGTCTTTATCACACTCTGCGTTGAAGGCGTTTGGCAATGCGCGACAGCAATAGATTTTACAAACCCCTATTTTTCAATTCTCTCGCCCTCAGTGTTTCCTCTTAAGAAGAAAGGCTAGATCCTTGGATTGTACAAGGAACTACACATAGTAAAATATATTTGTTTGAAGACCAAATTAACAGTTTTTGGTTCCTAACAGCTAAGACGCTGGAGCAAAAAAGGACAATTTATTGCATTTTCAGTCGGAGACTCAATAATATTGTATTAAAGTATTGTAAATACTTAAAATGATAAATGATTAAGATATAAGGTGATTAAAACCAGAGCTTACAATCGACATTAATTAGCATTGACGTAAAGTGTTATGTATAACTAGTGACATTGGCGTGTTTATTTTAATCTAGATATTTAAATCTTATAAAGATATTATGTTTATCTTAATAAAGATATCTTTGTTGATATCACTTGGTTAAAGTTTGTCGATGTCCACGATTGTGTGGTTTCCGTGTAGAATTCAATGCGTATTTACTTACTAATATTACAAATGCGAAACTTGGGTACTTAGATGTTTGTAACTCAAATACGGAGGACTAGTAGACCTAAGTGGCCTTGAGAATCGTAAGCACACATTTAAACAAACGTCGTCAACGCCGCCTACGGCAATATTCTTGGCTGCTATATTTTAAAGCACATCCCGAAATGACGCCATGATTTTCTAATAGATGGCATAACTATCTTTTTTTCGATGTCTCTAAATGCAATATTTATTTTATTTTGTTTTATTTTATTATGACAACCAACAAGGAATAATAAAAAGAGGGAAAGAGCAATAAAAAATAGACAAAGTATCTTAACTTATTTAAAAGCAGAATACTTGTTTGTTTTAATGTTATTGTTTTGAACATTAACAATGTTACTAAAAATAAAAAAAACGGCTTCGACAATATTTAAATTATTTATATATAAAATTTTTAATTATTATTTAAATAAAAATATTTAACCATTTTGAAATTATTGACACGATGTTTTCTTGATAATTGACACAACAAATTAGATAATTCATCATAATTAATTCATAAACTAAAAAAAGAAGTTATTATTATAACCGAAGTAATCTTTTTAAAATAAAAATTTTTTTTTAGTGTTGATATTTGTTAATATTTATCTAATACGGTGCTGGGATAAAACTTTCATCAAAATCGGTCAAGCCTAGGTATGATTTGGATAATATGGGTAAATAACGTAGACGTGCATTATTTATTATGTTACTTTTATGGTTCATGTATGAAAACAAGTGTTTAAAAAAGTACAAATAAAATTACGCAATGGCACCTCTATTATTAATACTGCTGTGCTAGCAATAACGGCAGTAACTCCAATTTTGGTAAAAATGAGTTTTATAGTGATCGAGAATAAGCATAAAAAACTCTATCAGATGAGCTGACAGCCATTTTGATATCTTAATGGGAACTGACAAATGTTGTTAAAGATAAGGGCAGTAAGTCAAAAATGCGAAATATTTTCCATAACCTAACAATAGTTAGTATAGTTACGCCGGCCTTACAAGCAAAGACATATGGCTAGGATATTATTATTACTTTAGATAAATGCAGTATCTGCATATTTGGAGTTGCAGGAGATGGTCAATATTGTGCATGAAGATTTGATCAAGAAAGGAATGAAAGTGAATGTAAGTAAGACAAAAGCAATGGTTTTTGAAAAGGAGGATAGCATGACAGACTGTAATATTTTGATAGGAGATGAAAAAGTGGAGCAAGTGAAGGAATTTGTTTATTTGGGATCAATGTTTACAGCGAATGGAAGGTGTAATAGTGATATTGAAAGGAGAGTAAATGCCGGCAACATGGTGAATGGAGCCTTGCACGCTTTTATGAGCAGTCAGAAGGTGTCCGAAAAGGCCCGCCTGGCTGTGCATGGAGGGGTGTTGGTTCCAACACTGATGTATGGGAGTGAAAGTTGGGTGTGGCAGAGAAAACATGAAAGCAGAATAAATGCAGTAGAAATGAGAGCGTTAAGAAGTATGGTTGGAGTCAATCTGAGTGACAGGATTAAAAATAGTGTGATAAGGGATCGATGTAGTGTAAAAGAGGATGTAGTGACCAGTATTGAAAAAGGAATGCTTAAATGGTTTGGACATGTTGAGAGGATGAATGAAAGCAGGTTGACTAAAAAGATATATATGGCGAGTATGAATGGAAATGTTGGAGGGAAGTTCTAAAGAAAGGTCAGGTCAAGAGTACCCTAAACCGGCGAGCGTGTATGAAAATATTAATGAATGTGGATGAAGTGAAAGTAGTCTGTAAGGATCGTAGCAAGTGGAAAGATGTGGCCTCTGCCTACCCCTCCGGGAAAAAGGCGTGAGTGTATGTATGTATGTACTCGTATGTATGTATGCATATACTGTGAATATTCTATGAAAAGCTTGTTTTGTATTCTGTACTAACTACTTAAAATATCAGCAGTAAATAAATATGCTGTGGATACATATATTAAACAAAACGTATTTTTTTATTAGATATTACTTACTTAGGATATGAGCAGTAACTTGGTAGATGGTATGGGAAAATAATGTTCTACTGAAATCTTTACGTAAACGACCTCTTACCGAATTCTCATACTAACTTTAACGTCATTACTCAGAACATTAGAAGTATGTATATAAAGTAATTATGATGACTTGTTACTTGACATATCTCAAATGAACTTTGAAAGTGATATTCTGGTACTAACATAGTGCAGACTTAGTCCTAGTAAACTACTTTCTAATCTATAAAGTTATATATCACATTATACTTTACGTCAACTCAATCAGAATGACGGTGTCGTTGCTTATGTTAACAATATTCTTCAAGTCCATATCGCTGAACCGAATTTGACACATGCATCAGGAATTCAGATTACCTGTGCTAATTTCATTTACATGTATTAGAAGAAAAATGTGAATTCTTAAAAAGATAGTATTACCTACCTCGGCTACTTAATCAGTAAAGACGGTTTAAAAACAAGTTCAGAAAAGGTTAATGCTATAATAAACGCACCTGAGCTTTGCAATACTACGGAGTTGAAGAGTATATCATAGTACAAAAGGAAGATTTTTTATTATAAGTAATTATGTTACGTTTTATTTTGATCTCAAATTTTGATTTGTATTGTTTGTACGATTAAAAGGCTATTATTTTTATTCGATAGTATAAAGTACAGCTACTGCCAATTTTAATATCATTTGTAAGTAAAAACTTTTTAGTAACCAACTTATACTCGTATATATTTTAAATTTTAATGAAACTAACAACATAGAGACGATATCATCGACTTGCTTGGTCCATCCACACAAATCAATTATGTAAAACTTGTTTAATAAATGAGTAAATATTAATAAGTAAATACGTTTTGTTACTACAGTTTTAGTTTCTATTCCTAAGCTTAAACCTAATATTAGTATGCGTTGCTTATCACAACAACAGTAACTCAGTACTTATTCCTGATAAACTAAGCAATTTATAGTAAGGTTGTTCGTTTCAGGCTAGATATAAAAGGTATTTTCTCATTTTAAATCGTTCTAATGAATAAAAAGCTAATTAAGTAAAGAACATGCAAATGCTTTATTTGTGTTATAAATACGTTTCAACAATCACAATTAGGAAAGCTTAAAAAACACGAGTCAGGAAAACATAAAAATGCGCTAAAACTTTAGGCGCCATTTACTCCAAACTGTGCAAATCATACTTACTGCCGATATCGCTAGCACGGCGGAATATAGCTCAATGATTCAGAGAATCACAGGTCAGTTACACCTATTCCACTTTCTATTATTGAAATGTTTATTTTTGTTTTAAAAATATATTTTTAACTTTTTTGTTATGTACAATTTGTTTATTACTATAGTTTTAAGACATCCACCAGACTCCCCACACCTTACTCCAATAACTGAGTACCATTTTTTTCGAAATTTGGATAATTTCTTGCAAGGGAAAAATTTCAACTCCGATGAGGCAGTACAAACCGTCTTCAAATATTTTTTTTATTGATTGCCGTCCGAATGTTTTTTTTAGTTAAGTGATTAATGAACTACCCATGAGATGGCAAAAGTGCATAGATAACAATGGTACATACTTTGATTAAATAAATAGGTATATTTTATTAAAAAATATTTGACTAAGTTCCTCCCATTTTTTTTATTACAAGTTTTACGTAAGTTCCTTCCATACCAAACTACAATTTCATAAGTAGGTAAGGACCTAATATGTTTCGCGGTCTATCTAGAGTCAATACTTAGATAATGCTCCAACTAAGGTCAAGAGTCAAGAAGACGCATATTTGTAGCTTACCGTATTTTTTTTATAATTTCACAAAACGATATTTGAAAAAGTATAAAATAAAAATTAAAACAAAAATAAAAAAAACTGAATTCACTTTATAGACAAATCATCATGACATGAAACTTTTACTAGCTATCAATAATAATAAGATGGAAGTCTTTTTCTGGATAATTAAACGAAATTAGGCAAATTTATAAGTTATAGTTTTAAATACAATAAAATTAATTTTATGATGTGAACTAACTAACTACATAACCCTAACACCTTTTGTAACTACATAAAAATGCACAAAAATTTTAGACGTCATTTACTCCAAACTGTGCAAATCATACTTACTGCCGATATCGCTAGCACGGCAGAATATAGCTCAATGATTCGCTCACAGTATCACAGCAGTTACACCTATTCCACTTTCTATTATTCAAATGTTTATTTTTGTTTCAAAAACATATTTTTACTTTTTTGCTATTACAAGTTGTATATTAGTATAGTTTTAGGTAGGTATACATACTATAAAATCTACTAAAAAATCTGAATTCACTTTTATATACAAAATCATCATTACATAAAACTTTTACTCGCTGTCAAATAATAAGACGACGTCTTTTTCTGGAAAATTAAACGAAATTAGGCAAATTTATAAGGTAAAGTTTTAAATACAATAAAATTCATTCAAATTTTGAACTAACGCATTAAAAAAACTTTCAACATTTTCGTCTCTGCTTGTGAAAAGAAAAAAAAATATTTTTGTTTAAAATAAAAAGAGAAGTTTTCTTAGGAGAGATACGAACATGCGATTTGTAGGATGTATGCTAGACTTGTTCGCCATAACACCAGAGTGATTGTTATCGAGCAAGTCGAATAAACAGGTTATATGCTTCTTTAGAAAAATGTAAGCCGAAAAGCGCGACACGTCCACCTAGCATCAGGCATCAGCCTGCACTAATCGGTACACGGTCGCTCACGCACACATGCATGCGTTCCATCAACTTTCATCCCAGAAAATGAGAATTAGCGATTTTCGGAAAATGCATACATTCAATTAAAAAACTGGAACTGTATTATAAGAGCTTGTCGTTTATTATACAATATATCAAAAGATTATAATGATTACGTGTATTTTACTAGGACTTAAGTGAGTTATAAATTTTTTTTAGAGGCATGTTCGTGATTTTTTTCTATCGAGTCAAATTAGTTGTATCGTGTTTTGAGAACAGTATTATACTAAAGTATATCCTGAAGACTAACATATATTTTTTTGGCTTGGTTTTTTGGAGTCTGACATAGATTTATGTACATTATAAAACTCGCGTTTAGCTCTACTAGTCGCCTTAAATGACATTTGACAGAAAAAGGCCGCGGGCCACAGATTATTTTATATGTATTTTTGAAACGTTGCGTTCGTTTACGATACAACTTGTCGAATATTTTAGTCAAAAAGATGATTCAGATCAGTCAGAAGGTTTTTAAATTAACAATTTGTCAAGTTATAGCCTGTTATCGCAATGATTTGTTGTTCCAAAATCTTTTGAAACACCATCGGTGGTAAATAACAAATAAATATCGAAAGTAAGACAATCAGTTCTGGTATTTTCCTGGTTCAAATAGTTTTAAAAATTTACGAGCCGATAACAAGGAGGTGGTTCAATAGCTACCTACTTAGAAAACAGGAAAATAATCTGTTATACAAAGAATTATAAAAACTAATGTAGGTAATTCTTGCGCGCAACATTACTGTCGTTATAGATAAATTCTTTATTATTTAGACAACGATTTTATAAATAAAAATTTGTTGTACCTACTTGTTTCTTAACCCTTGAATTTGAATAACAATCTGTACCAGAAGGTACTGAAAGGCAAGCTAAGGTTGTTTTACGGTGTACTACATTACTGTACTCTTTAATCCAGAGACAGCTTAAGGATCTGAGGAACAAATCTTTTAGTAAAATCCATTTTCTTATAAACAAATTAAAATAATCTTACTGCCTGATTTCAATTCATAAATTAAAATGATTAAGATAAGGGAAACATCAGTTAAACAGTTAGTCTGTTATTCATAATTTTTCAAAAATAAACACTAAACATGCTAAATATTGTTTTATAAGTAACTACGGTACTAAACTTAGAGATTAAATAATATAAACTAAATTATAAATAACCAGCTTTTAATCCGCGCCCCTGTCCGCGTGAACTACACATTAAGTATAACGCGCGGACTGAAACCTTTGCGTAGCACTGTGATAAAATATAGCCGTTAGCCTATGTCCTTTCTTAATGTTAATATTATTTAGTTTATATATCCATCTTTGTGCCAAATTTCATCAAAATCAGTTTAGTAGTTTAGGCGTAAAAGTGTAACAGACACACAGACAAACCTTCTTTCGCATTTATAATATTAATAAGGATTACCAGTGAAAGAAAGCATTTGTATAATACTCATATAATGCAAGAAAATAGGTTTCATTCTGCATTGAATAAACATACTTTAATGTGCCATTCACAAGCAAATATGAGAACAGTAGACCGTTCTAAATATACTATCTTTTATGAGATGCATGTATTTCACAAGGAAAAAAGGATGAGAATATGCTAACTTTCTAATAAACAACTAGTTTTTTAAAATCTTTGTAAAGTACGATTTGACGAGAAATAAATGGGATGAGGACGGCTTCGTGTAGAATTTTGTTCTCATGTAGACGGAGATTTTAGCCTAAATTTACGTACGTTGAGGTTAGTTTTGCAAATATTTGTAAACAAGCGGGCAAAGTCACTCGAAAAGCTAACCTCTAATATAATTTATATTATATTATTGCAATTAAATTGCAATTATAATATCAGTATTCCATCTTAAAAAAAATATAATATGTTTTTATTGCTGGAAGCCGGCTATCTTCTATCAATGTTTTAATTATTACGGAATATATCAAAAAATTCATTGCTGACAGTGGTTAAATGTCAACTACATAGGTATAATTTGTATTCTAAGGAATATGTACATTATGTTACTACATATTGCCCTTCAGAGGGGCTAAAATCTCTTTCAAATTAATAATTTTACATTCATAAGTTTTGAAAACAGAATATCTATAAAAATAGCTTACAGTTCTACTATTTCTTTTATTTTATTATTGTTTTGTAAAAAGCTGTTAATTAGACATTTAATGTAGATGAAAATTTAAAGGAGAGATCTCTTTAGAGACAATTTAAGAGCCAAACATGTTCCATCCTTTTTATATCATTCGTGTCATAATTTGTGGAATTATACATTCGTCTTGTTTTCAGTTACTATTAGGAAACTTTCGTCAGTACTCCTTTCACAACTGTATTATGTACCAGAAAATGCAAATAGTGCGGAATGTATGTGAATGTGTTCCTTTCTACTTCGACTTGGATAGCAGTATTGGTAAGTACCTATGTAGATAACTCAGTTGTACTTTTTAGAATGACCATTCACCATTATAGTTTTGGATTATTTTGATTTGGAATTTTATATTAAGATAATGTTAGTTCTGTCCGAAATACAATATTAATAGACAGAGAGTTCTGAATTAGCTATTACTACTCGTATATCAGTATTATAGATGTCGCAAGAATTTTGTCAAAGACGTGTTATTATATTTTCACGAGCGGAATTATAATTACACTGATTATTGTCAATGACGACTGGTTCTTATGATTTCACGGGCTCTTTTCAGTGATATTGTCATTTCACTAGGCCCGCAATAGTGATATATATTAGAATAAATGTAGGTTTATTATGAGTTGAGTTTGTGGTGGGAGCCCCGCGTGTTCCGATTGGTTAACATTTGAGCGTGCCTTTTTTAATATCGTTTTATTACAAATTTTTGGTGTTTTCTTCATGAGGTACCTATTTAATTGATTATTCTAGTCAATATCTTCGAAATGAGGGATAGTGAGCATTCAATCGTCAGATACATCAAATTAAAGTGGAAGCAAGTGTGAAATTGTGGTGCGAAAAGATTTTGACACAGAGTTACGAAAGTACTACAGTGACAAATCGGATAAAACGAATAAACCGGGGCTCAGTTAATAACGAAAACGAAACAATCAGCGATCGCTCTGATAATATAACGGCTTTCTTAAGCCAGTGTTATTGTCAAACTATCACTTCCTTACAATTTCACTGTATCGGTCTAGTAAAATTATAATGGCACTGAAACTAGCCCGTTAAATTGTATGTAGGTAATGCAAATGATTGACAATAATCAGTGTAATTATAATGTGACGGCTTTAACAATATCCCTGCAACATAGACATAAATAGTACCTATAGTATTAAGTAAATAAATAAATGTGGACAATATCACATTGATTGTTCTGATTTCAAAGCAAGTAACTATTCAAACCTGTTTCAGGCTTTTCCCGGACCTGCAACTTCAATGACATTGAATGTCTGGAAAACGTGTTAAGTATGATATCAATATTTCTGCTAGGTACAGGATAACAGTTTTTTTTTTGTTTATGGCGATCAAACTTACGTCGTATCAAAATCTAGTTGATTAAGCTCGCACACCCAAATCGTGCGACAAAAAGTTCTTGGCTTTTTTAAAGTAATATTCAGTCAAGAATAATTTTTGCATAATGTTAGTAGTCTTAATTTCGCATTCTTCGTTTATTGCCGTTTTTATCATCAAAATAATAATATATAGTTAGGACCACGAGGAATTCAAATAATTTTCTGAATATGACTGGTATTACTTACAACTGTTAAATCCTTGCCTTCAGGAAGGATGGATTTGTTATTTGGTAATCTGCTGAAAATTAGAAACCTAGAAACAATAATAATAAGATTTTCATATATAGGGTATCCTTTTATCCTTATCTATAACCTGTATGAACGCATTTTTTAAACAGACATACTAAATAAAATGTACTGGAACAAGCACACTTCAGAACAGGCCCCAGGGGTTGAGTTGAGAGAGGCAGGAATTTCGAGTTCGGGTAGGCGATATGAGTGGTGGGTATATACCTATTATAAATAATAGTCGAAACTTTGGAAAACGAGCAATTTGACAGAAATAGGGTTATTATTTATTTATTTATTATTTATTTATTATCATTAGGTACATTAAATCATATTAAAATTTGTGCCTCGCAAACCACAAACAAACAATCGCTGTTTCCTAGTCAATCTGTCAGCGCAATACAGCTATTGCGTCTAGAGAAAAATTTGATGTGTATAATTAGCTTAGCGAACGGCTTTTCCCCCATAGTCTAAGATCCCACCATACAACGACCTTCACCGAGCTGGTTATTGGATGAAAAGTATTTTCTGTTCAATTAAATATGCCAGTAAAAATAGTACAAATTGCTAAAAAAGGTTAAAGGCTAAGGGTTGCCTAAAAAAAATCAGTCCAGAGTATGATTAATTAACTTTATTTGATATTTTAGCAACTTAATTGCACTTATAATATCAGTATATAAACTTGAAAAATATGATATGATTAATTAACATTTTTTTTATTTTTTTTGAAGTGAAAACTTCTTTAGCGGCGCTGAGCACTTTTTGTTGGATGGGTAAAAACTTCCAAACTCGCGTCAGGGTCACGTGATGCTAATCGAAAAAGCGTAAGATCGAGGGGAAGGGAGAGGAACTAGTATCTCCCACTCTTTCTACCGTGCCTGAGTGTGCTGTTTTCTATTATTTTTGAAGTGAAACTTCTTTATCGGCGTTGGAAAAAATTTACCGTCACGTTTTGCGTCAAATTTTCGTTACATTTTTCGGTTACGCGCCATCTTTTTCTTGCCCCTACCACGGTTGGTTCAGACGATAGCAAAAAGGTAAAGTGAAATAATATTTAACCAATTTAACCAATTTAACCAATTTAACCAACTTAACCAACTTAACCAACTTATCCAATTTAACCAATTTAACCAATTTAACCAATTTAACCAATGTAACCAATTTAACCAATTTAACCAATTTAACCAACTTAACCAACTTAACCAACTTAACCAATTTAACCAATTTAACCAATTTAACCAATTTAACCAACTTAACCAATTTAACCAATTTAACCAATTTAACCAATTTAACCAATTTAACCAACTTAACCAACTTAACCAACTTAACCAACTTAACCAATTTAACCAATTTAACCAATTTAATCAATTTAACCAATTTAACCAACTTAACCAACTTAACCAACTTAACCAACTTAACCAACTTAACCAACTTAACCAACTTAACCAACTTAACCAACTTAACCAATTTAACCAATTTAACCAATTTAACCAACTTAACCAACTTAACCAACTTAACCAACTTAACCAACTTAACCAATTTAACCAATTTAACCAATGTAACCAATTTAACCAACTTAACCAACTTAACCAACTTAACCAATTTAACCAACTTAACCAATTTAACCAATTTAACCAATTTAACCAATTTAACCAATTTAACCAATTTAACCAATGTAACCAATTTAACCAATTTAACCAATTTAACCAATTTAACCAATTTAACCAATTTAACCAACTTAACCAACTTAACCAACTTAACCAACTTAACCAACTTAACCAACTTAACCAACTTAACCAATTTAACCAATTTAACCAACTTAACCAACTTAACCAACTTAACCAACTTAACCAACTTAACCAACTTAACCAACTTAACCAACTTAACCAACTTAACCAATTTAACCAATTTAACCAATTTAACCAATTTAACCAATTTAACCAATTTAACTAATTTAACCAATTTCTGGAAAGTTGCATGTAGATCATTTTTCGAAAAATAAGGCCATAAAGAAGTTTCACTTCTTACGTGTGTACGCTAGTACACGCAATTTTTTTTATTTTTTAACTTTTCACTGGTTTGGTTAATAGACAAATTCCATATCAATCGAAAGTATGAAGCCCATAGAATATGCAAACGTTAGGTTGACTATTTTTTTCCCGTCACAACCCTTGAGTAAGCAGGTATAAACAGGTAAATCGATACTAGTAACTTGCACCGGTCTGGTTAATTAAATAAAGTTAAATGCAAATAAATATTATTTAATTATGAACACGGCGGTATAGGGTTAAATGCGAGAATCCAGACCTGAAATTCGGTTGACAAATTTTTAAAATTCTACTCGGACTGTTTTTATTTTTTTTATTTTTTAGTCAACCCATTTGCAATATATTTATAGACATATTTAATTGCATACAAAATACTTTTCATCCAATAAACAGCTCGGTGAAGGTCGTTGTATGGTGGGATCTTATACTACCAATGGATTGTTTTTTACAAGTTTAAGTCTTGCTTATGCCTTGGACAAATGGAACGCGTTTATAACTAACGGTATATCATGTGTGATATGTACCTATACTGATTTCATCAGCAACAAGTGTATACCGCGATGCTGTGCACGGACGGACCATTGTCAATTTTGTTTGCGCCCCTTGGCTTTAGTCTTTTGTATGTTTACCATCGATGTATAGTTTTTATATTACATCCATGATGTTAACACAAAAATATTTTCGGATTACAGCAACTGTATAATCCACATATAAGGCGACTACTAGAGCTAAGTGCTGCCCCCAGTTGATGTAATTTTATTACTTCTAAACAAAATCAATTCTCAGAAAACTAGTACGGTAAGGTGAAATTAAAATTATTGCGCTTTTCTAAACCTATATTATTCGAATCTTTTTCTAATTTTACAAATAGGTACTAACTCGTAATAAAAATCTAAGTTTTTTCCTAATCTCAAATCTAATTTCATGCGTGCGATCTTAGCCGGCTGAGTCACTGGAGAGTTTATCGCCACTATATTACGTCAAATAAAAACGATATTGATATTATTACGAAGATAAACATAATATTTGTCCTAATCAACTGCAAGTTAATGTCACAGTCATATTAAAGGAATCCGTCAAATTTTGCTGGGAAATATTTTGAGAAAACAGTGTTAATTAACAAATTTTTATTTCTTGGTGCTTCTGTAAACAAAACGCTGTAGAAATAAATCAGTATTCTTAAATAGACCCTGTCGTTTATTAGGTTTAGGTACCATAAATAGTTGTTTTACCCTGTTTGAAATAAATCAATTAAGTTTCCAATACTAATTTAAAATTCTTTACTTATATATGCCAACAAACAGAAGCAGTGTACTAATCAATTGTATTACGTCGCAAAAATGTAAAAAGTTGTTGATCTGCATGCGTTGAAAGACGTAGGTAGTTTTATTGAAATACTTACGTCATTTTATATTCACAAAGATAATATATTTCTATGATTTCTATCTTATAGATCGATCTCATTGATTTTACTTTCTACTCCACGAACAGTTGGGATTAAAAGCAATTATTAAATACCTCTGAATTCAAATAAGTCCAATGATTGAAATAAATCGTTCATATCCCTCATTTAAATAAATCGACCCTAAACTTTTAGAGAAGACGTATTTTTGAAGCAATCGAATACCAGATTCGAATACGAAATCATAAGAATCCTATTCGGGAAATCGTATTCGATACTTGAAATTTTGTATCTGAGTCGTGTCTAATGCTTTCGAAATACGTCTCCTGTAGATTAATCCATAATGAGTAAGTAGCGCAAAGTAAATATCAGTGGGAACGATTGGGAGAGTTGATGTTGTTTGCATGGGTCTTGATACCAGTCGTTATTCAAATTGTATCTGGTCTGTTGTAATCCTTGTGTTTATAAAAAAATATTTAATATAAAATAAATCGATAAAATATCAACAAATTAAACAAATGGCAAACTCGCATACAATATAAAGATTTAGTTTTTATTTATATTTAAGTAAGTCTATGTATTACATTATTATTAATAATATGGCGAAACCAAAAAAAATATAATAAGTATAATTACAAAAAAATGCAACTACTTAATCTATAGATATGAGGTCATGGCCATTGTCAATAAGTTTCGCGGCGATAAAAAAAGATACGTTTATTAATACCTACGTACTTACCTTCTTTCCACCCAATTTACCGCAATCATCATATTTAATCTACGTATTTGGACAACTCTGGGGAAAAACCTAAAATTATGATTATTGGCTAAAATGATGGTTGAATAGTTAACTCAAGCCTACGATCGCCATGGCATTACCCAAGTTTTTCCTTAAAACTGTATCTATTTAATTGCTGTATGGTTCGCGTACATCCTATAGGTAAAGAGGAAATAAAATAAATAACAACGCACTCAATGATTTTTGTTCAATGATGTTTTCTTTGTAATATCATTGTTTTTGTTAGTTTCGGTTGGATTGTTTTTCTTAAACCTAATTATCGCAGGTAGGATGATGACTGATTTCTATGTCTCTTTTAAAGTACTGTTTTGTAGCATTTGTTTTAATTATTGGTAGGTAGATTTTAGAGTATGTAAACATATTTTGTGTGCATGAGCATAAGTATATGTTGGTATTGGTCTGGGTGTTTTCTATGTATAATATACATGCATATATTTACAAAAAAAATCATATAAGATTATAGGTTGTCTAAGTACTAGTATTAGGGGTTAAAGTACCTATGAAATTGCCGTTTTGTATGGACGAAATCGAGAAAAGTCATTTTTCCATACTAACAATTTTTTTTTTGTAAAACGCCTGAACCGTTTTCGATGCAATTAAAGGTGAAAGTTAGATGGTTATAAAGCTACGCATTATAGTATTTGAATTTCTGAAAATCAAAGTATATAATACAAATATACTTAATTGAAGCAAGAAGGACAGCTGACACATTGTAAGGAGTCTTTTCAACGACTTCCTTTGAAGTAATAGGCACTAGTATAGCATTTTTTTTTTAGTCAAAAGTTACTTTACTTAGTTTTTGATACAATACAAAAAGAATTACGCAATAATATGACTATAATTAAGAGCTATAAACAAAATAAAAAGTGAGAAAATAATCGGCAATTTCATACTTTAACCCCTATTATTAGCTTACTAGTAATAGCTTTATTTTGGACTAGATAGCTCTGTGTGGCATGTCTTGAAGTATTTTATTAAAATAAAATGTTATTGTAATAAAAGTTGATAATCCTACAAAATAAATAAAAAAAAGCCTCATTGCTTATTATAAAGCCGCAGCAGTGCAGTGAAAGGCTTGCTAATAATTATCGTGATTTCTATGATAATTTAGGTAAATATGACCTTATTGATAAATCCATGAAGTACATTTAACAAACAAAATTAACTATTGTCTCATTAGCTTCAGGCCATGCAACACTATTGAAATTTTGTGTTGCCCCTAACGCTACATTGGCGGAATCATGTAAGGCTCTTGCCATGACACTGTTCGCCACAATTCAAAAGAAGAAGAAAAAGAAGAAAATTTGTGTGATTTATACATATTTTTTTTAGAATTTGATGACTTGCAAGCTTTTGAGATATACGGCGGCACTGTCACCTGTTTGCCAGAATGCGATCATTTTAACTATCACTTCGAAGTTGCACTTGGCTCTCTAGCTAAGAATATTGAACTGAATGGCCATCCCTTTTTGTAAGTATTTGCAAAAAAACACAAGTTAATACGAGGAAATCCTCGCTGTGTGTGCCTGCTGATTGACAAAATTTATGGATACTACAACACTACGTCAAGGAAATACCAGGCTATAATTTAATAAACATGTAACTTATTCATCAAAATTTATTGCTTTTAGTATGTTCCTTCAGAAACGATACGCTTACGATAAGAATAATCCAATAATTAAATAATTCTTTAAATGCATTTTCGGAAAATAAATTTAGTTCTCTCCGCGAATTTAATTGTCTTCTAACAAAAAGATAAAGGGTATCGCGTAGTGGTAATTTGAGTTTAGGAAAAAGAAAGAAGCCGGCTCAGAAGAGAAGAAAATTTTTTTATACCTATATCTGATGATTGATGATCTGAAAATGGTGGTAGATTCATACAACAACATCTAAAAACTAGCATTTGCATGCTTGTTCCGCATGCTTGTTCCAATCTTGTATTCTTAATTATAGTTCCATTTATTTTCCAGCAAAGACGTACAGCTTGAGAATCGGTCCTTAGTGAATGTTTTCTTCAATGACCTGGTATCGACGAAGTATCGGCGCGATGTCTACCTCAACTGGCAAAATATACTCGGTTTGTTCCTTTTTGTATACACTCTACTGGGCAACACACAGCTGGATATTCGCCATCTGTAGCGGGCTAGAAATAAAATAATTATATTGATGATTCTTTAAAAAATAATCTTTGTAACAAAGTTAAATCCTTAATCATTAAACTGTTACTGAAAGGCCCTATAATTTTAAATGATAAATTATAATTTGAAGTTATTTACATTATTTGAACATTGAAGGCTTAACAGGAAAATGTCCATTTCTCTAGGGATACCTAAATGTTTGGTAGGGATTGAGTAGTAAACAAGGAAAAAATATGCGAATAATGAGGAGAAAACGATCTCAGACAAACAAGAGGTAAAGTAGATGGGTAATTAATGATTCGTCATTAAAACATTACTCATCTTACCGTAATGCGTGAAATAATATGACTAAAAAATTTTTAAGGCTGAGGCCCAACGAGCGTAAATTTGTTAGTTGTGCGCTGCGTTTTTAAGTTGCATATTATCTTTGAACAGAAATTCCGACTCATTTTACGTCGCAGTGTCAAACCAATTGACCTAATTCTCAGATCATATAAAAAAAAAGAAGAATTTCTTTATATAATGTGAGACCTAATTTAAGAAACTCAAATGCAGCGTAATTTAGCGACCGAATTTAAGCGACTCACTACTAAAAAAATTACGCTCGTTTGGCTTCAACCTCGAACTCATCAATTACGTCTTCATCTAAAATATAATTCTGATGACAATTGTTTTTGAAAGTTGACGAAGTGTCTTGATTATTAACTGTTTTGTGATTGTTTTTTTTGTTACAGCTGCGTTTGGGGGACTTTTGAGCCTCATGCTTGGATTCACACTAATATCGGGCTTCGATCTTGTGCTCTTCCTGGCCTCTAAATGCTTCTACGGAACACTGCCTAAATTCTTTAAGAGTAACTTTAAGGACTCTATTGACAAAGTTTACCATGAAAACAGCAAAAATAGGCAACATCAGAAAAACAATTGGTTAAAACATTCTTTTAAAAATAACGAACTTAAGAGATGGTAAATTTATTATTTAAATGAAAGGTATAGCCATACCCCTAATCTTTAATTTAATTTATCATCTTTTGTTAACTTTAAATATATTTTATCCTGTCTTGTATTTCGTATGTGTGGAATTTAGAATCGTAAAATGTACCTAGCCTTTATTAACTAGACTTCGTTTGAAAATTTCAACAAAAACTTTTTTTCCTAGACTGTGTCCATACAGACAGTTATTTCATTATAATTTTAATGGTTATTTAATGAAATAGAAACTATATTACTTTAGGCTCACTTCTTTCTGCAGCACCAATTTAATTCATAAAGTGCCGGTAAGTACAGTCTAGCCACTACAGAAAAAAAACTCGTTTTAAATATTTGTCTTTTTGTAAGACATTTAATGATGCTATAAAGGCATTTCAGGTGAAATCTACCCAATGCTCGTACATACATGTCAACAAAAACAACCAAGTCCCAGAATCATTATTGACGCTAATAAGTGATAAACATATAGTCGATAAAACTTGTCAATTACTGTAACATATAACTGCTTTCAAACGTTAGTAATCTCTCCATAGTAGATGTGACAGTTATTATGATCTCCGTTTTACACGTATCTCTCTGTTTTATCATCGTCATCATCATCATCTCAGCCCAGTGCTGGACATAGGCGTAATACAAGGATCTCCACAACAATCGGTCCTGTGCCACCCGCATTCGTCCAGTGAGCGAACGGCCATCGGATCTTCTTACTATGTGTACTGCCTACTGTTATTTTAGTTCAGCAATTCCTCCAGCGGTGTCGATTACCTTATTTCCTCATGTTGTAGCTTAAGTAACTTCATTTTACTAAGATATAGTAAAAAATATATTTTAAGAATATATGTAGTGTTACCCTACTTGAAGTTAAATGTAAATATTTTGAATAAATTGATTTTGTAATATGCATTATTTTTATTTATCATATTAGAATCTATTCTCTATCAATTAAAATCTAGCCTTCTTTCTCTCAATAACGGACATAGGTACCGACCATAATGTCGTTCTTTGTCGCCTGACGGTGAAGATAACTGAGATAACCATTTATTAGATTACAGCTATTTGAAAGTCTTTTCAGAATTGTTTAGGTAACATAGTTTTATAACCACGAATCGTTCAAGATAACCTGCATATCTAAGACAACAAACACACTAGTATAGACCTCAAAACCTGTAGACCCTAGCACAGATACTTCACCTAAATCATTAATTAAAGCACGTTTTTTTGTTTTCTGTGTGTGCCTAACAGTTGCGAAATCCAAAGATTAAAACGGTATCTAAGTTCGTTGTTTCGCAAATTTTATATTTGGAAAAAACGGACTAGTAGGTTAGCATCTTTTGGAATTCTAAGAACTTGCATGCATTACCACTTACCACATGACGTGATAAGTATTTACCAAACGAAATGACGAACGAAAAAGGAAGCGAATTTGTCTTTTAAATCAAAATATAAAAATAATGTTTTGGTCACAATCTGCTTTGCAGTATACACTACTTATATAAATAAATAAAAAAAATATTACTCAATATGTCTTTTTTAGCTTTTACTGCTTCTGTTAGGAAAGTCTTAGTCAGCAGTTACAGAATGTGAGTGAAATAAACCTGTATTACTTTTATATTATAAACTTAACAGAAGAAGTTTGAAAGATTTTTAACATTCTTCTCACATAAACAGAAACATAAAATTATTAAGACGAATAAGTAAGCAACTACTTGAACTTCTCTATCTACAAGTTAGCAACTCTGCTGTTTTATGGCCTTCCTTTGAGTCCGTCTGGGCCAGAAACATAACAACAGCATCAAGATAAGAACTGCTCTGAAATGTATCAGATACCTATCTAAAAGTGAATCATTGAGTTATATGAGCGTGTTGTTTTGCCACCGATGACGCTTAAATAATCAAGAAAGCGAGACTAATCTTTGTATGATACTAACTTTGCTCTAAGCAGATGGATAGGATAAACATTCTTCAAAAGCAATTATGCTTTATTAACTGATGTTTTTTTTGAATTGGGAGGGAAACAAGGGGTAAGAGTGACCAGCTAATTTTGGAGTCATTTCGTCTTGTATTACGGTATGTATAACAGATGCGTATTAAATATGCTGTTTTTTGGCAAGCTTGGTTGGCAAGCTTTGATTATATAAAAAGTTTGTCCCTAGTTATAGCGTACAAGTCTTAATACAATAATGATCTCTATGCTATAGTACAAAAGTATCTGTGCTGACGTATATTTTGGAGACTAATTCACATTTACCATAATTTAACTCGAGAGTATATCTGCCGTTGTACTTGGGTATTTTGTAAATAAAATGACCGTCGTTTCAAATATCTTGAAGCCTTGTCTGTCTGGGGCATTGATATAAATAAAAAGCTAGATATATACAATTGACAAAAAAACTAGCTTATCAAATGAACGCTTTGGTACTCTTTTAACTTATTTGGATTTCTTTAAGTCATGCATTACGATATGTGTAACACATGACTGTTTGCCTGCTTATTTAAACTTGTTCGAAGTGACATTTTTGTATCTATTTCTTACACTTTATCTATCGCCTGGGAATAGTTAAAACATGGTTCGTCTTTTACGCCTGGATTAACATTGCATCTACTGGAATAATAATGTATGCTTGCTTAAAACATTTGATGCTTTTTCTACCAATTTTAAGAGACGAATGTAACATCAATCTGTGAAATATAAGGGATAGTGGAAACCTATTATCATAGGGCATTCTAGTAAGCATAAAAAACTAATTAAACTTTTGAACTAGTTATTCACATGGTTCAAAATCAAAATCAGTTTATTTTTGCAAATAGGCTTTTACACGTCCCAATATTTAAACCTACCACTGATTCGGGACAAGTGAGGGCTAAACTCGGTCACTATTGTCAGCCTCTTTTTATATAAATATAAATGCTTACTTATGCGTAGTGGAATTTACAGTATCGAAAGGTTCATCTTCTACAATTATATGGGTGGTGGCAAATTTTACATTGGGCTTTGTAAATTTATCACATTATTTTGCCTTGTTTGCATTGAGCTATTCTAGTTCTATCATGGTTCTATCTCTACATTGTTCTATGTTAAAATCGAGTTAGTTACTTACTTACTAGGGTGAATCAAAGACCCAAAGTGAGTCTTGGCCTCCGACACCAGATCACGCCATGCATCGGTGTGATCTGGTGTCGGAGGTGTCTCGGTCTTGCGATAATTTTTGCCAGTCGCTATGGCCGAGGTTGAGCAGGTCTTAAGCTACAACATCTTTCCAGCGGTATCTAGGACGTCCAACCGGGAGTCTCCCATTTGGTTGTCCCAGGTACGCTCTCTTCACGGCACGATCCTCTTCCATGCTCTCTAAGTGTCCTAGCCATCGAAGCCTAGCTGCTTTGGCCTCTCCAATAATGTTAGGTTCGGACACTAGGTCTTCAATCTCTGTGTTCTTCCTGACTCTCAACCTCCCATCTCCCAGTTTTTTCGGCCCCGGAATTTTTCGAAGAATTTTCCTATCCGCCACTAACAGCTTATTCTCTTCTTTCAAGGTCAGTGTTCAGGCTTCACATCCATACATTAAAATTGGTCTAATTACAGTTTTGTAAACACGAATTTTAGTTCTTCTGCGTATCAGCTTAGACACCAGAACCTTGTGAAGAGCTGCCGTGCATCTGAGAGCGTTTTGGATACGGATATCAATCTCTTCCTCTCTGTGGTTGGTATCTGTAACGGTTCACCATAAATATTTGAATTTGTTGACACCTTAATAGGTGTAGCCGCTCACTTCTAGATCTTTTCTCTTTTCCCTTATGTTCCTGTATCTCTTTTTTTCAAATTTTTATAATAATTTCGTAAAGTCTTGATTGTACCGCTCCTCCACCATATTTCCATAGATCTCCTGGTATACCGTCAATTCCTGGGCTTTTGTTGTTCTTTAGTCTCATAATAGCTTCCCTAACCTCTTCAAAGTCGGGTTTTTCCACTACACCGTTTTGGTCCTCCTCTGTGTTCGGCGTGTCCTTTTCTACTGGGGGGAGTTCAGTAGTTCTTTGAAGTATTGGCGCCATGTTTCCTTTACTTCCTCAGGGTTTGAAAGTTTTCTTCGTCGTCCTCAAGTAACTGGGCGGTGGGTTTATATGCTTTCTTTACTGAATTAAGGTCTCGATAAAATTTACGTGTCTCATTAGCTTTTAAGAATGTTTCCATTGTTATCAATTTTCTTTCCAATGCTTTCCTCTTTTCCAGTCTGACCAATCTTCTAAACTCTCTGCTCGCTTCCTTATACCGATCATTCTATTCGTTGTCCTGTAGTGACTTCATTTTGAGCTCTCGTCTTTTTTCCAAGGCGCGGTCACACTCTTCCGTCCACCATTTTCTATTCTTAGTTCTTTTCCTCCTGCCCAGTACCTTTAGTCCTATTTCTTAGACGACATCCATTGTTTCTTTCCACGTTTCGTCAATACTTTCATGCACCTCCAAGCCTTGAAATCTATTATTTAATTCTGTCTCAAACTGTTTCCGTATCTCTTTGATTTTAAGGGTCTCTATATTTATACACTGTTCACCTGGTCTATCTGTTCTACGAGTGGTTTTAATCTTGGCTTTGATCTTAATGTCGACCTTGAAAAGGGTACTGTCGCAATCTGCTCCACGAAGAGATCTAATATCCTCTATAGTGTTTTTATGCCTGTTGTCAATCAACACGTGGTCAATTTGATTTACCGTGACTCCATCTGGGGACTTCCAGATTCCTTTATGTATGTCTTTGTGTGGAAACATAGTAGATGATATTACCATCGACTTTGACGCTGCGAAACTAATAAGTCTGAGACCTTTACCGTTAGTAGTTTCGTGTTTGCTATGTAAAACAATAGTGGGAAGAAACATTTCTTCACGACCGACCTTCGCGTTGAGATCTCCGATAGTAATTTTAGCATCATATTCTGGGATTTGGTCAAAAACCACTTCTAGATCTTCGTAGAAGCGGTTCCATCAGTTCAGTTGGGGCATAGGCATTAACCATGGTGATATTATAAAATTTTGCTTTCACTCGCAAAATACAAATTCTATCTGAGAAAGCTACGAATTTAAGAACATTACTTATGACTTTCTTGTTGACAATAAATCCTGTACCATTAATGAGCTTTCCATCCTCCCTTCCACTATAAAATAGTAAAGCACTCTCATCTATATCACAATCCCCTTTACCGGGCCGTCTAACTTCGTGAAGCGCTGTTACATCAATTTTATATCTGCATAATTCTCTATTAATGTACCAAACATAGCACCAAATCTTTGCAAACTTCGTACATTCCATGAAGCAAGTCGGAAGTCCTTATTTCCTAGCCGAGAGTCGTCGTTAGGATCGGATCGTATTCTTTCTGTTGTCGGTTTCGTAACAATGGTATTTTTACATGAACGGGGTGTTAACCCGTCGCACAACCCCCGAAATGCTGGAGGACCACACCCTACGTTGGTCAGCGAGCCCCTCGGGCTTTGCCGATAGCTAGCTAGGCTGTACAACCGGCCTTTACCCCATCCGCAACCCGGGGGACGCCCCTCTACGCCGCAAGGGATCAGCGCGAGGGAGGTATTGTTATCTGTTTGCAAAAACTTTTGTTTAGTATTTACTAGATATAAATTTCGGTCTTTTTCTATCAGTTTTCAGTTACGTCGCTTCCTTAGTTTGTTCTAATTGTAGTATCATACCGATCAATCAAATTAAATTATCTATTGCGCATTTATGTATCATTAAGCGTGTAATCAATAATTTTGGTTTTATCCCGGGTCGGGGTACGACGGACGCCATCTTTGCCATTCGCCAAATGTACGAAAAGTACAGAATAAGAATAAGAATAAGAATAAGAAAACATTTAAATGACCACATGCACGTTACAAAAAAAATAAACAGAATACAGAATACAGAACAAAACGGGTTATTCCTTATTCATCCTATGACATCTCATCCCATTTCATCACTCATCCCAAACTAGTATTCCTACCGCAACCTATGTTACATTTTCTTAAATCAACCGAAATACATTCCTTACTCATCCCAAGGTGACATATTACAAAAATAAGTATGGATAGCAAATGTTTAATATTTTTCAGAAAGTTATTGAAGAGATATGATATTAAAACTAATATTATAAAAAAAATATTAATGTGTACGTTTAGTAAAAAATATTATCTAAATGTTTAATAAAATATGCTAACATACTTATAGGAAAACTTGCACTTGCAACAAACAGTTGAAAAAAAATATAAGAGCTTTTTTTATTTGCATCTTTTATTGTAAGTCACATTTTTACTATTACCTATGCAAAAGAGTGAAAGAAATTGAAATATTTCCCTTTGTATTGATCTAGTAACCGCTTGCCCCGTCTTCAACCCTATACCGGTTTTAAATGTTTTAACGATGTTGCGAATCAGCCCTTATCAGTTCATCACTAACTGACATACGGAGTGCATTGCATTTCGTGTTCAAAATGCATAACAATCGTGACAGTGACTTGTGTTATAGTATAATGGTTTTCAATATCATAAAAAACTATAAAATAAACATAGTAGCATAAAGTGGCGTTGCATAAGAGCACCAGATTGTTCCGGCAGTGTAAAATTGTTGATCCAAGTCGTTTTTTAAATGAAAGTTCTCACAGTGATCCTAGTGAAATTAAAAATGTTGTGACAGAAGCTTTACTGAATCTCAAGGACAGAGTATATTCACATCCGAAAAAAAGACCCTGTTTACATATAAATGAATTGATTTTTTATTATTATATGTGTATGAGTAACATTATTTATTTTGATTTGTATCCTTTTGTGAAAAACATGATTTTTAAATATGCTAATTAATCAGAATTACTGCAGTTTTTATTCAATAAAATGACCTCAACACAAATGGTAACTGAGCTTAAATTTCTAAAATTATATTTTTATTCCGACCGTACATAAAAGTCTTATATTTTTTAAGTGGTTTTGCAATAGGATTAGCTAGGAATGCTTTTGGGATGAGTAAGGAACTGAAAATTAAATATTTGTTTTGGGTTGAGTAGGGAACATAAATGGGATGAGTGGGGAAAAAATAATGAGTGGGATGAGACGTCATAGGATGAATAAGGAATAACCCAACAAAACCAAAAACACAAGAATATAAACAAACAACATTTAAAAGTGGCCAATTAGGTCCCAGCCTCGGCATGGTGCATAACGACACGAGGGCCGCTGCAGCGCTGGTATTCTGGTGGGACCCAAATGATGACAGACGTAGTTAGAAGTGATAAAGAAATAAACGAAAAGAGTAATAAAAATTAAAAATAAAAAATATACAAAAAACGAACATTAAAATAACCATAACTTATCCATAGCAGAATAAAATTGAAATATGGGTTAAAAAAAAGTATAATAAATATTTTCTATTAGAAAAGAAAAAGTTTGTATACATATAATTGACACGTTAGGGCAATGAATTTGAATACAAACATATTATAAATAATAATAATGTAAATAATATAACTAAAATAATAAAAAAAAACGAGAGTCTACGGTCTGACTCGGAGGGAAGGTCCACACCCTTAAAAATAAATACGTACGTCACTGCCATGCGTCTACATTTTTAATATTATAACTTAAACCCAGAAAGAGATAATTTTGCAAATACGTTCCATTGTTTTTATTAAGTTGAAGGAAAGGATAATATTATTAAGGAGAAGAAAATGAGGGATCCCGATAAGTATATATAATACGTACAACTTTGCGCCAATAATAGGAGAATAACAGAAGTGCACATAAAAACCTACACATGGTGTTCGTTGACCTCGAAAAGGCATACGACCGAATACCTCGCGAGGTTCTGTAGTAGGCCCTTAAGATCAAAGGTGTGCCTGGGAAATACCTGCATTTGGTTCAAACTATGTACGGCAGATGCAGTACTCACGTCCGATCCGCAGCCGGGATAACTATGAGCTTCAATGCGACTGTGGGCTTGCATCAAGGTTCAGCGCTTAGTCCTTACCTCTTTCTGATGATAATGGATGCTCTGACATCGGACATACAGAAAAAGGCCCCTTGGTGCATGCTCTTTGCCAATGACATGCTTGTTGCTGAAGAGGCCCAGGAGGTCCGGGACAGACTGGAGGAATGGCGACAAAGGCTGGAGAACGTTGGCCTAAAAGTCAGTAGAACCAAAACCGAGTATCTTGTGACTTTGGCGGTCTCTCCAGTTCTTTGCCAATAAAACTTGACGGAATGTCCTTACCAGTCTGTTCCGATTTTCGGTAGCTCGGGTCTCTCGTACAGAACGACGGTAATATTTAACTTGACGTCAGGCATAGAATTAATGCAGGCTGGATAAAATGGAGGCAGGTCACCGCAACAACATGTGATCTACGATCTTACGGTTAAAGGGCAAAATTTACAAATCCGTTATTAGACCTGCCTTAATGTACGGATCAGAATGCTGGGCTGCTAAGAAGACGGATGAGAAGCGAATGCATGTAGCAGAAATGAGAATGTTAAGATGGATGTGTGGGGTTACAAGAATGGACAAGATCAGGAATGAATATTGTGGCATGTAGATACCTCATCTCTCATAAACTTCTCATTCCATTTTCATTTTCACTAGTTTTACTCTCATTTTTTATAGTTTGATGTATTTTCTAATTCTTTTAAATTATTTCTGTTTAGAAACTTTTTGGTTCACTGATTTTTATATTCTTATTTTGAAATTCAAAATTGTTTGATCGTGCCTCGCCCATGTCGGGCGAGCACGTCAATCAGTAGTCAGTTGACATTCGGCTTTCAGATCACTTCTTCTTATTCTATTGTTGTGAACTAAATATTATTATTGGGAGAATTATCTTGGACACTATTTATTCATTACTCCTGGACCCTGGTACGGTCACGTAGACCGCCGGGCCTTCTCCATCTAGTGCTGTTGGATCCTGGCGGTCACGTAGACCGCCGGGCCATCTCCATCATTTCGGCTTGATCAGGCAGATCGCCGGACTACCTCACCTCCGCTGCGCAGTTGGATCCTGGCGTGGTCGACCGCCGGGCCACCTCTATTCATCAAACCACTAATTGGACTTTCACGTGTAAATTTAAGTTACGTATATATTTTATCATACTTTTAATTTTAATATATTTACTTTATATCTTGTCTTGTATTTTATTTAACTCTTAGGGAATAATTATAGGGAGGTTGGTTCCCATTAACTTCCCTCTTTCCAAATTTTCTTTTGTAGCGTAGCAGAACCTAGGTTTCTGAGGGTATTCCTCTTCAAGGGTACCCCAGATATTCTGTTACGTTATAATATATACGAGGAACTCTGAAAGTGGCACCGGTTACCGAGAAGATGGTGGGTCATCGTCTGTCTTGGTATGGTCATGTAATCAGAAGGGAAGAAAGCTATGTAACTAAAAGAGTGATGAGTATCAATGTGGATGGCTGAAAGGGAAGAGGCCGACCGAGAAAGAGATGGATGGACTGTGTGAAACAAGATATGAGTGTGAAAGGAGTGGATAATTCAGTGACGAGTGATATAATAGTGTGGAAGAGGAAAAGCATACTGCGCCGACCTCAGATAAACTGGGAACATGGGCAAGTAAATGATTATATTAGACATGCTCAGGTTTTCTGGAATTGTCTGGAGAATTAACCTTTTTCATAGTATTAGAATGTTAGAAAAAATGTAAGGATTAAATCTTCTACTAACTCTAAGGCCTCGTTGGTCTAGTGGTTTCAGTTATAGGACAGACATTCTTGAATATAGGTTCTTGATGTAAATACATGCCCGACTGATCTATTAAAAAAATAAATAAAACATCAAGAATATGTACCTTTTTTAAGTTTTGCATACATCGAATGATTCTTTGAGTTACTTACATATATTTTAAAACAGACATTAAAAAAATATCCAAATCGGTCGAACCGTTCAGAAAGAAATATGCAGTAGAATTGAGATAGATATTTTATACTTAAGATATAGTTTATTAGTGTATAATATTATTTATGATAAGTTCCAAAGAACTAAATATGACCCGACCATCAGATTCGTAGAGCTACTCACATGAAATAGTGCGTTAGCTAAGCCATGATTTATCTGTTACGAAAACGACGAGAAAAATATTGTCCATTGACTGTATTTTCAGAACGAAGGCTATAAAAGTCCCTTTCTATCAAATTGCAAAAGTATTGTTATCCGACTAAATGAATCGTGATAATTGGACAAAGAGAATTTTGCATCCTCAATCATGACAACTTGTATCAGATCCCATCCGACAGATATTAGAATATGCCTATAGTATTAAGGTGTAGGTACCAGAAGACAGCACAATAGATACCTTACTATTTTCTTATACATTTACTTTGGCGGACTTTTTTAATCGTCCGATCAGAATAGTTATAATTATATCTTATTTAGATGACTAATAATTTATCATCATTTTATTTGTTAAGATTGTTTTATCATATCATTTTATTTTGTAGATGGTATAATGAACACACATTACCTACAAATATGGAGCGCCATTCCTACTCGTATTATCAATTATTTTCAGCTATTAGATTAGATAAATAAATGCATTTTTTAATATGATTTATACTCGGGTGAGATTATACGCTTATAACGTCACAGAAGCTTCAAATTTTATATATTTTATGTACCTTAACGAACCGTATTTATCTCTGTGTAATCGAATACTTACAATTAAATTAAAAATACATGCCAAAACCCTGTAAACATTGCCTTTTAATATGATGCGTCATTAGAAATTACATTATCGTTTGCAGAAACTTTTATCTGTCTGTCAGTCCAATATTTAAAAATACTACTGTTTCGGGACAAGTTTGGGCTAGAGCCGAGAAGAAGCAGCATCTTACAATCTAAGCTACAGTTCTAAATACCAAAGTTTCTCCCAAATCGGTTGTTCTTAAATTTAAATGTTAACTACGAGTAGTATGTTGAATTAAAAGTTAACATTTCGTATATTTTTTTATAAGAAAATATGAATTTTAATGATTATAAACTGATTCCTGTGGTTAAACAAAATAGCTCAGTGATGATAACTTGTTCAGTGCCAAATTGAAATACGGAATAACGTTTTAGATAGATTATTGAAAGTCCGGATTTTTTTAAAAATCTAAATATTTTCGATTGCACCCGGTTGAAAACTTAAATTTCTGCAATAAGTATAACAATTGATGCGCGAACACTGCTAGCCACGCATAGGTTCTAAAACACGTAAGGTGCGTTGCACCGAACAAAAGGAAGAAAATATTTAAAAAGAACTGTAGAGATTTGGCTCTTTTAAGGGGTTGTCCTACCAATTCGCGTATCACAATCTTTACACAATGCGCAAGAAGTTGTAGGTAAGTTTCGTCAGTATTGTTTCATTAAAGGACTTTATTTCTTTTGATGGTGAGCTTTACGCTTGTTGTTGCTATTTAGGGTGGTTCTACGCAGACGAAGCAGCGGAACGAACTAGCTGTTTTATTAAAATCACTAATCGCTGCAACATTACGTCTTATCAACTAAGATTATCTACTTAAAAACCCCTGCTATTGATACTGCTTTCAGTGTCGTGAATGAGATCTGTTTGTGGAGTGTCTATCGGGCTAACATAATAGATTTTTATGAAAAATGATTAATTAATTAATTAAACTTGTGTTTTTGTGTACACATTTATGTAAGTAAGTGAACAATTGTGTTTGTTGTCAATTGCTTTGTGTTCTAGGTTTGAAGAGGACATTAAACAATAAAAAAAATAGGTTATCGCCTTATTAACAAATGGCATTGTTATAGTCATTGAGTGCGAGTTTAATAATCTGTTGGTAAACACTTTCTAGTGGCGGCCCATTTAGTTCGTGCGCGGGGATTTTCAATAAATTCACAAGACTCATTGTTTAATTTCGATTGCGATTTGTCGCCAATTTCTTTCATACTATGTACTTATCGCATACAGGAAAATATTAAGTGGTTATTAGAACTTTGGTTACAGCTGATTGGAAAGAGCTTGAAAAGTGTTTTTTAGTTTACTTATTACTACAGTATAAAATTTTATTGTATACATATAATGAATATTTAATATACATTAAAAGAAAATTTATTTGATAGCTTAATTTTTTTTTATTTCTGCAATTAAATAAAACAACTTAGCAATATGCGTGCATTATTATTGCATAGCAATCTATTCACATACCAAGAGACTATGCGTTGTTAAAATAAATGCCAATTTTTAATGAGGACTGCCAATTACCTGCCTAGGTTCGGCCTATGCTCCGAAATAGTTAAGCGGATGTTAATAGGCGCAAGGAGCCAGCCAAGGAATTAATACTCGTGTGTTAAGAAGAATCGCAGAATTCAATTTACTAGATACGTCTCTAATAAAACCTTTGATCCAAACCGATAAATATGAAACCTATCGTATGATACCCGTTTCATGTCATAGAGTCGTCGATTTATGGTGACCACAGTGGCAATACAATGTATATTCTGCAGATTTCTGCATGTCTCTTTCCAACATGCTTAATACTGCATAAAGCGTGTGAGAGACAGATATTGGTGCCGAATAAACGGATGTCGTGTTGCGGAGTAGGATTGAGTTGGATTTCTGATTCTTGGCAAGATGACGGCTCCTGTGAATGAACGGTATCAAACAGCATAACCAAGTTACCCTAATATTAGTAACTAGTTAATGCGTAAAGAATTATAAAGTAACTAAATGAAATGACTTAAGTAACAAAACTTTTCGACTTTACACAGTCAACTTAAAATTACCACAGTAGTTTTCCCACTTTAACATATCTTGAAGATTATTAATTCGTAGGATAATTGCAATTTGTAAAAAAAAAACAAATATTTATATTAAGGCAGTTTTCAGCAGTAAAGATGCAGGTGTCCAGAGGTAATTAATAAATCATTACAGACTAGCGGGGACTAGCGGGGCGGCAAAATATGGCATTTGTTATTGTATGTAACTTGAGTTCAATTGTTTTTTCACCAGTTCGAATTTTCAACTGCGCGCATTCTTATTCAAATTTAATGGTCGCGTCATTCAGTTTAAAAAGTTTTAAAGTGGTCTGAACCATGTCTGAACACACTTATGTCTATGGTTTGAACAATTATTATGCTGGCCAGACGTTCAAATATTAGTTTTTTTTTAAATCGTAATGATAGTGCTGCACTACACTTCTAGTGTACGTACATCCATACCAAATCATCCTAAATAACCCGAAGGTAAATGCTGTGAAATAAACCAGCCGGTGGAATATTTAGCGTGGAGGAGACTGGTGAAAAAGTAGAAGAAGACAATGTAACATTGGCGATACTTCTAATACTAAAGCACAAACGCAGAAATTTGTCTTGATGTGTATTCAATCTCTCGAGAATATACCTATGTGGTTTAGTAATTAGTAATATCACCAGAAAAAGACAATTCGGTTGGTGTAGCGGGTATTATATTATCTGTGGTAGCGGTAAGCAAGAGTCCCAGGTGCCATAACGGTCAGTTCAATTTATTAATTGAGTTGGGCCTGAAAGCGGTTATAGTCTGCTTTAGAAAAATCGTTAATAGTTGGGCCAGTCTTCTGCAGTAATATGAAAGTCGTGAAAACAAATCATCTCAGAAGTCTGTAATAGGCGATCTTCAATCTCGTCTTACGTTTTCTCAGTAGCGTATTATGTATTCTAATCTAGTAAAATGATTTGATGGGATCTTAAAGAAAAATTCTTCTTTACAAAGATATAGTTGGGGTTTTTGTCCTCTTAGTTAGAAAAGCAAAGCCACCGATGTAGGTAACGTTGGGTTACTGTGTGCGCTCCGCAGGGTTTTTATCTTAGTCATCAGGAGGAATACGGTATTCACTATCCTTAATAAAGGGAAGTATTTGGTTTTACGTTTTAGACGACGCTGATCGTTTGACCAGAGGTGAGTGTTGACAGTTTTACTCGTACTCTATTTGATTTAATAATATCATGTCAAAACAGGGTTTTAACAATATCTGCTTATTGCTCATTTCATTGTATAAACAGTTATTAGCGATGTGATATTCCATCATACGCGCGAAAAATAATTAAATTTATTGTCAACTGATAACTGAATGACTAAACGATCAATTATCGCATACCTCAGTTTAGGCGATAATGGACGCATTCAACGGCCACTCATTCAGGTACGAGTATTACCTACGCTGTACCTTTGCAATGTGTTTATAAGTATTGTTGCCCATTTATGTCGAAGTCACGAGTACTAGCAATTTAAACTACATATTATTATAATGTTCATAAATTTGTGTCTTTTGATTTTCTTGTTGTCCTTTCATCTAAGACAACGATCTTAATGCGTGGATTCATCTTATAATCGTTTTCGTGATTACGAATAAACATAATACATAGTTGGTACACGTACGTGCCAACACATGTTTCTTCTCGTACAAGTGACTTACAATCTATACACAATTATAGCCACAAATTAGTTATGAATAAATTATACACGCTCATAGAAAACAATGCGATCCTGCTTTATCAAAATAAAAACACGAAACGAGAGTAAAGTACGAACGAGTTTAAAGTCGTAACTACCTACGTATCTAATTGAAGTACGTATTTATTAAGTTGATAATACTCGTATGTCGGTATATACTTTGCAGTAACAAGTATAAATAAAAATATGTTACGTTTAATGTACTACGAGTATATTCGAATGTTAACATGGTGACTTAAAAGTAACGTTGAATAACCTAGCCTATTTGATTTAACTCTATTTTTTTTAATCATAAACTGTCATTAAGATACTAGCTGTTGACCGCGACTTCGTCCGGGTCAATTTCTGTTATTATGATCGCGATTCAGAAGTTCACAATTGAATACTCTTATTCTTTGATTTAAATCATTTGATTTGATACTAAAAGCGCTTATTTATTCAACCACACATTTCTTTGGATAAGGATTAATGTTATGTTGATAAAACTCTTTGGCAAATAATGCATTAATTTCTTAGAGCATTACAACATTAATTTCGACCAAATATGATTACCAAAAAAAAAAAGTTATAGTTAGTCAATCTTAAAAGATAGACATATAGGTACCTACTGTCATAGACGTTTTTTTAAATAATTTAAAGAGGACTAATTCTTTCATACTTACATATTTTTTGGGTAACTTGAACCGTTTACGCAGCGCACGCAACGGAAGCCTTGAAATATGCAGAATTTGTCCGTAAGTATTTGCAAAATTTTTCACTGATGCTTCGCTTCTATTGGTCGCATTCTAAATTATATAGCCTAAAGTAGCGCTTCCCATTTGCAGGGTCGCGACTCTGAACCGGGCCATCGAAATAAAATACCGGGTCGCAACACTGCCGCCTTGTTTATTATATTTTCGGGGAACTTGAATTCTATAGTAAAACATAGGCAGCGTGCGAAGTATTCTACTAAAATGTAGTGATTGAATGTGTATTATTTTACCGAATAAAACCAGTTTGGTTTTAAAAGTATTAAGTGGGTCACAAAGGGGCGCAGTGTGAAAATTACCGGGCCTTGGCAGAACAATGTTTGGGAAACACTGGCCTAAAGCCTTCCTCGAAAAATCCGACACAAAAATATTTTTTCAATTCGAACTAGATTTTCTGTGATTAGCGCGTTCAAACAAACAAACAAA
This sequence comes from Anania crocealis, assembly GCA_949315895.1. Classification (NCBI taxonomy): domain Eukaryota; kingdom Metazoa; phylum Arthropoda; class Insecta; order Lepidoptera; family Crambidae; genus Anania; species Anania crocealis. The sequence continues at coordinate 38,753,986 of OX438879.1, read as the reverse complement.
CTCTTTAGCTTTATAATAATAGTATAGATTAAAGTAATTAGCCACTTTTCCAGAAGATTACACAGATATGAAACAAAATTATTAAAAATAAGTAACATTTGAAATTTGTAATCTTAGATCATAACGAAACGAGGAAGATACGGTACGTATTATATTTCGTATATTCAATTTCTAGACCAGTTACACAGCGGCCAGCGTGGGTCTGTATTTGGCGCATTGATTTTGAAAGCTTCTGCGTTCCGACCAATCAACGAGGCACTGCGCTGTTACAACCACTAAATGTTTTTATCTCGCTCACTCAAAAATGGCCGTATGAATAATTTGTTTTATAGAAAATACTAAAGAAAAATCTGTTTGGTGTTCTCCCTCGTGAAAACTTATTCCATTTATCTTTTTATGGTGTTTTGAGTAGTTTGTGCACTGATTGCACTGAATAAATGCACAGGTAAAAGTAAGCCCAAAAAAAAACAGTGTTTACGTTTTGACATACAAGAATTACATTAGGTATAGGTATAGTATAGTAATCTATTTACACCTACTAGAGTTAGTACATCGACAGAATTACCGAGTAATAGCCGCAAATTGGATAGACATAGGCCTTAATAGGATTAATAGTAATCGCGCAAATTTTATGATAAAATGGGTCAGTTCCATTTATAGGAAAACTGTTAATGATTCCATTAGGAATCACACGTGAAAATTAAAACTATGTAGGTATTTAAGTTAGATAGGTAACTTACGAGAAGAATATGCTATAAAAATCTACATGTAACAATCTTTGTTTTTTTTTAAATATCTTTGAAGATTATAATCAACTAATGATACAATCGATGCGCGTTCGACTGGCGTCAATGAGCTATCTGCGATTGCTTCAAGAAACCACTTGTACTTTATCTTCGTAACATGAGTTAAAACCATGGATTTAAAAAATATCTGTGTACTGTCACAAATATCTGCTAGCTGTTTGTACGCTCAGAAAACTAAAATAGATCTAGTGATTATCGGTTTTAACTTACATTATTATTCTCTTCCTTTGATTTGTTATAAGTGTCTACGAACTAATCAAACATTTTTTGCAACTGATTAAAGTAATGTTTTTACCTTATCAATCGGACCTTGTAAGCTGACCTTTCTTATAATCGAGAAAACTTAATAAATCAAATTGATTTGTGTATTTGTTTTTGAGGAAACATCGTTTCTATTGTTTTAGATACCTAAAAAAGTGCACGAAGTAAAAATGCGGCGACCGAAGACGAGTGTCTGGGGAGCCGGGCTGGTTGTCATACTGTGGAGCATCGCGAGCGCTGACGCTGATCTACACAGTGAGTTTTCTTTTTTAATAGATTTACTGTTTATTGTCAAGTCTTAACTAATCACAGCTTAAAATTAATCGATTTCCCTGATTGAAATCCAAACTGTCATGTTTTTTTGCTTGTTGACAGGATGATTGTTACATATAGTATTTTACTCTAAAAGACAAATGTGTAGGAATCAAAGATTTTATACAATTACAGAATTCGTAAATTCTCTAAAAACATTTATTGCAATTATCCGAAGATAAAAAGTAGCCAGAGTACATCTTATTCAATTTTATTAGTTACCTTTTATTAAAACCAAGAAATAGATATCTCATTGCGATGCACTTGTGAGGAAGAGGAAGTTATAAACATACTGATTAACTATGAATAAGACATTTCAAACCTGTATCAATGGAACAACTGGATTAATTGCCAGTAATAATTAAAAGTAGCCTCACAAGTGGTATTAGGTACTAGCCCATACATCCAGCGAACCCAGAGCTAAACTAGTCGATTATAATTACTGGAAGTCAAACCCGGAGCCTATGTAAGTAGTCAAAATAATAATCGAGCCCACTGCTAAAATCAGATCGTCCAAATAATGCTTACCGTCATCTTTTAACAGTCATCTTAAAATCTTATCATGGCACTTGTAAACAGGATATTACATTTAAATAAATCAATAAAAAGTTTATTATTAGTTAGCCCTTCAATTTTGATTAAAACCGCAAAATAATTTGGAAAGTTAAGATGCAAGGTAAAATATTATCAGCTCATGTGTTTACTGCATCTCAAGTTAAATATCCATTGAGTTGTGATAGACTTATAATAAATAATTACAGCATATAAGGAAAGTTGCTGGTTGCTAGCGCACTCACAGCGCAGGTATTTACTATCGTATTTGTGTACCTATGGATATCATCGAATCTTAAACTTACTTCATTATTAATCAGTTCGTCTTAAAGTCAACACATAAGCCATCGTATTTTTCAAGATTTGTTTTTTGAGTAACACTGATTCGTGGTGAGTTTGGTTTCTTTTTAGAAATCTACGTTTGGTCAAAAGGGAATAGGTGTACTGCATTTATGTTTTGGATAAGTGACTGTGTCTTTAATTATACCTATTATTAAAAAATAAGATTTCCAATAATGTAAAGTTTCCTTATGTATGACTACATGTAATCTAATGTAAACCATGTTTTTAATAATGTACTAATACTCGAAGTACCTACTTGAACGTTACAAAATGAATTGAATTATTTGTTATTAAGTAGCAATAATACAATTTAAATCGGATTTAGGAATCGATGTTGCGCGTGCAACATCGACTTGTGAGTACTTGTGACTAACAGTGCATAACAAACCGCTTATTATTTTTGGAACCCAGAAGCTTGTTCATTATCCGAGTCATATTAATCTGGCTTTAGTATGGGAAATAACAGCCATCGATAGCCCGTAAAGCTGTGATAACGCAAATGAATAGAGCATTACCTGATTCGGTAATCGATTCCTACCGGGAGATATCGTGTGCACTTTGTCATTGTTCGTCTTTAAAGTGTTACTTTCATAGTTAACTACAATGTATTTGTTAGGGCTTAACTACAGTAGCGGCACGCAGTTTTATTAAACTTAACATTGTTTACGGTGTCACATTACCCAGCGCAGTGAGGTACTTAAATTAAGTAGTAAAATTAAGATGTGATATGTACTAAAGTGATTTAATTTGATACAGACTCGTCTGATGCGCGCTTTGTGCCCATCCTTAACAAGCATGGCGACACAGTTTTGATCGAAGAGCAATTAATGTCGAGGCTCGACGAGGAGGTGGCCACGTGGCACTGGACCCCGTGGCTGCGCACGCGCACGCAGGTGGAGGACGGCGTGGTGAAGGCCGTCGCCTGCCAGGGCTTCGACTCCATTGATAGCTTTCCCGACGGATTGTTCACAGGTGAGATATTTTGATCATTGTTTACAAGGAAAGTAGTACCTAATTTAAAAATATCTTTACTAACGGACACATAAGGAGAAAGACAGGAATATTGGTTTCCTATAGCCCGCAACGATAGCAGCAGGGTTGATTAAGAAGAAATGAAAATATTAATAAAATCACAAAATGTTTAAACTATTTTTGACAGATCAGACGTTATTGATTTTATGTGTCATTAGGTACTATATTCTTTATTTACTCAAGACGAAAATATTACGAAAGGCAGATTTAATGTCACAATCATTCATTACCAATCAACCTTGGGGCCAAGAAAAATAAAACAGACGTTGCAAAGGAGAAACAAAACAAAGAAAGAAAATCAAAATAATATATCGTTTACACTAGACTCACTGAAGCGGTTAATTATTAGGAGTATAGATAAATGTCAATAGTTATTGGGCTCCCTAATTCGCTATTTCTTTTGATGAGAATAGAAAAACTATAACGTTAACTGTAAAAAAATATAAATTTACAAAAGTTACTTATTTTTACATATCTGTATTATTCTTTTGAAATCCTTTTTAACACAGCATTGCTTTTAATGAACTAGGCAGGTTTCTGCACACATATACCTACATTATGTACATTGTTGACATCGTTTAGAGAAAGAATAATCTATTTCTGTGAGTATGTATCTTTAGAACTATCTAACATATTATAAATCAACTGGTAACTAGAACGCTATCATATAAATATAAACCCAGCTTACGCAGTAAATACGGATAATGCCAATCAGCTGACAATACTATTTATAAAAGCAATAAAACTTCTATGGTTTTTATAGAGTTAAGTATTCGTCATTCATAAATATGCGTCAACTTTTTTCAGGTAAACGTGGGCACTTATAAAGATAATGGCCGATTTGCTAAATGACAACTGTGAAAGACAGAAACTATTTTCAAAAAATATACAGACGAAAATTGTGATAAAGACACCGATTTTAAGTCGGAACATAGTATTTGTCAGTAATTTCTTGTTTCGAACCAATTTAATTTGTGGATTTTTCACGTTTTTGCGGGCTTAATTTGATTTTTCGATTTACATTTTCGATTTCTTATCCTTCGAGATAGATTTTAAGTTCCAAATGTATAAGGGATTAACTTTTAACTTTATAATATTTATGATATGAACTAAAAATATATCGAAATCGGTCAGCCTGGTAAAAATGTATAGTCTTACAAAAAAGGGTCGATGTCAGTTGGAAAGCGAAAGTAATAGTAAACGAAATATGCCTATGTACAGGTATTATTTCCTTTATTATCTTTAAATTTTTTGAGTTTACTCAGTAATATAATGGGTAAATAGCATGGATTAGCTTCTTTAATCTCTTAATTAGATATTAATATCCACAGTATTAATAATTATTCTTTGGTTATATGCATACAATATTTATTTATTCACAACAACAAAAATTATAGCCTCTAAAACAACCCTTACATAAACACATAAATTCTATAAACAGTTTTCGTAAAAGCAATCTTCCTAAGCTGCATAATAAAATATTGTAAATAATATCACTGTAACTAGGTACCTATGTATACCATTCGTCAGATGAGTTTCAATATCTAATGAAAATGTTATCTAATTAGTACCTATTCCCACTAGCTATGAGTACCATTTCTTAGAGTAAGGATACGAGTATTACACGCTTATCATTTTTGTTTACCTGCCACTCAACAGACATGGATGATTTGGAAGAATGTCGTAAACCGTTGTTTAACATCGTAGTTAATATTTAGTATCATATACAGTGCGTCTAGGATATACAGATTGGAGCGAACCAATATTACATTGAAAGACTCTCGCCATAAATTATGACCTTAATTTTAGAAGGCGATATTAAGTGCATCCTTTACTTGGAAAACATCACATTATAACAATATAGGTATAATAAAGAAACATGGATGTTAAATAAAAAAACTAGAGACAAGCGATTAAGCGACTAAAAACATCCTAACCAAATGAGCACATACTTAACATTTTGGTGGTCTTATGCCTGTAGCATGTACGTAACTTTAAATTTTCATTACGGTAGTTAACATGACATTAGCTGCTTTAATACTTGAACTAAGACAGGAAACTCGAAATTTGACTGGGAATGTATATCTAGATCTTATTTTTCAACGACGGTTTAAAACGAACAAACTCAAAAACTACTAAACTGATTTAAATGGGTATGAGTACCTATATTCGTGATTTTAAAAGATATACATGAAAGTCATTGTCCTTGATTTCAACCCATAAAAGTGTTGAAAGGAGTTTAGAAGTATGAGTGGAGAATATACATATATGTAAATTTATATTATATTTCATTTAGTATAGAGAACACCAGATAGCGATTGTAAAATTGAAGTAATCTCTAAATTAAGCTAAATAAATCCCATACGGAAGAAGACCAGGCAACTCTACTAAAAATGTATGTCCACATACAATGTTTAATTCGTTACTGCTACTATCTACACTGCATGTTATGAGATGTCTCTGACTGGTAACAACACAGCCTTGTGAACGAGGAGAGCAGTACACGTAGATACATTATTAAATAGAGTAACTCGTACAGCAAGCACTGCGAGCTTCTTTTGTCTTTTAATCTTGTTAAGTAGGCCTTACTAGTCTTAAATATTTAAGATTCCTTATCACAGTATTTTTACCTTCTAGTTATTTTGTGTTGTTTGGTGTTATGTTTACGTTTTTGTTGAGGAATTCTTAGTGAACACGAAAACCGTATTGTTTGACCATAATATACGTCCGCGGCATAGCTCAGAGAAATATTTGGATTAGAAAATTGCAATGTAGCTAGAGTGCTTAAACTTTGATTGATGAATAAAAGGCCTAAAAAGTAAATGATAGATATAGTAGCGTTCACGAAATGGTGACAAAAAAGTGCCAGTTTTAATTATTTTAAGCACTCAGTGTTAGTTATCGGATATTTTATTAAACATCATACAAACGAAAGAGAAATATTCGAACAGATTGTAATTCATAACTCAGATAATCGGAGCTGTTGAAAGATTTATTTTGTTATCTGTAAGTAGGATCACACTTTAGAATCGTTTCATTGAGACTTAACACGAGATTTGACATTTTGTCTTTTATGACAATCTCATCTGCATTCGCATCTTATCTCACCACACTAGGTCACCAAGTCGTCACTTCAAATATTAATAGTTGAACGATACAAATAAATTTACAAGTCTTGTTTATTTATCTACCTAAACTTTCAACTTCATTAACTTGATTATTGAATAAAAGCACACTCTGTAAAAGTAGAGTATATAGGTGCTCTCGCTCACGCTATTCCATTCTCTAGTAATACTAATATACGAGTGTGACTGCACATACCAAATATCTGCATTTAGCGGTAAATATCTTTGAGCTCTACTGAAGTTACTATATATTGAATTATTTCTACTTTCTTTTTAGGGTTCCGTATTTTACTATTTTACTATTACATACTCGTATCAGAATAAATAGCAAGGTTGACGCTGCAAAGCAGCAATGTCTTAAGCAGAACGCCAGTTATATGTGATACCTATTCTAATTTCTAAGATTTCTTATTTTAATTTCAGATGAGCAACTGCGGCAAGGCGCGTTTATCCTCTATGTTCTCTTTGGTTTGTACGCATTTACGCTATTGGCTATCGTGTGCAATGACTACTTCCTTCCGTGTGTGGAGATGATCTGTGAGGACTTGAAGATACCGCAGGTGAGTAATAATGTGACTTTCTTTCACAAATCTTCAAACTTATGTTCAACTCGATATACTTATAATTTTTATGAAATGTTTTTTTAAGGCATGATGTATAAGACAGGATGTATAAATTTATAAATTCACACGCCTAAAATAGGGATCCGGGAGGGTAAAAAAGAAATAAGTTTTATACCAAAAAAAGGCCCATCTTCAACTCATGCTTTTTAAAGCTTTTTTGCCTTATACTATACCTAAACGCACAATACCATAGCACTATAACCGTATATTAGCGTCTTTCACACTCACTATCAGGTTGACCAAAGCCATTACAACTATTTTAATCCTAGCTTAAATAAGCATCAAAATGCTAAAAAACTACGATTCAGCATCATTATAGAATCTATGACGGCAATAAAGCTAGTTTAAAGGCAGTGGTAAATAAAGTTTAGGATCATCACTGCTTTAAATTATCCAAATCATCATCAGCCCACATTCAATCAATCAAGTTTGATCTGATTGTGTAGGTATTTGTATTCAGACGTAACTTTTAAGGTACTATTAAATATAGGTAATATTATATTTACTACACCATGTTCATCTTATCTGTTGGCGCTTAAAAAAATGCAATAAAAACGTATGTATATACTTTTAATAGTTATGATTGTCTTTCTGTGTTATAAAGTCAGATCGAAAAAAAATGGTTTAAATATAACTTCAAAAGTAAGTATGTTTATAATGATGTAGGCATGTCTATATTATGCTACATCATACGAGTAGGTACATGCTTCTATAGTTATTGTAACTCGTAGGTTTATAATGTAAGTACGAGGTATTTAAGCCACATAATAAACAAAGAGATACATCTACATACCAATATGAACCACCGCATTATTTTGATTTTCCTTAGTACGATTCTTGGGTTTTTACTTCGTATGCATAGTGATTGATTTATCGATATGTATCTTAATAATGATGGTAAAAGAAACACACTTAGGCGGTATTTAACCAGTATTGATAATTTGGTCTAGATTTAGCTATTTTGATTTTCAATACACTCTTTGTATATTGACTTGGAATCATTGTATATATCTTGAACATAATTTTAACATAAAAGTTCTCATAGCCTTCTGTTTATTAATAAGCATTACAGCTGTTTCCTCAAGTTTTGCTCATAGGCGTTCACAAGCTGCTGAATGTGTGGAAACCACGTGAGGATTTCCTCGATTTTACGCTTTTGCTTGTTAAACAAGCGACATAAATACTTATATTAAGAGGTCAGAAAAGAGTTATGGGATGAAAATCCACTTTGATCTGCTGTTTTTATACAAATTAACTTCTTGGACTGGATTAGAGATTTATCTCATTTTACCATTTTTTTAAAGTACCTACTTAGATTTGTTTTTATGGTATTATTAAGAGTAACAATGCACTTGAGTAAATCAATCATCTTCTAATGATAGCTAATAATATTTGCGTCATACATTCTGATACGTTCTTACTTACTCATATTTTCCGTTCTTATATTTTCTTTATTTACAAGGAACAGTGTCATACAGAACAATATGCAATTTAATGTATGAAATATTAATGTTTATCTGAAATGCTTATTCACAAGACAAACAGCAAACAGCAGTAGGTATTGTTATAATTTTAGTAATCACTAAGAAAAGAAAATCGACTTTAATGATGCAAATTCGCAGATTTTTCTGTATAATCAGGTCCTTATTTATTATGAGTTTCCGTTATTTCGGCACTGTTGCAATACAATACAACAGATACAACAGTTCTCCCGTGATCATGGCGCTTGCGCCATGATCACGGGAGAACTGTTGTATCTGCGGGTGGGTAGCTGTTAAGAGCAGACAAATCGATCTACCCTCCGTCGTAGTCTTTTATTACACACGACACTGGTACCACTGTTTGACAACTCACTATTTTTACACTTTTGTTCTCGACACACAACACTTACAGTATCCGATCGTGACACAGTATTTTTTGGTTTTCTTCGGTTACCGCAAATTCAGGAATCTAGTGGTTCGAAAACGACGGAGGGTAGATCGATTTGTCTGCTCTTAACAGCTACCCACCCGCAGATACAACAGTTCTCCCGTGATCATGGCGCTTGCAACAGTGCCGAAATATCGGAAACTCATAATAAATAAGGTACATGGTATAAACCCCGAATTAAATAACTCTAATCAGGTCCTGTTTGAATTGGCACCTAAATAAACTTGTCGAATATTTTTTTACATTATATAGTGGCTCTGGATATCCTTAACTATTTATTGATGTGTTTTTTATACCTCAGCTTTGTAGCCCCGGTAGTAATATATATATTGACTAGCTGTTGCCCGCGACTTTGTCCGCGTCAATTTCTGTTTTTATGATCACGATTATTTTTTCCACATTTTTCACTGATGTTTCACTCCTCGATGATGTTATATAGCCTTCCTCGATAAATGGACTATCCAACACAAAAATATTTTTTCAATTTGAACCAGTACTTCCCGAGATTAGCGCGTTCAAACAAACAAACAAACTCTTCAGCTTTATAATATTAGTATAGATATGCTGTGAGTCCGATCCCACTCGATGCTTCCACAATATCTTTTTATGTAAACATCTTATGCACATAACCACAAAAAGATTTTTCTTTAACAGAATGTGGCTGCGGCAACTTTCATGTCAGTCGCCACTTCGTGTCCAGAGTTTTTTGTGAATGTGATTTCAACTTTCCTGACTCAGTCCGACATGGGTATAGGAACGATTGTAGGATCTGCCATATTTAATGCCCTCGGAGTAGCTGCCATCGGTGGTCTGGCTGCTATCACTGTAAGTTACTATTCGTGTTGTTAATTTATCGAATTCTTCTAGATTATGTATCGACAAATGAAAATCTTTATGTGTTCTATTATTGCCAAAATAGCATGGATGAAGTTTATTTTGCTCGTTACTAAATTAAACGTCGTTATGATAACATGTTTCATATATCAAATACCTACTAGCAGTACCTACTTTAGATAAGTTTAAGATATTTTAAATCCCTGTGCTTAATTATGGTTATCAATAAAATAAAATTTAAAGTTAATCTACTCACATAAAAATAGACATTTATGAATGTACATTATGATTATTTATTATTGAAGATTATGAAATTGTTTCCTCTATTTTTAGCCTATCGCTATAGAAGCTCGTCCTGTGACTAGAGACGTATTAATATACATGGTCAATGTCTGCGTGTTAGTAGCTATTGTGTGGGACGGTCAGGTGGATTGGCAAGAGGCTACAGTACTCGGAGTACTTTACGTTCTGTACTTCATCCTCATGTTTAACAGCATGAGGCTTTTCAGACTCCTCGACATCATCATTGAAAAATGTTGCTCAAAGAAAAATAAACTTACGAGTAAGTCCAATTTTTGATTTCACTTTAAATTGTTCATTGTGGAAACGCACACTAAAACGTAAAATTTTAAGATAAGAAGTACTTATATAATACCCTTAACCTAGCCCTACTTAACCTTATAAAGTCAATTTCTCTTACAGTTACAGAATCCGCTGAAGACAAGAGTGGGGAAGAAGGAGTAGACAATAAAGCTTTCAATGGTTCGACTGCTAACGTGAATGGATTAAGTAACGGCGAAAAAGTTTCCGTAATCGATACAGGTAAAATCAACATTTTATACAAGTACGCTGTCGATACTAAAATTTGGTCTATTAATCGTTTATCAGTAGTGGATATAAAACAAACACAGAAATTGTAAAATCCTACTCCTCTTCTTTTTTAGTTCCTGAGACTGAAGCTAAGAAACCAAAAAGTGTATTTAGATTCCCTAAGGAAAATTCTTTAGTCTATCGCATCTGGTGGTTGTACAGCTGGCCCCTTAAGTTCTTGATGACACTCACTATCCCATCGCCTGTGACTTGCAAGAGATTCTACCCCTTGGCTTTCATAATGTGTATAGTTTGGATCGGAGTGAATTCTTACGTTGTTTCCTGGAGTATGACCGTTATAGGTAATCTGAACATTATGTAATTTATTTCTTATAAAATAAACTTGATGATAGCTGTAAGTTTTCTGATCGCATAAATTTGTTTAAATTTATGAAGAACAAGTATTCGATGCTGACGTGTTTCCGTTTTTTACATTTAAGGTCACACGTTTTTCATTCCGGACTCAGTTATGGGGATGACTTTCTTAGCATTCGGAGGTTGCCTACCTGAAGCGTGCTCCATATTCATCATGTCACGAAAAGGTAAAAATTATTGAAATTAGCCTTTACTTTATAATATATTGTTCTTTATAAATTATTTCTGCAATAAATTAATCATGCTCTCACTGGCTTGAAATATTGGTATGAGAAGACATAATATAACGAGCACACTTGTAAGACTCATAACGTGTTTTAAGGAAATGTGTGTATATGTATGTACCCTATATTAATCCGATAGCCTTAGCGACTGTTTACTTTGGGGTGTTTGGGAGTAACAAAATATCAAAAACCAGTAGAGGTTTTTTTGAAACCCTTAAACTATATTGGTAATATTAAATAAAATAACGTCGCAAGCGTATTCCGATGAAGAGTACCACAAAAAAAGAAATAAAGATAAAGATGAACGCTCACTTTCCTTCCTAAAAAATGTGGTAACGATCAAGAAATGGTTATTATTTACCACCTTTACCTAATTAAGCTTATCAATTTAAAAAGCGTTTGCGAATTATTCTGTGCGATTGAATATTGTTGTCATTTGAACGCCATCGCCGTCTACATCACGCATATTACGAACGTGCATGATCTATTGTGTGTGATATGCTTAGGGATAAGTCCAAGCAGATTCAAGATTACATTTTGAATTAAATTTATTTTATTTACAATTTAGTTTTAAATTTTAAAAGACGTCATTTACTTAATCGATTGTGTTATCTAAATGGCGTCTTTCGGGATTAGTTTGTTCGATTTATCGATAAGACCAAAGACAAATTCATTGAATCCTCATTAGCATTAGCGAATTACGTCTGCAGTAGGTAAACACAGTTTACATTTAACCTCAAGTTTCCTTCATGTATACACGGTGCATTTTCAAGTTTACATTTAACCTCAAGTTTTCTTCCATGTATACACGGTGCATTTTCAAGTTTACATTTAACCTCAAGTTTTCTTCCATGTATACACGGTGCATTTTCAACCACCTATAAAACGAAGCCCAATATGTAACCATTATGTATAACATCTTAGCAGTGTTATTTTGATTTTTTATAATATTTTTTTATAAAACTATAAATTATTGGTTCAGCTATTTATTTTTAAGCACACTGTGACGCGCACGGCTGTAGCTGTGCATGGTTTATTCATCCGAGATTCTGCCGCGGCAAAATAATATGTCTCTGCGTGTTACATTACACTAAATTAAAATCTAAAACTAAATTAAAATCAATATTTAGTAATTTTTCAAAAAATATTTTTATTGATAAATTAAATGACACTGCCATAATGTTATATACAATGGTAACATAACGTGGGCTTTGTTTTCCAGGTGTTTTAAAAAGCACCGTGTATAATAGAGTGTTATTTGCATTCTCAGATAGACAAATTGCTCCTACTGAAGCGAACTCATTACTTTTAAAAATCACGATAACAGCAAATATCTAAAATAGGTACTTCCGCATTTCAGTAGTGACTGTATTTAAGAGCAGCACTTTCATAATAATGTACTAGTCATTACTTACTAGATTAAAAATATAGGTATTATGCACTATAATGCAAGCAAAAACTATTTTACTTACTTAATAGAAGCGTATCAATAAAATAATTTAATTCTTTCTAGGTGAAGGTGGTATAGGAGTATCGAATGCCTTGGGTGCAAATTCGCTGGCGATCCTTTTCGCGCTTGGAGTTCCTTGGCTGATCAGAACCTTGACCCTTGTGGTTCAGGGAGCAGAAGACACTTCCGTGTATATTAACTCTGCAGGAATCGACTTCGTGGTCGGGTCACTGCTAGTCGCTGTCTCGTTATTGTGGCTCACCCTACTTATTGGCAAGTTCACGTTAAAGAAAAGCGTCGGTGGCGTCCTCCTGGTTCTTTATGTCGTATTCATCACCTTTGCCATCCTCGTCGAGATGGGCATCATATTGAACAATCCTGAGCTCAGATGCTTGTGAGATAGCTATAAGAATAAAATGGAATAATTTTATGATACATTGAAATGTCATTTCACGGTAGACAACTGTGATTTTAGGCATATATGAACATAAAAAGGAATAAGTACCTCCTAATATGCGTGATACTCATCGTAAGGTCTGAGGGCTACGCGGAACAATGTGTATACAATACGTAGTTGTGCTTAATTTTATGATATACTTACTTATCACTATTCTCCGGTTTCTAAGTTGGAGGTTTTTCAAGAAGAATTCTGCAATTTTAAAACATAACAAAGACTAAAATAAATTTAATGCAGCCGCTAATTATTTTATTTTGTAGGAAAGTTTGACTTGAAATATCGTAGATAATAGAACGGCACAAGTTTTATCTCGATAAAATCAGTTTGCTTGTTCATATTAGCTTCAAGCACTCATCCTTAGAATGGATTTTTGTGCACAACCAAACTTTAAGATTAACTAACCGCAGCTTATTAGATTTTATGTTATTGAAGAATGGCTGGTAATCAATAGGACATATTATTATTTTAGTGATGTGTAATGAATGTCATGCGGCATTCTCTATGCTGTTACTTCCTAATGTTTAGTCAGTACCCATATTATCATAATTATTTGTTTTCAATATCAGCAACGTTAAATATAGGTCTAAATAGAAGAAAAAAATATATAATTATGTTATAATACAGTACAATTCACCGCTCTACATTATCATCAAGCCAGAGTGTTAAATTGTAGACAGTTTGTAAATAAGTATTATGTTGAGTTAAAGCTATTGTTAAAACACATTGGCCCGCTTCAATATAAATCAAATCCTGCAAAAATGAACCACTTATCCAAAAGAATGGTCATTTATACTCGTATGTAGGTAATATTTTATCTATATAGATAAAAAGAAAGATAAAAAATAATTTGACTTTGTAATATTACCTATACAAATAATAGGTATAAAAGTAGTGAGGTAATTAAATTTACTTCAATAAGAATATAACGTTATTTCTGTAGGCACATTTCAGAACAAGAAATATGATTTATTACAATTCAACAGAAATATAATTTCCATACATATAGCCAACGTTTTCCTATTCAGATTAGGTATCTCGGACTCGCAGTCTGGTAAAACGGAATACCTACGTTGTTCAAGCTGTTTACTGCCTATAAAATAGTATTTTTATGTGTAAGTTGTTATATCTCTTGAAGTCTCGATGTGTAATAAATAAATTAGCGTCCTATTTGTGTGGAAATAATAGTGTTGTTATCGTTTGCTGGCCCGAGTTTACTCAGTATTCTATGCCTGGGGTGTAATAAAACAAGAAAGATATAAAATATTTGTTAAAATATTAGGGGTTAAAGTATGAAATTGCCGTTTTGTATAGACGAAATCGAGAAAAGTCATTTTTTCATATTAACATTTTTTTAGTTTTTTTAAAAACGCCTGAACCGTTTTCGATGCAATTAATGGTGAAAGTTAGATGGTTATAAAGTTACGCATTATAGTATTTAAATTTCTGAAAATCAAAGTATATAATACAAATATACTTAATTGAAGCAAGAAGGTCAGCTGACACATTGTAAGGGGTCTTTTCAACGACTTCCTTTGAAGTAATAGGCACTAGTATTGCATTTTTTTTTAGTCAAAAGTTACTTTATTTAGTTTTTGATACAAAACAAAAAGAATTACGCAATAATATGACTATACTTAAGAGCTATAAACAAAATAAAAAGTGGGAAAATAATCGGCAATTTCATACTTTAACCCCTATTATATGCGGTACGGTCGACTACAAAACTAGCTAACATGTTATTACTTTATACAAAAGATACTAGTTATACTTAAATTTAAAGGTTCCATGATTTTATTTTATCATTTATCATAACGCTCTAAGATGTTGACTTTAAATCTTCAAAATTTAAATAAACTTGTATTTTGGTTTAAACTCCCTATGGTAACCCGTATTTGGCAAGCGTGGTCATTATGTCTGTACCCAACATTGCTGTGGTAACTTAAATTTAATAGTGGAGGCCTCTTTTTTAAACATTTCGTTACTTTTCACTACTTTCTTTTAAATCATTAAGATTTATTTAAAGAATTTCTGATCTTACTGACTGACTGACTAAAAGTTACCAATTTTACCAGTGCACATTCCAAGTCTTAAGCATTTACGTTGTTTTTAAACAGATAGATATTGATTTAGTTGATTTAGACATAATTTTTATTAAAGATAAAACGTTTAATGTTTTGTTAATACCAAAAATAATTAAGTGTAGTATAATGTTATGATATTAAGTTGTAAATATTACTAGCGGTTCCCGATGACTTTGAACGCACTCACTTCAGCTTCCACCAATAAAGTCTAAAATCTCGTCGCACTCAGCTGTAATTATTTAAGTTTCGGGAATTTTCTCTTATTTAGATGTTTTTTTTTTAAAACTTGAATGCCTAAATGACATAGTTCATTAGTACGACGCAAGTGTTCATTTTCCTTTGTAATATATGTAAGTATCTAAAAACAATAACATTAAGTGATTAAAACATGAAAGACAAACGGTACTGTATTCTACCATTAGAAGTCATTTTTTGTAGTTGCTTTTATGTCTTGTGAATACTTGTGATTTTGTCAAAAAATAGATTTACTGCATTATTATTGGACTAAAACTAGAATATTAAAAGAAATGACGCATTCGGCAAATTTATAAAAAGCTGTACGATAAAAATTTCTAGCTACAAAGACGTTAGTTGATAAGATAATATCTTATATGGACAACATCGGTTTAATCTCTAAAAACATATTCACAGATTTAGATTGCTATCGAAGGCAAATCGATAATACGTTGTTTTAATATCCTCACGAACATAACCTTAGCTGTATCGACAATTCGTAAATAAATTGACCTGTGGAGACTATGAGTAAGTGTTTAAAATAAATATTATATATCAGTGATTTATTTTAGTAACTCGAGTGTATTGCTTTTTTTTATGGTTGTCAAGTAAGAAACCTAAGCCTTGATTGAATTATGTGCTGAATGTCAAGTTATCACTATTCTTTTGCATTTGGTTGCGATAAATTTCATAAAATATGTAGAATCTTCCTTGGAAATGTCCGTTTGCCGAAGTGCCTAGTCAAATAAATATGAAATTTCGAAGTAAAAATTTGAGTGATTACGGAATTTTAATATATTATGCGAGCTTACTGTCAGTCTGCATGTACGATCTCACGGGTGACCACTAGTGAAAAATAAGTCTAAGGTCTTCGATTTTGTGTTAAGTCAGTGTAAAAAGCGGTATTTCAATTTTACATCGCAGATAAGTATGAAATAAGAATGTGTAAATAAGTTACAATATAAGTTATTGTGTCTAAAAACACTTAGTCGTACTAAGTGTTTTTATTTGTTGTTAGAAGCTGAATAAAAGGTTTCTTTATTTTAAGTAAGTTATTTATTGACTTTCTTTTGCATAAATATAAAACCCTCTCTTCCAAGAAAAGTTGCAGTTAAAACGTACATATTTGTAATATATGTAAGTAACTAAAAACAATAACATTAAGTGATTAAAATCGTACATCCGTTTAAAATATTATATTACCAATAGCTAATATAATAATGATTAATTACGTACTTACATTATACGTAGGTACTTACAATAAATACGATACATTAGAAAAATAACTACATTTAAGTGTTCCATTGAAAAAATTCTTCAATCAGTTCTCTTCAGTTCCATTAATTCAATTTTATATCCATTTGACTTCTTATTAATATTTCTTTTTTTTTAAATACGTACCTTGAAAATTATACATAATAAAATTGTTTCTTTACATTAATTACAAGTTCTAACTACTATATAGGTAGTGTGATACGTAAAGAAGTTTTGGTGAAAATTACCCAATACTACATTTCTGTGAATATTACACAATACTAAATGATTATGATTTTAGATTTAAACGACGTTTTCGCGTGTGTTCATTAAACTTTCTCCAGCGGTGATACCTGGAAGAATATTAAAATAAAATTAATGAGCGCTATATATATCGTTATTTTCATGATCACATTTTTTTCAGCTAACCTATGTTTTTAATAATATTCTGACTGTTTTAATTTAATAATTTTACTGATCTTGTGCTCAAGGTTCAAATTGTTACAGTGCTACCCAGATACCTTAAGCGGTTTACCTAGTTAAGCAAGTCATCACGTCTTAACTCATGCCTACCTGCATCGTTTCGTCTGAATCTAGACCTTCGGCAAAGAATACATGATAATGCAACGTAGAATGGCCACTACCCAACAATAGCATTACCCCTTCTTTTAATATGGGTGTCGATGTCTTAAGAGGCGACTAAAGAAGTCGTACGCAGCGTCATTTCTGCTGGCATCACTACCAAAACGATTGCTAACTAGCCTGCCAAGCGTGGCGATTATGGCCTATCATCCATTTGGAAAAGCTTGTTTCCAGATGAGAACAGGTATGTGGTTATAACGATCAAGAGCACAATGTTCTAATTAAAAGAATATCCATAGCCTAAAATGGCAAGGGAGCAAAAGATCACATATCTGTTGCACTAGATTTTTTCATCCTGGAAGCACATTGTCCACAATTTAAAAATTATTTGAATCAATCAGATATTTGTCAGCCAGAAATAAACCTAGACATCACACTAAGTTAAAAGGAAACACAAGGGCCTATTTTCCATACAAACGTAGTCCCCTGTTTCCTCCCTGGATAAAGCCAGTAGAGCAATATTTTTTATTACAAAAATCTATGGCCACTATTAGCATGTTTCTATGTTTTCTGTTTTTTCATAAATTAATTAATAAAATAGATATGAGCCCTTAAAAATTCGCCAGATATTCCGCTGTGTTAAAACAAATTTGGCAATATTTTAGAAAAAAAGGAACATACGAACACGGCCAAAGCCTTTCTTTAATTTTTAATAAAAAAAGTATTTAAATCGGTCTAGTTTTGGAAAATGATTGGGGGACTACGAAACGTTGATTTGGTGTGTTTTTAGAAGGTATTTTCGGTCCAAGAAGCAGTTGTCTCTATCACACTCTGCGGCGAAGGCGTTTGGCACTGCGCGACAGCAATAGATTTTACAAATACCTATTTTTCAATTCTCTCGCCCGTAGTGTTTTCTCTTAACCCTTAATTCGACGCCGTGCAGTATGCTTCCCATGTAATGAAAAAATATATATGTGAAAAATTACACTGTATATCTTGAATTTGAGGTGTGTTAGTGCACCCTAAACTATCTAACTATGCTGCAAAAAAATAACAACGCACACACCTTCACGGGACACAAGCAATCAATCGTGAGATGACGGAGAGGAAGAACGTGCAGCACAGGCTCTCGGTAAGTTGCATCTTAATCATTATTTTACTGCTCATTTACTTGTAATATCATTGAAAGCTACAGACAACATGCTAGGACAGCTACTGATAATGTTTTGACTTTCTTATTTAGTTTTGATTAGTAATCCTTACACCCTATACTTGCATGTACAGTCCCGTCATCGAATAACCACTAAAATAACTCCTAGATACTATGTCCAGTATTCTTCCCCTTGTCAAAGTAGTAGAAAACGAAATACAAAATTGTATGTCTAGTACTTGTACTATTTTCGTTTCAAATAATAATTAGAACGTAGAATATGGAATCGTCTATGTTTTTTTATAGTAGGTATGGATGGTGGCGATGATATTTTCCAATATAAAGATTATAGTGAGGAAGAAGAGCATTATGACTCTAAGTGCTAAATTGGTTCTAGCTATTTGAAGACAATTCAGACTCCAGGGTGTGATGTTTATTTCGGTAACCTTTTCACAATGCTCAACTTGATCGTAAACCATTGCAACTTATACGAATTTAACAAAATAAAATTGATATCTTCCTACCGAATACATAATTATTTTATTCTTTCTCTTCGACAGTGGGAAGTATACTGCACATGGTTGGAGTGCATTAATTTCTTACGAACTCGATAATGTCCAGTATAATGGACATACATTTTTCAGAAAACTGAAATAGGTATATTTTTATTTTAATTTTTATAGGGATCCCTATAAGCTAGTAATCGAAATCTGTAAC
Source organism: Anania crocealis (assembly GCA_949315895.1). Lineage (NCBI taxonomy): Eukaryota > Metazoa > Arthropoda > Insecta > Lepidoptera > Crambidae > Anania > Anania crocealis. Next base: position 38,734,776 of record OX438879.1, on the reverse strand, counting down.
TATTTTACAAATATTCCAATGTAAATATTCCATCGAATTAAGGGTTAATTGCGCCGATTGTACCTATGCAGAATGCAGATCGTCGTAATGACTGGTATGCAATGATATTAAATTAAATATCATTGCTGGTATGTCTCGGCCAAATTGCTAACACAACTCGTTTTCACATAACAGAGGCTTGAATTGTCTCTGTGATGATAGCTCATGTAAATAGTAGCTAGATACTTTTGTTTAAAAACCTTTAGTCCAGTTTAGTCAAAAGACAACCGTTGGTGCCTAACCGAATACGGATAGCTTCAATAATAATTTGCAAATATATATTTTTTTCCATTTATTTTGGCATAAACAGTAAATATTATGAAAAGGTTTAGAGAACCGAAAATAATCTCGAACAATGTAGAGCTGCAAACTAAAGTGCGAAAATTGTGGAAGGCCCGTTTTAATTTTATAAACTTACTTGTGAATCCCAGCTTTGTCAGAAACCGCCAACAAGGTCACCGTCAATATTTATTAATATTTCTGGAGATATAATGTTTTTAAACAAAATGGTTCTAAACTTGAATCACGAAAATCCATAACAAACTTGCAAACATGTTTTCATAATGACTACACGTTCCATACCAAATTTTGCATCAATTAGAGGAAAGTTTTCGAACAGGAATAATTTATGTGATGTGTTATACGAGCCCCGAAACAAAATAGTTCGTCTAGTATGGAAGACATGGAGAAAGATTTTTTCTAACTTTATTATTTTTGTCTGGGTATGTAAAATGTATAACTTTTCTACCATTGCATAATGTGTTACTGATGCACTATTTAATTATGGAGTAATAAACTATTTTAGTATTTTAAATTTAAAAATATCTTGCTATGAACTCGAGGAAATTGTAAGCAAAATAGTTCATCTAGTTGTTAATCGATTCGAATCGATTAATTTTCCCTTTTTTAAATTACTTTTTACAAATTAAAATCGGAAAAGTAATTCTGTGTTATTTTGTAAAGTGCGAATGTATAAATTCTTAAAATTTCTGTTAATTTTTTCAGCTTTCTAATAAAAATGACCAACCCGTGGTTAAAGAACTTCGAAAGTTAATAGTTTCGAAAGTCTAGGCGGGCAAATCAAGTGACGAAATATCTGAAGACTTGATATTGCCTAGATCTACAGTGCAATCTATCATTCAGTACCTACTATAAAAATAATGGAAATACTTCTTATTTGAAGAGAACTAGCCGGCCGCGTATCACAAGTGAAGCAGAAAACAGAATCATAAAGAAAGTTGTCAAAAAAATCGTTGTGCTCGAGCTGGAGAACTCAAGGTGCAATTTAGAGACAAAATCTACAAAGACGTCTCAGTTGATACCTGCAAGAGTTTTAAAAATTGGGTAATAGGTTACGGTTTTGACACCGCTAAGGAGAAACCAATACTTATTGATAGCTTTACAAAAGAAAAATAGTTTGAAGTTCGCTTGTGATCACTTCAATTGAACTTCTGATTAGTGGCGTAGTATCATTTGGAGTGAAGAGTCTAAATTTGAAGTGTCAGTCGGTGATGAATGAAAAAAATATATTTGGAACTAAAGTGAGGCATTACATACTGATTGCATGAAATGAAAAGTCAAGGTTTCGGTGTCCCTGCATGCATGTCCACACAAGGTGTTGGTAGGATGCAGTTTGTGGATGGTTCCATCAATGCTATGAGATATCAAAATACATTGGATAAAAGTACAATGGGTACTTCTTCAGAGACTAAATTTTCGGTATCTGTGGGTATATTTCTGCAAACAACTACTAATGGCACGGCTAAAAATATTTTTTTGGTATAGGTTATCATTGCCTCTAATTAGGTACAATGAGATTTTTGGATTAATTGTTCTCTAGATATAAAAAAAATAATTTTGAAGTCTGTTCTCCTGATTCATATAGAGCGTCCGTTTCCCATTTTTCGGAACGTAATGTTTGATGACACCTTATCCCTTTGAGATATTTTTATAAATTAATTTGTACCGATAGCTAATGAATTGACCTATGCCAAAAACTATGTGTATTAAATATATCTACGTTAATGTGATAATAAAAAAAAAATTGAAGTGTCCGGCGAATAAGGCGACTGGCTCTCTGCGCGGGAGGTAGCCAGTAGCCCAATAAACGAGCTAGGAGGCGGACGTACGGCTGGTGGCTAAAACTCCAGAGCTACGAAGCTAAATATCAGATTCATCTGTTTAGAAAATTGACAATACTAAAGTCCGTATGGATGATGAGCTATGCATGACTCAAGGCATAATCCTGATTCATCTGTGCCTGATTCATATAGGCAAAACCCCTTATGAATGATAAATTAAATGTTTTTCATGATCCATTCTTCAGTATATAATTGTTAAATTGAGCAATAATATTTCCATAGTGGCCTGTATGCGATAATTGTTTATATTTACCTGCACTAGTAGCGGTTTCTTTATTTATAAGTTTTTTGTTACTTTCTTTCGATTCTATTTAATATATGATCTTACAACAGTTGTTGTCAGTATGAAACCGATTCTGTTTATTACTTTTCCTTTGGTGAAAAATTCAGTTTTATAACTATTTTTGTATTCTTCAAAATACATGGTGAACAAACACAAAGTTACAAAAATATTTTCTAAATTATTATTCGTAATCTCACCAGATTATTTTTCCGTTAATATTATCACTGGTAACTGGTGATTATTGTTCTTTTTAGGGTTTCGTGCCCAAAGAGTAAAAACGGGACCCTGTTATTAAGACTTCGCTGTCTGTCCGTCTACCTGTCACTAGGCTGTATCTCAAGAGCCGCGATAGCTAGACAGTTGAAATTTTCACAAATTATGTATTTCTGTTGCCGCATTAACTACAAATACTAAAAACAAAATAAAATAAATATTTAAGGGCTCCCTTAATTATTTATTTCCCATATTATCTCATGTAACAAACCCGTTTTTTTGGCCTTTTGGTACGGAACCTTTCGTGCGCGAGTCCGACTTGCACTTAGCCGGTTTTTTCTTCATACAGAGTCGACTTTTACATAAATTATTTCATTTTTCTTTAAGATTCAGATTAATCTGTAACAAATTCTGATTCATCTGGGCTCAGAATATTGACCGTTGATATTTGAAAACTACTTTAAAAAAATGAGTCCCTCATTCAAATATATGTTATTTGGTATACCCTTTTCCGTATAAACTCATGTAACAGAGCTAAAATTGAATTTGAATTTTGGCCATATGAATCAATCGGAGAGTGAAATTTCTGAGAAATACCCATCCCCTATCCCGTTTCTCTAACGTTAAGATTCTTCCTGCTTCCTGCCATACTGCAAGGGCAACTAAGGCATCTATACTGTTGAATAGCATCCCTACAATCGAATGGCCATCAAACAGCCCCGACCCACCGAGACCCAATGGTAGAAAATGAAAAAAGTTATCCGCAAAAATTCTCCACAGAATATCAAGATCGAAATACGACTTAAAGGCTAAACTCTTGGCTGTGCTGGAGTCAATTACGACTGACGAGTTTGTAGCGTTAGTTGCAACCATGCCTCTTCACATTAAAGCTGTCATTGATAGTAAAGCTGGCACAAATAAGTGGTGGACAAACTATTTTGCGTGTGTGTGTGTGTCAGGGCTCAGGGGTAGACTAACACTTTTTCGATATGTTTTTCAGAATATATTGTAAATTATTTATGTCTTGTAAGGTCCTGAGAGAATTTGAGTTATGTTAAAATAAACTTTAATATTAAAACCACATGGTTTATCTTTTATTAAACTTTCTTATTTACTTAACACAAATTTACTTCATCTTATTTACATTGCGCCTTATTTTACATACTAGACGAACTATTTTGCATTTGGGCTCGTAGAGTTCTAGTCAAGTAAATCCTTATAACGTTAAGCTTTAATTTCCGTTGCGATCGAGGTGTAAGTTTTGCAGCTGCAGTTTGTTGAGTAGATTGGAAATACTATTTTTCAGATGCAGAGAAAGTTGTAAGTCGAATAAAACATCGAATCGGCTCTGTACTGCAAGCGCAACTTAACGATTTGGTATTATTATGTACGAATACAACGCCACATAGGTCTAGTAGTTTAAGTACCGGGCTATAATCTTGGGGTCCTGAGTTCCATCCCATGGGGCTATACATTTTTCGAAATCCCAAACATTGCTATGGTTTGTGATTATGCCTGTACCTATCTTTGCTCTGGTAACTTCAATTAAGTGATGGAGGTCTTTGCCCTGAAGTGGGACGACTATAGGCCGTTACTTTACTTTATTTACTATGTACAAGTAAGTATATTTTAAGTGTTAATTACCTGTCATGGCAATAGCATCATTTCTCTTGAAAAGGCGGGAGACTGAGGCTCTCAATACAATCACGACGTCCTGGTTTGTAAAGCAGAAGAGCACCGCTACACATAAGCCCTGGAATAATCAAATGGAAAAAAGAACTAAACTCAAAATAATCCAATTTGAAAGTTGAATTTATTGCCAGCTATAAAAAAATATCAAATCAGTTTAAATTTATTCAAACAATCATGTTTATATAAATATAATCTTATCAAAAATAATAGTAGGAGATATATTTATTTGTTTATTTCAGACATAAGTCGTCCATAAATAGTTAATAATAACAAGTAACAAAAACAGCTTTATCTATGTTAAGGATGTTAGTAAATTACAAATGTGGTAGATATGACCATAACCATTTAAAAAAACTTAATTAGGCCTTTTTTTTTGTCGCTGGAAAAATGCTTTACGCATACCTGTCACCCCGGGGGAAGTAACAGGTTATGTGGGACTCCGGACTTCGGCAGAGGTCCGTATACCCACTGGTATCCCTCCGGTGCCTTATGAACCGAGACTACGGGTTTCGCCTTAGGCCTATAGCCACAAGCATGCTCCGCAGTCCCAGGTCAGCTGTGGCTCGCTTAGTAATAAGCAAGCGCCACCCGGTTTAGAGGGGAAGGAAGCCTCCCCCCGTCACTGTGCGTGCGGCGCTAGGCCTCAGCTATCTCTCTACCCAGTGTCTTTGTATTGAACAGTCTGGCCTTCGAGCAATTGCAATCAAGATGCTATTACGACAGACATGCAAGCGCAGCAGTAAGGAAAACCATTTGTTTGGGCCTCCGCAAATATTCCTGACGCACTGCAATGGCGTGGCAGTCGCAACAGTATCCTGAAAGTCAATACTTACTTACAACAATTTGTATTGCACCTTAAGAACGTCGTAGGCTCGGTGCATTATGACCCCACAGATCGCTCGAATAGAATGACTGACAGAACGCCTTAAATAGGCATATTTTGACGAGTAGCGACCGAACGCTGTGCTCTTTGTGCGCTCGCGCTCTATTATCGTTGTTATCCCGGAGTTCACTGGTAACAAAGTGACCTAAGTACTTAAAGCTACTACAACGCTCAGTACTACGCCGTTGAGATATACCGGTGGTAAACGGCGCGGTTTCTGTTTACGTGCTTTAAATACAGACATTTTCCACGTAGGTACATCTCGCAGATCGATAGCAATACCTATATTTTACAATTTTATGAAAATAATTTTTTTATAAGATAGGAAAGATACCTAAAGCGTTAAATCAGAAGTGTATTACTCATAAACGAAGGATATAACTAAATCTATGGTATTACTATATAATCACTTTTCGTCTATTTTTTTATTATACTTAATACTTGTCCGAGATGGGTTTAACATGTAGTAACGGTGAGATACTAGCGCTGTCACAATTTTTTCAAAGCTAGAAAAAAAAAAGAGAAACAGAATGTTTTCTATGGCAACACTATCAAATTTCATTACGGTTTTTTGTGCGAGCGCGGTCACATCATCTTTTTATAAAAGATGTGTAAAATATCTATTACTCTTATGAAATATACCATAAAAGTTTATAATCATGCTATAAAATTAAGGTGGTCATTATTTAAAGTGTTTAATATGTCTTATTGTGACTTTTGGGAAAATTACAAGAAGATCAAAAAGAAGCATATTCAAGGTCAAGGCTTGCTATGTAAACAAAAGCGATTTATAACATTAATCACAGGTATGATTCAATTTATCTTTACTTTTACATATAGAGAAATGTTGTAGTTACGATAGTTTCGAATTGAAACTTTAGAAAAATTAAATAGGTAGGTAACATCATAACCCATAACCTATATTATCACCTCACACCATTTTTTCTGTTTTCATTGCGTTGTCTCTTTGACGATCGGATATTCCAGTCACAATTAAAATCAATTGTTATCGCAACAACCGGTTGTCGCTTGGGGCATAAAGCGCTACAACGAAAACAATGATCTATTTAGGCATTCTGCAGATTCAATATTTATTCATAATGCATAAACCTTTCATTAGTTTACTGTAAAAACAAAACTGCTTTTCATGATTTCTTTTCGGAGAGCACGTTTATCTTTCGTAACCGTTTTTCTCACTTGTTTGAAAATCTATTCTAATGAAATCCAAGTGTTTGAAGAAAATTAAATTCAAGAAAGAAGATCAGGAAAATGGAAGCTAATAAAGGAAACTTCAAGATTCTCAGAGCAGCGATGAGGAAACATCTTTGACCACACCCTCTTGAATGTGTTGTCATAGATGATGACACAGATACACCAATAGGTGAGGCTTACATATTTCAAAAAATATGACTTTTCCCTATAACAACTTTAAACGCCTGGGTAGTTTCATGTATGATGAACAGACCCACAAGCTCTAATTTCGTGTGAGTTTAAGTCTCTAAGAGTCTGAATAATCACAAACATTGGCTAGACATGCTAAGGGTGAGAGCTTTCTATTAGGCAAGTGCTATCGCTCAAAGATACACATGCTTACATTAAGGGCAAGTGCTAGTACGCTGCGACTAGACAAAGCTTTCATATCAGCATAAGCGCTACCACATAGTTGTAGACAATTTGCTTCTTTGTAATGGACAATGAAAATTGTTCCTTTCAGATGACAACCATCTGACAAAAGAGCTTCTTCTGGCTCTGGGAAAAGAGGGTGTAGGAAAAGCAGAAATTGGAAAGACTATCAGGCCGGAATTTGCCCTATGCTGGGTGAAAATAATGAGAGAAGGCCTATGAGAATAAACATGCTTACATGAGACTAGACAACGCCTTCATGTTATCAGTTTGTAAACATGAAAATTATGTCTCAGACGGGACTTGAACCCGCATCTCCTCGCATGCAGGGCAGGCGCTGTATTATTAAGCCACCGAGACACTGCGACTCAGTGCGAATCTTTCATGCATGCATGATCTTAACGCTGTAAGCCAGCGTTGCTTGCCTTATATTACATGGGCTCATGCCGGTTGTTCACAGAGCACTACCACATAGCAGGAAGACAATTTGCTTCCTTGTACTGAACAATCAAAATTGTTCCCTTCAGATGACAACCCTCTGACAAAAAAGTTTTTTTTTGGCTCCGGGAAAAAGAAGAAATTGGATAGCCTATCAGGCCAGAAATTGCCCTACATGAAAATATTGACAGAAGGTCTTTGTAAAGAAGCACCCTCCAATATTTAGGCAAATACAAACTCCCTCTTATTTACAAAATGAGGTTATCAATTTTAAACCCAGCCATTAACGGCTTTAATTAGAAGAGGCAGCCAAATTGTTTTACCGAAAGAACCTGACAGGAAATTGAGGACTTTTTTGGGCAGATCCCTTACATTACTTAAATTCCAGTTCTAGAAATTTCCTTGCCTTGTCGGAAGCCGATAAGAATATCCAAAAATAAGTAAAAATGGACGGCTTAAATACTTTATTTATAATTGACTTGATGTTACAAATGATGATGAAGCATGAGGCATATGAAATCCCTTTCAGTACCATTCCACCTTCCGATGTCATAGAATCACAACAATTGCCTATCATAGAGAAAAATAAAATTGGCTCTGAGATAAAGAAACTTTAAATTCAGGGAGCGAAATCTGTGTGCCCATACTGTATGTACAGAATAATTTTTCAACAACTTTTCTGTATTCTTGGTTGAAAAACCCAATGGTACTTACAGTTTTATTTCAAACTTGAAAAAACTTTATCTAAATAATTATATAGGTACAGACAATTTGAACTTGAAAATATTATAACTGCTTACAAACTTATGTCTTAAGACTGTTATAAGTATGGCATCAAAAGATTTAAAAGAACTTATCACTGAACCGGGATTTACAAATGTAATGTTATATATTTATAGGTAAAATCGTATTTACCTTCTCAACGATTTGAAAAAAGCAAACAATTGCAAAGACAACATTATTGTTGCATGCAAACTCTTACATAACTTAAGTTTTGAACTTTGAGAAAGTGCACTTGTTACTAATTAAAATTGCAAATACTTATGATTTATTTTACATTCCACTGACCAAACCCTAACAGTGCAAAATGAAAAGCAGTCCACATTTAAATTTATTTATTTAAACCTTCAGTCAAGAAGTATGCTCAAATCTAAAAATACATGGGTTTTTTTTTTAGACTTATAGTGTTAAAAGTTATACAAAAACAAAGTGCAAGACTAATCTTAAAAAGTAAATACAGTTGTATAAGAAAACTATAGGCTGTTACTTTAAGAAAGAATTGAATCCAGAGAAATTGTTAGGTACACTTAAGACAATTTATCCAGCTGTTGTATGGATGGCTATATACAAAAATAATAGGAAGACAAAGACTTAAAGAATTACAAAAATCATTAAAACTGGATGCAGTTATGCCTAGCATTAAGATTACTTAGCAACCTAATTATACGACTTAACCTTTTTAATAAATAAAGATAAATAAATAAGAAAATAAAGATATTAACTATTTGGGGAAAAACAATATGAAAATTAGCAATCCAACAATTATATAATAATAAAACAACTTAACCTTTTCATGGAAATACACACCAATGCCTCAACCCCAGTACCTGGGGTGCTGTATGTAGCCTCAATAAGGCTTCTGGGTCTTGGTCCTGTGCAGAACAAACACATCATATTAACCATTGTAAATCTTGCTTGATTGTGTAATAAATTCTTTTTATTATTCTTATTTAGAATTGAAAGCTGCACTGTTGGACCTACAATGTTTTACTTTAACTATGAAAATTTAATGAGTATTGAAAACACAACTGTAATAGCTTATTTAAATAAAATATTAGTTTTCCCCTATTGACCATAACAACCATTGTTTCCCCTAGTCAACGCCATCGACACTAATAAAAATAATATATATGAGCTTAATAGAACATTATTTTAATTTCAAATATTACTATCACTTATACCAGCAGCTTACACTGGCTGTAGGGCTGTTGACAGACAAGGATTCATAAGGTGGTGCCCTCCAAACTCAGCACTTGACATAATGGTCAATTCTCTTTTCTTAAATACCCTAAATATTGTCATAGTTTTCCCTGTACCCAAAGGTTGTCTGGTAGACATCGCTCTTTAGCGATAAGACCCCCAAAATTGTACATCTTAATATTATCAAAAAGTATGTTATCCCTTTATTTGGTGTGCAATAAAGAGTACCTATTCCATCTGTGTATCTAACACCCGTATTTATAAACAAGTATAAGTGATTACTTGACTGAAAGTAATTACTTAAGTGACAATAAGTATTCCTTAATCAAGTAATTACTAGAAGTGAGAACTATCAAAAGTTAGCATTCTAAGCCAAATAATATGACTTAATAATAACCCATTGCCTTCAATTATGCACTAGGTATTAACACTTGAAGTTAAGAATTTCTTAAGCAATAAGTAATTACTTCTTTATAAATACGAGGGTTGAAGCGATATGACTCACCCTTAAAATTATGGTGACTATTTTGCAGAAAGCACACTATTGATACTCATGAGGTTTCCATTCCTCTCATTGTTAGTTTTTAACACAGATCTATGAGAATGATCAGCTCTGTCTCTACTGATTGGTCCTACAGTTAGGTCAAAGGACAGAATGTGTCACCAAAAAGAGTTAACTGAAAAACGGGACGCATTACTTGGATCTGTGGGCGTTAGCAAACGTTCTTGATGTTCAAAGTATTACACATTAAACTTTAAGAAAACGAAATCCTCAGTCTTCGTTTCAATAAGAAACCTTTGCTCAGCAAACATAAATTAATATTGTGTCTACAATCAAGTTGTATATAGAGAAGACAAAATAATTGTCAAGGAAAAAATTGATGACCTTTTGATTTTAACCATCAAAAATCCAGCCATAAGCTGGTGGATTAATTAGATTTTGTGAGAAGCTGGTATTAATGATACAAATATTCTTGGCTTATACCACAAGACATACAACAACATCTGCCGTGCAGCAAAGGTCACATGTTAGAAATGATTTTATTATTAAACAAACTGCAGGATGGTCTCAGAATTCTTCTATATTCTAGGCCAATAGTTCAAAACGTAGCAGAATTCAATAATACAGTACCTATGTAATAGTATTTTTCGGATCAAATAAATTAAATGTTTATACTTACTATTAATCTCTCTCAAATTATTTACTTTAGTAATAACAAAGTTTTAAGATTTATTATACTTAATTACAATATTTTTTTTTTCTCATTTTTAAAAAATTGTATTAATTAGTGATTCACAACCCATCTTCAAACATCTACATGTTAAACCCATCTCGGACAAGTATTAAGTATAATTATAAGATTAAACGAACTTACCCTAAGTGAAGTTCTATCTTAATTATACGAAGATACTTGTCCGAGATGGCAGTCCCTTAATAAACCCACCCACTAATACTAAATTGTATAGTATTATCCCAATAATTGGGTTGTTAATAATGCTGGTCTTTAAACGTAATGAAATTTGATAGTGTTGCCATAGAAAACATTCTGTTTCTCTTTTTTTTTTCTAGCTTTGAAAAAATTGTGACAGCGCTAGTATCTCACCGTTACTACATGTTAAACCCATCTCGGACAAGTATCTTCGTATAATTAAGATAGAACTTCACTTAGGGTAAGTTCGTTTAATCTTATAATTATATTACAATAGGTGATGTGTATCTGTCAGCCACAGTCTCGAATACTGTGGCGACTGGTTGCGACTGGTTGCGACTAGCACTCAGTCTGCTTATATATATGATGTTTTTTTTATACGAATGATGGCGTAAAAGCCGTCAGCAATGTACTCTCTTTACTTTTAGCCATCGTCAGTGCGTCGAAAGATGTTTAATGCGTCAGTGTGATGTTGCGTAAACAAACATCCTCAATGCGCTGCAGTGTCGAGGCGCAACAACATTCCGTATATATGTATGATATAAATTAAATTAAATTCTAGTCTTTATTGTAAAGCAGTAACTTCCTACGTATTACCAAAAAAATAATTTAAACAATATATGGAAATAAAACCCAAACTCATTAAGAGTAATTCTCGGGCCCAAATACATTTAATATTTCTTTTACAGTCAAGTCATATCAGCGAATAATTAATAAAATGCTTTTTGTTGCGACTCGAAACAGAAAGTTGTTGTAGACAGGTACTGAAGCCCAGAATCAGCCCTTAATGGGTAGTGTGTGATAAAACAAATTCTCAGAAACATAGTGTGTTTAATTTTATTAATTATTCTTATAATTATCTTTACTACTTACTAAGAAAAAAAAGTATACTTGATTGTTCCGTAAATATCGTATTAAGTTATGTTTATCGTGACTTGAGAACGTAACTTACCTTTATGTAGATATTTTTTTATGGCCAAAAAGTGAATACTATCCAAACTACATTTAAGGGCAATCATCTGTTCAGTTACAAACAGAGCGCATGAATATAAATAAATAGTCTTTTAATACGAGTCCTATTTGCACTTGGCTGGCTTTGTGTATGAGAATCCTTTTGAATATATTATATGGGGTTATACCCAGGTTGCGTGGATATAATAAAATAAGTAAGAGCGATTACATACTCAATGCTTGTTAGCGTAAATTTCACACAAGCTCTATGTACAAGTTAAACAGGCTGTGCGACATAATTGCCTAGGTAGTAGTACCGAGGTAAATGTTCCCAATAACTTTTAATTATGTACTTCATTTAGTCATGATGAGTTTGTCATTATTTGTCTTAATATGTTTGTGGTTTGCTTACCAATAGCTGAATGAACTAGATTTTTAAAGGTCTGTCAAAAGTAAGGAAAGTTTTGAATTGAATAGAAAACTCATATTTTATGCTTTTGATTGCAGCATTAAATTCTATTGAAGCATTAAGTATATAGAATAAGGTAATGGCTAATGACCTCTACAGCTTTGCCGGCACAAACGCATAGTACCTACACCTATGTTGCGTGCGTGCTTTTATAAAAGTTTTATGATTTTTTTCTCACAATTTGACTGAATTTTGTTGATGCAGCGTTTAATTGCACTTATTAAAACGTTCACATATTGCTTTGAATTCAACTAGATGCTTAATCGCACCTCTAGAGGGCCACTTCTGATCTCCCAAACAAGAGAATACATGACTGAGACTGTTTGCATTCTTATACTGGCTCTATGGTGTCTATGTAGCACCGTGTTACTCACATCAATGGAATTCAGTCTCGGTAGAAAGTCTTTGAATAAATCTTTATACAGGAGTTGACTACCCTAAAAGACTACTTTGATTACATTTACATCGAACCGCGTTCGAAACATTTATACATATATTATCGTAGCTACATTTTCGATACTTGTCCCAATTGTCAACAATCCACGACATATATGGCCGATATAATAAAAATTATAAATGGCTTATATTTGTAGAAAGGTAGATATAACAAACGAAAGTAGTTATCACGTTATCAGGAACTGCAACGGCTTAGCTGATAGCATTAGGTTAAGGGAGGGGGAATGTGTCCACGTGACTTGACTAGAATAGTTTAAAAGCTTATTTCGACTAGGGTTGCCAACCTATTATTATTATATTACAAGTATACTGTCGTTTTGCCAGCGGCTCTGTCCACCTGACTGAAAAGTAGGAAAAAAGCGTAACAGACAGACAGATAGACATATTTACTCAGCATTTATAATATTATACAAAGGATAGTGTCCTACTGTTTTAGATTAATCTACATTAAAATTAAATTTTCTGAAAAGTTTTTATCAGTTGCTTAATATACAACGTGTTCCTTTTGATATCCCATAACTCTAGGGTATTAAACAGACCATGGTAAAGAATTAAATTGCATATGAATAATTTTTCAATAATTTTTTTAGTTTAATTTTTTCATTTAAAGTAATTCTAAAAAGTCACGACTGGTTATGTAAAACACCCCTTACCTTGTTATGAATGAACTTTTGAATTAAAATGATTTACTTGTACCTACTTATAAATGAAACACCCACACACGTCAGTGTTTTTTACAAGTTACACCCTCCCGCTACTTTACTACTACACTTAAGTGTAAGTTTGCCAACGTCTCGCAAAACTAAGGATTCGCCATACTGGTTACATTTTTTAAAGAAATTTAACTAAAATTGATGTTATATTCAAAACTATTGATTTTTGAACCACATGTTCTAGGGCGTTTTATATTATTTTTACCTATAGAACATGACCTTAGTGTTATGGGATATCAAAAGAAACACGTTGTATTGTAAAACGTATCTTCCTTAGTAATATACATATAATGTGATAGGGGTGGTACTTCTAACCCGCTAAGGCTAAGTACTATATCTAAATTCAACTACAAAAATAATAATATTGGTCTCCAACCCCCTCCCCCTGTAAATTAATATTATTTTTATTTTTTTCAATGTACTGTGGCGCGCTCGATACTTTATGCGATATCAAAGGTTTCATACGTTGTAGAAACACAAAAAAAATGGCAAACGGTAGCTAATGACACTGGCTAATAATCAATTACTATGTTGCATAAGTTTAAGATTATTTTAGTGAGAAAAAAAAACATTACTTAATTATTTTGTGATTAAAACTTTTTTGTTATTGTTTTTAGAGATTTCTCAAAAATAAGTTTAGTACTAAGCCTTAGCGGGTTAGAAGTACTACCCCTATCACATTGTATAGTAATAAAAATAATGATACACTTACATACTGATATTCTAAAGATTTCAATTAGTTTGTTGGAGTTTAACTCAAATTCTGGAAAATCGATCAATGATATTTTTTCGTTAAAGTAAAAACATGAGATAGCTTTTATTTCAAAAATCTTTCTTTGAGGGGCTAACAAGAGTTTTGGGAGATTTTTATGAGAAAAAACAATTTGGGTATGGAATTTGAAACCATGAATACTAATAGGTACGAGTGTTATTTAATAGTGTTTGTTCTAGAAATCTTACCCCAAAGGGTTTGAAAGGGAAGTGACGATGTTAACAATACCCTCTCAAAATTATTGCATTGGTTTACAACAAATAACCTTTTACTCAATGCAAATAAAACAAAATGTGTTAATTTTACCATGCCCAACGTAAAGTTTTTCAACTCATATAATTGTAAAAGATGAACCACTAAACTCTGTAGATGCTACTACCTTTTTATATATTGAGTAAATTTTTATAATTAAACAAAAATGCTATTTAGTGCGATTTAATTATGAAGACGATATAACCGGGAGTGTAATATATCCGCTTTCCATGCGAACAAAGCCGATAAATTCAAAATTACTATAGGTATTATTTGATCAAAGAAGCTTGGCAACGCTACATTGCACTAACCTTTATTAAGCGCTTATGTGTTCATCTCAAAATTCATATTCGCATTTGCATCTAATCATAAAACTTGTATTGAAAAAAGATGCTGTTAAAATTTTAATTTACATCTCTGTCATATCAGTTGCGGGAAGCATTATTTTTTGGTCACTACACTAAAAATGAAACAATAAATTAAAATTAAAAAAATCTTAAGGATACGCTGAGCGCCTTCGCAAATGCAGATTATAAAATTTTAGGGCGTTCACGGATCAGGGGTTTACAGATCAGGCGTTAGGTACTCTTCAAAACGTCATCAAAATGAATGCTCTTATAATGAATGCTTGTTTGTTATTTAATTAAATAAGCTAGCCATACAGGTTAAAAAACAAATATGTTTTAAGGAGTCTCCACATCGACTCAATTAACTATTAGAAAATAATCATTATTACTTATTTTACAAAAGTTAGGACACTATTCGTTTTGGCTGCCCCAGCATTGATATAAGAACAAAACGTGGGCTCCTTTGCATTATCATATCATTATCAAACATTTATGAAATCCAGCTCAGAAGATGGATTTATAAACCCTTTATTAACTTTTACTGATATTTAAAACAACCTTCCAGCGGATTATTCTAAAGTTTAAAATTTTACAACTTTTAGTTGACCTTGTCAAGAGGAAAATAATTCAAATGCATGGTCAACTATTGAGAGTATATGTATAAATAGGTGTATGTGGAAAGAAGAATCATCCCTTAAAATAAAGTATTTTATACCTGAACGAAAAATAGTTGCGCTATTATGCATCATTTTGCAGTAAAAAAAGTTAACGCGCAATTTGAACGCCCAATCTGTACAACGCTCTTACATACCAAATTCAAGGTAACACTCGAAGTGTGCTCTGCATAACTCCTCGGCGGTCACGTGCTCCCCCCTGATGTTAATTATTAAAGATTTATCGTTTATCAGTATAATTAATTGATCGGTTTTCTTAACAGCTGATTTAATGCTAAAAATACTTTAGTAAATGATGGTTAAGCACAATTAATATTACATTTCAGATAAACAAAGGTAAATTCGTGCTTTAATTATAGAAAGTTCAGTCTAACTATAGTGAATTTTCTAGCGAACCATATTCTACCACCTATTAGATTAAGAGGAAGGTAGAACTAAAACGTTATTCATGTGAAATGTGAAGTGTAGTCTACTTGGCACCATCGAAGAAACTGCAGCTGGCTTTCACGTAATCCATAAATGCCGATCAAAGTAGCTAGTTACACTCCTCGGTCTTCTTGTATAACCTGCCGCATAGAAAGTATGGTATGTGGTCTCTGGTGCTACAACCTTTACGGAAACCGGCTTGTTCGAGAGGTTGAGAGTTTATTTAATACTCGAAACACACCAAACACACTGAATGCTTTGCCCCAATTCTGCTAATTTACAAATGGCTCAATTGCATCGCAATCGTATATTTTGACATTACTTGCATATTAAATGTGTCAAAATATACAATTGCGATGCTATTGAGCCATTTGTAAATGAGCAGAATTGGGGGCCTGGACTTATAACTTTTGTTCGTTCGGTTGCATTTAGGACTAACGGTTTCGGTTGATTTAAGGTGTTTTTGGTTTTGTCACGGGGTGTTATCACCATCGCACCTGCTGTAGGTATCATAATAACATCACCTGCATTTTAACCACTGCATCGCGCTTGATGTTTTTTTATCATAATAATAGTTTTTAACCTGTCCAACATCTAAAGCCAAACTCTGTGGCGTATTACTCGTATACCCAGCTCATCGTTCATTGGCTCAGTAGAAGAGTTTATTTAACTTTATTACTTAAAAGCGAAAGTTTTTGAACTATAATATTGTACATATAAACAGGTTACGATTTTATCCAAAATAATTTTTACTATATTCTATCTTTACTTTACATTTATTGTAAAGCTGAACAGTACACCTATACAGTAGCCTTACAATAGCTATTGCAACAAAACCAACCAAGTACAATTCTTACTTTATTTGTGAATGAACTCGTCATTACAAATCTTTAATAACTGTTTCTCTACAATAGTTTGCAAACAAACAATTGTATACGAAAATGGTGAGAAACAAAACTTAGTTTTACTTTAATACAGTATACTCGTATTACACACAATTAACGTGTTTGTAAGCATTTAACGGCACCTCTACTTACATTAGTGAAAGTAACTGCTTGTGACTTCGCTGTAAAATGATATTATTCTAAAATGGGGAATAAATACAGGATGAAATTTTTAACAACCTTCCAAATTTTAATAAAACAATCTACAAGACACAAAACAAATGACGTATTTTTTACTTTTGGTATAGCCCAGTGCAAAAATGACAAGATAAAGCGCTTAGAAAATGCCCGCCAAAAAACTAAAATTTTTGATACGGCCTCCTCACAACACTTTTTTTACACGATTCGCATCTTAATAATTCATTACGATTATATTCATAAGTTGTTGATTTTCCCTTTATACCTTCACGGGCTTAGGGCTGTAAAAATTGAAAATCATGTTGCGAAAAATATTTTCGGGTAAAAATTAGTCCTGATTTTTTTACTTCATAAATGGGCTTTAAGTACAATACAAAAAATTTGAAAGGTGATAAAAAGTATACACAATGTCGTTACCTGTAAACTGGTCAGAAGAGCCGAGACAACCTGGTAGACCCGTTCGCCTGGCGAATTCGGTGGGGGGACCAACGGTATCAGAATGAAGTGGAGGCCGAATAGAGGGATCTGTACAAAAAATTTTTAACAGTGGGTTACTATATTATGTAAAATCACAAGCCATACATCAAAGTTTTTGATTTACTGCCAAAAACTTGTACTCTTCCCAAACGTAACAGATTGATATAGTTACCCATAACTATGATACACATAATAAGTAATATGTTCTGGAGCGATGGCGCCCCAAATATGTGTTAAAAAATTTATTTATTATAAGTGGCCAACCAACTTAAATAACAATTGATAATTATATTAAATTCAGTAAAAAAACAAAGAATACCTAATACAAAATGATATTATAACCTTAATGAATTCATGGACACACGTTGCATAACAATTTTAATTTAAGTACTGATTTTATAAATGGATGGAATTGGAATTCCACTTATAAGTTACAAGTATGAGTAACCTACCTATTTTATTATTTAGTTAAAATTTATATAAAATGTTACGTATTATTTAATTAAATTTGTATTTATTATCTAATTTTATTATTTATGAAGAAAAAAAAGGTGTACAACAACACATACATTCTTATACCAAAGTAACTATTTAAAGCATTCGTATCGTGGAAATCAGAAACAATGAAAGTACTCAAACACACAGACCAATACAAACAGAAAAAAAAAGACGTGTGGCACTCGGAGACTGCCGCGGTAAAGCTATTGCATAGCTTTACCGCGGTATGTAAACGAGCTTTGAGCCTTCGCGCTACTCTAATCGAATCACACCAATTTGCATATTGGTTGGCTAAAAAACAATGAAACTATGTAACGCTTAAATGCATAGAAGTATTAACTAAAAGTGTAGTACATCCAGAATTATTGAGTAATTAATTATGTTCATACATGCGGTTTTTACATAACTATTTTATTTATTTTCCATTAGCATTTCTCAACCTTATGATTCAAACTATTTTACCTCAGTGTGTTTTCTTTTATAAATTATATCATGAAAGAAAAAAAAACTAGATATTGTCGTGGGCTGTGGTAAATTTTTTCGGGTCTAGGTGTTTGAGGTACCTGCCTCCGTTGTTTCTGATTTCCAAAATAGGAGGGCTTTAAATAGTTCTTCAAATTGGGATCAGAACAATGTATGTGATGTTGTCCACATTTATTTATTTATTTATTTAAATTGCCTGCCAAAAGGATTACTAAAATACACTGTAATGTTGTAAGATAAGGCTAGACACATGTCTAGCCCACTGGCGTGTTTGATTTTCATAAAGTTGAACTCTTGCAACGTAACACATCTTCGGTGGACTAAGTGCTACTATTAGTTCATTAGAAGCATAAAGTGGTCGGGGCGCAAATTAGGAACATCGAAGCGATAGTCTCACAGCGACACGGCCTCGTCTCAATATATCGCGTGCAAGTTTTATGTAGGTATACCTAGGTACCTTACATTGACGTAAAAAAACTAGATGTTACACAATCAGTGACAGCGGAATGTCCTCACATTTGGTTGCTGTTTTACCGTAATTGCATATATATTTAAGCCATGTACGGTCGGCCAAGAAAGCGGTTTATCACCCTAAGGTTGAAAGTCATTCGTGCGCCTGAGAACAACTATGATTTTCCCATGCAAAAATATTCTGACAGCTACTATTATTCTTAAAACGTCATAGTTCCTATCGCTATTTTACTGACACATAACATTTTGTCAAAACTGGTTCACCACTTTCTTGGTTGATGACCATACGTCAGGTTTTTACGACATATTTAATTACTTGGTACATTTACATATGTATGTATAGTGACTGTATTTTATTTATTATGTGTACCATAAAAGAGTGTTAGGGTTTCGTAGTACTGGCTGTTAGTTAGTGTGCGTAAGTGGAACCATCATGGAAACCTTTTTCCGGTTGTTGGAATGTTTTTTTTCTTAAGACTTATCAACTTAAGTCCGCCTTGTAATGTTGTTATTAATCAATTGTTTTAAATGTTAACTAATCTGTCCAATTCTGAGAACACGGTCTTAAAAAGGGCAGGTACCTAACTCGGCTTTTAAACTACGGCAATCATTTTAACGCACTCACTTACCTATTACTTTTTACTTAATTGATTAATCTTTGATCCGAAGAATAGTTATAAAAACTGGGTTATTCACAACTGGATACAAGAGATTGGACACACGTGTGTCCAGTTAATAAAACTTAAAATTTATCACCGGTCACCTGGACAAACAAGGACCTTCACGCGCAAAAATTAAAGTTTCACCATGTGGACAAGCGTAAAGATTTTGATGTACCCAGACAAAGGAATGATACGTGATACTATTTTAAATTTTACCAACTGGACACTCGTGTGTCTTATGTACTGTTGGTGTACTAACCCGAAAAACTTTGTGCACAAACAGGCAGACAGAATATCGACTTAGTTTGTGTTATTTAGAGACTAGATATAATAATAATAAATTTAACAGTCGTAAATCACAGCATGAGTTACATTTGGTTGTAACAGTTATGCCTTGTAAAAACAAATCTTAATATTATTTATAGAAAAGCAGATCGGAGGCAGATGTTTTATGACACATTAGACACACATTTATCATATAACCATTAATCATGGGTGTTGGTTGGCTTTTGAACAGGAATGATTTATCAAAATCAAACATTAGTACGGTATCAAATATGGTCGGTCAGACAGGTCAGGATTGGTACTTGGCCAGGGGAGCAGGGACGCAAGCTGTGCTCACCTTCTGCGAGACAGTGCTCTTGGAAAAGGAAGCGACGTAGAGGGAGCAGGAGACTTCGGCTGACTCCCCAATAATCCGACGTCGATGCCATGGGTGCAGCAGAAGGCAGATACAATTGGCCCTACCTGACGGGTCGCCGGCGACCGACACGAGGGTGTCAGCCGTTCTCAGGTGAGGTCCGCGGTGGCGATGCATGTGTCCTCGCATGCTTCTGCTGGATATCACGAGAAGAATGTTTTCTTTGAAGCTGAGTGGAGCTCGCTACTCAAGTGGGCCATAGATCGAGGTGGAACTGCAGATTGCCTGTGGTTCCAATTCACTAATGGCATCGGAGGACATGGAGGGTGGTTGAGTGGGTAGGGTTCGCTGACAGCGATCGAGTTGTACTTATTTCATCGTTGGTCCCCGCCACTGCATATTATGCGTAATGTATTTCCCTGCCTCAAAAAAAGGCACTCGGCCAGGGAAGATGAATGCTAATTCGAGTCAGAAGAACACAGTCCTACACCTGGTTGCAAGTCTCAGGCACTGCCTCGAGCATCATTTAAGGTATAGTGTATAGCTGTTAACAGGTAGCGTGTAGCGACATGGCGTTGTAAGCCTAGTTTAAAAGGTACGTTGAACTTTTATAATGATAATTTTTCCGGAAGTAATCGAAATAATTATGACTCCTAAATTAAAACACACTACCCAATACGTAGCAGTCAAAATGAAAAAAAAGAGACGTGTGGCACTCCGAGACTGCCGCGGTAAAGCTATTGCATAGCATTTTTTATCAACTTATGCAATCATAAAACTAAAAATTATCACCGCTGTGCCGGTCAGAGGGGGGGTGTTAGGTTATTTTCGTTACGGAATTTCTGGATTCGGTCTCCATGCTCAAGGCCCACGATAGAAGCTATGCAATAGCTTAATTTTATAATTTTATGTATTTTCTAATTTTGACTTTTGTAATTAAATTCTTTTGTTATTTTGGCAGATATGGTTACCATAGGCAACCATACTGTCAAAATTGTTATTTGCTTCTAAATTCTTTTAAATATCGGAAATTCAAAATTGTTCGATCGTGCCTCGCCCCGAGTGTTAGGTTAGGTTATTTTCGTTACGGAATTTCTGGATTCGGTCTCCACGCTCAAGGCCCGCGATAGAAGCTATGCAATAGCTTAAAAAAAACTCTGTTTGTGTGTTACTTAGTAGAATATCATCTTGCGAATCTAGCACGTCGTTGTTGCGTCACTTTTATTCAAGTATAATTTTAAGTTTACTCACTGAAAAAGAGAAGAGGGAACAGTCTACATTAAAAGTACATGAGTTTAATATGCTCACAGATGTGCAAAAATTTTACACACTACAGAATTTATTCAATTTCTACACCAACTGTTGACTTATAAGTGGTCCTAATTTCTATTTTACTATCTACAAAAACATTTTTATCTAATGGTACCGTCATCGAAATAATTAGTTTTCGAATTTTCGTTCCAATTATATCTACTGTGCTTAACGTATCTACATATTTACAGTAACTTGAGATGCCAATCAGTATGTGAAAAAGGGCAATTAAGATAATATAACAATGGAATTGTAACATATAAGAGTACCTTTACCTCTTAAAAAGAAATTGCCCTACATCTTTAGAAATCAATTTATAGGATTACTTATCAATATTCCTATTATTATATTTAATAATAAGCATGTACATTATCATATTATTCTCAATATTATCATATTGGGTTACATGTTTTCATCGTGTTGCTGCCATATGCAACCTATTTAAAATATTTCTAAAATTTTTCTTTTTCTGTTTATCAGATAGTGTCAGACACACATGAATCCAGAAACCAGTCTAGAAGCGTTATAGTTTTTCCTACAATAGAGAAAAACTAAGTTTAACTCAGGGGAAGAGGACCCAAAACGTAAACTGGAACTGTAACTATTGACAATAAAAAATGTCAACTGTCAATTTCAAATTCTACCCTTGCAATGCTTGTCCTTATCGCTGCCTTCATGTTATCCGAATTAGATTATTCAATTGAGTGAACATCGTCAGCCTCTAAAACTATGTTATTGATATTATACTTTGACATTTATGCAACATTTGGAGTTATGCGTGGGTGACATATTTTTTTCTGAGAAATAGTAACAATGTTATAATTAAAAAAGAAAGTTGTGTTAGTGACACCCTTTATAACTCAAGGACGACCGCAGGACCGATTTTTATGATTCCTGAGTTTTTTGTTTTCGTTCCGAATAGGATGATGTCTTGTAAAAGTCAAACTTTATATGGACGGGACAGGACGAGTCAGAGGAAACAAATTTCGCAAGATTCGCTATTTTTTCAATTTTTTTTCGCAGCTAACTTTTTTAAACCTTTTTCCGATGTTCTTTATACATAACATAATTCAGAACACATAGGAAATTGCAAAATGGTTTAACAAAGTTGGCGACAAAACAAATAGGAGACCTAATCTGGAAGTTAAACACTTTGTATTGTGATTAAAAGAACTCGTAAAAGGTGCTCCTATATCAAATACATACTAATATAATAAATGCAAAAGTGTGTTTGTCTGGTACTTCTACTTGCTTAAACCTAAAGAAATTCAAAAGGGGATGGGTAAAGTGAGTATGAATAATCAATAACTTTCTAATTTAGTATAATTAATTAAAGATAGCGGTTGCAGTGACATAATCAGGGACGCAATATAACCTAAAGAAAGAAAAAGAAAAAGGAAATATTTAGTATCAACTATATTACCATGACTCAGTGTGTGTGAAGTGTGGTTATGTGTCTGTAAGTGAATAACAGCATTGCAATTCTTATACATTTATATATACATCCTTACTATACAGCCACATTTAGCTGAAAAAACAGTCCAGGTTTACTCGGAGAAACCGTCAAGAAGAAGAAAGAAAGCTATTAGTGAACAAGTAACTAGAACTGTATTTGCTAAACGTCAATTTTATGCACTCTCGGTACGTATCTTCAACACACTAAATTCAAGATTTGATATAAAAATGTTTAATATATTTAATTGTAAGAAAAAAGTGGCAGAAATTTTGATAACATATGATTATAAAAACACTAAATTAATAATATCTACTTAACAAGATAATGCCATTCAACACACACACACACACACACACACACACACACACACACACACACACACACACACAGTACACCCAGTTTTCTTAAAACATAAATTTTCATCTTTTATTTTTATTATGTTTTTTGTCTATCAAACTTGTATTAAGTAAGATATAGAAGAGCGGAACCTCCTGTTACAGAAGTTATTATTAACTTCTACTAGGATGGATCCAACTACTAATTTTGTAAAAATAATGATAGAACAGAATAAATGAATTTGAATTTGAATTTGAATTTAGTAAGGCCTCAGACTACTTAAAAGTTCCAAGAAAAATAACAAGTTTATTTGCTTCGTACAAAATAGATAGATCTTCAACTCACATAAGGCAAAGAATCTGTTGTAAATACGAGGGAAAAGAAAACTTTAAAACGTTAAGTGCCTAAATGTAGTTTTTTGCATTAGAGGTGGGACTTGAAACGATACGGCAAAGGTGGAAGAATAATAATATATAGAGGCACTATTTAGTTTTTATCTTGCTTGTAGCATGACTTTCATTAAGTTTGCCGGCTAGTCACAAACGAAGTTACTTAAAGTATTGAAACACCAGACTAGACAAATAAGTGATTGAACCTATTGTCGTTGTATGAAAAACTAAAGTTAACATAAAAGGAAAGTAGACTCAATTGTAAAATTATTGTTTATTATTGTTTGCTCTATTATAGCTGTTAGTTGAAATTAATAATTACACTCCAATACAGATGATTATAATAAAGGGAAAAAAATTGAATATTACGCAGTAAAAATTGCTTGCTATTACAGAATAGGTTAAGATTTAAGATCAATTGTTGAAGAATAAGCTTTTCCAAAAAATACTTTACGCCAACATAAAAAAGGATTATTAGAATCCATCACTTTATTGGGAATGTCGAAAATGTATTCGAGTCGTAATAATTTAGTATTGTTTAGGACAAAATAACAGTCAAATAAACATTTACGTACCAGAATAAGGGTAGCACGCACGGCTTTTCTCGCGGCTACTGAGACGTGCTGGTTCGGTGCCGGGTGGAGCTTTGTCAAAAGGACTCGAACCACATTCACCAAGAAAACTGAGAAAAAAAAACATAGGTTATTGAAATTTCTACTAATTATTTGTCATAGTAAGTAACTATCGAGCTGTTCCAATCCAACAATAAACATAGAAACAACGCCTGCTATTTATTTTCACGGATTTTCTGTTATTAAAGTTTGTGTAAAGTACGAGAAACCAAGGCGTTCAATACGAGTGATGCCTACATTAAAATAAATAAGTGATTTAAATATAGTATATTGAAAAAGTGATAGTTTTATTAAACATGTCTATCATTCGAAATTCAAGTTCCAAATAATATTCGAGGTCCCGCTGAAAATCAGCGTCGTGATAAGCAGCTCTATCAGTCACCACGACTAAAGCGGGAACCTTTTTGATACTTATTTCCTTTATTTTATGTTTGTGCTTTGTGATTGTCGTTGTTTTGGTAAAATTTTTCTTTCTTTATCTCTTTATATCCTTATCCTTAATTATATATTCAAGATACTAAAATAGATAAAACATAGTCATGTGGCCTTATGGAAAAAGAATTATGCGTTGATTTGAGAACCTTTTTTTCCGTCGGTAAAAATTATCATACATTTATTGGTATGATTTCGATCTGAGTGTCGACAAAAACGGCCTTAATTTCTAGTTTTAGATGTCACTTAACTAGCCAGGACAATTTATTGTCTTGTCTGCGACGCAAATGGTTCTCGTTAATATCAGATTTTTCCTCAACATGGCCTTTGTTTAACTCTATTGTTAGTAATGAGACACCGCCTTCGGACAGACGATATTTAGAATTCTTGGGGTTTATTTTTTTCCGGCTGATCTCCAATGCTCGTAAAATTTATCTGTATATTTTTCTTTTTTACTTCAAATTAAATATTGTAATGAATTTACTCGCATTTTATTTACTCGTGAAAGAAACAGCAACGGAAACAATAATTTATCGATGAAAATCGTAATTATTTGATGCATAATATCTATTTAAAAGATACTAATTAAACTAAATGGGGATTGCCTTTTCACATCAAGTTTTATTCAGTATTTTAGAGATTTTTCTTGGAATCTTTCTATTAAGATCTTTATGTTTCGATCGGCAAATTTAATCCGAATGCTTAAATATATTGCGGCAGCCGGGTCCAACTCAAGATCATGTTCGACTGGGTATGGATAATCAAAAACTCACTGTTCTAGCGTTACTTGACTTCAGTAATGCTTTTAACAATGTTGACTTTGACATTTTACTCGGCTTGCTACGTTCTCTTAACATATCTCCAACGGTGCTTGACTGGTTTCACAGTTACTTGCATGGGCGTCGGCAGCGCATTCGCGCAGAGGACTCCTTCTCTGCATGGTGTGACATCAGTGCCGGCGTACCACAGGGTGGCGTGCTGTCTTTTCTCCTTTTTACAATCTTCATCAATACAATTACTCAAAATTTAAAATGTTCTTTCCACTTATATGCAGACGATCTCCAAATATATTCTCAAGGGAGACGCGAAGACCTTTCCAGTGTTGTGGAGGTGGTTAACAACGACCTTAATTGTATACTACAATGGAGCAAATCCTTTGGCTTAAAGGTTAATCCTACCAAAACACAGGTGACAGTTGTTGGTGGTCCTAAGCAAATTGCTAGAATAGACTGGTCGGCCTTGCAGCCTATTACATTTGACGGAGTTCATATACCTTTTAGCCAAGTTGTGAAGAACCTTGGAATCCACATTGACAGCTCACTTACTTGGAACACACAGACTGCGGAAGTTAGTCGGAAAATTTTCGCAGCGGCAGCGTCACTTAGCAGACTTCGTAATTTTTTACCTATACCCACCAAGATTGCTATTGTACAGACTTTGCTATTTCCCATCCTTGACTATGCAGATTGCTGCTATCCAGACTTAACCGAAAAACTCCTCGACAAGCTAGAGCGCTTGCAAAACTTCTGTATTCGACTTATTTTTGGTCTGCGAAAGTACGATCATGTTACTGAATTTCGGTCTCGGTTGAAATGGCTCCCTATTCGACTTAGACGTGACTTTCATATACTTTCCTTATTATTCACAATATTATTTAGCCCTAAATCTCCTCCTTACCTTAAAGAGCGATTCCTATTTCTGCAATCGTCACAGGATTGTGAAATGCGGTCAACCAAGAAACTGATTCTCAGATGTCCTACCCATTCCTCCAACTATTATTCCCAGTCATTTACCGTCTACTCTATTCGTTTATGGAACTCCTTACCCCCGCCCATCAGGCTATCTGAGTCCTTGTCAATTTTTAAGAAACGGCTCAACGCACATTATCTAGCGCTTTGACATTATTTATTATTTTACTATTATTATTATTATTATTATTATTTTCTCACTTTTGCACTCCAATAGTGAATTGCTGATCAATATTGTGACACATTCTTCTCTCGCATATCAAATATTTTATGTAGTTTATGTATGTTTATTGTATGTATATATATATATATATATATATATATATGAATATATAGATATATAATATATTTAGTTATATATGTTTAAGAATATTATTGTTGTTGTGTTTAGGTTTAGGTTGTGTATTAAATTAAGTATTTATTTATGTTTAAGTAGCACTTTAGATGTGGTTTTGTTTAAATGTGATTATTTTCACATCAAGTACTCTACTTCACCTTCCCCTTCCTCTGTGTAGTATCCAATGCCCAACGGTTGTCTGGAAGAAATCGCTGTTGGCGATAAGACCGCCGAAGTTGTACAACCTTTTGTTTTAAATTTTACTGTAATTTTTATTTTTATTTCTGGTGTGCAATAAAGAGTACTCTATCTATCTATCTATCTCATGTTAGAAATAATTTTATGAAGATCTCATGGTGTGCATGCAAAATTGTGCATTTTGAAAGATTGGTCCTTATTTTTAATCTTCTTCCTGTACGTCATACTAAAAGCTTTTTTAAATATACATTTTGCAATTATGACCAACATCATTACAGAAAAACGACGCTCTCTGCAATTTGACTCTCCTAGAGATCTCCACCACAACGCATCTGGTGGTTTTTCGAAACTATGTACCTATATAACACATATAGGATAAATTATAACCACCTTCCAAATTTTAATATAACAATCTACGAGACAAAAAACAAATGACGTATTTTTTCCTTTGGTACAGTCCGGTACAAAAATGTCAAGATTAGAAAATGTCCGCAAAAATCTAAATTTTTTGATACGGCCTTCTAGCAACACTTTTTTTACACGATGCGCATTTCATTCATTCATTACGATACTAGTAATAAGTTTTTGATTTTTCCTTTCCTTCATACCTTAACAGGCTTGGGACCGTAAAAATTGAAAACTATGTTGCGAAAAATATTTTCGGGTGAAGACTTGAATTTCATTTTTTACTTAATGGGCTCTTAATACGATACGGAACGCCTATAAAAACTTTGATGATGAAGATGGTGATAAAGTCATTCTGTATAAATATTAGGTATAGGTTGTACATTTCTATTGTTTAGGTATTTAGACTAAATTCCTATTAATTATTTTTACCATGGCATCACATCAGAATAATCTAATTTCGTTCTTTAGGCGGTCTGGCTCACTGCTGTTGATACTGCTCATAGTAATTTTCGACTTTTTCAGAAAATTAGGCTCCGTTGTATGTACTTTAGCTCCTTAAAAAAGATACAAAGTTATGCATAGGTTTATATGAATGAGCCTACTAACACAATGGTAAAGCGATATAAAAAGGCTTGTACGGTAGATTATTGATTTAGAATCGAAACTCACCAAACGAAGCAAATAGAGAGAGAAGAACCGGGACAATGATAATCCAAAAGGAGTCGCTAATTTCCATCCAGCATCTGTAATAAACCACGAGTTTAATATATTGTAAAGATATTACACATTTAATATATTGTATAGATACATATCAAAATTTGTCCTCTGACACTAACAGTTCCATATAAAATTATTTAATAAAATAAATAACCCGTCAACACTGAATAACTCTCATAACCACCTAGTATGCGAAATTACTGTAACGAAGAAGATAATAAAAAAAATAGTAAGGACTATTTTTTTGGATTTTTTTAAATTGGTTATAACTGTGTTTCTGTTTTTCTAATAATAGGGTGATACCTGGGTGTTTTCACGTAGGTACTGTATATTATCCATAAATCTATAATGTAACTTGTCAAGAAATATTAGCAACAATTGCAGCTCTGCAAATTCATTGCATTTAGATACAATTTTTCAAATTTGCCGAGATTAGACTAGGTTAGCGAGCCAGTCAAAAAGTTATCAGATCTTATGTCGAGACAAGTTCAAACTCAATGCAATTTCAAACCCCAAATCCAGACATCCTTACCTACTTTAATGTCCGAACTTAATTCAACCCAACTTTAAACGCCTGAACTCTACACACACTAATTTTATAAGCTCTAATTCTACATAACTTAACCACACTACAGGATCTGACTCTAAACGCCTACGCCCTAAAGCCGGGGATACACATGCCTGTAAATCGGGAAAGTAGCTGGCATGAAAGTTAGTAACTGGCACACTGAGCATACATTTGCAAGTAATATTGGCAAGCTAATTCTTCTCGTATTTTCGTGTAGGCATTTGCACGTGCTATTTTGTTTTTGTGAAGTAAGATAATTGGCTTCCAGAGACATTCGAATTCTCTGTACAAATGAATGAACTGTATAGTTCTCTCATCTCTCTATAGTGCCATTTTGAATACAAAAGACCAAAAAAAAGAAAACTTGACTTTCGAAAAAAAGAAACAAAAATCGTGCGCCTACGGACGGTCACAACGAGTCTGTCACTGGCATACCCGTAGCTGTCACGTCTGTTCACACGTTTGGCAACCCCCGCGTCCCCTTTCTCAACTGGCATACAAGTAAATCAAATGTTGAGCTAGCTACTTGAATGCCGCCGTTTGCTAGCTGCAGGCATGCCAGTTAGAGTATACACATGACAGTAGCTGGCACATGCAAGGAGCTAGTATGCTGTGTGCAAGCCACGGGCAAGTGTATCCCCAGCTTAACTCGAAGCGCTTGGAGAAAATGTAGGTAGTCCCCTTGGGCTTCGTTTGATTCGTCTCGGCGGGGGCGCCAGACATTGACTGTTTAAATATTTAAGATATTCGAAAATTTTGTAGAAAATTGTTGACAACAATAAATAATTATAATCTTGGTTCTACGCTAATTGGTTGCGAGTTGAGACATATTCATTTCGAAATAAGAAAACAACTCTAGGGAAAACTGTTTGTATTTCCTAAAAACTCAGTTGACGCATTTAAGAAGGGGGATGAGTAGACATCTAATGCCCACATTATTAGACGCCAATGACGAGTTCTTTACAAAGGTATTAAATAACTTATATTTATTAGCCTAAATTAAATCTTTGACGGTATCGCAAAACTTTTAGACTTCTATACTTATAGCGAAACAATGCGATCGTTGTTGAATTGTGTGCTATGTTGGTTTTGGACTCAATTGGCGGCACAAATGTTATTCGGTCGCAGCAGCCGAGGCCCTTCTACTAACGTAAAGTGCTAAACGCTTCAAATGACGATTCGCAAAAATAAATTACATTTCGTGTGCTACTAAGTCATTATCAGTAGCGTTTCAGCTAACCTTATCGACTGATTGAAAATGAGTAGAACGCATACTGAATTCTTATTCTATAAGACGCAGCTGAAGTCCGATGCTGCCTGTCGAAATAACCAGTTGAGAATACTATAACTACCATTAATTGATGATAGGTTTTAAAAATAAAAGATGCAATTGTATATATTATTTTGGAGAGGTGCTGTGTGGTCTCAAATAAAAAGGCACCACCCACTCCATCTCGTGGGCTCTCCACTCCAAATGGACGTATGACGTTTTTAATTTATGTGTATTTATAGGATGGCATAGTCAAAGGATAAAACGTGAACAAAAATATTCAAGATATGAGTCTGTAAGACAGTTTAGAAGGAGGTTAAACAAAAATATTATGTTTATGCAAATCATGACATTATATTACGTGAGACAAAAAGTTTAAAGGTTTTTATCAAATCCACCGTTTGCTTACTGCTGTAGTTATCACTAAAGTAGTTATACCAGAAATTGTAAATACTAAGCGCATTAAAACTGAACGTAACATGGACTCGCGCATAAAATGTCTAAACAACTCAAAAATAGACCAAGGGAATTCCAGTTATTTTTCAGAGCCCTGCCGACTGAAAATGTGTTTGTGCTCTTTTTCAATTACGCCTCCATTAATCTAACATCAAAGACAAACTTATGCGTACATCAACATAATTTTAAGAGTTTCAGAAGCGAAACACATTGTGCTGAGGTCATTTACTACTGGGATAATTAGTGATGACTATTTTAAATAATACAAGCCAGAAATGAAACTACGAGTACTTAAATCAAGTTATTTTTTTAAAGTTATTATACGTTTATGTATGTGAAGTCTTATGTTTAATGATTTGGCAACTGTTTCAGCCTTAAAATTTTAAAGCACTATTATAGGTTCAATATTAGGGGAGACCGGGGTTAGTTAACTAATTTTTTACTAAATCGTACATATTTTTATGTTTTCATACATACAGACAATAAAATTGCATTAATGGATAGAAGAACTATTAAACTAAAACCTAGTTCATTATTCAATATCATGATCATGTTTTAATGCTTTTTACAGAACACCAACTCTTAGTCAATCTACCTCAGACCCGGGGTAAATTGACTATATGCCCGGGTAAGTAGACCTACATATCAATAAGCGCCAAATTATGAGAAAAGTGAAGAAATAAAACATTTTATTTTAATTTAATTGAGCTCTTTGTTCAAAAACAATTGTAATCAGGTACAGACATATTTTATAAGTCTTTAACAAAACTATCAACTGTAAGTTTTAAATTTAAACATTTATTGTTAAATTATAACAACAGTTTTAAATTTGAACGTAATCGAACCTTGACGTGAGAAGAATTAACCTTGGACTCAGTGGTAAAACGTACAACCTCACGAAACGAAACTGTAATTTTTTGGGGTAGTGGGATCTACCTCCTAGTGGTCCATCCAGCATCTTTGTTTTTATAACCAATGATGACGGCTAACAGATCCCTCTGCGGTGGTAGGCTAGGCCGCCTGGATGCTACCACCCCTCCTGCCAGATTTCAGTGCTAAACAGTTTTTCTGTGTTCCGCTGGTGTGTGGGAGAACCAGTTTCTCTGGGTAAGCTCGCTCCATCTTGGGCTTCTTCTTAACCGTATAGTTGAGTATGTAGTCAAGAGCAAGCCCATTATTTATTTAAAAAAACACCTTTAGTTTCGCCACATAACAATGTAATTTCTTATAGGGAATGCCATATTGTTTTCAGTCGTTCTATTATAGAATATAGTAATGAGGACCTATGTCGTCATTGTACTGTAACAAAACAATGAATAAACTTATTAAGAATCGAATAAAAGGTTTATTTCAGAGATATTTTAAACTTCAAATTTAGTTGGGGTTGGTTGTCTAACTATTCAACCAGCCCCGGAAGAAATTAGTCTACCAACCCCAGACGACATTTTAAGTCTCGATGGCATGGGTAACCTAAACACTACCATCAACTTAAGAAATAATACATGAAATATGATTAATATGAACTCATGTAACACTCTGATGCAAGTGGTTGCTAGGCAAATGGTTAACATAAAATGCGTAGGTATCAGATCAAAAAATATGCAATGTGGAAATATTACTTACATGATACGAAAACAAATCACTTGCTATTGCTCGAAAACGGCGTACATCCGCGACACGTCACTTCGGATGACTGAGCGGGGGGCAAAAAGTGATACGTGGCTACGCTGGGATAACGTAATATTCATATCGTTGGCGAGTTTATGGCGATTAGTCAACCATCCCCGGTCTCCCCTAAATGTTGAAAGTGGGATTTTTGATTCTTAATGATAGTTTGACTTACGTATATGGTTTATTGAACGACTTTAAAAAAGAAAGAGAGTTCTGACAGTTCAGTATTATGGGTCATCCATAAACTACGTCACACGATTTTTGAGATTTTCAGACCCCTCCCCCCTTGTCACGCATCTTTAAGAAAATTCCCATACTATTTTGCCCAATGTCACAATGTGACGTATTGTGGACGGGGCCCGGCCCCTACAGGTTTTCTGATATACAGGTAAAAATTAATGTCATTTTATTAAAAGTATTTTCTAAGATTATTAAATGCAGTTGATCTGTAAAAAAATCTGAAATGTTAGAAACAGTCAAGTAGTGGGCTAGAATGAATTTTGTTTCTATGTGAGAATTAATGTTTGCTCATCATTGCTTTAGATACATACCGCACCGTAGCTCCGGGTGTATTGTAACGCACAGTTGCGTATACGCCGACGAGCAGCAGCGGTAGCCCCCAGCCAGTCGCCACAAACCACCTCATGGCCACCGTCTCTTTCACGAAAACCTGCCAAGTTAAATATAATAAAGCCAAAAGTTCACACGTCAAGCGTTGGACGAGACGCACAGCGGGAATTTAGGCGTTGTGCTTACCGTTGCGCTGTTACTAACACAATATTTATAAACAAGTAAAAGTAATTACTTGACTACAAGTACCTATAATTACTTATTACAAGTTAGAACTATATAAAGTTAGCATTCTCAGCCAAATACTATGACCCATTTACTTCACTTAAGCACTAGGTAGTAATATCTTACGTTATGACTTTTTAAGCAATACGTAATTACTTCTTTATAAATACGAGTGTAAGAAAAACATCTCTCGGCAAGACTACACCATTTAGCGCACCAAAACTAACGGAACCAAGCCATGTCCTTTCACAGTTCTACATTATTTTACCCTTAGATACACGGTGAAGCCTTTTGGATAAGAAAGCCTTTCGGATGTGATGAATCTCCAAATTACCTGTATTTAGTTAAACATTCTAACAAGAATTCAAGAACTTCATAATAACAATCCATTCCACGGAAACACAAAAGGAATGATAAGCAATACGAAGTTTTGATTGAAAAATCCTTTCGCAAGCCGGGGGGGTATACTAATTAATTCTTCCAAGTTTTTTTGTAAGGTAAATGCGAGTATAAATATATTTGTGCGTTTAAAAGCCAATGTTTAAGGTTCCGTAGTAAAGACAATGTTTCTTTATGTGAAGGATTAATTAACATCACAAAATAGTACAATTGAAATCTATACAACGTGTTCCATTTGATATCCCATAACTCTAAGGTTATGTTCTATATAGGTAAAAATAATATAAAACGCCTTAGAACATGTGGTTCAAAAATCAATAGTTTCGAATATAACATCAATTTTAGTTCAATTTGCTAAAAAATGTAACCAGTATGGCGAATCTTTAGTTTTGCGAGACGTTGGCAAACTTACACTTAAGAAGCGGGAGAGCGTAACTTATAAAAAACATTAACGTGTGTGGGTGTTTCATTGATAAGTAGGTACGAGTAAATCGTTTTTATTCAAAAGTTCATTCATAACAAGGTAAGGGTGTTTTACATAAACAGTCGTGACTTTTTAAGATTATTTTGTATGAAAAAATTAAACAAAAAAAAAATAATGGAAAAATAATTCATATTATTATGCAATTTGATTTTTTTGTTATGGTCTGTTTAATACCCTAGAGTTATGGGATTTCAAAATGACACGCTGTAATATGTATAAAAGAAAGTCGTGTTAGTTACACCACTTTATAACTCGAGATTGGCTGGACAGATTTTTATGATCTTAGTGTTTTTGGATTTGCCTTCTTCGGGGATAGGATAATAAATATTTAAAAACGTTGGAAAGCTAACGTTCCAAAATTAAGTTACATGTAATTCTTGATATTTCTTTCCAATTAAGCCATATTTGATTAAAAAACATTAAGACGTCAAAATCAAATAGAAACTATTTAATTCTGAGGTGAAACGAAGTTTGCGGGGTTCGCTAGTCAATAATAAACAAATAAGATATTTTCTACCTACTAATGGGTAATTTTATTTATTTATCGACGTTTGAATTTCTTTTAACAGTTTTAATTTAGATGGTGTTATCGATTGCTCTTTAGAAGTATTAAAAATGATCGTCTGAGCAAATAATAATTTAAGAACGTACAGATGTCCTATTACTTCGCTCCGATTGGTTGGCTTCTTAGGTAGAAGTACGCCACTCAATTGATTTGATGGTCCCGCCAGTTCCGAGGTCCCAGAATCGATTATCGGCAGATCAATGTAGAAAAAAAATTACTTTATCGTCTCGGACTAGGTATTTGTAGTACCGTCGTTGTTTCCGAGTTCCACAAAACAGGTGCTTTAATAGTTTATAAGAACAAGGTATGTGTTGTTGTCCACTTTGCCCGTGGTCACAGGTTAACTGGAACAGCAGTGTGCTCTCTCCGCGTGGAATTTAGATTCACGTAAGTCAACCTCCATATGTAGGTATATTACTCCAAGCATCGTCGCATACTACGAGTACACTAACCATGATAGTGATGATTCCCGCTAACATTCAAATAATTATCTTTAAAAGTAGTTATTTTGAAGCAATCCTTCTGTTCTCGCCTAGGTTTATTGATGGCTTAGTGAGTGGAATAAGGTGGATTTATCAACCGCTATCCTCCACGCATCCCCGGAGCATTCGTTATGCGTGACTGTTTCCTGGGTGAACTTCGAAATTAAGTTTCTGTGTTTACCGAGACCTTTATTAAACCAGTCTCGGTGTTTGCGTGCCATGGGCCGTTTAAATGTGCTCTTCTCTTTTGAAACAAAATAAATACTGATGTGGTCGTTTTGAGGATTCCAATGAACATAGGTAATAAAACCTAGATATTGAAGAGAATTTTGATAAGGAATTTAATTGCCTAAATATAGTTATTACGTTTGTGTTTTTGGTAGTATTATGCTCGGAATAACTGCATAATTACAGTAATTAGAACATTCACATAAGCCCACCATGGCCACCATGAACCTATTAAAGATTACAAAATAAATGATACCGAACTTACCACAACCAAAGCGATGTGCAGATGTAAACCTTCGCAGAACATCCAGATGTAGCCGGTTACCATGAAGTAGTTCGTGACTATGTGCAGCACTTGACACCACACCTGTACAAATATAGTTATAAGGAATAAGTCGCAATGAGTATTTAAGCAGTGTTCTGAAATAACTCCTTAAAAAGAAGTTCACTTAAGGTAAAAAGGATTAGGCTAATTGTCGTACCTTTATAAATGATCGACTGTTTTGTATACATTATTATGGTCACTAAAGAAATTTAATCGTGGAGTAACTTCGACAGGACTAAAAGGCATGCAAATGAAGCGGCAGAAAACAGCTGATTCTAAAAAAAAGGGCCTCGTAGCTTTCATGACACTTTGTATACAATATTATGGGTTTTAGTTTTTATTCAATCAAACTGTTATTTAAACAAATGCCTGTTAACCTAATTTGTTTAATTGTTTTTTAAACGCTCCTCATTAAAAGAAAAATCAACACAAAACAGACTGAAATCGCTAGGCCCAGTTTTCCAGTAATGACTGCACTTAAATTTTGCCGACGTTTCGCCTAATTCAGCCGCTTTAATTTTGTCGCTGATAAATTTGCAAAACATGCAGATTTATTTGCATAATTTAGAACAACTTAGAGCTGCCGCACACCAAGCCACTAAACGAGAACGCTAGTAGTAAAATAAAACCACTAGATGCAACTACAGGTGTCTACAAAAAAATATACTTTTTATTTGCGTTACGTATGAGAAATGCGGGAAGATTAACAGCACGGTTGTGGTCTTGTGTACTCGATGCAATGATATTTTATTCTTTGTAATATCATTGACTCGATGTAAAACAAAATTAAATAGCAGCCACGCTACCAACTGCTAAACATTGGTTTAGCTGGGGTATTTTCCCCACTAATTAATGGCCGCTTTAGTGGCCAATTATAAGTAGCACTTTCTCTACTCCAGCTATTGCAGGCCAATCCAATAAGTTTGCAGCTTTTTCAGACCACTACAGGCAACTGATACCGATGATTGCTGAGTCCGTGCTAATAATTATCAGCACAAAATCTTTGGCGTCCGACATTTGGTAGGATAGATTACGTCGATGCTAAAATAACTATAGTGTTTAAGTGGTCCACAATTTGTGGCAGTACTGGTGATTTTGTTGAGGCCGCCACTAGTGGCTCAGTGTGCGGCTGGTCTTAGGCGACATTTAAATAATTAAGTTTTTTTTTGTGATAAACTATGCAAAGACACTTTACGATTACTTGGTTACAGATACAGGCTGATTTCCTCAAGAACAAAGTATCAGGTTTTAATACCCAACTTTATATTTACGAGTTACGACCTTTTTATAAACTCCGTGGTCGAGTGGCTAAAGCCGGGTCCAGACGAGTGTAATGTGTAATGTAATCTAGCATTTCATGTAACGCTCCGCTCGTAATGCCGTCCATACGTGGAATTCGTGTTACATTACACGGTGGATTACATTACACGTTACACTCATCTGGACCCGGCTTTAGACACAGTATTCCAATGTTCCGCCAATTCTGAAGTTTCGGGTTCGATTCCCGAATGCGTCAATGTAGAAAATCATTATTCTATATTTTCACGGGTTTGTGTAATTGTGGTGTTTAGAGGTTGTTTCGGATTTCCCTAAAAAAACTAGAGCTTTACAGCTACTGATTCCAAGATAAAAACATTGTATGTGATGTTGTCCACATTTTAGTTTTTAATTTTATAGTCCACCTACAGATACTTAAAAACAAGGCCATAAGAGCCACCTTTTACTTTTGCGTCTTTAACAAAATTGATGTTTAAAGTTTTTGTTATCTAAACGTTGGAACCAAAAACCACGGTGTTTTCTTTTGCGACACGACCGTCATACACATATTTAACTCTTCGAGCCGTTTTTGCAGCTTTGGTGCCACGGTGGAACTCGTACTCTTATAAAACGCATTATTAAAATTTTTCGTTTTGTCAACTTATAGTCCTTAAAATATAGCTTGATAAGAATGGCACTTGTCAAACTGAAGAGACTAGTGTTGGGACTGACTCGACTGATCAAACGAAAAAAAAAACAGTTATGGCGAATAAAATAAAACAAATATCAGGTACATTAAGATTTAACAGTAAGTCAGTATCGTTGTCATCATCAGAATCATTGGAACAATCATGAAAATCTATTAAATTTGAACATTTTTCGTAAACTCGTAACATTTATGTCACAGTACTTCGATTTTGAAATATCGTTATAGTCTGTCGATTTTGATTTGTCCATTTTACGTCATCACTAGCGATTATGAAAAATGGCATAACCTTGTAAAGACGTCTTTTAAAGTTAAGCCTTATTTTTGTGACTGGATTATTATGATGTTTTTAATGAATCCCGTTTTCGCTTGCTCATCGCATCACGCTTGAACAGCTGGACCGATTACGCTAATTATTTTTTTGTTTTGTTTGTTAGTGTCAGGAAAATGTTCTTATGAAAGAAAAAATTAGGAAAATTACGCGGAAAGTTAAAAAATTTAAGAAAACTTAATCACCATATTAAATTATTTGTAATGTAACTTTATCACTTTTGATAATTGCAACGCAATGAGAAAAAAAGAAAGAAAAAATGCAAATGAATGACAGTTTACAAAACACAAATACATGTGTAAATAGCTGTATAAATTTGAATTTGGAATTCCTTACCAAAGAGGTTATTCTTTAGATCAAAGTGGCCAGTACCTACTACAAAACGCCAATTTCATAATATGTAAGGATCTAATATTTTTGTACGCTTTGGAAAGGATTTTTTTTTTTTAATTTAAATGTAAGTTAGTCTTGTTGTAAATTTACCCTGCAATTGTTATGGAAAAAATGCGTGATCATATAAAAAAATAAATATAACTAACTAACAGTGGATAATAAATAGGACACACTGTTCTATCCCTCAATTACGTAACTGTTTAAAGCACTTGTGATGTGGAAATTAAAAAGATATTACCATAAACACTCAGACCCGAGAAAATTTGTATAAGAAACTTTTTTTCTACATTACTGGAATTGAACCCGGGACTTCTGAGCAGGCGGCAAATTGAAAACTGGTGTGTACGCCACACCACCAAGGATATAGTTTATATACACGCGTCGAATGTGAACTTCGTCTTTTTTCGTCGGCTGAAACTGTTATATCTCACAGACTAATGCATTGTGCTTACATTATGTATAACACACTTTGAAACCTGTAACTATATTTCAAATAATTTGTGCTTGAAATAATGTGTGCCAGGTTGAGTAGGAAATTTAATATTCTTCCTTGCTGGGACCGCACTGGCTGGGGCAAATGCAATTCATCTATAAATTGCTGTAGGGAAAGTACATTAGCGACCTAGACTCCACGTGTGAGCAGCTCGGAACGTGCAGCATGTCATGATAATACCACAGTCTATTATAATACATACAGGGGCGTACTAAATTATATTATGCAGGTACTTTAAAAATGTGTCATAGTATTTTTAAGCATAACATTACGGGTGGAAGCATAATACTATTTCTTGAGCAATATTTCAATTGCATTATGTGGGACTTGAACTGATTTACCGGACAGCTTAGTAAATCATCCCACTGCAGGGCAAAGGTCTTCATCATTAAATTACAGTTACAAAAACAATGATGGACGCATAATCAGCAAGCTTGCCAAATGCGGGTTGGTTATCACAAACCCTAGCAAAGTACGAAAATTCGAAACTTATGTTGCCCGACCCGGGCATCGAACCCAACACCCAAGGATCTTGGCCCGGTACGTACACCACTAAATCAACGTCGAAAGATGTTGTTGGTATTTCATGTACAGAGCAGTCGCCTGGCAAGCGGAAGGTTGTGCCAATGGTTGAAAGTCACTAAGAAATTGACATGGTGATATCTAGAAAACGAGTAGGCCATCCGAACAGATAGTCATTATTCTAAGTAAGAGGTCACTCTGTGGGGTCACTTACTTTTATGTTACAGACCTTAAGGGGAAGAGACCGTCATCAGAACTGGACACAAATGATATTCTACTAATATTATAAACGTGAAAGTTTGTGAGTATGGATGTCTTGATGTATGGATGTTTGTTGCTCTTTCAAGCTAAAGCGACTGCAGAGTATGCGTAAAGCATTCTCCAGACTAGAAAAAAAAGTACGATAATTTTAATACATTGTTTTAAATACAATATTGTACGCGTTCGAAGTCGCTGGCAACAGCTAGTGTTAGACTAAAATTCTAATCACCTAATTTTTTTAAGCAATATCATAACTTTTTTTCGTATGCACATGACAATTGGACATTTATAGTAGAAAGTACAACATTGTTTGTTTTAAAAATAAAAACCTTGAAATTGTCTTATATGTCAAATAGATAATATGAAAATATGAAATGGATCTTGAAATAGGTACGTCAATTTGGTCGTATGATTAATCTGATTTTCGTTCTGTTTAATTTATAGTTGTTAACACGGTTATCTAAAGTTGATAGCATTACTACCAAATGCATTTTAACTAATTGATTCGCACCACGTTGTGTTGAATAAATAAACTGAATGATTAATGATCATGCCGAATGCAAATTACTACCCAAATTCAATAATAGTGAATAATATAATTGTATATTATACTAGCTCTTCGCCCGCGGCCCTGCCTGTGTGAACTCCACTGCATACTGCGCGGTCAGAAACCTGTGCCTAGCGGTGGCATATAGAAAGATATAGATTATTAATAGATTCGTGTCTGCGAAACCTTGGAAATACACATACAAAATTTCCACCCAATCGGTCAAGCCGTTTAGTAGTTGACATACCGACAGCAGCGCCACCTACCGGACCATGCGGTAAAAAGTAGCCTATGTTCATCAGGGATAATGTCGGCTTCTTAAGGTAAAAGAATTTTTAAAATTGGGCCCGTAGTTTCGGAGCCTTTTACAAACTACAATCAAGTCTTGTTAGCTTACCTCGTTGTTTTGCACCACGGTCACTTGGTCGATGACGGTTTTGTACCAGACAATCCACAGCAAATTGTTCAGCGCGAAAGAAGTGAAGAGATGAATGTGGATTCTTATCCTTGTACATTGAAGAGACCTAGAACAATAAATAGTGACTTAAGAGATATAGGTACTGTTCTTAGGACTAAGCGAACACTATACATATAGTGAAAGATTTTTAACGGATTTAAAATTAGCGTTTTTTAACCGACTTCCAAAAAAAGGAGGAGGTTTTCTTTATTTTTTTTATTAGCACGTATTACGTTTTTGCATATCTTTCTTAAGGTTTTTCAGTATTTGCGTCTGGTACTCATCATTTTATGTTCATAAGCTGATGATGGAAGGTACAACTCCGTAACGGTTAGGAGTAAGAGGATGATTCTTAAGATTCTATAGCGATGAGGGAGGGAGTTTCTCAAACAATTCATACATTTTCATCTAGAAGTCGTCATCACTATTTATGTAGGTTACTGTTACCGGCGAACAGAGGATTAATAATTGTGTAATTTATTTAACAGTAAAGAGATAAATATTTTTTTATAAATTAAAAAATGAACCGACTTCAAACAAAAAACACTAAAAAGTACAAAATAACACAAGAACAATGTTTTATTTTAAAACCTATTTACGTACCTACTTACAATATTATTTTAAGTACTAACAACTTAACAGATTAAAGTCGGTGCCGAGCCCAAACAATACAAAAATAATACTACAAACGAAACAAATACTCCTATTCTATTTGGCTCGGAAACGACTTCGATCTGTTTAGTTGTTAGTAGTTAAATTAATATTTTAAATACGTAAAAAGGTTTTAAAATAAAACATTGTTCTTGTGTTATTTTGTACTTTTTAGTGTTTTTTTTTTAAGTCGGTTCAATTTTTTTTAATATTTTTATTTATAACGACGTTTTGAACACTTTACGACGCCGTGTAAACATCGTTCATTTCAACTTTTAAGATTGCATGCAAAAGGGAATTACAATAAAATATGTTATCGTAAGTAATTGGAATGATATAAAATAAATTTATTGGGCCAATTAGTTCTTAAACACAGGCAAATAAATAATTACTTTGAGTTCAAGTCCCACATAATACTTTTTTTTTATAAGGACTAGTTATTACAATGTGTGCGAATATTTTAAAAAACTACTTTGTCTTCACGGTACGAAAAGTAGTTTTTGAAAAACATAAACCTGATGTTAAATATGTGAAGTTATCAATTATTGCTATTATTTAAAATTAGCGCTCCGCCCGCGACTGTCTGCGTGGGTAGGAACTATATTGCATTCCCAGTATACGAATTTGTTCATTTTTAATATTTCCCTAAAGGTTACTTAATTTTTTTGCAATAGTTGTCTTTTGTTCTCTACACTAAATTATGGAAGTATTTATTCTATATACATACTCGTACTTTAACTCCACTTTCAACCTTTCTAAGAACTGATTTTAAGAACTATAGTATCGAAAATTATGTCCCTGATTTTTAAACTATGTCATTTTGAAGACTTCTTTCGATCGAAGATAAGTCTTGTACATTTTATTTTGAGGCATAATTTCACAGTTTGGTATATGCCCGATGATACTTTACAATAAGAAACCTAAAAGGATTAGTAAATGAGTTTTATTATTTACTTTTTAGTATAATAATAAACAGTGTATGCTGATGTTGTACATAATTAAAATTGACTGAGGATTTGGTTGTACTTGTTAGCATATGAGGATAACTTTAATTAACTTGTTTCAAAGCACATTTCCAGTTGTTAACATA
This sequence comes from Anania crocealis, assembly GCA_949315895.1. Lineage (NCBI taxonomy): Eukaryota > Metazoa > Arthropoda > Insecta > Lepidoptera > Crambidae > Anania > Anania crocealis. Next base: position 38,692,766 of record OX438879.1, on the reverse strand, counting down.
CATTAAATAACTTTTGGCATAATTAGAAACATCGAGGGTAGGTCATTGATTTTTTATGAAATCAGGTAGAGTTTTTCTGTTAACTTGATTTAACACTACTTAGAAGCACTTAGAAGCAGTAGGTAAGTAATTTCTTTAACTTTTAACAATTTGTTTCCACGTAAGTAAGTTAAAAAAAGGGATGTTAGTACTGCCAGTCGTTTTATAGTATAATGGTACTCATTCATGTTTGTGATTTTTTCGTCTTATTTTATTCATTAAGAAATAGATTACATGAGAAATTAAGTATTTATTTTAATTTTATAGTAAACAAGTAGGTAAGCATTAAATGATAACTAACTAAAATGGATAGTAATGATTTGTAAGATGTATTATGTAAAAATTGTTATATTAGTTAATCAAGTCTACATAATATTATACTTGCTTAAATTTGTGTTAAATGTGAACAAATACCGGTTAACTCAATACAGTACGCCAGCATTTGTCCACCCACATTCGTTGCCTGTAACCCCCAGAGATATGATAATACTAAAGTACCTCCATGTTCTATGAAAGTACCTGTACTAACTATACTCGTATCATAAAACAAAATACGTTAAAAATACATCAAATTCTTCTCTACCTAATTTATGGACCAGTGATGTAGCAAAAAAGGTATCAAGTAATAAGGACAATGGACTATTTACATATACATTACATAATTCGTTTCAAATATCATCATCTTAGACAAACGACGCGCCCAATGCTGGACATAGGCCTCCCTAAGGATTTCCACAATGAACGGTCCCACGCGCGAGCCGTGCCACACGACGCCGCACCGCAAGCATTTTGTATGGTGAGAGGCGCCGGAGCGGTGCCGCTTGTACCTGGTCAGGTCAGCTCCGAAATTCGTCGAGTGATATCGGTTATCTTAGTTCTCCTACGGACTTCCTCATTTCTGATTCAATCACGCAGGGAAATACCAAGCAAGGTACCATTGCCCGATGTGCGACCTTCATTCAGCCTTCTTCATAAGATGTTTTTTGCCTTAATCGCCACGCTTGGCAGGTGGCTTGGCGATCGCAGCTTATACAATGGTCGAGAGAAGACGCTGCTGCCCGTCCTCTTTTGACAGAACTTCTTTAGTCGCTTTTTGCGAAACCCTAAAGAAGAAATTAGGTGCAATTATTATTTGTGCCGAAACCACACGACACAACCATATTACCTAGTTACATCATAATATTTACAAAATGGAAAAAATAACATATTTCGAGGGTAATAAAATTACATTGGAATTTTGCCAAATACTCTCACTCAAATAACGGTGTTTATTAGGACATACAAGAGTCTTACGGCGATGAAAGCTAAGAGCACAGCCAAAAGTATTCCTATTCACGCGTAAATAAAATAAAAATATCCATAGTAGGCCACAAGGAAAATTTTGGTACGTACTTAAAAAAATCGGCCAAGTGAGAGTCGGACTCGCGCACGGAGGGTTCCGTACCATCGACTAGGTAAACCACAGTAGGTACATAAATTTTGTTAATGTAGTTCCTACCTGTTACCATTTATTGATATCGAGCAAAAACAGGCAAAAAAATGGCTTTGTTTGTATGGAAGCCCCCCTTATATATTTATTTTATTTAGTTTTTAGTATAAGTATGTTGTTATTGCAGTAACAGAAATATATAATTTGTGAAAATTTCAACTGTCTAGCTATTGCGGCCCTTGAGATACAGCCTGGTGACAGGCAGACGGACAGACGGACAGACAGCGAAGTCTTAGTAAAAGGGTTCCGTTTTTACCCTTTGGGTACGAAACACTAAATATAGCTGTCGAATTAAGTACCTGTTTTTTTTCATATAGAGAGTAAATATGTTAGTATAAATGGTATTAACATCAGCAAACTATTGGCAAGACGAAGTTCTAAAATCTGGTATAATTAAAACAATAACGCAGTCTGTCTGTCTGTTAAGTTTCGACGCCTAAACTTCTAAGATTATTGTTTTTATATTTTTGTTAGAAGGTGTTTTGGAAAAAGGCCTTGCCGTTACAGACTACATAATAATATGCTAAAGGTACTGTTCCTTACGAAATGTAGCTTAAATTAGCAGAAAAAGATAACTTTTAAATATCGAACAAATTCTTCTTAAGTTTTCATGGGATCATAATTTAAATCAGACGCATTTTTTGTTTTTGGATTTGACATTGGATGACTATTTTTTTGTATGATTGTAGTACACAGATCGATGGGCAACGAGATAGGTTTGCTCGTATTGCAGATGAAAATTCTATTCTCCCTAATTTCGCCCGAAACGCGAGACAAGGACAGTTGTATCGTAAATGGGCCAATTTGCCGACTTTCCTCAATTTGTTGTCTTTGAATTAGTATGAAGTATGTAGCTATATGTACCTAATTATGGCAATCGAAAATGTCTAGACTATTAACGAATAAGTTGACATTATCTCCATGTGAGATTAATCATGGGACAATAATAAATATTCTGCTACTATAGGTCCTTACTCAGAAGGCGGAAAATGCTGTTACTAAATTATTATGTTTTGACCAGTCACTAATCAGCCTCTATGGTGATTTTTGACGTTCGCACCATGTCACCTGGTTCCATTAAGTAGCCCAGTTTAGAACCATTTGTTGAAACAGAATCTCATGCTAACTTTTACTGATACTTAGGTACCGAATTCGAGAGGATTGCTTGAACAAAGAAAGCAGAATTTCCTAGGAAATAAAATATGAAGACGTTTCTTCCTGATAGCATCCCCACTCCAATACAAGACATGTTACCATGTACCATAGTAGTTAAGATGGGCTAAAATGATATAAATATTTTTTTATAATTAAATAAGGTCAAGGAGAAACTTATTAAAGAGCTAATTAGTATTAGTCATTAATAACTTCCATCGAATTGGCTTCTTCCAAGAACTTGTTTTTATTAAACTATCTAAAGAAATTTAATACCAAAGTTGATTGGATAAGCACTTTTAAACAAACCACCCCCGTGATATTTAAGAAGGCTGCAGTTCCAAACTTTGTGGAAGCCTTTCAAGTACTTGAAGTTTTTTGTTTTGCAATAAGACAAAATAACTCTTTTGCAGCAGCAGATCTAGTTTTCTAGATACTTACGAGTACTAGTAATCATAATATTTTGTAAACCTTGTTTGAAATGTTATTCGAATTTCATGCCGAGTAGAAATTCCGTTAATAAGAAGGTCCTTTACAAAAATAGCATTATGTTGCCTTCATATGTTGAATTTCGTTGACGGATGTGTCTAATATTATTAACTAAACATGTCATCGATGCCTCAGGTTCTAATGTTCGTAATTTGTACCGTAAGCACGAAGTTTCAAAAGCTGTCTTGTGATTGTTGATGTAAAACTTCGTATTCACAGGTATAAATGTCTGGACCCCAACGTAACGCTAGATATACTCGTATCATACAACTTATGGTGATTTTGCACTAAAAAGGACTTCCTTAGATACTATTATGAATACACGTAACTCTGTCTATCCGTTAGGCTTTTACGATATAACTACTAAAACAAGAATTTTGATTCACTGTATACAAATATTCTACTTACCCGTATAATGAATACCTACCTGTTAGGATAAAAAAAAAATGTTTTACAAATAAACTTTGCAATAGTGCCAATAGTGATGACGCTCGGTGATTCGGTATCGATAGTATATCAATATGACAATATAATAGTTAAAAACGACTTGCAATAGTACCGGTGTATTAAATTCGATTCTTAATTAGCCAGAAACGAAAATGGTATCAATACTATTATCACGGCTATATCGAGATAGATTACTATTGTGAGTCATCAATAGTAGTTATCAACACAATTCGTGCTATCTGTACTATCAATTTAAAACTGATTTTTGAGGCCCACCTACCATTATACCGTAGACTGAAATCCCGTCGTAATCAGTCTTATAATTATTGTAGATGGGTTATATTATAAAATAAGGAGGTCCATTGCCCTGTTTGTATATCATTGACATGATTTGATAGTTAAAAATATTAATTCTCTATTTTTCTCTCTCACATATAATAATTATAAGAAAACATATTTAGTAACTAATGTTAAATACTGGAGTCTGCATTAAGACTAACTAGGAAACCTGAATGACAGCTTACCAGTCTCTCCATATTATTTTGTTAATGTTAGTAGAAATAAAGTATTCACAAACTTGATACTGCCGATGGCACAGATTGTTCTCCATTGGATATTTAGACAGAAGGAAGTTAAGGGCACAGCGTTTTTTACCAAATAATTACATTATTATAATACGGTGTGCTGTTACATATTTATACTTTTGTTCTATACAATTTGGCTACATGGCATATAATCTAGCTTTGTAACTATACTTAATAAGATGTACTAGATATAGTTACAAATCTTGTAATACTTAATACTGAAGTGCATGCAATTCTTACCGAAAGTAGAGAAAAATTGTAACAGATATGAGCAGAGCTGCTACAGAAACCGCGTAGCCGGCCACGTAGATATTGTTCACCACGCTTCGGAACTGAAACAATATAATAACTAATAACGACAATCTCTAGAGTGATGTTATAAACTTAGCTCATCACTTTTCTTTTTCGATGGTAGGTTGAAGTAGGGTTTCCTTTTGTTTCAACTTGATTTATCAAAAGATTATTAAAACGTCTTTATTTTATTACTGTCTAGTACCGACTCAAAGTTGGTGACTGGGATAATCGCGAGAGGGTGAGTACCTATATTTACATAGTAAAATGTTTTTTTGCCTATTTTAGATTTAAAAATCAGTGAATTATTATCCGCAAACATAGACGTTTTGCATGTAGAACTAAAGATCATTGATCCACACTCAGTAACAGGCGACCCTGAGGACTCAGTGCCATTAATGCAATACTCAGGCCCCCAATTCCTCTAATTTAGAAATGGCTCAATAGAATCGCAATTGCATCGAAATTGTATATTTTGACACATTTACTATGGTAGTAATGTCAAAATATACGATTGCGATGCCATTGCGATTCTATTGAGCCATTTTTTAATTAGCAGCAGGTCTACAGTCTCTTGTAGCCGTCAAAAAGTGTAAGGCCGTTTATACCGCTTAAAAACGTATATTATCCGTCGACCCAGAACTATGAAATTTGGCAAGTAATAAAGTGTAACACTACAAGCATAGGGAAAATTCTAAAAACGGTACGTTAGTGATAAGAAATCCTGTAACCACGCAATCAATCATCAAGTTTAAAAAGGCTATGCGCGATTAGAATACGTAACTACAAATATGTAAGGGACCCTTTGTAATGGTACCAGAATTAAAAAAAACAGATGTGACCCATAACTCTTTTTTGCAAATAAATTACGCAGTAACCCTACTTTGTTTATCCAATCGACACTAAAACCGGGAAAGTTCTAAAGTAACAAGTACATAGTTTGATTACGATCTATGTTCCGTTGATCTTTGTAATATCTTAAGTGAAGTGGGGTAGTTTGTCTATCTACTTTGAGTGTTACTCCAACAGGCCAACTTATCTTTAGTCGAACATTAAAACTTGGTACTCGTAATATTAATATATTCGCCTTTGTAATTAAGGATTATACCTAAGCAAAGGTATTTTCAGGGACCATTTTTTCGCAATATGTTGTCTATAACACAGGATACAGATAACATGCCGTTAAAATATAAATTTTGTTTGGATATTTTAAAATCATTTGAATTTCGTTTGTTAACACAAAACATTGCAATATGAATTCGTATCAAAAGCTGATCAAGCCGTAAAGCTAGTAAACTTTCAATGGATTTTGGCTATTGTTTTGTTTCATAAAACCTGCCATAAATGTAATGAATATAGATTTTTATCTGGCATTACATCAGATTCGGTTACATTCAATAAACAATCAACGTATTATAATATTACTGTACTTGAAAAACAGCCAGAAAGTAGTCGTTCTCTAATACCTTTTAACACAATTCAAATATATAATGACTTACTAGCTTAGCCAAATAAAAATTTAACTAAACTTGGCTTCCGTCTCTATTTTCAATTACACACCCTAGTTCTACACTCATCTTTTACGCTAATAATATGATGAAACCTAATTTACTAACGTCTTTATTCTTTATAATATTAAAATTTGCCAACTACAATCAAAAAATGATAACTATTAGTAAACATATTCATTCTTATATTTCTTGGTTTAGTAACACCTACCTGAAATAAACGATCTTAAAAAAAACGCGTATTAAAAAAATACTAAGCCATCACCAAATGTATTTACCTACTGAGTCTGTGGCTTTGAACAGTTTCTTATGATATTCGTTGTACCGACTACCGTATACCCAAATTGTGTTGATGAAATCAAAAAGCGCGAGCGAGCGCCTGATCACGCTTAACTACGAGTACTTGCGGTAAATTTGTCGACTATCCGTTTTCCGGTTGCCTTAGAGTGGATTAGTTTTCCTCTTCGTTGGCGCGCACCCACGCGAACTCACACTTTATTGAGTAGAGTTCAAATTTGCAGAAAGTAGAGAAGGTTGCTAAGCAGCTAGGTCTTCTGTAGCAGATATCTCCTTTAGTAACAGAATTTGTAGTTTACGTTAAAATATTTCTTGTGTCATAAAACAAATCTAATTTGTTTTTAAATAACATGTGGTGTGATGGTAAGCTATCGAATGATCAAGACGTGTTTTTTTTTTATAGGTTTGGAATAGACCTATTTAGAAGAAATAGTTTAAATATCAAAGTGAGTACCGGGAAAGAACATGCAATAGATTTTATTCTAGAAATGAGTGTGAAATCGGGATGAAAGTATGTACAGAGAATCAGTAATTTCCTAAAACCTATTTAGAAGAAATTAAAATACAAAATTTAAGAAATTAGAAGAAAGAAAAATTAAAAAAAGGGAAGAAATTAAGTATGGAGTTAGTTTGTGACAATATCATAATTATCACGTTTTTTGATTGCGTATTGGTGAATAAAACCCGAGAAATGTTTGAAAAATTAGAAACTCTCGATGCCTGACCCGAGTATGGAGCTCGGGACCCCGATATCTTGGTCTGATACATTGACCACTAGACCAATAAGGCGTCAACTTAAAAAAAAAATTACTATACTAGTTTCAAAGAGTAAATGTAACTCATTATTATCATTGACCTTTTAGGACCTGAACTATGGGTATGGGTTTCCTAAACGGTTACTTAGACTATATTTCATCCGACAATTTCTTGCAATCTTATCCTGGCCGCGTTCCATAACTCATTTATTTCTCCAATTTGTGGTCGCCACTCGAGATCCCTTTTTGCCTAAACGTTTTTTTCTGTTTTGCAAGCAAAACGGCCTGCCTTCTGCTAGTTGAGTTTATTAACCTAATAACTATTTAAGTTGCTATTTGCAATCAAGAATAAAAGGTTAAAAAATCCTGGCCTGAATAGTTTGCTGCTGCAATTACGAAATGAAATTCATATAGGAACTAGGAAATAATTGTAAAAGCATAATGTCTAGATAATTAAAAAGAATACTAGGTAATAATAGTATTACTGGTCTATGCTATAAATCTTTTTATTTTATTTTTATTTACGTGGAAAACCAACAGGTTATAGATGTTACAAAATACATATCACATAAAGAATTGCTAATTTTTTAAGTTACATTATAATGACCACAAAAATCAGAAAAACTGACTACCTAGTAGATTTATTATTGTATGTTTATAAAATTAATATTCATTAAAATAAAGAATAAGTCTTGAATGAAATTCAGTCACTTATCACTAAGTTGTTCTCGTGCTACTGAAGCAACTTTTGGCCCTTGTCACTTTTTGATGATTAATAATAGCTTTACTATGAAATAAAACTGTTTGATTTTAATTTTTTACTTGCCACCGAAACGATGTCAACGCAGTTCAGTGCCAGTCCGGCGACGGATAAACTTTTTAAATCGAATTTAACAAAATTTTCATGAAAAGATGCCACTCGGCCTGTCTTGGCCTCGGGATGTATTTCGATCAAAAATAGTACTTATAGTTGCGGCGAACAAGAGTGCAGTGAAAAAGCACGCTCGACTCAGTCTACCAACAATTAACAAAGTAAACTTACATTTAAGTCTTCGACGTCGATGCAGGTCGTATAGTTTGTCCAGGGCTTGTTGCCTTCAGGGTGCAAAAACCAGGTCCCATTCTCCATGCATCTGTAACAATATAAAGTAAATAAGAATAGAATAGAAATGTTCAGAGATAGCCCCAGAAGCGTTCTGATTTATAATAAGCTTCCAGATTCCCTAAAACTACTAGACTCAGACAAAACCTTTCAAGGCAAACTAAAAAACTTATTAATTAGAAAGAGTTACTATAAGGCAGAAGAATTTTTGACAGAAAATTTAAAATAACTTTGTATTTCTATGATATTCTTACATTCCTGTACCCTAATAGAGTTTGTACTTTAGCTCTGTGTATGTACATAGTTCTAAGTATATTTTTGCAATAAAAATAATAATAATATTATATATATAAATTGAATGACTGTCTACATGATTCAACAATGTTCGTATTTGAATAAGGGTAAAATGCAACCCCACTATAAATACGAAGTTACCTAAACATATATTTGTTTGTTGTTGTTTGCTTTTTACTATTATTTATGTTTGCTGTGTACACTGGTGAGATGGTTTCTTACAAGAAGAAACATAAACTTTAAACGTAATCTACTTAAGGGGACTACTAGAGCTAAGTGCTGCCCCCAATTGATTGAATTTTATTACTTCTAAACAAAATCAATTCTCAAAAAAACTAGCACAGTTTCATTTTAGTAAATTACCTCTAGTATTTATTGAATCACTGTTAACTGCCTTTAATTCTGGCATTCTTTCATATTGTACATTATTGCTAAAAGCGGCCGCTTTTGGCGTTAACAACAAATTCGACTTTATAAACAACTAAATGAAAAGTTTACTGTAATTCGGTAAACAGTAGAGGTAATTTGCTGAAATGATACTATTCTAGTTTTTTGAGAATTGATTGGTGGTAGCACTTAGCTCTAGTAGTTCCCGTAAGTAACTTGTAAGAATAAAATAAAACGCAGTATTATTCTGATAAAGTAATATTCAGGGTGGCTGGCAATAGTGACTGATGCGTTTTGAATCCTAGGGACAGACGTAAGCATCCTAGATCCTTGTAAAGACTAATAACAAGGATGATAAAATAATATTAGTGTTTCTGTGAGGCGTATTCAACATACGTGTTTACACATAATTATGTTGAATACGCTCACAGGTGTACTCATGCCAGTCACCTTGCAGGTTTATAAACGCATGGGTTCGCACATTGGCCATAAATGATGCAAACTTTATCTCCAAGATTTAGGTATATTCTAATGTGTGAATATATTGTAATATGTTAAAAATAACTCTTTATGATAAATCCCTTCTTCAGGAAACGTCCAATTTGAAAATGATCTGGATAAGTCAGTAAAGTCAAGAATTAGTAGATTGACTATATTTTGTCGACGAAGAAGTAGATTCTATATTCAATGATGTCTTTGTGATCAATACTGTTGAAATTTGAAGTGATAACCGTTTTATACGAGGCACATTAAAAATTACAATGTTAGGCTGAAAAGTCCGGAACTGTTAAGGTTTTCGCTCAGAAATACCTGCACAACGTTTAAGCCCCAAGAGCATTCAAATAAAAATAAAAACCACTTGGAAGCCCTTGAAACATAGAAGATTATTGATTGGGTGGACGATCTGGGGCCTTATTCAGCTATTTCAATTGCAGTTCGATCGTGATTGAATTGGGCGATTTTGACATTTAGCCAATACTAGAACTGTCAAAAACCTGCTATTCAATTACGATTGTGATACGATTTGATTAGCTGAATTGAGGAACTAAACAACTTGATGGTACTCGTATATACTGTCCATACGGTAGGGCCCAAGCAATTTGAATCTCGCCGTAGTTACTAGAATCAAGAAACCTTCTGGCCAAACACTCCAACTCATGAAACACACGGAGCACCGCCCTAACATTTCCCGTTTCCACATTTTTTATAGCATATGTCCAGTGAGGACACAGACAAAAGAAATCTAAGGACACCTCATATGATAAAATACACCATGTCGTTGGGGCTGTAGGGCATGTTAAACAGTTCTATAAAAACATACCTACGTAGATACATACATACCCTCGAAAAACATAACCCTCCTTCAGACGCAGGCGGGTAAAAATACTGATATAGAAGTCTCTAACGAAAGACCTGCGCCAATTTAGTACGTATCAACTGACATTGTGTTAAAGAGGCCAACGAGCGGTACAAAGGCTCTAAAGTGTTCGTGAGACATCAGTCTATTGGGCAAAGTGAACTGGCTAAGCTGAATACTGATGACAGTGGCATGATTTCATCTAAGTCTGAAATCTTCAAAATTCCTATCCAATTAGGAATATTTATTCATGGAGACAGGGTTAAAACAATACTGATGTTACAGCTAGATGTGGTAACTACAAGCTTATCTCACCATTGCAGCTGGCATATGAATATTTACATTATAAGAATGAAATAAATAAACTGCTTACTTTAAAAAAACTTATCAATTTAGATTCTGACCAACATTTGGATCAGCGGTAGTAAACGCTGCTTCTGAGCCATGGGTCGCGGGTTCGATCCCCGCACGGTACAAATATTTGTGTGCATGAACATGTCTGCTTGTACTGGTCTGGGTGTTTTCTATGTATTATAAGTATGTATTTACAAAAAAAAAAAAAGTATTTTATGTAAGTTTATCGGTTGTCTAGTACCCCATCATACGGCTCTGTGTGGCATGTCTTAATTATTATTATTATTGCTTTTTATACACTTTAGTGTCTCAGCCGTAAGCTGGTATTTTAAGAATGCACGCCAAGTGCTTTCCCAATAAAATAAGATATATTAAATGTTTGTGTGATGTTATGCCTGAGTGAGGAAATTTGTTACTGTGTCGTGGTCTGTGTTTGTTGACGAGGTTCTTCGTTAGCCTGCAGGAATTTTCAAACTATTCTGCATGTGTTTAATATGACTGCTTTTTGTAGTGAGATGCATGTGAGCTGCGGTACGTCGAGGGTGCCAAATGACTGCTCGAGCTGTTTTGGAATGACGCCTGTGCTAGATAGAACAACAGGGATAATGTTGACCTCTGCTAGCCTCCACATTCGTTTGATCTCGCCTTTTAAGTCTGTGTATTTGGTATTTTTTTTCAGCTATCGTACGTTGAAAATTGTGAGTATTTGGTATGGCTATATCTATTAGGTGGACGGTGTTTTTGTCTTTATTGTAGATCGTTATGTCTGGTTTGTTGAAGTGTGTGGTTTTATCTGTGAGTATAGCACGATCAAAATAAAGTCTGTATTTGCTACTTTCAAGAACTGGTTCTGGTGTGTATTTATAATACGGAATGAGTTTTTGGGGTATGAATTTATATTTTTGAGCTAATATCTGGTGAATAATGTTTGCTACTTGGTCATGACGATGTTTGTAGTCTGTTTGAACTATTGCTTTAACTTTACACGCGTCTGTAATGTGTTGTATTGTTTCGGAGCTGCTATAACATTTTCTACACAAATCTGTCGGTAATATTATTATTTAGTTATATGGTATCGTGGTGTCTTCATTTCAAAAATGAGACCTGACGACACTGCGAGGGTCAGACATAAGCTAAGCAATGCTATGTAACGCTATAAACAAAATAAGATAAAAGTCACATTTTAATATTTTATTTTAGATAAATATTATACAATAACAAGTTAACTTTTTAAGTAGAAAGTAAAGAAAATCATATAATGTAAGGCAGGTTGTGTCATCAGGATGATTTGGGACCAAAGGGTTGGAAGATTATGGTGTATAGATAGTAATACCATTCTCTCACAATGGTGCAAGTAGTAATTAATAACTAAATATTACATTTATTTACTCATAAATAAATGTTTAAAACACTTTTGTTGAAATCGGAAACAATGCAAGTGCCACAAACATCTAGACACGAGAAAAAATATAAAAGGGAGTTTATCTAAGTATATTGATCCGTCCTGGAGTCCCGGAAGGAATTTCAGAGCTGGTGTATCCTTGAAAATACCTAAGCCACGGAGGTCATCCAGATGCGTAAATTTATTAAGAAAACGGCATTAAACAATGTGTTTAAGTAGTAAATTATAAAAATATTAAAGCCGTCATAATTTATCACTGAAGGCTATTTAGTATTTAACATTAAAGTTTGTATGTGGCATCCTTAGAGCATGCTCTAAGGTGGCACCATTACTAGCCCGTTCGTTTTTTATTTTAACTGTCGTTTTCTTGTTATATTATTTTAATTTTAAATTAAGTAAGACGTAGTTCTGTGGGTGTTCGCCAATCTGACATTAATTGGATTCTGACAAGGCTTCGTCGGTCTTGATGTTGGATATTAGGGTACTGTCCCCTGGAATTTGGAAGTACTTTCGTTTCATTACTTTAAGGTATCTTTGCTTTCAATCTCAGGAAAAGTTTCAAGTCATTTGAGAAGGGCAATATCTTTAGTGATGTAAGACTTCAGATGTTAAGATTTTTTAACCGACATAATATACCTATACTCGATTCGTCGTATAGTTTACTTTTTTATGTGTTACTTTTACGGGGTAATTTTGTTCTCGGCTCAACGTTTTTCCCATTAAAATTTAAACAAAAACACCCGTTAGCTTCAGAAAATAACGCTTAAAACATTGTTTATAAATAAAACGAAACAACGAAAGAAATAAAATAAGCCGCCAATTTTGAGTCACACACGAAATGAATAACAAAATTCATACGGAGTCTTAAAATTGGTGGTTTTGTGCTTTTGTCAGTAAAGTGTTGTCTTTTAAAAGTTTCATAGACTAAATTGATTAATGAACTGGACTTAATTGTATATCTATTTCTTCGACACTATCCTGGTACCACGGATTAAGCTCGGTTGGGTAGGTAGCCTTCGAGAATTTAATAGACATTTTCACGTTCCATATCCCTAAGTGCCAAAAGACGTTCAGTCATTAAGTAACGTGTGTTGCCAGGTATTACGACAGGCAATGAAACGTAGACTTCAGAGACCTCATGAAGAAAATTAAATTCAACCAGTATTCTATGGAGTGGACCATAATATATGACTTAGGATTTAAACTCTCTTGTTGCATTTTTACACATACAATGTAACACTTAATGGGGCTTAACTGTAAATTAATTAAGTGAAAGGTAAATATAATTTCCCAACCTGTCGATTCGATTGCACGCGCCATAATTCGCGCAATTGGACCGAAACGTCGGGTCGCGTCGGGAAGGTAAAACAATATTTACCTTTGATTTTCAATTCGATTGTAGTAAATACCGTTAAAAGTTAAGTTTTTATAATATGACTTTTTCCCCGATAAAATAAGAAAAGCTACCAGTATCGATTTTTAATTGTCATGCCAAAGTGGTAATTGGTAGACAGGTTTTAGAACGGAAAGATGTATTTGTTATTTAACGGCTAATAAAAAAACAAGCCAAAAGCGGTGTTTTTTGTAAGGGATTAAATATAATTTAATTTCTTTGTAATAATGTCCGTTAAACACTTTGGATACGAAACCCTAAAAATATGTGATAATGACTCAAAATTTAAATTTACACTCGAGATTTTTTTAAGCTTTACGCTGTTGTTTCAAGACCCTGCACCGAAATATAGGATACACCGACATATATAGGGTACGAGTATTTATCTGATACAGGGTTCCTTAAAGCGAGGTCCACGGATCCTCAGGGGTCCCAAGTATGTACATCAGTGGTACGCAGAATGAACGCCAGAGATGATATGTCCATTGCCTTGTCAAATAAAATCCCACAATTTAACTTTATATGGAGGCTAAACAGAAACATCCTACTCATTAATTTATAAGTTCCTACCTAATTGTAATAAAAGTACTTTTTATTAATATATGTAAAAAAGGTTTTGTTTCATTTCTAAATTTTTTACAGGTGTCCATGAAATTGTTTAAATTGTCTAAGTTGTCCGTTATATTGCAAATAGTTTAAGAAAACCTGCTCTAATGACAATATTCTAGATGTTTAATTTCAGATAGAGCTGAATGTATAGACATCGAGTTGAAAAGTGGGCATCTGTCACAACCCTCGAATCGTTAGTGAGTCTTGTAATTTCACTATCAAACTCGAATAAAAATTCTCGAAGGGTTCATCTCTTACAATTCTCCTACAACACTGATTTGTACCGTTCAACCAACGGCTATGGACTTATAGCCGTTGGTTATATTATGGGGTAAATAAATAGGTATTTATACCTCTATAATATTTAACGCGATAACGACCCGTTATTGTACTTTAAATAATATTATGTGTTCAAATCGCGAAAGTTTAATAGTAATCTGATTTTACTAGTTTTATATTTGAAGTAACAAAACATTTCAGATTGTGCTTTTATAAATGATCACGTTACACAAATTATTAAGCTTAAGTAACCTTTACAATTAAAAGACAAAAAAACAAGTTCTAACAAGATGTTTTCTTGAGTAGGTATAGCAAATTACAAATCTTTATTGGAATCATGTTCGAAACCGAAACAAAATTCTGATAATTTGAAATTAGCACTTAACGACTGTTTCTCAGAATCGTGAAATAAAAACAAATAGTGGGAGTCGAACTCGCCCATCAAGGCGGAGACACGAATTTGAAGGTATATAATTATGAGAAGTATAGAAATTAAGTCTCACATGGCAGTTTTTCCTAATTTTTTCCTCATTATTTTTATGGTTTAATTACAAATGTAAAATAGTTTTCAGACTATTCTCTATAGGTACTTGTAGTATTCGTATTAGAAAGGATTACTTGACAATTTTCATAATTCCAAGTCAACCGGGAAAACCATTTAATTTTTGATTCGAATTCTAGTGTGGTGGAATATACTTTCGTTTCTACGGCATAAAAGGCCGTATCATTTTTTACGTTAACTTATAAGTTAGATTTTTGCACAACATCTAAGGACAGTAGATTACCACCTCCCACCTCCAGGCGTTCCCGAGATAAACGATTTTGACAGACTGAAGGACTGACGGACCGCAAAGTTTCCTATAAGGAATCCGTTTTTTCCTCTTGAGCTACGAAACCCTAAAAAAAATTAATGAATTCATACTCAAAGTCACTTGGGAAAGAAAGACTACAATATTATTAAGTCTAATGGTAATTATTGAAATGAGCAACGATAATTTAATTGCTCACTCGACTGTGTATACAGCTAAAGTTTGCTTGGTATACACGTGGGAGTACAACTCACCATTTGCATTGCCCGCGGCTTTGTCTGTGTATGCAATAATCTACAATGATATTATAAAGAAGAAAGATTTGATTGTTTGTTCGTATTGAATAGGCTTCGAAACTACAGGACCGATTTGAAAAATTGTTTTAACATTAGAAGCCGACATTATCCCTGGTGAACAAAGGCTACTTTTTACCGCATGACCCGGTAGGTGGCGCTGCTGTAGGTATATCAACTACTAAACGGCTTGACTGATTGGGTGGTGTATGTGTATTTCCAAGGTTTAACAGACACGAATCTATCAAGCCTACCTAATCTATCATTCTATATGCCACCGCTAGGCACAGGTTTCCGACCGCGCGATATGACGTAGAGTTCAGACGGACAGAGCCGCGGGCGAAGAGCTAGTATTTCTAAAAAGTTAACGACCCAGTTAATATAGTGGTAGGCGCGATGGTCCGTCTTTGAATATACATTGGTCTGGTATTATGTTGCCAAATGGAGGTCGTAATTATAAAATACTTTAACACTCTGTAATAGTCTCAGACACCAGATTTCACTTGAAGGTTATGCGATTAGAAGAAAAAAGCTTTTATAATTTCCGTTCTCTTTCCTTACCAGATTATACTCAAACAGAGCGACTATAATTAAAAATGTGATTAACTCATTGGATCATTGAAATAGCAGTTTTTAATTTAAATTGGGCTTTGTATTGTAAAATCGCTAACGGATATTTATATTTTATTTTACTTTTGTTTTCTCTTTTTTTACTTTTTTACATGTTAAGCTTAATCCAACAAAACCATTTGAATGAATCTGATTTTCTTGGACCAAGATAAAATATTCATGAGCCAAATCAATTGCATCGAAATAATTTACTTGGCCCAATTTTTTTTTCCTAAGTCAAGGTAACTTTTATCAGTGTACCTTTTGACGACCGATGAGTACTATTTTTCGGAATAAAAGTACATATTATTTTACCAAATATTGATGTGTTCCATATTGATTTTGTAATAACATGTAATACTAGGAGGTAGAGAGTTATTGTTTTCTTTTAATTTTTTTACGTTACGAGTATATTCGTATTTAAAAACTATTTGTCGCATTCCCCTATCAATTCTACTTCTAATGTCTCTACCTAAAGACTGTTTGTCAGGGATCGCTTTTATGTGCGATTATGTGACACCTGAAAGGAATTATTTACTGAATGTTGCGTTAGTTAATTTTAAAGCTAAAAACTCAATAACTTATTGTATGAGTATCTACAATTTATAAATACATAAATGCTTATTTTTACAAGATAAGTACTGTCAAGTACTTTGTTGGATTTTGTTGCTCATTTTTACTGTGGCTGTAGTTATTTTACCGTGGCAAAACGCCACATTCAATAATTATATATTAATGTTATGTGCAGTTTAGATTATGTTAAGATTACTTTTCATATTATGTACCTATACATATTAATTATTCTATGTTCCTACACAACTTCGCAATTTGTATTTAGGAATATCTTAAATTAATTACAAATTGCTTTGGCGAGCAGAGGACATTACAATAAAAATTTAGCTTACCTATGGAAAAGTAATAAAGAAAGGTCATCTTTAGCGCAAATGACTCACTCGTTATTAATTTGTGCATACTGCACTTTAATCACACAAAGTTCAATTGTAAGGATGGCTTTGGCAGTATTTATCAAAAATCTAAATGACAGAAAACAAAACGTTGCTTGCAATAGTTTCAGACAAAAGTTATGTTGTATTGTTAATATTAAACTTTTCTTAATAAAGGCACATATTAGGTAGTGGTGCATAGTCTTCACATCAACCTTAACAAAACATACTTAAATTCCGAATATAATAGTAATTTAATGATTATGAGTCTAAATAGGATGATGAAATGATTTATAAAGGAATAGCAAATTTTACAATACGCTGATCGACCGTTGACAAATATGTCACTCCGTATTTTTGTAGCCATGAAGTCATGTGATTTTTAATTGAAGGTAGCAAACATTAATCCAAAACTTCAGAACTTTTACTCGAAATATGAGTAATCTATGAAATCATAGGTAACTAAATATAGCCAGGTGCATAGACATAGTATATAAATACTATGTCTATGGCCGGGTGTATACCAGGTGTCAAACTCAACTGACAGCCTTCCATTAAAGGAACTGGCATCTTGTCGATAGTGCTTCGCCGTCGTACCGTATCCTGTTAGTACTCGTAGTCTGTGGTCGTACCTAACCGCCTTAACAACACGTCATGGTCTATGAAAATTTCAACTCTTTATCAAACGACTTACAGTTTATACATGAATTATGTGTAATATTTTGAACGACAAGAACGTTTGCAAACGCCCACAGAGCCAAGTAAAAAGCGCAAAAATAGACGGCCTCAAGAGCAACTATATCAGAAATTAGTTTGTTGATATCAAGATAGTTATTTATAAACAATATAACCTTAATTAGATTCAAGATATAACACTTTGTTTCGGCGTCAATCGCCTTTGACAGCTATACCTCCGGACCTCAGTCTACAGTGGCGCCAACTGGTGAGCAAAGAAACGGCAGTCCCCATTGTTCGTTGTTCTCATGTCAAACCCTATTTATTAGAAACTAAACAAGATTGAAGACACATTATGAGATTACACATATGAAACTTTTTTCAGATGGTTTCTATGATGTTCTTCTTTTAAAAAATGTGAAACATTTGAATATCGACTTTCAATTGTTTTTGTTATTTAGCCTAGACAAGAAAGATGGATACTGCGAAAATTCGAGTGATTTTTAAATACGAGTTCCGACGCGGAAGTAAGGCGGCAGAAACAGCTCGCAATATCAATGTTGCGTTTGGAGAGGGATCTGCTAATTAACGCACCGTGCGATTTTGGTTTAAACGCTTTTGTGATGGAAACTTCGACTTGAAGAACGAGCCATGAGGAAGACCGCCCACACAGGTGATTAACGATGAATTAAGAGAGATGGTGGAAGCCGATCCTAGTCAAACTACCCAGGAATTAGCGGCATGGTTTAACGTAACCTTACTAATAATAATATTGACTCATTTGCGTCAAATCAATAAAAAAAAAATACGAAAAATGGGTGCCTCATGATTTGACTGATGTACTGAAAGAAACGCGTCTTGAAACTTGTGTTGCCTTGTTGAATCGGTACAGAAATGAAGGAATGTAAAATCGAATTGTGACATGTGATGAAAAGTGGATTCTTTATGATAACCGTAAAAGAAAAATGCAATGGCTGACCCCAGGTCAAACGCCACAACAGTGTCCTAAAGCAAAACTTACCATTAAAAAGGTAATGGTAACTGTTTAGTGGTCTCAGCATGGTGTTATTCACTATAGTTTTCTCCGATCTGGTCAATCAATAACGGCAGATGTCTATTGTGCCGAACTCCGAACAATGTTGGCAAAACTAGCAGTAAAACAGCCCCGACTCATGAATCGATCTTCACCATTATTGCTCCATGACAACGCGACAACGCGAGACCTCATACAGCACGAGAAACCGTTTTGACCCTTCAGGAACTGCAATTAGAAACCATCCTCAGTATTCGCCAGACCTTGATCCAACGGACTACCATTTTTTTCGTGATTTGGACAATTATCTACGTGACAAGAAGTTTTCTTCCCAGGAGGCAGTACAAAATGCTTTCACACAGTTTGTGCAGTCTAGATCCTCAGAGTTCTATCACAAAGGCATAAATGACCTTCTTATTAGATGGCAACAATGTATAGATAATAATGGTAACTATTTTGATTAAATAAATTTGTTAATAATTAAAAAATAAACATTTTTGATTTTCAGTACAAATCGGCAATTTCATACTTTAACCCCTATTAGAACGAAAATCTATTACGCTACTGAGGTCAGAGTTAAACGCACGATGTCACAAAGAATATAAGTGGCATTGTGCATACTAGACTAAAGTACTGTACTATCACCATTTGTATAATGTATACCCCGATGGCAGAATTGACCTGGACCACTTATTGCCATCACGACACACAGATAATCACAGATAAGTTTTAGAAGTTCCGATTGTCATAACTGTACTGGAAGCGGATCGTTGAATGGGATCTTGCTATGGTTATATTTTTAAGTAATTGAGACATCTAAAAATTTTGGAGCTCCAAATTGTCCAAACAAATCAAACAATATTTACCATTGTTTGGAGAGAGACAAAATTCATATCGTTCCATGGATTCACCGTGCGAGTGCCGGGTCCATCGTGTAGCAGAACGAGAAACTCTGAGTAGATCCTGGGACACGGGTGCTTGTGGCACGGGTGTAGGTTAAAGGGGCCCCTTTCCGACGTATATCAATACTCACCTTCACTGCTCGTGTTTCTCGCCCTGACCAGCCAACTCTGGTACGAACTCTAGACACAGGCTCTAGTATAGAACTTACTGCAGTTCTGGCCAAACCAAGGTCTTTCAATAGGTTATAGATAGATTATGCTGGTATACCTCTCGCTCCTTCTTCTACAGCATATAGACTAATCACATATCCGTTTTTCGTTATTTCATTTAGGAGATCATAATATTTGTTTTGTTTCATTGCGTGGTGTTCGCAGTGGAGCCTTATTTAATAAAGTTATAAATTTGTCTTTATTTGTCACTGAAAGGCTTATAGCGTCACGTATGATTTGAAGTAATCTGTCATGGCGATGTGAATAATGGCCCCTATTCAAGAGCACCTTGCATTGCTTACAACGAGAAAATCTGCGGGTTAACATGTTACCTCTAATCGACAGAGCCCTACGCTCCCTCTCAATATCTTCATCATCTTTGAGGTCACTAGCAATGACATCTCCCAGATATTTAATTTTTTTTACACGATTTATGCTCTCGCCATTAAGGGTAATATTACATATATTATGCGCATTGTGTAGTACCTTACTTCGGCCATCTATATACTTAGATTTGCTTTGTTTTTACACTTTCCTATTTCCCTTCATATTTACAACACGTTCAGAATGCCGCATGAGGTGGAATCATATCTCATGAGAGGCGAGAACTGCCGTGTCGTTAAGAAATACCTCGTACTATCGGAAAAAAAGAGGTGCAGAGATCGTCCAATTGTACGTGAGGGTATGTCATATCAAAGGATTTAAACCAGAGGCCCTAAATACACAACGTGAAACCCGTATATTTGAATCTATCTGTCTCCTTTACATACTCAAAAATATTGGTATGAGTAAGGGAGATATATGCAGTCGTATACAAGGACACTGTTGGGAGTAAGGAACGAAGGGTCAATCCAAGATTGAACGAGCTGGCGCATTAAAACGACGAGCTGGCGCATTAAAACGATGAGCCTCCCTCATCGTTTTAATGCGCCAGCTCGTTCAACCTCAAATAATGAGAAGTGGCACTGAGCAGAAAAAGACTAGTTCTTCTTCCACCGCTACTGCTTTGTTACTGCTCAACTTTTTTTTATAATACAGGACCTACGTATTTCATAGCTTTCCTGTTTATTTTATTAAATAAACAAGTGAATCAGCTGTTTAGATGACTCATCGTACCCGGTTTAGCAAACCATCTTTATCTACAATTGTTTAGCTAGTGTTCGGTGTTTGTTATTAAGCCCTTCAGCAAATTTGTAGGTTTCTATGTGAATGGGTGTTTGGCAATAAAAAGTTTTAATAAAACCGTCATCTAAAAATTGTGTGTATTCTATTTTAAGCGGCGGTAAAAGCTATTCAGCATTCAGTGGATTGAAGCCAGGCGCGGAAAACAAATACGCCCGACCACTCGACACGCACGCTACCATTAAATTTGCTGCCTAAACATACATCTCAAACTTTTACTAGATAATTTTATACAAGTATCTATATTTACAATCTATTTTTAAAATTTTATCAACGGTACATAACGGCACCGGTTTTACTATTTTTAGCTGAGCCCGATTCCCGAATTAACTTTTCGATTTTTTAATCGAGTAGCCATACAATTTAGTTTGAGTTTGTACATGCTCGCTTGATTCGATGATACTTTTAGTGATAATGATTATTTAGTAGAGATAATGCATGTTAAATTTTAAAAAGGAGAAATACTACCGCAAAACGTTACGATCATATCTAGTTATAAATTAGAAATTTACACAAAAAATCCTATGCTTTCATTAAAAATATTTATTTATAAAACAATTTTCATTTTATGTACTTTTTTTCATGACTGAAAATAAAAGGTTCTAACATATTACCAAAACAATCCAATCAACAAATGCACTGAATATCGTAAAATATAACAAAACTTTATATACTGATGGTTAAAGCTGAACTACGACCTACTTTTGATACAACACTTTTGAACTGGCGCGTATTGTATTGCTTTTTACGCGTTAGTTTCGTAATCTACCAGAATGGTTAGCCCGCAAACATTTTGACAATGGATCAAACAAAACATTAATTCCATACTTTATGCAATTAAAACTTTCGTTGTCCATTTTAAATAGTATTTTTCAAAATACAATCTTAACGAGTAAAAAAATCATTATTTTAGTTATAATGTACTTAAAAAGTAACGTACAATTTTGTCAAAATGAACCTGTTTGAAAACATTTAATTGGAATACTGATTTCATGATTCAATTATATTTGAGACCCTTATTTATCCCCGGTCTTCGAGTCCGAATTTTCAAAAACGTATTCACCAGACGTACCGTACCGTATCCAATTGTATAAAAGTGCAACTATATTTCACTCATGTAGTGAATTATTTAAATGAGTTAAGATCAACAAAACAAAGACCAATGATAAAACTGAAACGTCCAGAAAAAAAGGCAACAAGGAACTTAAAAATATATTTTAATCGAAATGAAAGTAATGTTTACGGGAACGTGTTTATATAAGATTTAACCCGACGTTTCGAACCCTTTACAGCGTTCATGGTCACATTATGGTTCATGTAACTGTGATTATGAATCCATTTCATGACTTTAATTATGAGAACTAAATAGATGTAAGTTACCATTCAGTTATCATATATCAATAGACAGTAAACAAATAGTCCGCGAATGCGTCATTGTTTAAAATAAGCTGCAGCTGAATTTAGATAAATAAATAAAATGTTGATGGCCGCTGAATTCGTGCTACTTATCCGAGTAAAATATGTTGCTATGTATCCTAATCCATGGCCACGACTTAGAACCACTCGTTAACGGATTGGCAACCGATAAATCATACCGTAAAATGGTTGATGAATTTAAAGTTAAATAAAATTTTTGTTTGAAAATTGGATCAAGGTATCTCTGAACCAAAAATAGTAGCTCTTAGCTAAGTTCGGTCCAGACCTGCCTTGTATTGTTGAACATTAACATTGTTTTAGTCAGCCTTAAGCTACAATTGTTTTAGATAATGGATCTGTGATCTGTCTTACTGGATATTCAACCATACCTACATGACAAAAAGTTAAATGCTATTTAAATTGAATGGGCGCTCATTTGGCGAGGACGTTTGTTACTGTTTGTGTATTTAGTTTTCAAAATGCAAATAATATATATAAACCACCAAAAAAATAATTGTTACGAAAAAGAAAATTACCTCATCTTGGATCAGAATTATTGAAAATATGTAATTTGTACATTCATAGTCTCAAATAAGCATTTGAACGATCTACATTAAAACGCTTTTACAATATATTTGTACGAGTGCAATACAAACGCACATGATCTTTGCTGAACTATATTAGAATTTCTGTGCAGCTAATTTCAGGCACAAAGAGTTTATTTGAAAAGGGACTGTAACAAAAGAATAACTTTACTTAACTTAACGCTTTCTTGCTATTGTATAAGGTGCTTGAGTAGGTTTTAATAGAATCCGTTGACATAGATTCCCGTTGTGCACTTATCTATCCTACAATATTATAAAGCTAAAGAGTTTGCTTGAAGTCGAGTTTGAACGCGCTAATCTCTGGATTTACTGGTTCAAATTCAAAAATTATCGTTGTATTGGATAGTCCATTTATTGAGAAAAGCTTTTGGCTAATTCTTTTAAAAACTTCTTAATCGCGATCATGATAACATAAATTGACGCGGACGAGGTCGCGGGCAACAGCTAGTATAAAAATATATTTCATACTGATACGAACAATCAGAAACATTTGGGTGGAATAGAAGTCATGCAACATGATCGATCCTCAGCATCGATGAATACACCCAGAGATGGGAAAGAGACAGATAGAGAGGAAAGAGAGACGGCCATAATACATTTAGGACATTACCTTTTATATGCGAATCTTCGGGGGTCGAAACCGATGACGAAGTCAGGGCAGGGCTGGTAGACGGTGGCCGCCGCGGGAGTTTCGTCCCAGCACGCAAAGCCATCAAACGTTCTTGGACAGAACGGGGTATCTGGCAAACATTGTTCTATCAGTTAGTTTCCTAGTAGTAGCATGCTATATTAATTATACATCTCATGTCGTAACTAATACCTGCCCTATTTTGTCGCCCCCTTCATGAAAATTTATATTATTCATAATTGTATATGACTTCTGGCGTTAATTTTGATTATGTAGCATTTTTTGTGGTAACATTGACAAGAGTATTTGTGTATGATTTGGTATTGAACAGATTCAGCTGTCGCTTCTGCAGGGCTTCTTAAACGGTGTTAAAGTGTAAGTATTGATAAGACATAAATATATTTTTACCGTAGAGGGCCAAAGCTTTAGGATCGCAGGGAAAAAGAGCCCACGACTTTATCGTGACATGTCCAAGTTAGGGCACCATGATAGTAAGGATGGTTTTCCAGGAATCTGGGAATTAGATTTTTTTTAAATCTTTTTATTTTTTTATTTCTTAGGGTCTTTCTGTCTGTCTGTCTGTAAGACATGTCAGACCCATTGGAATTATATTTAGTTTGATCATTCGTGCATTGAGCATTTTGGGCGCCTTACCCCAAGAATGTTAGCTCAATTAGATGTTTCTTTAGACGACCCGGTTGGTGTGGTGATTCGGTGTTCTGCCTACTATTCCGGTTCAAGGGTTTTTTCTTAACTGGCTTGACTTTGGAAAGGTATAGAGTTGAGGTAGATCTAGAAACGTCCTTCGGAAGGCTCGTCAAGCTTTTGGTTGCTTCTATCTCAAGACGGTACTCGTAAAAACAAATCACGTTAGAGACCTGTACCCTTATTCGCGTAACCATATCGTATCACAATCGTAATTGAACGACAGGTTTTTGACAGTTCAAGTATGTGCTAAATGTCAAAATCGTCCAATTCAACCACGATCGAACTGCGATTCGGTTACGCGAATTAGGCCCCTGTCCCCTAATTCTCGTAACCAAATCGTATCACAATCGTGATTGAACGACAGGTTTTTGACACTTCTAGTATGGGCTAAATGTCAAAATCGTCCATTTCAATCACGATGAACTGCGATTCGGTTACGCGAATTAGGCCCCTGTTATTTAGGATTTTTCCTAGAAATAGGATATTTAGCTATATACAAATGGAAATGTCCATCAACTGAATATTTACTTCGTGTATTTTTTCTGTTTATATTTTTGCTTGAACCTGGGATAAATAGTAGTGTCTATATTTGTTAGTGGTAGCCTTGCTGGTTATGTTAATTTGGACTGAATCCAATAAGAAAATCTTGTAAGTGTTGTATGAGTACATTGATAGTCTTCAAAGTATTTTATTGACCGTATATTAACAACAAGATAGTCCTGTATATTAACAACAAAGCCCATTTCTGACATAATTTCAACGAATAAATTTTCAAGTACTTCATAAAAATTATGACATCATGAAGCATCGGCTTTTTGCCGTTTTAATGTTCATTGTTGTCAACGAATGTTTTATTAAAAAAGTTATAAAAATAACGTTATAAGTTACATAAACCTTGTCTTGTGTCACATACTACAACTTACATTTACAACTAACCCTGTGAATCATAACTATTTGACAACAAATTAGAAACTGATTTAACATGTGCAACTAACCTTACTAATCATTGATACTAATATAATATATAGATACTGAAGTTTAGTTAAATGTTTGTTACTCAATCACGGCTGAACAGTTCTGGTTGAAATTTAACACAGAAATAACGATTATCATTGTACAGAATAATAAGTACTTAGGCTATGTTTTTTCTGGAAAAATATTCTGTTCCCATGGTAAATACATGTTTATTTCACACACTGAAAGGGATCGACGTGTTTTTTGAATAGTGGTAGTTTAGGGGGTAGGGTATAACTCTCTATTCTAGCCAATGACCTAAGTGCGTTATAGGTACTTAAGAGGAAACACAAGGGCCGTTTTTCCATACAAACGTAGTCCCCTGTTTTCTCCCTGGATAAAGCCAGTAGAGCAATAATTTTTATTACGTAAATCTATGGCCACTATTAGCATGTTTCTATGTTTTCTGTTTTTTCATAAATTAATTAATAAAAAAGATATGAACCCCTAAAAATCGAAAAAATTCGCCAGATTTTCCGTTGTGTTCAAACATCCAGAAAAATACCTACTAAAAACACACCAAATTAACGTTTCGTAGTCCCCCGGTTACTTTTCCAAAACTAGACCGATTTATGTACCTTTTTCATTAAAAATTAAAGAAAGGCTTTACTTACTTTACTTTACTTTACCAAAGGTTAATTGATCCAGGGTTTATACCTTGGACCAAATACTGGTAACAGTATCGTATGTAATGAAAGACTGCGACGGTCGGTGGATCGATTTGTCTGCTCTTAACAACTACCCATCCGCATAGACATCAGTTCTTGCGTGATCCGAATATTCATGAAAAACAAGACACATGGTACGAGTGTAAACCCCGAACCAACTGGCTTTAGTTAGCTGATCTACGCCACGTAGAAATATTTGTTATGGTTTTAAATTTATTTACTTTATTGTATAGGAAAAATACTGGGTTATGAATGACGTATATTAATTGTAGTACGAGTACTAATGATTGAAACTTATTGTTCATTTAAAAAAATAATAATTTGGTATTTTATTTATTCAATTCTACATAACTACGGGAACTGTTATTGAGTAGCTATTTTGTAACTCGCCAACCCCAAAACTTTATATATATATATTATTTATTATTATAAAAGAAAGTCGTGTTAGTTACACCGCTTATAAGTCGAGAACGGCAGGACCGATTTTTATGATTTTAGAGTTTTTGGAATTGTCTTCGTCGGGAATAGGATAATAAATATTAAAAAAGTTGGACAGTTCACGTTAAAAAATGTAATATTTCTTTCTTGAAATTTTTACCTATCACGCCATATTTGATGACAATGACATTGAGGACGTCAAACCTACTATTCTGAGGCGATAGACGAAGTTCGAAGTAACTTTAGTGTAACTTGAAACAAGCAAGAAGTGAATAAGCAAGAGAAATAATGTTATGATTATGGTTAATGCAACCTACTTTTATTAGGCGCTTAACCAAAAAAAGGTGACACGGTCCCCACATTTGTCGCCTATCATTTGATGAAAATTTATTCAGGAAAATTTCCCCAGAAATAGTACCTAATAAAAATATTACTTGGTTAAAGCTAAAGCATGCAATCTGGCGGGTTTACAGAGCAAACGGATATATTTAATAAAACGTCGGCATTTGAATAAAAATACTATTAAGCTGCGGCAGTCTTCACTGTTTTCGCAAAAAGGATAACAAGATATTACGTTTACCCTTCTTGCATGGAATATTAGGTACATAGAACAGCGAAGGATCTGAATTCACTATGGACTTTTTTATCTGCTATAAATTCCACGATGACTTCCTTGGTTTGGTGAAGGTAAACATGGTGTCAAATTCATCGGGTTCTAAAGAAATTACAAAACTATCCCTACTTTCGACAGTTACATGCAGAGATAGATTTAAATTATTATTTTTATCCGATTTAAACCGACTAATCTATATTCTTTGATGTCACATAAAATAAAAAGCACCACCCCTTCTCGTTTTTTGGTTATCGTTAGAGTACTGGAAAGAAGTACCGCCAGAAGAAGAGGGCAGCAGCGTCCTATCTTCACTATTGGTTAAACTGCTGTTGCCAACTCAACTGCCAAGGTGGTAATTATATGACAAATCATCCGTTTGGAGAGGCTCGTGTCCAGCTTGGTTTGATATAGACCGATAATGGTAATTATGATGATGATATTACTCGTATCTAAATAACTACACAATATAAGACTTAAAGTACAAAAACACTATTAAGCAAGTAAATCTTTTTGGCTTGACGGTTCTTAGTTTATTTTGTTTGAACCGACCTCGGGACTACTCGTTAACACAACAAGAGGTCGACAGTGTACTTACCTTCAGTTGGTTCATTGTCTACCGCATACACTTTGCTGTGTGTGGTGTTCACTATGAAGCACTCCCGGATTAAACTTTCAAGCAACTGCAGTTTTGAGTCCTTCGAATAGTCCACTGTTATATTTGATTGTTGCATCCCTAAATATTTTTAAACTACAACCAATCACAAAGCCTTTACAGCCATAATTTGTTTCAGGGAGCAATCATTATATGTTGTCGTTGATAATAACTTATTGAGAACACCGCGGTTACATCAAAACACGTCAGATAAAGAAATTCACATATCCAACGGTCATATTCCCACTCACTTATCTTGCATTGTCACTTCTAAAGTTCTTTATCAAACAACTAATGCTGGTTTTTGTGTTATCTACTTTTTATTATAACATGAAACAAATGTAATCCCAATTCAAGGTATTTACGTTGTTTTGACTAATATACCTTTTTAAAAAATAATACAACGGTGTCAATGTTTTTTTACTCAAGAGGAAACACTACGGGCGAGAGAATTAAAAATAGGTATTTGTAAAATCTATTGCTGTCGCGCAGTGCCAAACGCCTTCACCGCAGAGTGTGATAGAGACAACTGCTTCTTGGACCAAAAATACCTACTAAAAGCACACCAAATCAAGTTTTGGAAAAGTAATCGGGGGACTACCCCGATTATTTTTCCAAAACTAGACCGATTTAAATACTTTTTTCATTAAAAATTAAAGAAAGGCTTTGGCCGTGTACGTATGTTTTCCTTTTTTCAAAAATTTAGCCAAATTTGTTTTCTGGATGTTTGAACACAGCGGAAAATCTGGCGAATTTTTTCGGTTTTTGAGGGCTCATATCTTTTTTATTAATTAATTTATAAAAAAACAGAAAACATGGAACCATGCTCATAGTGGCCATAGATTTTTATGAAAAAAGATATTGCTCTACTGGCATTATCCAGGGAGGAAACAGGGGACTACGTTTGTATGGAAAAACGGCCGTTTTATTTCCTCTTAAGCCTGCGTCGTGTGTTTTGAGATAAAAATTACCTTAATATTTTGTTTGTGCTGCATTATCCAGATAATTAATAAGCATAATAATTATAAAATTATGTTCCCAAATAACTAAGGTATAATGTTGCAATAAAAAATTTTGGCTTATTTTTTGTAAAATACTTCGAAGAAAAACCTAAAAACGAGGTTTCACTAACTAAAATGTAACCTAAGCTTTAAACAATGTTAAATCGTGAATTCACTTACTTATTTATAAGATAGGCGGTTAAGATATATAAAAAAACGATTTAAAAAAATACTAAAAATTCATCAAAACGCACGAAGAAAATCTCCATACATTTTCTCTATGGAGGCGCAGCGCCGAAAAAAATACAGACAACAGGTGAGGTGAGCCGCGCTTGCTTCAGTCCAGGGCCAGGGTATTACTTTACTCTAAGCTTCAGTCTGTAGCAAGCATTTAAAGTGGATCCACGTCGCTCTGCGCCAGACAAAGCATCGATTTTTGACGAGTTCTGTATGCACTAACAGAACAGCGCAGAGTAGTGTTCGAAAGAGAGTTCAATATTTTGATGTTTGTATCTGTCACATATTTTTTAAACGTAATTCTTTATTTTAGTAAAGATGGGAAAAACATATTACGTCAGAAAGTACAACAAAGCTAAAAAAAAAGGTTGTTGTAAAAGTTAAGTTTACTTTTCAAAATGATATTTTGGTTGGTAGAAGAAGAGATAGTGTGTATGTTTTATTGTAAATCCTAACTGATATTATACAGACGAAAGTAAGAGTTTTCACAGCGACACAGATGAACCGATTTTGATAAAATCCATACTAATGTTTCCCGTTGAAATTTAAGCATACAACGTTAGTCCGGCGTTTGGCACCCATTCAGCGTTGGCGTCGTGGCGTTTCGCTTCGCCAGCGCCGCGTCGACGCTGGCGAGACGACGACGCTTCTGTGGGGAACGCTAGGATTAACGACAATCCTCAAAAGACTAAAGGAATATCAACAAAGTCCATTATTAGTACTCGCCTACACGGTCCTGTATACATAATTTTGTTTAACAGGTTCAGCCACTTAGGCTCAGCTTTGTTTGCTACGGTATCGTTTTATTAGTCTAACTAGATAGATTTATCTACCTACAACTTATTTGGATTGGCTAACTTGAACCGATCGTTATCTTACTTACCTTTATATACTCGTACTAAATAATAGGGGTTAAAGTATGAAATTGCCGATTATTTTCCCACATTTTATTTTGTTTATAGCTCTTAAGTATAGTCATATTATTGCGTAATTCTTTTTGTATTGTATCAAAAACTAAATAAAGTAACTTTTGACTAAAAAAAAATGCAATACTAGTGCCTATTACTTCAAAGAAAGTCGTTGAAAAGACCCCTTACAAAATGTGTCAGCTGACCTTCTTGCTTCAATTAAGTATATTTGTATTATATACTTTGATTTTCAGAAATTTTAATACTATAATGCGTAGCTTTACAACCATCTAACTTTCACCTTTAATTGCATCGAAAACGGTTCAGGCGTTTTTAAAAAAACTAAAATAATGTTAGTATGGAAAAATGACTTTTTTCGATTTTGTCCATACAAAACGGCAATTTCATACTTCAACCCCTAATACTAACCTGATTATTACAGAGTTGCGAGTGAGGATAAAGAGAATTTGCAAAGTCGTGTTTACTCTGAGTCTGAACACGAAAACTTTAAAGATGTATTGAGCATTTTGTTTTTAGTTTTTTTTAGATAATATTTTTGATATTTTTTTCGAAATCTGACTCTTTCATAATTCTACCTGAAAGAAATTCGGAAGAACAAAATAACGATTGAAGGAAATATAATTATGGATGGCTTATTACCCAATTTTGTTTTGTTGTAACCTGCGACATTAACGGATATCAGAACGACTCTACCGATTGGCTAAAAGTGTATTGTAACTAAAGACCTCAGCAACCTACCAGGCTACGATTACTGGTGATTTGGCTTGTATATATAGTGTTTGCGACTTTGCGATTTCAACAAGTTGACGGTGTTTTAACCAAATCCCGAGAACCACGTTATAAAACGTAAAAAATTAAACGAACTGAAATGTAATGAAATTTATTTGCGTATGAAAAAGGGTACACTATTGATCTTATTTTATAACAAGGTTCAGCTCTTTAAACTTTATACAGCATGCAAATACTTAAACAAAATAATTATATTGAACTATCAATATTATACAATCAAAATGTCGAAATAAATTGAACTATCCCTCCCTCATAAATGCATGCAGTACAGTTAATGCAATTATTAGTACCCAACTGACACCGATCCAATAAAAACCTCGACGCGTTTCGCCACTTCACGTAGCATCGGTCGTAGTACGTTTTTTGTATCGGTATCGGGTACTAATAATTGCATTAACTGTACTGCATGCATTTTTGAGGTAGGGCGGGCGGTGTTTCTGCATGAAATAGTGCTTGCTCAATCAGTGTTAGTGCAAGTAGTGTAGTGCAGATGCTTCCTCAAATCAGTGTCAGTGCGGGTAGTGTGGTGAAGGTATCTAGGCTGGTGTTAAGAAGCGGAAATTATTAGCAAAATAATTTTCTCAATCCATAATTAGTTATGGATCTCCATAAAGTAACGCCTGAGTCTATCTTTCCCTTATTTAAAATAGTGCATTTTTTTGAGTTATTTGATTCGGGGTTTATACCATGTACCTTATTTACCAGTTCTCCCGTGATCATGGCGCTTGCAACAGTACCATAATTACGGAAACTTATAATAAATAGGGTACATGGTTTATACCCCGAATCAAATTACTCTAGTGAATGTGACCATGATAGTATAAATCAGTATAGTGCATTTTTTGTTTAAAAAGTTTCGAAACTTTAAATACTCGTACAATATGGAGAAAAAGTGGTACTTAATATTTTAAGATGTGTGACCAAAATTCTACATGGCTCATCAGGTGCTGTGCAACAAAAAGCCCTACCTACATTATTTTTTTGTGCAATGAATGCCTTGTTCACGTCAGTACTATTTCTTCATACAATTATACCGTAACGAGGCAGGACAGATTCAACAAAAGCAAAGTATGCTGTAAGGGCTGTACTTTTAGTAGCCACTTTAGTTAATTTGTACCTTAGAATATTTGTACAGTGCATAGGAGAAGCTATTCATAATAATATTTTATCCACTTGGGTCTTCCAATCTGGTTCTGGCCAATCCATAGGCCGAGAAATTCCCTTACTTTTGTGCCCTGAAGTGTAATTTAATTATCTGGTATTTTAAGTTATTTAATTTAATAAAATGGGTTTTTGCAATGTTTCTAACTAGATGATTATTTTTGACTCATGATGATTTTTCTATCGTATTATTAATGTCGTTTGTGTTGTCTTCAAAAGTTCATTAATATCAGTTTTGACTATCACAGATCGGTGAAAAATTATATGACTAATATTTTTCGGGCAATGACTTACAATCCTTTGTCGTGTTGCGTTTTTTTATATTCCATCTTTCATGTGGTCTACTGTCAATTTGTTATTTTTTCTGTAGTCGATCTTTTTACTATCAATATAATGTGTCTTATTCGTTATACTAATTAATAAAACTTAAATTTTAATGTTAGATTTATTATTTTGTATCCAATATGTAATATGTAGTAGGTGTAAGTTAGAAGTGCTGTAAAGTGGTCATAACCAATCGCACTTCTAACTTACACCTACAACAATTGAAAAAAAAAAATGTAAACTATACACCATATATGTAAGAATAAAATTAAAATGCCATACAGCATGGTCTACCGTTTCATGGCTCTGTATTGCTCGCTAGCTCGCGTGGATGTATGCGTGCAAAGCGCTCTGTCGAATACCTAAACCTGTGCAACTCGGACACGGCGCGCGCTCTTAAAATAATAACACATTTTCACCAAAATTTGACCGTTGACGTGAAATATTGTTTAATATTATAAATGTTTTGAGTTGGTGCTGATTATTATGATTAATTTCTTCTTTGCACTGAGTCAAAGTTGGTGTTTTATTTTATTTATTACCCGCTTATCACCGGTTCAACTAAAGTGTAAAACTTTTTCTCTATTTTCCTACCTATTCAGGTGTTTCTTTTTTCGAATGTACCTAAAGAGAATCAGTAGAATTGTAAGAGTAAGAGAACAAATCGTATTATTAAGAAAAGATAGGTAGCCACAAGTTTATTTCATATTATGAATTGTGTTAAATAAAAATATATATCATACTTTGCGCGTTTCTTTATTCGCACCTTGACTATGATCAATTGAACGGTAGGAAGTATATAAAGTATTGAACTATACTATATTTTAATTTATATAATTTTTCTGTTCATGTGTTCTGAAGGGCGGGACCAATTAAGATGAAATTTTATAGTAGTGACAGCCTATAATCATCTCACAGCTGGGCAAAAGCCTCTATCATTAAATTCGTATACTATACTCTTACTAGTATACTATAAAATATATAAACCTACCGAGGAAAATGCTACCTTGTTGCTTCCAAGTCCTTGGAAAATATCGACTGGCATATTGTTGGCAGAGTCCAAATAATTCCACACATTCAAATAAATTGAACTTGACCATAAAACAATTATTTTGAATGTAGAACTTTGTCTACATTATGGTGCACCACTTATTTGACCACCTATACACGTATTAGCAATGATTTCACAATCTAAGGATGCTACAACGATTATCGAGAAACAAAATGCTGTAACGAGTGATTCACACCAGAACCAAAGAATACGAACTACTTACACCAGAACGAGCTATTATGTCGGAGTAGAGTAAATATCAAATGGTAACGAAAGCTTTATCTGACACGTGGTTTTTATAAACGTTGTAAAAACTGGTGTGCGCGTAAATAAGCTCGCAGATAGTATACCATGGAAATAAATTGGTTGAGACAACGCTGCATTAATCAGGGCAAAAATATTGTTGTTTTAATTACGGGTTGTCCATTACGTTCAAAATAGCCTGGTAGATCTGGTAAAAAGTCAATTGGTTTAATAAAATATTGAAATGTTTATTTTGATAATAATATATGTACTTATAAGAAGGAAATGTATTTACGCCAAGTAAACTGTTAATAAATAGTAAAAAGAACCTCAGAAGTTGGTTTGAACGAACTTAGATAAATAATTTCGTTTATTTATGTAATATGATACGGATAATGTTAATAGCAATAGCAAAATCTAATAAGTACATATATAGGTATAGTCCACACTGTAAGTACGTGTCCCATACCTTGGCCGGGTTGTTTTTATTTGATGTAGGTACATATTCGATTGAATTTCATATACCATGCACGTAATTAATGGTTAACAGCAAGGAATTTTTATGTATTGAACGAAAACATGCTGTCGTTGGCTCATTTACCAACCACAAAACATCATTTAAATACATATTCTAATTTTACGTTTCACTATACCTACAATATATTTCATTAGTTTTAATTACCTACCTTCATGTTATTTCAATATTACCTAATATTTTTCCAATAATACAAAATCACTCATTCTACAGATTGATTGGTTAACAGTATAAATTTCTGATTTTGGATATTTTCTGTTGATAATAACAACTATAAAGTTACATATTAAGACAAATTATATCAATTTCACTACGCTAGTTTTTATGCTACGAGTATCATTCATCATAATATAATTAAAAACTTAAAGTTTACCTAAGGTATTGTTTTTTTATTACGAGTTACATAGAACTTTGTCCTAAGAGTTGGTTCTTGGCTTTCTTTCTAACAAAAACAAAGCTATGTTTTGCTTGGTGATATAATTCCAACCGTTCCACCGATAGGCTTCGATTTCGAATTTGTATAAGTACAAATAATATACATATTCTGACATTTGCGAATTTAAAAAAAATCTAATGTAATGTAATGTGGCAACATTACATCTATATATATAAAAATGTTATGTTGGTTTGTGTACGCTTCAAAAACTCAAACAGTTTTGCACTGATCGAGCTGAAATTTTAGGATGATATATTATAATCCGCTATACATATAATATAATCTATACTAATATTATAAAGCTTTCAGTTTGAGTTTGTTTGTTTGTTTGTTTGTTTGAACGCGCTAATCTCAGGAAGTACTGGTTCGAATTGAATAATTATTTTTGTGTTGGATAGTCCATTTATCGAGGAAGGTTTTAGGATATATAACATGACGCTGCAACTAATAGGAGCGAAGCATCATTGAAAAATGTTGCAAAAATAATCGCGATCATAATAACAGAAATTGACGCGTACGAACTCGCGGGTAACAGCTAGTAAAAATATAAATGTCTTTCGGAAGTCTTAAAAAGGCTATAAAAGAGCTAAATAATACAAAGCAATGGATACCATCATTGGTTGCAAACTCTCCAAAACAACAAACTCGAGCAGACGTCATAAACACTGTCACAGAATTCTATCGAAGGCTATATAGCGCTTCTAAGGAGACCTTAAAAATATAGAAACATTAACTGCAACAAATCAAAATATAGAAATACTTTACTTTAATGAGATCGACATACTAAATAAATTGGAGAAACTAAAAGACGGCAGAAGTCCCGGCAGCGACGAAATATCAAACGAAACCATAAAATTAGCAAAAACAGTGATTCTTAATCCTCTAACATTCTTATTTAACAAGATTCTTGATGAAGAAAAAGTTCCAAAAACATGGACAGAGTCTGAAATAATACTGTTATATAAGAAAGAAGACCTGAAGGATGTGGGAAATTACAGACCTATTAGTACTGGAAAGAATTAACCACGACATTAAAAACATCAACCGAGAGAGCAAGCCGGGTTTCGAAAATCGTTCAGCACCGCTGACCACATACAAATACTCGTATTAGAACAAATATCTGGCTTTCATCGACTATAAGAAAGCATTTGACTCTATATCGCATCAAAGCATCTGGAAAGCTCTCGGTGAACAAAATGTAAATGGCAAATACATCAGAATTATTAAACACATCTACGAAAACAGTAGTAGCAAAATCAAGTTAGATGATAGTGTAGGACAAAAAATAGGAATTAACAGAGGAGTTAGACAAGGTGATCCACTATCACCTAAATAATTCATATCAGTTCTCCAAAAAAAAAATGAACTATCACTTTGAAAAATCAATCTTGGACATAAAAGGATTAATAATTGACAGAGAACGTCTCCATCATCTATGCTTCGCAGACGACATTGTGTTGTTCTCAGAGAGCCCGGTTGAGCTCTAATCCATGATGTCAGATCTTGATAATGCAAGCTCAAGCGTCGGCCTGGAAATAAACCTCTCTAAAACGAAGGTCATGTCAAATCACCACAGAACACCAATTCATATAAATAATAACTTGATAGATTACGTTGATGAATATAATAGGGGTTAAAGTATGAAATTGCCGATTTGTACTGAAAATCAAAATTGTTTATTTTTTAATTTTTAACAAATTTATTTAATCAAAATAGTTACCATTATTATCTATACATTGCTGCCATCTAATAGGAAGGTCATTTATGCCTTTGTGATAGAACTCTGAGGATCTAGACTGCACAAACTGTGTAAAAGCATTTTGTACTGCCTCCTGGGAAGAAAACTTCTTGTCACGTAGATAATTGTCCAAATCACGAAAAAAATGGTAGTCCGTTGCAGCAAGGTCTGGCAAATACGGAGGATGTCGAATGGTTTCTAATTGCAGTTCCTGAAGGGTCAAAACGGTTTCTCGTGCTGTATGAGGTCTCGCGTTGTCGCGTTGTCATGGAGCAATAATGGTGAAGATCGATTCATGAGTCGGGGCTGTTTTACTGCTAGTTTTGCCAACATTGTTCGAAGTTCGGCACAATAGACATCTGCCGTTATTGATTGACCAGATCGGAGAAAACTATAGTGAATAACACCATGCTGAGACCACCAAACATTTACCATTTCCTTTTTATTGGTAAGTTTTGCTTTAGGACACTGTTGTGGCGTTTGACCTGGGGTCAGCCATTACATTTTTCTTTTACGGTTATCATAAAGAATCCACTTTTCATCACATGTCACAATTCGATTTAATATTCCTTCATTTCTGTACCGATTCAACAAGGCAAAACAAGTTTCAACACGCGTTTCTTTCTGCACATCAGTCAAATCATGAGGCACCCATTTTTCGTATTTTTTTATTTTATTGATTGATGCAAATGAATCAATATTGTGGGTAAGGTTACGTTAAACCATGCCGCAAATTCCTGGGTAGTTTGACTAGGATCGGCTTCCACCATCTCTCTTAATTCATCGTTAATCACCTGTGTGGGCGGTCTTCCTCGTGGCTCGTTCTTCAAGTCGAAGTTTCCATTACGAAAGCGTTTAAACCAAAATTGCACGGTGCGTTCATTAGCAGATCCCTCTCCAAACGCAACATTGATATTGCGGGCTGTTTCTGCCGCGTTACTTCCGCGTCGGAACTCGTATTCAAAAATCACTCGAATTTTCGCAGTATCCATCTTTCTTGTCTAAGTTAAATAACAAAAACAATTAAAAGTCGATATTCAATTTTCATATTTTAACCCCATATATTTATCTCGGAAAGCAAGTATCCTTTCGCAAAAGTAACAAAATTGAAGAAATAAACAGGCGCATATCAATCACATGGAAAAAGTTTTGGGGCTATAAAGAAGTTATGAAATCTAACATGGACTTAAAATTGAAGAAGAAAGTAATGGACTCAGGCCTCTTACCCTGCCTCACATATGGGTGTCAAACGTGGATATTTGATTTAACAACTAGCTAAAAGCTAACATCCTGTCAGAGAGCATTAGAACGCAGCTCACTGAAAATAAAATTGAAGGACAGAGTCCACCACAGCAACATAAGAAAACAGACTGGCGTGATAGATGCCTTGTCCTTCACACGAGGTATGAAATGGAGGTGGGTGGGTTACGTGGCACGCCTCACTGACAATAGGTAGACGAGGACCGTGACTGCGTGGGTTGGACCTCGGGGGCACAGTAGCAGAGGTCGTCCAAAAGCAAGGTGGAAGGACGAAATAGAGGCCATCGGATCAAGAAATTAGCTTAACGTGGCATCGTGAAAAATGGCAATCTTTGGAGGAGGCCTTCACCCAAAGAGGGGCCCAGGTGGCATGCATATCGGACTAATATTTAATACACTATACTGTTTCTAATGTAAATTGCCAATGGGAATAAAAGGCTTTTTTTATTTTTAAGGATTGTTTTTATATATTTATCCGCGACCGCGAAAAAAAAAACATAAAAAACAATAAAAAAAATGTGCCACAACGAAGCGTGGCAGGGAACAGCTAGTCATTTATAAACTGTTTTATTGAATTGATATGGCACATAATGCATTTTTCTAATATTTTACAATCGAAAAGGCATCTAGGTATTTAGTTTATTCATTACCACTAATACTGGGTACTAATCATACTTTCTTATCGCTGGTTAAGGCGAATCACGAGACCCTCATAATAAAAAAGCTTATGGAAGTTCCTTAACGATTGTCTTACCGGTGCTGGGCACAACTTAAGGAACCAAAAATACCTTTAAATTATAAAGGTAATTTTGGTTTTGCCTTTATATCTGTAATCTGGCGGACAACAACCACTCAAGCGAGAAAACGTTACACGTATTGACATACAGCGGCATTACTTAGCTACTCTATTTTGGTCCTGAATTTTGATCGACTTCCTGCAAGAATAGTAGGTACATTGTTTTAGGATCTGAATCAATTCCCATATAAGTTTAGGGGACACAGTTACAGAGAACTCATAACTAAAGTAAAAAATATTGATTTAAGCTTAATTGATCAAATTGTGTCAATCGGAATTATAAAATTATGCTTATAAACGTGTAAATAAATTAAGTAGCTCTATAAATGTACCTATTTAAATTAAGTTACACCGGCCAATTTGAAAACGAATGGTTGCATTGCATCATTGATGGAATTAACAAATGTAACGTAATTTAGTACGATTTAATATGTGATTCCGATACGTCATTTAATTATGAAACGCTTGCTTCGTAATATGCAAACTTGTCTACATTATTATTGTATAACTTCCTCTGGGATATATAGAGCCTCCGGAGGTAGGAGTATTATGGATTTAACTAAATTACTCTGCATATTTCATTCAAATGATTTAAGGACATAAGTAACATACCTACATGATTAATTATTTATCCCCGCTCTTGGACGGTCGTTAGTAGGCCGGGTGTAATTAGATTTGCAAAGTAGTTTCAGTCAAACTGTAAATATTTATGTATCTTTTAAATCAATCTAGACAACATCACATAGGTATTAAAACATGTTTTTTTTTTGTCTTGGGCGGGATTCGAACCCATGCATACCTGATAAAACTGATTCTGACAGAAAGCATGAAATAATAACATATTAAATAAGATTGAATTTGTTATGCAAAGTCAGCAAAGCCTGCAAAAAGTTATAGATAAAAACCCGGTCCAATGGAAAATATTCAATTTGTTCAAACTCTCAAAACGAAAGCTTGCCTATAACCTCTAATGTAGCATTATTAGTGAAGCATGTTTACGTCTACCAAGTGATATTGACCCAACACTAAACTTAGGTGACAAATGGAAAGCCTTACATTTGTATGTTTGTCATAAACTCATCGGTTTATATTTAAATACATACTCGTATTTCAGAATGCTGATGTCTCTCTTTGGCGAAACATCGTTTGATTGAATGAAGAAATTTTTAAACATCTTTCAACAGGTTCCTTGACTTTCATTAGATCGTCGGTCCACCTGGTGGTTTTAGTAGCTTCAAAACCGTGACCTATTCGAATTATATTAGACAAGAGATCTCTTGAGATTAGATTTACTTAGCTGGAATGTCTGTCCCAGATACGCAATGGGCTATACGCGTTTTGACGTGTTTCATATACTGCTTAGCTATCATTATTATATTTTACATTAACCATTGCTTACATTTAATATAAAAGTGACTTTAGGAATTTAAATTATTTTACATAATATCGTTCATTGTTCATTCGTTGAAAGCACCAATAGGGTTACAAGAGTTGCTATTTTCACCTTAAGGCACTACTTGCCTAAAAAATTCAATTATAATATTAAATCCACAGTTTTTGGTATGACGAAAAAAATAACAGCGTGTCATACTAAAATGGAACTAAACGTTTTATTTTCTTTAATGAAAGCAGGAAATGAAGAATAAACAAAATAAAATCATCGCTCCCATCGATCGCATGGCTACAGCTACAAGGTTAACTACAAGGTGGTACGAATCCATTAATACATGTTCAATGCCTTGTCCATCACAGATACGCTTGCGCTTGTTAAATAGAAAAAAAACCGAAGCCTACGTCACACTCAGAACGGAGTTTTCTGTCATGAAAAGTGTCTAGAAATGAGAATTTATCTTGGAGATGATTATATTTGGATAGATTAAGGGTCAAAGATAAAGAAAAAGGTATGCAAAGAGTACGAACTTCTCTGCGCTGTATGGTGGGGAACCTTTGAAGCTGGAAGCGAATCTTAGAGATGTGTATGCTATTGAGAAGTTGATTCAACTTATTGACTGAAATTTTATTAGAGCATCATATATCACCATAATCGATAATAGGCAAAACTAGAGACTGCAGTAATAGAGTTTTCGTACAAGACGGAAGAAAGTGCTTAAACCGATAGAGTGCTCTTAGAGTGTCCGTAGTAACTTATTTGCCTACTTCTTAAACATGCTGATACCAGCTCAAATTGTTGTCTATGATAACTTCTAACGATACCTCCATCGAAAACAATAGTAGAAATTGACATCGTTCTCAATTTGCACAGTTGTCTAGAGCTGCCGATTATGATTGCTTGACAATTTTTGGGATTTAGTTTCATATCGTATTTGTTAGCCCAATCACCAAAATTAAATGCACTCTATCAGTATAGAGCGCATTTGAAACTGTAGTTTTTATTTGTTTTATGCCAGCAAATAAAACGTGTGAAACTACAATCATGAGCGAGCAAGCAGAATAAATTCGTGCCTACGATAAATCTGCCACTCACACACTCATCAAAAGTGTCATTTGATGTTGGTAATCAAATGAAACTTCTGACAATATATCTTCAAACCGAACAATTCTTACAGGCTAAACCATTTTCTAAAACCTTAATATTATTTTAAGGATCTCAAAGAATAATGAAAAGAACAAAGAAAGAATAATTTTCGAAAGTCATAAGTACAAAATTATAATACTAGCTTTTGTTTATGATGTAACATGATACCATAAAACAAAATAAATTAATTACTCCTATATCTTTTTGTTGCATAATTTTGTTGGTAGAATTCAGACCATTCTGTTAATACGAGTTTAATGAAATAATTTTCAACCAAGCTTTCGAAGTACCTATTAAGTAGCAGTATTCTAGCCGACTATGATAGCATCACTAATTGATATAAGCTTCCAGTTGAAGTTGAATTAATCCTTCCTGGCTAGTAAGTACTTATTTGCTAGTTTATGTTATACTAGGTTTTGCCTACTACTTCGTATGCGTGGAGTTTTGAACTTGAGACTATACCACAGTAACCGTATTTTTTTCTGAGATCAAAAACTTACTTTGAAAAAATGATTTTAAACTTTAGCGATTTGAACACATATTATTTATAGTACCTACACTAACGGGTGAATTGCACCAAGCCGTGGTCACGGGCCGACTCCGTGACCACGGCTTGGTGCAATCCAGTCGAAACGTCGGGTAAATAAATAGGTATATAAACCTTCATAATATTTAACGCGATAACGACCCGTTAGTGTACTATAAATAATACTTTGAAAAAATTTTAGAGCCTGTGTGCGCTTTGGACTGTTTTAGGCTGATTATGATGAAATCAGAATATGAGAAATTAGGTAATTCTCTGTTTTTGAAATGCTTAAATTTTAAGAATTACTATATATGAATTTAAGTATCCCCAAAACATACCCTGTTCTCAAACGGTCACTAAAGTCATTAGAGATGATTTCAGGAAAAAATGCATCTTATGTCAAACTGAAGATAATCTTTCTCTATACCTAAGTTTATTAATCAAATTAATTCTGTTTACCTGTTATGTAATAAACTATTTTATCATAAGTAGGTACGAGGGTACCCCCCAGTACCCTTCGAGGTTCGAGTTCTACGAAGCTTTTTTTAGCTTACTTCACTCGGACTAATATGCACTTAATATTTTGTACCAAGATCTTACTAGGTATAAACGTTACACTTTAACTTCTTTAATTACAAATTGTTGTGGTCAATTACTTATATATACTTTTTGTTCACGTCACAATGTTTTTTGTGACATAACGTATTTTAATGTTTTGTGCCTACAACATTTTAACATTATGTAGCGGTTACTTATATAAATTGGTTATTTCCTTAAAGTATTTGAACTTCATAGTTTGTGTCAAAATGGCGTCCAATGTTAACTCTTTTAGTTCCAGTTGCATTCTTTAGGACCTGTTTCATCATCATCACCAGGCTTCATCTGTTCGCTGCTGGACTTTGACCTCTCCAAAAGAAAGATTTGGACTTAATACAATGAAAGACATTTGTATTTTTGTGTCAGCATCACACTTCTTTTAAAACTGTACTGAGTTAACAAAACTTTAATTAAAGTAAAAAAAAGGAACGAATATACATCGCAACATTTAAAAAAAAAAGGATTTTATTTAGCTATTTTATTTTACTTTTTGCTATAAAATAAGGTTTATTGACGACAATGCTTACGTACTGTTTCATGTTTCTGATAGATCAACTTTATACATCAAATATAGGCACGTTAATCGTTAATAACGTAAACACTGTGTGTAACCAACTCGACCCAATTAACTTATTGGCGACTATTCCGCGATGGGTGGGGTTCCATTTCCTTTGCGGGAGAGAGTTCTCATTGTGAATAAGTACCTCTCACGTACCTTGTTCGCTGACGTTTAAGCATTCACGTCTAGTTACAATACTCACGACACAGCTTATCTATTGCTGAGCTATTTACTGCCTATCTAATTATATAGAAAGATATCAGCCCGACTTCTGGACATAAAAATTGCCTATGACCTCTAATTGGATTTGGATTTTGTATCGCGATCTGACGGTAATCTTTCAACTTCATCTAACATATCTGTAAGTTCCATCCACGTCACTTTGTACGATCTTCGGCAATAATTTAACGGTTAAATTTTTTTTTCACTAGAAGCGATAAAAGTCAGCCACCAAGTGCCAAACCAGAAATAGCTGACAATTGTCAAACACCGACTCAAATAAGTGACTTGTCTTACTTTTTATGGTTTTTTTTTTTGTAAAAACAGTCTTATCTGAGCACTGAACATAAATAAGATTTTCAACGTTAAATACTCAAAAAGATGTAAAACATAAAACCAAGAAATTATGTTACCATTTCTGATAGCCAGACGTTGTTTAAATTTACTCGAAGTTTGTTATGCATAAATCACTGCGCTATCTCCTAGGCTTACTTAGATGTTGGCACATGATTTTAATAGTATTAGGTGACGAAGTTACATGAGTTTGCCTCTAACGGTAGAGAGATAGTAATATAAAATAGAGGTTTTGAATTTTTTTGTAATTTATATTTATGTTGCGGCCCTGCATAGTCAACCGATCATAAAAATAAAATATATAATTTTTTTGGTAGTTTACTTTTTTGACCATTTAAAACTTTTTACACGATTGACCGACGATTTTGATAATTTCTTTTGTTTGATAGCGAACAGTTTTAAGTTTAGAATAATAAGTATGACAGGCTTAAAAAAATACTGAAAATTGTTTTTTCCTCATAGCAAAATTACACGAAAGGTATGAAATCAGTCACAAATTTTTAGTTGAGATCAAACACTGACAAAATTAATATTTTTATTGTGTTTTTATTGGCTCCATTTTTTGGAACTAATATTATAAGCAAGATCTGTGAGAAACTTAGATTTTTCTACATGGCGACAGTATTTTTTTCCTATGTCACGTCGATAAGTTTAGAGTAGTACTATAATTGCATTAGATTAGATGAACACGGGGAAATCGAAAATCATGGTAAATGCTATGTCATACCCGCTCTTATTTTACGCTACACTTAAAGTTGTTGACTACTACGTTGTTCAGACAACGTAACAATACCTACTCTACTCCAAAGTAAAATATTGTTTGTCGGTTTTCTACAGCTAGACATTGGAGAATGCAACGTAATTGTGTAACAAACGAATGTTCCACCGACACAGATAGCCATAATTATCATCCTTATTGTCTACTAGCTGTTGCCCGCGACTTCGTCCGCGTCAATTTCTGTTATTATGATCAAGATTATATTTGCAAAATTTTTCACTGATGATTCGCTCCTATTGGTCGCAGCGTGATGTTATATAGCCTAAAGCCTTCTTCGATAAATGGACTATCAATACAAAAATATTTTTTCAATTCGAACCAGTACTTCTTGAGATTAGCGCGTTCAAACAAACAAACACTCA
The DNA here is from genome assembly GCA_949315895.1 of Anania crocealis. Taxonomy (NCBI): domain Eukaryota; kingdom Metazoa; phylum Arthropoda; class Insecta; order Lepidoptera; family Crambidae; genus Anania; species Anania crocealis. The sequence continues at coordinate 38,648,708 of OX438879.1, read as the reverse complement.
AACAAACTCTTCAGCTTTATAATATTAGTAAAGGTTGTAGTCTTCTAAAAGTTTGGTCTACCTACAATTTATGTGTTATTGCAAAATACAGCAAGTTCAAATTCATGAAATTTAGTTTTAACTAAGAATACTTCTGATATTGATCTAAGAAATAATACAGGATGAAATTTTAACCACTATCCAAAATTTTTATAGGCGTTCAGTATCTTATTTAGAGCCTATTTATGAAGTTAAAAATGTAAATCAAGTTGTCACCCGAAAATATTTTTTGCGATATAGTTTTAAATTTTTACGGTCCTAGACCTCTTAACGTATATAGGGAAAATCAAAAACTAATGAATATTATCGTAATGAATGAATGAGATGCGCAACGCGTAAAAAAAGTGTTGATAGGCGGCCGTATTTAAGATTTTAGATTTTTGGCGCACATTTTCTAGGTGCTATATCTTGACATTTTTGTACTGGGCTATACAAAAAGAAAAAGTTCGTCTTTTGTTTTTTGTCTCGTAGATTGATATGTTAAAATTTGGAAGGTGGTTAAAATTTCATCCTGTATAACAGTTACTTACAAAGTTCAAAATGAAGTAAGATCTTCTCGTCTAGGAAAATTTTATTTTCTTTCATTTGAAATGTTGAGTGTGATTGCATTTTTCCTTATTTAAATTGAAACTTCAAACGTTTTACTATAAGTAAGTATTTCTTAAATATAAGCACGGTTTTTGAGATTATAAAAAACAAACAATGATTAATATGGTAAATAGAAAATATAACTATGTTATTTGTGCGAAAAAATATGTTTATATAATTTAATATTTATTGTCGATAGATATTTTATCACTTATTTTAGTAGAAATATTACCACGTAACGTAACATTAATGAATTCTTGCATTAGGGACTAACCTCAGTGGTTAATAACAATGCAGTAAAAACATAAGTATGAATATAAAAAATGAAAATCGTGGTTGCATATAAACTTACTACATTTAAAAACTATTATGAGTATAAATTGATTAATTTAAATAATTGTTTAATCTACGAGTTACTTAAGGTAAACATTACTCATGTTTACATAGTATGTGTAAGTAAAAATTTATATTTCCATTGTAAAATCGCTGTGTCTACATGTAAATATTTAGGCCTTTTATTCGCTGAGTTTCAGTTTTGGGATTATCTTAACTGTTGTTGCCCACGTTAACGTGTATTAGGCACTTCTATTTAATGAGAGAACTAAGAATGGTTGTGGGTAGAAGCAAAGCGGTTTTGAGAGCAACAAAGAGTTTTTTTTTCTTTCTTATATTATATCTTATGATGCCATTGTATTGTGCTAGATTTATGGTAATTTATCCAAGTATTTTTCTTCCATAAATGTCTTTTAGATATCCAAGATTTTATTCGCATAAGTGACATTTAGATACTGGCAAATTATTCACATACTGACTCTAAACGGATTTAATGTATATTTTGGAAATAATAAGGTCCCAAACTTTATTGTAAGGAGTTTTTGCAATTCTTATCAAGTACTATGAAAAATAAGTCTTGAGCCGTTTGGGTTGCTTGTCACTTGGCACCTAATGAAAATTTGTTATTTCATTGGTACATACAGAGATTTGTAATGGTATAGAATTTACGAGTACTACAATAGTAGAATTTTTTTTCAGATTTAGAGTTTATTTTAGGTAATTTATGATTAATTAAGAACCTTCTTTTTCCTTAGTTGTAAAAGGTACAATGCACACAATTTTACTACGGATACTGGTAGATAGTACTTTAATACGTGTGATATATAGTTAAAATCTCATAGCCAGATAAAATATACGGAGCGTAGAACAATATACCCAAGATTTTAAAAGCTAATTGCTCAAGGGAAATATATAATTAATTGCGTTATGCGAATTTAATCTGTGACGTCACCACACTTTAGACCTTGAAGTTGTCGGGATGATAACGGAACCAGAACAAATGTAGGTTAATGTTGTGTCAGGCCCGAGCAAAATCAATTTGCGGAACCTTATAATATGTATAAATGAATTTTATTATGTTAGCTAAGAGTAAAGGATCGTAATTGAGGACACGCTTTTTTGGTGTCGCGTGTCCAAGTATTTTTAGTACTCACCGTCGTATTTTCTATTTTGCAATAGACGAAAAAACAGGTTTTTATGTAAAATATTATTTTAAAGTTATTTTTAAGGGCACTAATCATAATCTAAAATACCCAATAAATAAGCGTTAAATTTCTGATAATTTTGAGTCAGTACTATCTACCTATTTATTTATTAAATCTAGTATACAATTTAGAGCTAAGTATTGTCACAATTGCAGGAAATCACATCATGCGATGAAATTTTAACAAAAAAAAACTTAAGCTCCTTTATAATAGTTAAATATTAATAATAAATGATTATGTAATATAGGACTCTCAATGTTTTTATTTGATACAATGCACCGGATATACAAAGGCTGTAATTGAAAGTATTTACTTTTTTCCAAATAAGTTTTTAGTGAACGAGGAGCATTGAAGTGATAAGACAAATTAGTAATCATTTTTTTTCTGTACTTTTTCCTTTTATACGTACCTACATTGTATGTGGGACAACAAACCGAGCTGCAATACTCTAATTTGCTTCTAACATAACTGTTATATAAAATGATAATGGTTGAGGGTTTTTAAAAGTACACAGGCCTTTCTATATGTTGTGAGAACTTTAGTGGAGTGTCTATCAAGACATCGAGGTCACGAATAGTGGTTACTTCTTCAAGTTTATTGCCAGAAATTCTGTACTCTGATTGAAATTGATTACGTTTTCTGGTTAATTTAATGTGATGGCATTTGGATGCATTAAGGAACAGTTTTAGATAACTTCAGATCGTCAGCAAAGTGATAGATCTTACTATGCTCAACAACACTTTTGATGTCGTTCATGAACACAATGAAAAATCCCAGAACCGAGCCTTGGGAGACACCTAAGCTGAATCTGCCGTAAAAGGAGATAATTGTTTACTATAGACCACTACCCCGGAAAGATACTAGACTTTTAGGTAAGAGTCACACCAACAGAGCAAACAGCCAGATACGCCAAACACATGGAGATTTTCCAGGACGCTGATATGGTTATCCATATTAAATGCCTTTGAAAAGTCGGTGTAGACAGCATCTACTTGGAGACTTTGATCCACTGCTTCCAATATAATGTATAAAAAGCTTTAAGTTAGTGTTTGTTGATTTTTTAGCCATAAAACCAGATTGTTCATAAGCAATGTATTTGTGAACCTGAGTGTAAATAAGGGGTATCTATCAAGACACATACTTTTTTTGATACCGAATTTCATTTCACAGAAAACTATTCTATGAATGTTAATATCTTTTTTTCTTGATTTATCGAATAGTTAATAATCGCCGTTTCTTAAATCGAATAACATTACACAAAAAAAAATGTTTCGCAATTAAATAAATAAAATAAATATTTCAGACATGCCTCACTGGGCCACATAGAGCCATCTAGTCCCAAATTAAGCTACTATTAAGTACCCTGTCGTATACTAGACAACCGATAAACTTACTTATATACTTTTTTTTTTGTACATAAATACTTATAATACATAGAAAACACCCAGACCAGTACAAACAGACATGTTCATGCACACAAATATTTGTACTGTGCGGGGATCGAACCCGCGACCCATGGCTCAGAAGCAGTGTTTACTACCGCTGACCCAAATGGTCGTCTAACGATGAAGTAAGTTTGTAGATAATAAGCATTCGACCAATGCATATTTAATACCAACCAATAATTGAATAATTAACTATCAATTATTTTTTGCTGTTTTTAAGTATGGGTACAACTTATGCGCAGCATATTACGCTGTTTTCCAAATGTTTGGGAATGTGCCGGCTTCCAGAGATCTATTATAAAGAATGGACAGCGTTAAAGACAGTGTATTGGCCTAGTTAACTAGCAAAATTGGATGTTCAAAATCTGGTCCTGCGCTCTTAGCAGTGTCTAGTTTTTTAAATAATTTTTTGATATAATCAGGGCTAAATAGAGATGAATTATTAAACTGTTTGGCACTTGATATAACAATTTAATTCTGAGTATTACTGTCATAAACTGACGAAAAAGGATTCGCAAAAAAGTCCGCTATTTGTTTTGTATCTGACGATGAGACATTGTTTAATGACATAGTATTTGGATAGAATGTACAGTTCTTTTTCATGTTTTTTACATGAGACCAGAAGGAATTTGGGTTCTTTTTGGTATCATGTTCTTTCATTCTTTCATAGAAAGAAAGATAAAGAAGTAACGAAGTAAATTAATTATGTACACATTATAAGTTATGCAAGTAACTAACGCTTATGACTCTAAAGTTTCATATCGTTTTAATAAACTGAAATGTAAATGTTCACAAACTGGTAAAGTTAATCTCGTGCCTGTGAAATTGAAATTACTAGTAGGTGGATACTTGGATGAAGAGATTATGGTGTACATTTAATATTATGTAGTTGTATAAGTAATAGCACTAATTCTTTGTAAATATATTATGTTAATACATGTCTGAGTTACAATCTCCGTTCTATTACTGCATAATTATATGTTAATAAAGTTTTCGTAATATCCTTTTAATCTACAAAAAAATAAGAGTTTCTCAACTGTACCTGTTATAATGTTATGACCTAATGACAAACGCCTTATAAGGGTTTTGGTTAAAAAAGAAGGACTTATAATGTTTTTTTGTCGGTAGGGAATGTTTTAAGTGAATAAAATTTAATTACAATTTTAAATGAAGCCATCATTTGAAGTTCAATTTAAATATGTTAGTAATTATAATAAAAATATCAAAAAAAAATCTTAGAATAACAATTTTACCATATTTTCATTTACATCAGAAGTTCCAAACTTTAAGTGGTCTCCAAGCGGCAAAGACTAACGATCTTCACTTAGGTAAAAAGTGTGTTGTTTTGTATGTAAGTAAGTTATACATTTAATTATAAACTACCCATGTAAGTTTGGATCGAACCTATTAATTATTAAGCACTTGATAAATAAACTCAGCAAAGGTTTTTCATGACTTAAATCGACCTTTATTTTAAATACCTTGAAAGGTTGAATACCTACTTAAACAAAAAAATTTTGAAGCAAGTCATTCTTAAAACAAATTTATACTAAGAACATTTTGAGTAATTTGTAGCCGTCCGCTGTTAACATTTTTCACCGGAGTTGAAAACTTTGTGTATTATCGTTTCTGAAAAATTAGGTTTCATACTTTTGCAAATAAGATATTTTGGGAGGACTCTTTACCTTAACTGAGGGTTAAGCAATCCAATAAGTGAGTGGGATAATCACTGTGTATGTACACTTTAAACAAACTTGTTATGTTACAGATAAGTTTTCCGTGAGAGCGTAAGTATCGCGGCCGTCTCGCAAGACCTGAGAGATGGCTTCTCGGGGCCGCGGTAAGATGCGAACTGACTCAGTCTTGCGAGTTCAGGATATCGTCGGGATTTCATTGCTGCGTGCGGATCTCAATCCTGAAAGTTAACCTATTTCCCCTCTCTTACGTTTTATTTTATTGTTGTTTTTGTTGCTCCTTGCTCGATAAATCACTGGCTGTTAAGAAAACATAAGACGCATCAGACCTTACTCGTAATAAACAACCATTGCGTTGCGGTAAAATTGGTGCACACTGCACGTGTAGAATTGCACTTTCATTCGGATTTAGATATTTTTGTTCTATATACAAACAAACAAACAAATATTTATTTGCACAATGTTGTGTGGTACATTGAGATGGAAAACAATTAATTCGAGATTCAACAAGGTTCTGCCTTATTTAGTAGTTATGCAAATTTATATGCAGGTTATTTTATATAATTAATAATCATGTATGTTACAATAGATTCATAAGTCAATAAATTAATAAAATTGCTTTATTATTGTTAGCACATGCTCAAAAAAATCAAATCAAATCATCATCATTCTGGTATTTCAATGGGGACTACCGTTTCTTTGCTCACCAGTTGGCGCCACTGTAGACTGAGGTCCGGAGGTATTAGCTGTCAAAGGCGATTGGCGCCGAAAAAAGTGTTATATCTTGAATATAATTAAGGTTATATTGTTTATAAATAACTACCTTGATATCAACAAACTAACTTCTGAAATAGTTGCTCTGAAGCCGCCTATTTTTGCGCTTTTTCTTAATTCCGCTTTTAAAGCGTTCACATTAATCGCCAAATAATTCATATTTGCGATATTTTACGAAGGAGATCACTTTCCAGCAGGTAAATTAAAGAAATTATAATTTATGCAACAAATTCCGCTAAAACCAGTACAAAGTGAATGATATTGGACCTCACGCGACACAAGCGCCTCTAGTGGCAAATTCACTAGCGATATCCATTGGAATAATTTTATTTACAAAGTTATAAATCAATTTAAGTAAATATATCAAGTCTGGCCATAAATACCTACTGTTAGCTGTTACAGACTTTTTAATTATTTTGGATTTGGAAACCGTATATGATTTTAAAAACTTCTTTTGATTCACATATTTTTTTGTGTTCATTATCAAATTACAATAATATGTAATGGGGTGTTTAAAGAAAATAGGATTGCTATGATCGCCTTGCACATAGTGGGTATGGAGCCGTCGGTCATATTCCAGACACTTCAAAAGCTGGGTATCAGCCGTATGTTCGTATATCAATGAAAACGCTTTCTGTTGCGATATGCAGGTGAAAGGTACAGAAATATCCTCTTAGCCGATGAAAAAAAATCACGATTGAAGAACCCTACAAAAAGCAAAATGATGAAATATACGGTCACAGTTCTAAAGAAGCTGCTCAAGTAGTCGGAAAGGTAACACCTAACACGTGGTCATTATCCTGCGTCAGTGATGGTTTGATGGTTTGGTGGGGCGTGTCTTATCAAGGAATCATAAAACTACATTTTTGTGAAAAAGGAGTGAAAACTTCTGCCAAAGTGTATCAAGATACAGTCTTGGATCGTGTTGTGAAACCTATAAGCACTATATATATTTTTTAAATATACCGTATTTCCAGCAGAACTCGACCCTTTAGACTTTAAATTATGGTCAGTTTTAGAGGTCATTGCCTGCTATAAGCGACAAGGCGACATTGAATCTCTTGAAAAATCTTTGAAGCAAGCATTGGCGAAAATTCCCTTGGAAACAGTGCGTAATTCCATAGATTCGTGGCCAAACAGATTAAAGGCTTGTATAAAAGCCAAATGTGGCCATTTCGAATATAATTTTTCTTATTTTTTGCTGAGACTTTAATGTAGGTATAAATTTTAAAAATATTGCAAAATGCATTATCATTTGTAACAGAACTTATAGCTAGACTAGGTACACACAGAAAATAGCAGATTCCGCTGGATTATTATTATTGTTAAAAATTAAATTAGCTAAATTACAATGCCCATCGTTGATCAATGACAAATATATTAGTTGATCTTAACATTTTGGGAACAATATCTCTCCCATTGGGAAGACAAAGAACACCTTGTTTTTGCTGCCGAACCAGTGACAAAGTTTTTACCTCTAAGATGTAGTCAAAATTAAATCGTCATAAAAATTGTATGATACAGTATCATACAATTAGAATAACATTTGGGTTTCATACACAAATGTTATTCTCATAGATTTTTATATTCTAGGTTTATGGTTATTCTAACCTGCTGCTATATAAAGGAGATTGGAAACTTATACGGCGAGACATACTCACGTAGGTACTAGGAACTTTGTTTGTTGGTTAATTATTAACAATATTTATAAGGGACTAGCGGTCCCCCGCGACTTCGTCCGCGTAAATTTTGGATTTCCCACTAAATACCTACAACATTACAACATGTTTATCAATTATTATTCGGTGCGAAACATCTTGGCATCATTTTCAATTAAATTACACAGATAACACAGATTATATAATAGACAACCCTACATTTCAGGTTTACCAATATTTAGCTATTTGGGAAAAATCGAGTTTTACCGCGAGTTAAAAAGGTACAGCGCCATCTATGGCCGATAAACCGATCCAAAGTCACTAAGAGCAGTAGAATCAACTTATGATTTTGATAAATATTAAACTCATGATATCTTTTGAATAGTATGTCCGATTTGAATAATTCAAAAAGTTATTTACAGGTATTGATATAACCTTGAATGTGAAGTTGTTTATTTGGATAAGGATTAATACCAAGGTACGAATAATGTAACCTACTTTGAACCGTCCTTAATCTTACATAAAAAAAGAGTTATAGTGGCGTATCTGTTATAGTTAGACATATAGTATCGCGGACTTTATTGTAGATAATGATGTTCTCTACAAAACTGTAGTACATTATTTTGCTCTATTGTCAATAGTTTTCGCAGCGTTCGCAATTAAATGATTTTCCTGTCACACCTTCGGTTACATAATCGAAGTTTTCATACGGATCCCTTACTTTTTTGATAATGTAATATAGCCTATGTCCATTGCAGATAAAGCAGGATTCTTATGGTGAAAGAATTTTTCAAATCGGTCCAGTAGTTTCGGAGCCTATTCGATGCAAATAAACAAACAAACAAACAAATCTTTCCTCTTTATAATTTTAATAATATTAGTATTAGTATATTAGTATTAGTATTAGTATAGATAGCAGTATTTTTCAAATGTGGGATTCAATTTACTTTTACGACATTGGCTTATATGTGTGTACTCTTATCTTATATACGATATTAGAATTAGGACGGTGCCTCCGTGGGGACTTGTTGGATTTTCTAACAAGTATTTCTCGGCGTTCGGATCTCCTCTCAGCGGCCGTAGAAAAGAGTAACACTCGGTATTGGGTCACGAAAGACGTTATTAACACAAGGGCCGTTTTCCATACAAACGTAGTCCCCTGTTTCCTCCCTGGATAATGCCAGTAGAGCAATAATTTTTATTACAAAAATCTATGGCCACTATTGGCATGTTTCTATGTTTTTCTTTTTTTCATAAATTAATTAATAAATGAGATATGAGCCTTCAAAAATCTAAAAAAATCGCCAGATTTCCACTGTGTTCTTAAAACATCCGAAAAGCAGATTTGGCTAAATTTTAGATATACGAACACGGCCAAAGCCTTTCTTTAATTTTTTATACAAAAAATATTTAAATTTGTCTAGTTTTGGAAAAGGAATCGAGGGACTACGAAACGTTGATTTTATGCGCTTTTAGTAGGTATTTTCGGTCCAAGATGCAGTTGTCTCTATCGCGCTCTGCGGGGGAGGGGTTCGGGACTGCGCGACAGCAATAAATTTTACAAATAACTATTTTCAATTCTCTCACCCTTAGCGCCCTTGTTCTTTCCTCTCAAGTGTGTATCGTGATTAATATACAAGGTGACCCAGTTCAGACGGTTATACATTTTTTTAGGAACTTGGCTTAGTGCCCCATCTGATCGTGGCAGGAAAAAAACCGCTGCGTATCCGACTACGAGTTACGATTTTTTATTTGAAAATTTAAAAATATTACTATATTTTACGGCTTTTTTTTCTTTAATGATAATTTTAGCTTTTTGTGATTGCAGGTTATAATACAGATACACACTGTACTCTCTCGAAAAAAATTCAAACTGATATGCAGAGTTTAAGTGCATTCAATTTTAATTTAATTCTGGAAAATTTACTGGGTCCGAACTCTACGGATTTTTTAAAAATGCAATTTAAAAAAATATAAGTGCTCAATATTCGCGATTTTTTGAAAACTGTAGTATATAACTTGTGCTCTTCCGATTGACATAAAAAAAAACTTATGTTAGCGTGCCAGGAAAATGATATATGATTTTTTAAAGATTGCTTACTTGGTAAGTCAGTGGTCAGAAAAAAATATATTAATTTTCAAAGATATTTAATTTAGTTAAAAACTACAATAATGTTCAACATGTCTGCCGTTGGCTTGGATACAGGCTCTGCATCATTTAAATTTTAAATGTCAGTATCATTTTCCATTTGTATTTGGATTCGTCTAGGATTACAAACAAATTGCGTTTAAACTAGTTTAATAAAGTCGTTATTTTAGTGAAACCTTTAATGTTAAGTTTTTGTTATATTATTAATAATTTTAAAACCAAGTTTTGACGTATTCCACTTAGAGCACCCGCCCGAAAAGCACCTGCGCGAATAGCAACTGGCCTAGACCACGAAGAGCACCTATCAAATACATATTAGCAGCCAGCACTAGGCTGCTGTGTTGTAGGTGCTGTTAGTGGACAAAAAATAAATTTTTATCCACGAATAGCACCAAATATCGTAGGTGCTCTTCGTGGACTAGGCCAGGTGCTAATCACGCAGGTGCTATTCGGGCGGGTGCTCTAAGTGGAATACGCCAAAGTTTTGTCCGCCGGTTTCATAACTGCTTACATAAGGATGTACCAACCTGAATCCCTTCCTTTGGGAACATAAAACTTAGTATGTAGTGTGGCAAATGGCAAATTTCATTTAAAAAAAAATGCAAACTTATCACATGTCATAATTTACAATTTATCATTAAGTACGAGTATGTGAATTACATTTGTAGATTATTGTTTTATTTATGGTCCTCAATAAACCGTCATTTTCATTATCAATAGCCCAAAAATCTTTCTAGTGCTGGATTCAGGCGTCTCCTAAATGAGGATTTTCCATTATAGCTATGCCTAACAGGCGTGTTGGCCATTAAGAGATTCACCAAAAATAGAAACAATCTTGTTTCTATGAAACTCTTAATCGCCAATAATGATGGCTACTGCCTGTCTTTATCTGGCACTACTCCTTCAGTTGCCTCTTACGACACCCATTGGAAGAGAAGAAATGGACCTATTCCTTTAATGTGCCGACACATGCCGTCACCATAGGACACCTTCAATATACATATAAATAAATTTAAAGCATAAATAGTTACTTGAAATAACCATTTGGCTCTAATGAAACAAAGATTAACAATTTGGTATGGAAAGGTCAAAAAGGTGTTGTGGTTCCGGTTTGGTGGTCGCATAATTGAAATTGGTTTACGGTACCTAAATTAGCAGCAGATTTAACTTATTTTTATTACCTAAATTACTAAATTTACGAAGAATATCCACCCAGTTTAATTTTTGTTTAATCCCTCAACCCCCAAGCGGCACGCGCCTGCCGCGATAACAATTGATTTCAATTGTGTCTGGAATAACTCACGATCGAGGGATTAAGAATTTCAATTTTAGTACTAAATATTATGTTGTAAATCTTGGTAAACTTATTACAAAATATTTGCATAACATAACATTACAATTCAGTGAAATCATAAAAGATACTGTATTTTTGCTAATTGTATCTCCTCGGCATAATTGATGTAGTATAAAAAACTCTAGGTCTTGAATAGTTATTTGACTAGACGTTTGAAAGTTTAACTCTAATGACCGTCTTTAAAAGGTTAAGAAAACATTTAACTTTGTATGGAAGTGGTACGGTCGGGCTCGGCCAAGAAAGTGGTTTATCATCACCCTAAGGTTGAAAGTCATTCGCGCGTCAGAGAACAACAGGGTTGATTTTTACTAGACAAGATTTTTACTGATTTTTACAGATGCTAATACTAAACCGTCATAGTCCCATCCTAAGGTCCCATCGCTATTTTACTGAAACTTGAAATTCTGTCAAAAGTGGTACATCACATTTTTTGGCCAACCGAACACCATTTTTTTACTGATTGTGTCAGGCTTAGAGCATTCAACCACATGAGTAAAATTTAACCATGCTCTAAGGGTCAGGTAAAAAAATATGCAAACATGAAAGTTAATTATTTAAGCGTAAACGATCAAGAATTTATCGTTGTAGTTTTAATTATAATGTATTATTTACTGTATAAATTAAGTTGTCGATGAACGATAAATTTACTCACAATTGAAACAAAATATTTATTAATCATTTGAATGAATTAAAATATTATGTACATAAATGTTTTTAACTAGACGATTATGTGAAATTTAAATTGTACCTACAAAAGCGTAAAATTATTTGAACCGATGCGTGATGATTGAAGGTGCTTTCTTGTTTAGTAGGTACCAACTAAATTTGGTGAATTATTTCATTCGCTACTCCTCTTAAAGAAAAAAAATCACATTATTTTGCAAGCAATATGCTTGCGTAAATTAGTCAATGCGAAAATATATTTTATCATTTCTCGCGGCTTAATGAGTCGGCGAGGGCAATTCATCAAAATGTGGTTTTGTAATGTTATGGACCTTGGATTTGGTTTAGTGAAACATAATAATATTTGTTCCTGGTTGAGGTGTTTACTCGTACATTTACAAGTAGATGCTGCTACTTAAATAAATTGGTGGAGCGCAAAATTTTACATACATGAACACAATATTAAGTCTGAAATTAACACAAACGCTTACTCAAATTTTATTTGTACCAAATACAAGACTCTACCAATCTGAGCATTATAATGCTCTAAGCCGCCGATTGGTAGCAAATGGCGTGCTTATTGCAGAAATAAGAGTGATCCGACGGTAAAATAAGTTTTATTTATCTTGTCTATGAATAAGACTGTCAAATGATTTGAAGTGCAATGTCAATTAACATACACTGATCACAACAAAGCAAATCTAAATTACTCAAAATATACTTAAAATACTAAAAAAATCAATTTTCTAAAATGTCTGCTTCATTAGATTCGGACCTGGATCCTATGGAAGAAATTCGTTTTCGAAAGAAACACGGCGCCATGTGGATAGAGATACAAAAAGAAACACATTTCACTTTCGATGAACTAGAACGTATGTTTATCTATATACAAATGGTCTTTAATACTAGCTATTACCCGCCACTTTGCTTCCATGGTGTTTTGGTTTTGCAACTATTCTACAACGTATATTTTATTATTCGGGATAATAAGCCTCTAATGCTATGCAGCTAGCCGAATTTGATCTGGATCTAGTATTCTATTCTGGAGTAATTGAATAACAACCATCCATCCAAACTTACAGTAGTAAAAAATGACTAAAATTTCTGTGTTCCTTTTTGAGTATCTTGGCATCTATGGATACGTTAACCTACGCGCAAATGCCACGCTGGAGGTAACTGGATCAGGGATGTTGCGAATGTTCGCATCTGCATCCGCAACTGCGGAACTTCCGCATCAATTTAGACATCTGCATCCGTATCCGCATCCGCCACAATCAATGCGGAAGTTCATGCGGATGCGGAACACAGGTCGCGACAAGAAAGAAATTAGACGGTGCTGGCGACTGGCGCGTGCCGTAAGCTTCTGCTAATTGACCAATAGGAGCAGGGATTTCGTTCGGTGACAAGTTTCGACGTGTTTGTCGTTTTTCGTACGGAAATCAAAAATTCTTCGTGTTTAATTGCGCTTATCGTATATCTTTACGAATTCTATCACGAGTTATTGGGTTCTATGTAAAAGTAGTTTAATTTTAATGAATAGTGGTCGCGTAAATGTGAACCAGTGACAATATCATTATATACTTATATTAGTGAATGTATGTATTGTGTGTTTAGCGAGATTTTTGCAGTTAACAAGTCTTAGTGAACTTACTATGCAACCACCGACACAAAGTGACGTTTGGAATTATTTTATCCCTATCCCTATTTCCCTTGGTCATCGCATCACGCGTGAACGGCTAGACCGATTTAGCTAATTATTTTTTTGTTTTGTTTGTTATTGTTAGGAGAATGTTCTTATAAAACATATGAAAAGAAAAGCAGTTGCAGAAAATAAAATCCAACACAGAACTTACCTGAGATTCATCATAAAAAATGATAATAAAATTAGACAAACGGAATGGAATCTTTAGATCCGCATCTGCATCCGCATCCGCGGATGTGTGCCTCTAAAAATCTGCCTCCGCATCCGCATCCGCGGATGTGAAAAAATCGACATCCTCAACAACCCTGAACTGGATGAAACATTGTATTGTCCAGTGGACAGTGCGTCAGGATAAACACTGGGGGCATTTTATCGTTTTGAGTTAGGTGCGATTTTACAACAAACATGTGCAGTCAGACGTGCAGGCGGGTTTCGTCGAATTGTTTTATGCGACGCGAAGTCATAACGCCGTTATTTTGTTACAATGAATGAAAGAAATAAAAGAGCCTGAGATGCAAAATACATCCACTTATCTACAAATGAAATGGATCGCTGATACAGTACATTCATTTATAATCCATACTAATTAATTAGCTCGCGATGAAATACGATTTCCACTTCATATTTTCAAAGAATTATTAATTCAATGTTGTGATTGATTTAATATACAGAATGGTTGCAATTGACCGTGATTTCAGTTCGCATATTATATTTGTCCAACAATGAAAAATACTCTTTTTTTGACTATGTTTTCGTTGCAAACATTGTATTTTAAGGTTTCAAGGTTGAATGGCAAAAACCAATATGTTTGTGAATCCATCTAGTATTCAAATAGCTCTTGCATATTACTGTTTCTACAGATGTTTTAATAGCTTAGTTGTAGTAGCGAGTTAAGGTACCTCTGAGTTGAAGGAAGCTGTAGCTTTAACTCTGAGTTAGCACGCACTAGTTAGTTTCGTAAGGATGAACTTACAACAATTTTAATAGAAACTTCATAAATGTACCAATGCACGCAACCTTTGGAGCGACAAGCTACAAAGTCGCAAGTTCTTAACTATCTTAGTAACATTATTATTGCGAAAATTTTTATGAATATTTTTTACTTAATCATCCTGAAGTTTGATACAGAGATAAATTAGTCAGAAACAACAAAAATGCTACTTTTTGTCCCGGCAAAATAGCCCGTGGGATGAACATGTTAATCGAAAGGGATCGCTTACATAAATACATGTATGCTCTTTTGCATAGTGTTAATTTTAAATCAGTAAGTCAGTTTTAGTTGTGAAAATAGGCTCCACGAGGCGCTTTTAAAGGTCCCAATATTTTAAACTATCACTGCTTCGGGACAAGTGTGAGTTAGTGCTGGAAAGAAGCAGCGCAAGAAACTCGGTCAATATTGGCAGGCAGTTGGTCGCTTTTTAATTGTTTACAATTAGATATGTGCCAGTTTAGCCTTTTTAAATAAATATTTTACCTGTCACATATTTTAAAACATTGGCATGATGTAAGCGATAAAGAGTAATTTATGGATATCATGTTGCGGAGTAAGGCCGCAGTTACCGTGAGTTCATACCGTACATACACCGTGAATATGTCTGATAACTATATTCATTAACTTGATGTAAACTTCATTTGAAACAGTCAGCGTAATAAAAGCATAAGAGTACTAGTTGCTTGCACAAACAGGCCGAATTCACCCTATTGAAGATGCGAATGGAATAGCAGAAATCAGGCCCCCAATTCCGCTAATTTACAAATAACTCATTACTATCTTAATAAATGTGTCAAAATATACGATTGAAATCCAATTACGATTTAATTGAACCATTTGTAAATTAGCGGAATTGGGGGCCAGGTTGTCGGTGCTAGTTATATTAGAATCCAAAGTTTACCTTTGTTACAGAAATCATGGTCATATTCTTTAAGATACAGAAGCGCGATGAAAAACCAGCGGGACACGATTTGATATCTAGGTATCGTATTTCGTACAGTTGGACTACAGGATTGTGTTATCTTCCTAATCTAAATATACCTACAGCGTGTTAGGTAAATGGTACCTACTATAAAAAAGCCAAAATAAAATTATTATTTTTTATATGGGTTGAGGGTAACAATTTGATTTACCACTGATTTCGTACGCGGGCAAATTAGAATTTGAAACTTTTTCATGGGAACCGTATCTTTTCCCAGAATACAAAGGTACCGATGTTCTCTTTCTGCTTATAAACTACGAGTAGCTTTGTGCCAAATTTTATCCTGATTCGCTCATACGTTCTGTCGTTATTAAGTAACAAACATTCATCCACACTTTTGAATTTATTAATTACTTGGTGTTGCCCGCGACTTCGTACGCGTGATCTTTGAATCCGACACAGGCTCACGGGAACCAGTTACTTTTTATGATAAAAGTTTGCATACGTGCTATTCCAGCTTAAGATTTTTATCAACACTAAATTTTATCTAAATCCGATATTTTATAATATTAGTAAAAATAAATAGGACAATAGACAATATTGAAATTAGTTTTATTTAATCATTTTCAGAATCTGTAACATTTCGTGTTTTTCTACAGTGGTTTTCTAGGCATTTTCAGACAAATGTCTGGTCTAAGATGGACCCAATACTTGAACATATGTTTATTTTTTAGGTCCCACTTTAGGGATGTCCTCCACACGGGCCTCGGGATGACCGACGCCTACATGATGGAGCGCGTGATGGTAGCCCTGGACCGAGGGACTTCTCCCTACGTTACTATGGCCACTTTTGCAAAGGCACTATCTCTTTATCTCCGTGGAGACCTCGAGGAAAGAATCTCCTACGCATTTACCGTGAGTGCTCTAAGTAACGTTAAATTTCATAAAGAAACCGAATTACACAGTCTCCTTTGAACAAGGAGTGCACGCTAACTTTATCTATTGTACACCACAGAAGGTCGCATAAGAATTAATTTCTACGAGGCAAAATGGGGCTCGCTTGAAATTAAAGTATTCAGTTTGCTGATTAAAAGTTTTTTTTTTAGTTTGATGAGATCTTTTCAAGTGTAAATCTAGTTCCTATTTTGTTATCATTTAGTTCATGTTTAAATCTTTTAATTGTAAATGACTCTGCCAGATTGTTCTCTCTTGAAAAATCTAGTAATAATTTACTTCCTGTAAAATCTAGTAAATGAAATCATGAAATAAGTTTAAAAATTGAAATTATTTCAAATGCACTACTTTCTGGAAACAAACATGTATGGAATAAACAACTTTAGCTGCCAACTTACGTTTAGATACTCCGGCAGGTACAGTTGGGTACACTTTCTTAAGTAAATATTTTATACAGATATATATTTAAAAAAATAGGTAGGTACAACCTAACGGATTTGGATTTTTACACGCTGTTTTTTGTATCACAATAATTGTTTACTCGTAATAATAATGTCTGATTTCAAAAGAAAAGCGTAAAGGGTGGCGAAAGCAAAGCGAATTATAGATGAAATTACAATTAAAGACTGGCAAACCTTTTCTTGAATGTTCTGATTGGTCTTGGTTTTGTCATAGAATAATACTGAAAATACATTTCCTGGAATAAAAATATTGATAGCCTTAGGATAGACTCGAACACACAGCCTTCTTCTAGCCTATACCAGCATTTACCAGTCGTCAAGTCCCACCTAGAGCAAATGTTTACTGATTTTTTTTTTAAATTACTTTTTCCCGCGAATTCGTTTGAGTAGAATTTTTAATTTAAAACTATTTATGAAATTTAAAAAGTAGCTTATATGTTATGCCAGCTAATAAACTAACATCGTGCCAAACAGTCAAATCCGTTATATCAGATCTATTATGTATTTCCATACAAACTTTCATCCCATATTTTTATTTTACCCCTTGAGGGTTAAATTTGAACAAACTTTAAATGACATTTTTATTTATATCTAATCAACAGCTTAAAAAATAAATTTCAAGCTTTAAAAATGACTACACCTTCGTACTACCTTTCAACCCCAATTTCAACCCCTTACACCCATTTTTTCGCATTAAAAAGTAGCCTTTGTTCTCAACCAAATTTCATTTAAATAGGTTCAGTGGATTTGGCGTGAAAGCGTGACAGACAGACAGACAGTCAGAGATATTTTTACAAACTAATTAGGTATATTCGTTTATCAACATATCCGAAAACTATTACAATTATCAATGTCATCTTTAATAAGTTCAAAAAACATGTTTAGCAAATAAAAAAAAACTGTTTATACGGGTTATAATCATACGACTGATGAAAAGAAAATGACACTTATGACTTATCAGTTTCATTATCCGGCAAAATGAAAACGGCTTGAATCCGGTAAGCATTTATTATCCGTGACTGTACCTTCTCCTGTAACAGGTTGGGCATAAAAAAAAAGCCAAATGCGTTAATTAAACTGTTTTGCTTTCTGTTCACGAGTTGAACCTTATTTGTTTCTCTAAAATGAACTGGAATTATCCATTGTTGAATAAAATATTTTTAAATTCTTAGCTGAATGCGTTTTCTACCTTTTTATTTCGCCTGGAAATAAGAGTAATTAGTAGACTTACTAGAGCTATAAGAATAGCAAAATTAATTTATACAGCTTTTTAGGGTGGCGTAGTTAACAAGGACTCTAAGGTTATTGTTTATCTGTGAATTTGCCAAGATACTTTTACTACTAAAAAATGGAATTTAACTTGGATGTGTTAAATTGGTAAAATAAACTCTTGAAATGTCTTCAAAAAGTATGAACACATTTTTCTGGGTTTTAGTCAAGTGTAAATTGTATAATTCTATAATTGTTAACAAAACGATTGTTTAAATTTTATACATAGGTGAGAATCTAAATAACGACGTGAAAGGAAAAGGTGCCCTTCGGTTCGCCTAAAATTTAAAGTCCTAATTTCATTTGGCCGAACCTAATTTCACTTGCTTGCTTGCATGCATGCTCACTTATTTGCAAGCATGCATGCATGCATGACTATTTCAAATATTGATTAAGTTTTTAACTTTCTGCGAATAAAAATTTGGAACTGTAAATGGTAGGTGTTAGGATATTATATTCGGCTAAATGTCTCTATTGGGAAATTATAATACGACGATATAAAGTTAGGCGTACTAAAATTAGGCTAAACACGATTAGGAAAAGTAAAAATGTGCGAAAAAATTTTAGGCTGATAGTTTGTGTGCCAATGACAATTAGGAGTACAAATAATTCGGCATTCCGATATATACCCGAAAGTAAAACCATCACCGCTAACGAGTTAAAAAGTTAAAGTCATAGATAGATTAAAGAGTTAAATATCAGATCAACTTATTTTTACTAGAATTAAAGTGTTGTTGGAAGTTTAAATCAGTATATAAATTATTTTTATCTCTTCCGTGGATAAAGTTGACTATATAAATAAATACCAACTTGGAAAAAGAAAAAAACAAATTCCATTAAAAATACATAACTCTATTTCAGGTAAGTCACGTAACACAGGTGGTAAATTAAAAAAAACATGCAAAACATAAAATTTTTATATGGTTGTTTTTATATTTAATTTTTATGTTTAATTTTATTTTGTTTCAATTTTTACAGCACGTGTGTGCCTTAATACTATGTTTATAAAGATTATATTCATAAGAATACAGTTGCGTTGCGTATTTGATATACCTACTTAAGTAATCTTTATTTGTATATCAGTTTGCATGCTCGTTCCCGGACATATATTTGGCTGATTTTTAACATCTTTATTTGTGATAATATTACTAAACTCTATAATAATAGCTACCAGACTTCGTCAGTCAGTTCTATCCCATGTGTCAAAAGAAGATGTGAGTAGGGCGCTTGTAGAGAATAATAACATCGAATGAAAATCTTGATAAACAATATACAATAGTTGGAAACAAAACATATTGTAGTCATTTCGTTTCTAAGAATTTTGATTAAAGTAATGCTGTATTTTATCTCTGTCATAGAAACTAGGCAGTAAAAAAGTATTGTCTCCAGTGTTTTAGGTGCTGGCTGGGCAATTAAAAAAGGAACGAGCGTTAAATAAGTATTTTTATTATTTTTTATTAATTGCTTAAGCTGGCTTTTTAAATTTCTAACTTATGTGATAAATAAATATTTTCAGACATGCTATACTGGGCCACACAGAGCCAGTCCCAAACTAAGCTACTATTAAGAAGCTTGTCGTATTGGCTACTAGACAATCGATAAACTTACTTATATATATATATATATATATATTGTAAATATATGCTTATAATACAAAGAAAACACCCAGACTAGTACAAACAGACAGTGACTCAGAAGCAGCGTTTGCTACCACTGATCCAAATGGTAGTCAAAATGAGATGGTTCGTGACCCCGCGTCAAAATGGTACAATAACTGTCACGTTTGAGAATTTATTTATTTTCAAGATTTTTAATCTCACGGTTTGGGGAAAAATGCCACGCGGTGTCAACACTCTCAAAAGCTTATTAGGAAAATGTTTTCATGACTGTTTTTTATACAAATAAATTACTAGTGTAGTAAAAATTTATGCCTAGTTAATTTCCTTGAATAAAAATTTCGACTGCTTGAGGTAGGTCTCAAATCCTCACCCCTCCACTTACCGGGCGACTGCTCACGGCCCCAATTCCGCTAATTTACAAATGGCTCAATAGAATCGCAATTGCATCTCAATCTATACTCTCAACAATGTCAAAAGTCTTTGAAGCGCTGGTTCATTCAATAATCTACAAACATATACATAAATATATAATCACAGAACATGCGGTTTCATGGCAAAACGGTCTACTAACACTAATTTGACCCTCTTTACATCTGAATTAATGGAATCAGTCGATCAGGGATCACAAGTAGATGCGATCTACACAGATTTCTCGAAGGCGTTTGACAAGGTGGACCACAAACTACTTCTAGATAAACTTTATAAATTTGGTATTACTGATTAGATGCTGGATTGGTGTCGTTCTTATCTCACAAACCGTTTGTCGAGAGTGGTTGTGGACGGAGAACAATCAGAGCCCTTCGTAGCGCTGTCAGGTGTCCCACAGGGCTCTGTTTCGGGGCCCCTTTTCTTTAACGTATTTATCAATGACATAGCAAAGATTATAAAAAACAGCAAACTTTATCTTTTCGCTGACGATCTCAAGTTGATGGGGACAGTCACATACGTAAAAGATTCCAAATACTTGCAAGAAGACATTGACAAACTTGGCGAATGGTGTAACAAAATAAAATGACTTTAAATTCTTCAAAATGTCACCACATAAAATTTACCAAAAAGTGCAACAAGGTTTGCAAGTTACAATTGCTGGTGAAAATATTGAGGAAGTTACAGCCATCAGAGACCTTGGAGTCGTAATTGATAGTCAGTTGAGGTTCTCGGATCACATAGATAGAATCATTAAAGAGGCGAATAGATCACTGGGATTTATCATCAGAAGTACAAGAGACTTTAAAAAGCCCTCAACAGTCATCCTGCTTTATAATAATTTTGTAAGGAGTAAACTTGAATACTGCAGCACGGTCTGGTGTCCTGGCTATAAGGTACATATAAACAGGATAGAGAGAGTACAGAAAAAACTACCGTCTTCAGCCGTCAGCCTATCTTACCGTTTTACGGCTCCTAGAACATTAAGAACTTACACAGACAAGGCGAAATATTTCCGTCTAGATCTACTTTCTGTACGACGTATATACCAGGACATGTCCTAACTCCATAAATTAATAAACAACTGCATTGACAGTTCCACATTACTTAACAGAACTAGCTTACAATTCCATCGCGAATTCCAAGATACCCGTGTAAATTATTCAAAATTAAATTCTGCGGAACATGGATGGGTCGCGGATCACCTGTTGTTCGTCTGACTCGTCTGTATAATAATCTGAGCAAGATATTACCAGAACTTGATGTTCACTTTCAGAGCCTTCCTAAATTCCTTAAGATGCTTAAGTGTTATGACCTCAGTACCTTTGACTACACGTAGTTGTTATTTTTGTTTCATTTTTTATTTTTTCTTTTTAAATTTTTAATGGTATATCACAATTGAAATTAACTTTAAAAAGCAATATAGTAGTTATTAAAATAGTAAAGAAGAAGAAATTCATAAAATTTTAAGCAATAAATGCATGCTTAGGTTACCTGTGTAACTGTAAGAATAGTTAGCTATAAGCCAAAAAATGTAAATATCCATATTTTAAAATACTGTTCCTTATGTTGGTAATTCTGCAATTATATTCAGCCATTTGTAAATTTGCGGAATTGGGACCAAGTTGAGCTACCAGGCAATTTTTGTGTTGAGGAATTTATTCAAGGTTTTACGCCATAAGACAGCTAAGTTTCATCAATGTTTTTGGTTAGTACGGTCGGCCAAGAAAGTAGTGTACCAGTTTTGAGAAAATTTCATGTATCAGTAAAATAGCGATAGAGGGACTAACCCCCGTATTTATAAACAAGTAAAAGTAATTACTTGACTACAAGTAATTACTTGAGAGACAATTTGTATGCCTTAATCAAGAAATTACTAGAAGTTATAACTACCAAAATTTAGCATTTTCAGCCAAATAATATGACTATCAATGGTGACCAATTGCTTTCACTTAAGCACTAGGTATGAACACTTTAAGTTATGACTTTCTTAAGCAATAAGTAATTACTTCTTTATAAATACGGGGGTAAGACGTTTTAGTATTAGTAGCTGTCAGAATATATTTGCATGGGAAAATCAACCCTGTCATTTTCTGACGCGCGAATGACTTTCAACCACCAACACCCGAGAGAAATATATTTACAAATATTTAACAAGGAGTTAGGATGAAATAGCTTTTTAAAGTTATGTAAAAAAATAAGCAAATAAATATTGCTAGTGTAAATTGAAAATCAGCACCTATCGCATTAAATAACCACTTTATTATAAATTAAAAAACATGTGAGAGTTCATACAAAGATAATAATTTTACAGTCTGCACGATACTAATTAATTGAGGTTCGATAGCTCGACACTCACAAATAAACCGAGTCAGTCATCAACGTGGCTTAATATCCATTAAAGTATTATCATATTAACTACTACCACTACAATCAGTAGACAATTTAGCTTTAAATCTGTATTTATGATTATTATTATTCTGTTTAGATTACAGAGAAAAGTGACGGATTTAACTCGGTCTATTAGGATTTTGCATTAAATTGCTTTGATTTGTCTAGCTTCGAATAAAATCTACACAGCGATTTTGGTCACGCGCAGACTAAAGCCGGGTCCAGACGAGTGTAACATGTAATGTAACACGAATTCCACGTATGGACGGCACTACGAGCGTTACACGAAATGCTCGCGCCGGCGCTCGCACTGGTCCATACGTAGAATTCGTGTTACATTACACGGTGGATTACATTACTCGTTACACTCGTCTGGACCCGGCTTAAGGTGTTTGAAAGCATATTAATAACTACCGCCTCAAAATATTACTATCAGTTATGTTCATCAAATCCATGCGATTTTAGGCTAACCGTGTCTGGAGTTTTTGCAGTTTCGTTAAGCTTTGTGGACCTTATGTGTATAAAGGGGTCCCAACAAGTGCTGACAGTTTCCAACTATCACCTTTATTGAAATAAGGGTGTTTTTATTTTAATTTATTTAGCTTCACGCACCACCTAGCTAGGTACGTAGTGATTTTTTTTAGTTATTTAGGGCTTCATCAAGTTGAATGAAATATTTAGGTTTGCGAAACGCATGAACGCATGTTTTTCAAACCGGAAATGTTTTGTTTTATCCAAGTTCCTATACTCCTTTTTGTTTGTACTGTGTTGATTTATTTTTCTGAAAACCGCGTGAGTTCGGTTATTAGTATGAAAATAGTAGGGCCACGGTTGTGTCCGTGAATTTTCATCGCTGGATAGGTACAGTTTTCGTATCGTTCGTATTTGTTTGAAGGATTATTCAATTTATATTATTTGAGATTTATAAAATGACGAAATTAATCTGATACAGCATAGTGAAACAGTTACATTAGGGAAATGAATGCATTTTGTATCAAAGGAAAATTATGATGTGGCTTATTTTTATTTTTCGTTGCTCCTCCTTTTGTTTTTATTGGAAATTGTTATTGTACGGTGCCAAATGTTCGCTTTGTTTCATGACACTTTGACTTAAGAATGATTAGCAGTTGGCCAAGAAAATATACAGGTGACTTTTTCATCACCTTAATTTTTTTTTATGGATGTTTAGTATCGTATTTAGAGTCCATTTATAAAATTATGTCCATTTTAAAATTATAAAATATTTTTTGCAACATAATTTTAAAGTTTTACGGTCCTAAGCCCGATAAAGTGTAAAAGGAAAATCAAAAATATATAAATAAAAAAAAAAGTGTAGATATTTGGCGGATATTTTCGAAGTGCTCTTTATCTTGACATTTTTGTACTGGACTATACCAAAAGACAAAACACGTCATTTGTTTTTGTCTCATAGATTGTTGTATTAAACTTTGGAAGGTGATTAAAATTTCATCCTGTATATGTAGATACCTTACAATTAAAAGAAGTAACCTATTTTAAAAGCTGCTTTATTTACCATCTGCCCTAAGTAATTAACAAGTGTTCCAATATTTTTTCTTTGTTTTGTTTAATATTTCAAACCAAGATATACAAATTGATAAATACCGCTTCATATGTTTTGCTACACTGATCCCTGACTACACTTTCTAGGTTGAGATAACTTTGATTTAACTTTAAATTTACTTTCAGTGCTATGACCTGCTGGGGGAAGCGTCTCTTAGAAGGGAAACTATGTATCAGCTGATGAAAAAGAGTTTAGCGAAAGCTTCCAGAGATGATGACGTAGAAGAAGCTGTAAAGGTTTGTCATTAGAATATGTTTTTCACCCGACGAAAAGAAGTAAAATAACAGCCTATAATCATCCCACTGCAGGGAAAAGGCCTCCATCATTGAATTCAAGTTATCACAGCAATGATGGGTACTGGAATAATCACCATGCTTGCCAAATGCTGGTTGGTGATCACAAACCCGAGCAATGTTCGAAGATTTGAAACTTTTTTTTGCCCGACCCGGAGATCGAACCCAGGACCCCGAGATCTTGGCCCGGTATTTAAACCACTAGACCAACGGGGCGTTCAAACGAAAAGAAGAAAGTCTCTCAATTCGACGCTTCTATTTATTTTATTTATGAATGTATACTTTTTGCCAGGTAGACTTCGTTTAGCTGAAAAATAAAAAATAAGTGTTATAAAAGTGAAGTATAAATTCTGAAGTATATACTCCTGAATTAAAAGCAAACTCAACGCAGGTGGAGTGTTCATAAACAGACGCTAGCTTACTTCGCATCACCACCATAAGCCAAGTAGCGCCATCGCACACGTCCAGACGTAATTTATTGTCATGTAAACCAGCGCCCCTAGCGGCTTTTTCACCAATTCCTATTTCACGCATCTGAAGACAGTCTTCATCTTCAGACAGCGCCTTTTATTTAGAACCGCCTTTTCCTTACATTAGAATAGTGTTCATAGATGGCGCTAGTAGTCTGAAAAAGAATAGAATCATGGGATCTATTTATTGTTATGTAGGTCCTATAGAAAATTCTTAGTAAAGAATTTAATAAATAAATAGTAAACGTTATTTATGGACGGAAGAGAATTATTTGCCCAATCATGGGATCCTGAGGTTAGATTTGATTAGATATTTAAAACAGGGCCATTGGAACTTGTCATTATGTTTAGCGGTTAAGTTTAGTATATCTTTTAAATATATTTTGACGACCATTTGGATCAGCGGTAGTTAACGCTGCTTCTAAGCCATGGGTCGCGGGTTCGATCCCCGCACAGTACAAGTATTTGTGTGCATGAACATGTCTGTTTGTACTGGTCTGGGTGTTTTATATGTATTATAAGTATGTATTTACAAAAAAAAAAAAAGGTATATAAGTAAGTTTATCGGTAGTCTAGTACCCCATACGACAGGGTACTTAATAGTACCTTAATTTGGGACTAGATGGCTCAGTGTGGCCCGGTGAGGCATGTCTTAAATATTTATTATTTATTATTATTATATTATTTATATTTATTTGAAATGCTATACCTATAGAAGAATCACACTGATAGCTCAGTGTGATTCTTCTATAGGTATAGCCGGTCCGGTCAATTAAACTAGTTACTTTTAATTGCTAAAATATCAAATAAGTATAGTTACTTTAAGTTTGAAACTTTTAATTAGTAGGTAAACATAACACCATAGAATGTGTTGCAGTCTGACGTAGTAGTTTTAACCCGTCGTAGCAATTAAGGGCAGGGAAGATGGGGCCAAAGTAACAAAGGAAAATTTTAACATCGCGGCATCGGTTGATTTCTGCTAATATAGCACAAACGCGTGTGTTCGTCAGCTTTAATACGCACAAGGACTTGTTTTGCACCTACTGAAGCTCACTTTGTTCAAAAATGTCTTATGTTACTCGTATTTCTGCCCCGAGTCTACCCTATGTCGATCTCAAGAAGTTTTTGTTAATACATTATATTTATGATATGCTGATGTTGTGGATCTACGAAAACGTTCTGTTGTTTCGTGTACAACATCACCTCCATAGGTGCACAGGAATATATTAGGGGTTAAAATATGAAATTGCCGTTTTATTGTAATAGGTTCTTTGAATTGACATAGAATCTTCATGGTTTGAGGTTTTCGAATGAAACTATTTTCACATGGTTTCTATGATGTTCTTCTTTTAAAAAATGTGAAACATTTGAAAATCGACTTTCAATTGTTTTTGTTATTTAACTTAGACAATAAAGATGGATACTGCGAAAATTCGAGTGGTTTTTGAATACGAGTTCCGACGCGGAAGTAACGCGGCAGAAACAGCCCGCAATATCAATGTTGCGTTTGGAGAGGGATCTGCTAATGAACGCACCGTGCGATTTGGTTAAACGCTTTCGTGATGGAAACTTCGACTTGAAGAACGAGCTACGAGGAAGACCGCCCACACAGGTGATTAACGATGAATTAAGAGAGATGGTAGAAGCCGATCCTAGTCAAACTACCCAGGAATTAGCGGCATGGTTTAACGTAAACTTACCCACAATATTGACTCATTAAAAATATACTATAATCTATAATAAAATATAATAGAAACTAATAAAATAAAAAATACGAAAAATGGGTGCCTCATGATTTGACTGATGTGCAGAACGAAACGCGTGTTGAAACTTGTGTTGCCTTGTTGAATCGGTACAGAAATGAAGGAATATTATATAAATAAAAAATTAATATATAAGTGGATTCATTATGATAAACGTAAAAGAAAAATGGAATGGCTGACCCCAGGTCAAACGCCACAACAGTGTCCTAAAGCAAAACTTACCAATAAAAAGGTAATGGTAACTGTTTGGTGGTCTCAGCATGGTGTTATTCACTATAGTTTTCTCCGATTTGGTCAATAAATAACGGCGATGTCTATTGTGCCGAACTCCGAACAATGTTGGCAAAACTAGCAGTAAAACAGCCCCGACTCATGAATCGATCTTCACCATTATTGCTCCATGATAACGCGAGACCTCATACAGCAAAAGAAACCGTTTTGACCCTTCAGGAACTGCAATTAGAAACCATTCGAAATCCTCCGTATTCGCCAGACCTTGCTCCAACGGACTACCATTTTTTTCGTGATTTGGACAATTATCTACGTGACAAGAAGTTTTCTTCCCAGGAGGCAGTACAAAATGCTTTCACACAGTTTGTGCATTCTAGATCCTCAGAGTTCTATCACAAAGGCATAAATGACCTTCCTATTAGATGGCAGCAATGTATAGATAATAATGGTAACTAATTTGATTAAATAAATTTGTTAAAAATTAAAAAATAAACAATTTTGATTTTGATTTTAAGTACAAATCGGCAATTTCATACTTTAACCCCTATTAATATACTATGATATACATTTATATCATAGTATAAATTAGGGAAATTTGCCGTATCTATCTTATCTTCTTATTACTCGTCATATATAAAAGAAAGTCGTGTTAGTTACACCACAAGTCGAGAACGGCGGGTCTGATTTTTATGATTTTGGTGTTTTTGAATTTGTTTTCAGGAATAGTACAATAACTACCCAAGTTTTCAAAACATTGAAAACCTAACATCACAAATAAAATGAGTTTCTATATATTTTTGATGACAATAACATTTAAGACGTCAAAATCAAATACTACTCTAAACGTAAATTTTAACGTATTCTGGTTCCGGCGCATAAAAAAATAGTGTTCCCTTCTAGTCCCATGGGTGTCATAAGAGGCAATCAAAGGAGTATTGATAGAAGAAGAGACATCTTCTCTCCGGCACTTTTCAAACTGCCATCGTCAACCGGCGTCCAAATCAGCTAAAAAAATCTGGTTAAATTTAACTTTTTTAATTTTTTTATCACGAAAATATATACCTACGTTCTCGTAGAATAAACTTGTTAGTTTCTTTATTGTCAAATAAGTCACGTAGGAAGAGAAAAGAGACTGCAATTCTATTATGCTGGCACTACACAGCATTGCCTTTAAAACTTTTTCAGTCTTCATAAACTACGAGTATTTCTTTTTAATTTTAACACACAAACAATAAGGAAAATAGCACCAGGGCCTCGTTATGGCTACGAGCTACGAAGGACCTTGGCTCAGCCACTTACTAATTGAACCAGGCAAGGTCGGCCCGCCATCCGCTACAAGTGCTGTAGGGTTACCAAAGAAATAGATTGACATGATTGTTCAGGGTATAATATAGGCTACATTTTATCTACAAACGACTCTACGCCACTAAACAATTTTAATTTACCACTATAAAATCAATTACGATTTCTCCACCACGCTGAGCTGTATGCGGTTCAGTTATCCCATTTTATTGGATTGTGAAAAGTCAGCATAATCTCATTTATCATTGTTTTCGCCACTTGTAACAAAGTTACAAAATAAAATTGGACATAACCAACCAGCCGATATTTTTATTGTTGATGGGAAACGTTGTGCATTGGTGGCAATTTAATTACAACGCTGAAGTATTTATTCACCTACAACGCTTAAAAATCGTGATTTTCGTAACTCGCATGTCGTTTGTTAATGCTTGTCTTTGTTGTCGTTGTTTTATGTTTTAAGCAATAAACGTTTTTTTTATTTATGTAAAAATAGTTATCTTAAAATGTACAAAACTGTTATTTTAGCATTTTACGGCATCTTCGTATTGTGCGGTTACCTTCCAAGGATGATGGCGTACCCTCTAAAGCACTTTTATACAGAAGTAACTAGCTGTTCATCTCTATGCATGCATGCTGCTGTTGCATAACGGTAGATTTATTCCTTTCTAATACCAAAATCTAATATTAGTGGTATTTGTTGTAATCGTTATTAATTTACTATTCCGAATGAATACCAAATTTTAAAAATATAATAGAAAATTAATAACGATAATAACAAATACTACTGGTATTAGTTTTTGTTATTAGAAAGGAATATTTCTAACGGTAATCTAACGGTAGGTATGACATAATTAGCTGCTTATACACGCATTCTAAACCACCTGGTAAACGAAACCCACGTTATGTGACCATTATGTATAACATCATGGCAGTGTTATTTAATCAGTCAATAAAATATTTTTTGAAAAATATAAACATTTATTCTGACCTTTAATTTTGTAACACGCTTTAACGCGCCAGAAGTATTATTTTGCTTGAGCGACGATCCAGATGAATGAATATTACACGGCTACATCCGTGCGCGTCACAGCGTGTTTCAAAATAAATTTGCTGAACCAACATTTATGAATTTATAAAAACAATTGATAAAAACATGAAAATAACGCTGCCAAGATGTTATACCTACATAATGGTTACATATCGTGGGTAGGCTTCGTTTTACAGGTGGTTGAAGTTGCACCGTGTATTTAAACATCTCTATAGATGGCTAGAAAATGCCCGCAATCGATAGCTTGAAAATTAATAAATGTGTTAAAGTTTATACATTTACACAATATTATAAATATTCCAAATTGTTCGACAGTGCGAGATTTTATTGAAAGCAAGCAACATAAGCTTATCTTTTGCTTAGGTACTATCTGCCCGTTCGTTTAACTTTAAAAGCATTCAAACGTCATGTTACATATTGAGATGTAAGCTCCTTAATGAAGCAGCGTCCTTAGAGTCAAGATTGCTGTATATCTTTAGGATAGAGGCGAGTTTGGACTGGCAGCAGCACCAGCTACACAGCAAAAGCCATCGAAAGCAACCATAGGCAGTTGCCACGGTGAATAAGTTAAAATCAACCGACATCAAAGGATGTCGGTTGTACACGGCACAATTCGTACTGTGACCCAGTTGCTCGATATAATTTGAATTAGGTATGCAATAACGAAAAAGCTCCTATAAAAGAAATTTGTATTCTATTTACGATATATTTTTAAACCATTTATATAAAACTTAATGTAGGTTCCAGAAAACTCAAAACTTAAAAACTTGTTACATATTTTTTGGGTCAAAAAAAAAAGAGTAAAATTTGAATATGTAAATAAAATAGTCAGTGAACGAAATAATTTGACAGGGACGCGCCCGAAATGAGGGCACATTCCATAGAGTTGCGTCTCTAGCCATTTATGAAAACCTAAATAAGTATTACTTAGGGAAAATAACATTACTTTAAGTGGATTAATGTTCTTGCTCTCTCCCTCTCTCTCTTTAATGTCATGTGATATATTACAACTGTAATGTATACATCCGGCTTCTAGAGCCATCTAGCCAGTTCAAAAATTGAAGACAGAATGAAATAATTCACAGAAAAATCCAAAAATGTCCGATTATGAATTACGTTCATATAAAATTAAAATAAAATAAAATAAAAATAAAATAAATATATGCCATGACATATTTTTTATGTAGATAATACTTTTACAGAAACTATGTTTATTTTTCAGGAGCTTGTGGATATTATACTAAAACGGATGGATGCGGATCTGGACGGAGTGATCAATTTCAAGGATTTTCACGATTCGGTAGTGAAAACTCCTTCATTGCTGGAACTCCTTGGCTACTGTCTTCCGGAGAGGCCAGCCGTCTACTCATTCTTAGCCACTTGGTGCCCGAATTGGCGCAAAATGTGATATGGGTCTACTCACACACTGTACCTTGTTCAACATTGGTCAGCGACAAGTACCTGATGTTGTTTACGATATTAGTAAATTGATTTTCAATTATAATTTATTTTTTAATTGGCGTGAGGCTTGTTACGAGAAATCCCATAAACGCATCCTACTAATTACTGTTGGTATTAATCGATTCCTTACTTCGGTCTGCGTAACATAGGCTACCTTTTGTTACAAAAAAGCTACATGGCAAAAAACGACGATATTTTACGACAATAAATACGGGCACTAACGAATGTGGTTCAAATGAAAGGAGAAAAAATTCTGAGTACATTAATGTTTAAACCATATAGCAAAAATACAGGGTTACTTAAATCATTGCATTTTCGCAGACGGGTTTTTAAAACTATTTATGCTGGTTCAATATAGGTATATCTTTGTCAAATATCAATACCCAGGCACAATATCAATAAAGGACAATTTTATTACTATGGAGCTTGGTACTAAAATCAAAACTCCATGAACTTGGCACTGATATATAACAGGTGAAAGAATTAATTATTACGAACACATTAATGACTGATTTAATAATTTAAAGACCTCCGTTTTTTATTTATTTACTTAAAGAAAAAATGTGTTTTAGGTCCATTTATTTATAGCAACATTATTATAGATAGCAGCGATTTAAAAAAAAAACCTGGCTGACAGTTGTCAAATCTATCAGTCTTACGATTTGTATTTTGTACCTACCTATTTTGTTATTGTATTGTATTATTTGTGTTTATGATTATTGTTCGAGGCAAAAAACAGTCGATAAACGTAACGGCGTGTCCCCTGAGTAGATTTTTGTTGTGTTGGACCCGTCGGACCCGGAGTTTCGCCGATTAAAACTACGTTACTACGCTAAGCATTAGATCAAAATTGCATTTTGAACCTTTAAAAACGGCAAGAAATGTATTTAAGACGCCATGCATTTATAATTGTGCGATGCATCAAACACAGGCGCGGAACCGTACCTATATATCTACTTCAATAACTGTTTCTAAACTATACAAAAACTGTGATTAATAAATAAAAACTGTATACCTACCTATCTACAGTTTTGTCTCACTTTGCATTTATAAACCAAAACATATGAAATGATCGTCGTGTAGTTGTCTGACTGTAAACACATAACTTAAAACAATGTATTATAGTTTTATAATTTTGTTGATCATAACCTTAGAATAATAACGCTTAGAACGATAGTTTCACTCATAATTTCGCTAAATATTGAAGTCGCTCACTTATCTTTATGTGCGTAAAAATCACGTAATTACGTCTGCTGGCACACACACAAGCCTTTAAATAATGTAGCAAGTAAAATGACATTTCCCTAAAAAGTGGGGAAATTGTTGCAATGTTCCAATTTTAACTCGCACTGGCCTAAAATGAGTCGCTTAATTCACGCTATATTCGATTTCATACTAAAGTCATATATTCTACACGGCGACGCAAAATGAGTTTTCTGAGGCTTAGAATATTTTTTGACCAAAAATCACAAATCAAAAATTGACGGTCGTTTGGCCTCAGCTTTATGCAAATTGTTTCAAAATGTGTAGGTAAATAACTCGTAAGAAAATATCACTGTACTACATTATTTATCAATATATTATATGTTAGTTAATAAAAAAAATACGATTTACTGATTCATAATCTAATATACAACGTGTTCCTTTTGATATCCCATAACTCTAGGGTATTAAACAGACAGAGAGTAAAGGATCAAATTGCATAATGAATTATTTTTCAATTATAATTTTTTTCTGTTCAATTTTTTCCTACAAAATAATTCTAAAAAGACACGACTGTTTATGTAAAATACCCTTACCTTGTTATGAATGAACTTTTGAATGAAAACGATTTACTCGTACCTACTTATCAATGAAACACCCACACACGTCAATGTTTTTTACAAGTTACGCTCTCCCGCTACTTTACTAGGTACTACACTTTAGTGTAAGTTTGCCAACGTCTCGCAAAACTAAGGATTCGCCATATTGGTTACATTTTTTTAACAAATTTAATTAAAATTGATGTTATAAATTCGAAACTATTGATTTTTGAACCACATATTAGACGCTGTATTTTGGAGGAAATTATTGCAATAAATTAAACCTTAACATTAACCACAATTATTATTGTACCTACTTGTTTTGTTTAAAACGTATGATTACATTCTCATTGTTTTCGTTTTTTGTCAGAAAAGTACTTTGTTTATACTTTATGTTTTTTTCGGAACCGGCTAAGGTCTGAGACCATGCTGCCAAGTTATTAGTAAATTCAGTAATTCGATAATGTCATAATACTAAAAAAGACTAATTTCTCTTTTCCCGCACAAAAGCCCTTAAAAATACATGTTTTACAGCTGAAAGCCGTAAAATAATAATAATTGTCATTAGGCCAAGTAAAACTCGTAACTTTGGTTCGGAAACGCATTCAGCTTAGGTAATAAAATGATAATTAAAAAATAATAATGTATGACATTACTATTTTTTAATAAAATGGAGGTCTTTAAAAATCTTAAAGTTATACAGGATGATAGCTTTTAGTCTCTAGATTATAGTTGTATATAAACTGTGTTAGTTCATGAAAATTTTATACAGTACTTACCTAAAAAAATTATGTCCATTTAATTAGTAAAACATAGTTGCTGATTTTAAATGTTATTTCATCGTACTTTTTGTTGTTGACCTAAGTTTACCTAAAGATACACACTATTTTTCAAACATATGTTTCAGTAAAAGTAGACTAATTCTCATTTAACTATGTATATTATGTTTTTACAGACAAAGCGTCTCTGTACCTTCCTCATTAAGTATGCTCGCAATATCACCGCGAGGAACTACAAATTAGTTGGTAATGTGATGTAGCGAGACCTGTGTTACAGGTAATTCAGTTACAAGACAATTAGTAAGTACGACCTAGGCAGGTTCTAAGCTCCTTGCTCTCGACATTTTAACAATCATATACCTACGTTATAAAATTATAAGCATTCTTTTAGTTCTATAGAGCACCGCCACTCTTTATTCTAAATGCAATGGTGTCGTAATGGGGGACTAAATGTCTTTTGCCAAGAGGGTACACAGCACTGGTTTCTCTCCACTGTGGTCAACTATAATACGATCGTCAACCCGCCTGCCTGGCCCATAATTCGCGTAACCGAATCGTATCACAATCGTAATTGAACGACAGGTTTTTGACAGTTCTAGTATGGGCTAAATGTCAAAATCGTCCAATACAATCACGATCGAACTGCGATTGAAATAGCTGAGTGGGAAATCCTGTTTTTAGGGATGTTTATTAAGTGGACTGATGTCTATTTTTTAATATATATTCAAACTTTTAACACAGCCAATTGTATAAAAATAAATTTAAGCAGATCCCTAAGAATGCATTAAAAACGATTTTAAATATGAAGTTTCAAATGGTTAGTTCTTGTTTCTTATCAATTTCAAAACAAATATAGTATTTCTCGTTACGATAGAGTAATTTGAAATTTCAGTTTGAAAATGAAATCACACGTGCAAGATTTTGTATTCATACGCATATGTGACATATTTCGCATACGAACTCTATACAATGGTGCCCGAGGGAGTGCGCGGAATATTCGCAAAAGAGGCACCAAAAGTGAAGCTCGAAACCCAATGATTGTGAGAGATGTTTTAATATACCTAACTTTGGGTAAACGTGTAAATTACGCTGCATGTATGAACGCTAAAAATAAGTGAGTTCACAAATGGTTGATCAGTTGATAACGCAGAATTAAAAATCTAGGAAGTTTTGTTCTGATTTTAAAGACAATGAAAAAAGAAGATGTATTAAATTCAAAGCTTATATGTTTTATGATAGTGACGTTTGTTTTTATATGAATGGTCCGTTAATAGACTATTTAATGAGCAATCAACCGAAAGAGTCCGTTGGGTGGGGTTCCTTGATAGAGTTCCTTACTAGCGGGATCGTTTGGAACATGCCAACTGGTGAGGGTATTAGAGGTGAAACTTAGGTGATAATCCTATCGTAGCTCAGGACGGTTTTTATTATTTCCACTTAAAGGCTAATAATAACTAAATATTAACACTTTTTAAGGCGACGTAGTCCTAAAATGATTAGTATCTCTCTTTTGGCATTATTAAGATTATGCTAAGTATTTTTTAAAGCCGTCTGTACAAGATAGAAACGAGTCGTTCACAAACCGTCACCAACAGTCTTGTCTGCTCTACCCCTAGAGTGTAATTCAACAGCGCGTAGGCGGGAGGTGCGAGGCGGCTCGCGGGCTAAGGAGCAGGAGGCTGTGAGCAAGGCACCGCGGCTGAGGTTAGCAAAAATTCGAAACTGCGGTGCTGAGCGTAAGCCATCTGAGACGACTAGCATACGTGGGATCGCCAGAGCCCCGCAGTGCCGATGCCGTCACGGTAGTCTGATTGTTTAGATGCATGCAAAAGCATGCTTGCTTGATTGCATGCGTGCTGGTTTTCTCGCTGGCTTGCTTGCTTGCTAGCATGCATGTATATTTATTTCTTTACCATGCATGGTAGGAATTAGAATATATTCAGCTAAATGTCGCTTTTGGGAAATCATAATACGGCAATATAAAGTAATGCGTTGTAAAAATAGGCTAAAAACATTCAGGAAAAGTGAGGATGTGCGAATAAAAACTTTGCCTAAAAGCTTGTGCCTCAATAATAATTAAGAGTACAAACAATTAGGCAATTCGATGTGTTCCCATTAATGAGGAATCAATTAAGTATATTGCGAAATAAGTAGCTAAGAAAAAATTTGACCAATTAATTAATCTTTC
This sequence comes from Anania crocealis, assembly GCA_949315895.1. Classification (NCBI taxonomy): domain Eukaryota; kingdom Metazoa; phylum Arthropoda; class Insecta; order Lepidoptera; family Crambidae; genus Anania; species Anania crocealis. The sequence goes on along the minus strand of OX438879.1, from coordinate 38,613,152 downwards.
TACTTCTTCATGGATTCAAAGGTGTTTAGGTTGTTCCAGTACGTATTGACGTATGTGTATTTGACTTGCGACTTAATACGCAAAATATTGTTTAAAGACATCAAATAAATTTCAACAAAATGGAACAAATACAAAAATAAAGCTTCGTAATGCCAATAATCTCCTACTACGTGCACCTAGAACAAAATGCTATGGCAGAAAAAACTTAATGTTCAATGGTGCAAAAATGTATACCCACTAATTAGCTACTGTTTCATAACCAGTCCATAAAAACTTCAAAAAATTGTTAAAATACTTCGTTGTAAAGACTATTACATAATTTTAATAAACCTTATGCTAGCCTAAAATAACATCAATAATAAAAGACAGTATAAAAAAAAGATATTCTCATGAACCATTTGATATTGCTTACATTATTGGCTTTTCTCAAACTATTACTTCTTAATTTTTTATTTATTATTCTAAATTAATCTAACTTTAAAGTTGTTATACTAAGCACTAAAATACCACAAAAAATATATACTTGATAGAATATGTTATAATAATTCATCGGATTCAAATAATTTTAATTTCTTAAATAAATAAAAAAATAACATAAAATCTATTATTGCATTCGATAAAAAATTCGGTAACTTTTAATTGTATAATAGCAATGCTCATAATCACATTCACTTCTAGTGCGAGCGTAGTTTGGTATACAAATATCCGTGGCAGCGGCAAGGCATCGTGAGTCGTCACACATTGTTAAACTGTGCATCTATGCCCTGATGCTGGGATTGTAATTTGTAAATTACCCGCTTCGGCGAACATTTTTCTTTGCCACATCATAATATATTGTAATGATTCAATCTTGTGTACCTATCGGGAATAAATATCGTTAAACAATAAACAATAAACTATATATTTTATTGATTAAACATCTTCTTGTCTAATAGATTCACGACAGCTCATCCACCTAATACAAAATGCCGTGTTTCTTGATTCCAACTGGACTTCAGGTTTATTGTGTTTTAACTCATAAAATATCTGCGGCCCTAGACAAGTGGCTTTCTTATATCGTATACACTACAAGAAATATATATGATAGATAGCTATAGATAATCTATATACTTATATAAAAATTAATCCCTATTTCCCTTGGTCATCACATTACATCGCATCGCGCGTGAACGGCTAGACCGATTTCGCTAATTCTTTTTTTGTTTTGTTTGTTATTGTCATAAGCAGTGGCGGCTGTACCTTAAGTGCGCTCGTGCGCTGAACCACCAATTCAATTACAAAATATTAAGTACTTCATCTTTATTTTTAAATTACCATTTTAATAGTTATTTTTAAACATACAAAAACGTAAAAAAAATAAATCTTCAATTATGGTGAAACAATTTGAGCGCTTTACTAAACTATTCAGACTTATTTTCCTGTAAAGACAAAATTCTCGTGCGCTTCGGCGAGTGCACGAGGACTGCTAATATAACTTGTAGGAGAGACGAGTTAATACGCCTGACGCGTGAAACAAAAGATAGTTCATAGAAATGTACCGAGTAATGAGTGGGTTGTCGAGCGCCGCACGTGCGGACCGAGGATTGACGAGAGCACCCGATGTTTGACGAATTAACCGGCCGGCATGGGCGCGAGGCGACCACAGAGTACCTTTTTTCACTGTATGTGTTACGCGTTAATTATTGTTTATTTATATTACCGTCATTGTTTTTAGTTTTTGTTTCGATTTGTTTCGATAACTTTTATTCTATACTGTGTACGGTGTCCATGTAAAGTGCACCACCAGTTCGATAACCCACCAGCCGCCACTGGTCATAAGAATGTTCTTATAAAACAAAATTATAAGAAATATTTTTTTGTTATAGATAGATAGCTATAGATAATAAATGTATAAAAATGACGTTAACAAACGACTGAACGATCATAAGCTTATGTCATTTACATACATTTGACATCTATTCGTCTAGCGTAAACAAACGACATTAGAAAGCCACTTGTCTAAGGACGCTGGTTGGTCTTATGATCACCATAAAAGGTTACATCAGTATATTTACGTAGTTTAGAATTTAGTGGACGCAAAAGGAATCTTTTCTAAAACGTATGTAGTTAAAGTAAATTAAATCGACCATGGTTGTGGATGGGACCACGTTTGTTAAAATCAAAATCTCTAAAAAAAATCTACATACTGTTTTATTAGTAATAAAACAAAAATATAATTTTATTAGTGAACAGTTGATTAATGTGCTCTGCGTACCCACAATTGAATTGAAAATTGTGCCCACCATAGAATCATTTTCAATCTCCACACGGGCCAAGTTTATACAACGTAGGTACAATTTTTGTGCAACCACCTGATGTATGTTTCTCTTGACAAAAATTGCTGGTGTGTGCATGCAATTCGCAAGATTATACCATCGGGTATTGAAAATGGATTTCAGAACACAAAATTTACGAATTACTTTTAAATTGATCTATTTACCGATTGATATCAATAACAAATAAACAAGTACACATATTAGGTGCTATAAAAAAAACTATTAAAAAAAAAAGAATTCAGTTTTGAGCCCTGTTTTATACCTGCCATAAGGGTAATTCAAACCATAGACGTAATATATCTATGATTCTAACTTAGGTACTTTATAATTTAATACTAGCGGAGCCCGCGAACTTCGTATCGTCTCAGAATAAGTATTTGATTTTGACGTCTTAAATGTCCATTGTCTTCAAATGGCTTGGTTGGAAAAAAATACCAAGAATTATATTTTACTTATTTTTATGACGTTAACTTTCCAACGTTTTTAATATTTATTATCCTATTCCCGACGAAGACAAATCCAAAAACACCAAAATAATAAAAGTCGGTCCATCGGTTCTCGACTTTTATATACAGGCTGACTTTTTTATCATCTTCAAAAAATGTTTCTAGGCGTTCAGTATTGTATTTAGAGCTCATTTATGAAGTAAAAAATGTAAATCAAGTTTTCACCTGAAAATATTTATCGAAACATAGTTATTAATTTTTACGGTTCTAAACTTCTAAGCCTGTTAAGGTATGAAGAGAAAATCCAAAACTTATGAATAGTATCGTAATGAATGGAAGAGATGCGCATCGCATAAAAAAAGTGTTGCTAAGTGGCCGTATCAAAAATTTTAGACATTTGGCGAACATTTTCTTAGTGCTTTATATTGACATCTTTGTAATGGGCTATACCAAAAGAAAACATAGTTACCTATAGATGACATTAGTTCAAAAGACACTCCAATATTCTAGTAGCGTTTATTTGGTTGCGACATTTTTCGTCAGCTGATTTTTTATCAAGTTTTTAATTTTTATGTTACATGGTAGTTTGTTACTGTGCTAGTTCTGAGTGCGAATTTAGCGTTTAATTATCTATTGCAATTATTAATCAGGTAGACATGGAGTTTCGTTGCGGTTACATTTCGATTCTACTACTTAGAGGTTTTTGTTTATCCATAGTAAAATAGGTGCCAGTAGGTATCAAAACTTTTGAATTGTGTAATTTTATAAATAGCCAGCTTTACTCGCGCCTTCGTTCGCGTTAAACGTAGCTCTGATGAAAAATTATTATTCTATCCCACGGAACCCGTTCTTAAAAATATTGCGATCACCATTTTGATAAAAAAAAAACATTTACAACTTACAAGCAAGTAACCCTAAATACAAAGATATATATTTATATACCTCCTTAAAAAAAAACAAAGGTATATAATATTACTCATATTCAAAGTCAGTTCCATATTGTTGATGTAAACGTATATAAAGTAATAAATATCTATAAATATATATTTATTACTTTATATACTTTCACATCAATATAATATAACACAATAAATATATAATATATAAATAATATAAGTAAATAAACATAAACTTTGAAAAGATTCCCCCAACAAATTGTTTTTCAAGTTGCTTTAAATAAACTCCAAGAAAACAGAAAAAAACCAATCGTATTTTAATTTAACAATGAAAGTCACGCTTACAGTTTGCGTATAAACTTCAATCAACCTTGTGAAATAGGAAAGGCCTTTGTTACCGTCATTGGCGTTGAACTTTTGGAAACTCTCACATATTAGGTACCTGTAGCCGCGTTTCGTTCGGACAATCCTAAAATCTCCCGGGGAGAACACCCAAACATTCTCCACAATCGTATAAATGATTTAATCATGCGTACAACGCAAAAATATTAACAATTATTATTATTATAAATACAGCTTGACGCAACAATTACTAAATCTATGCCTTGTAGCTAACCAAACTATTTTCACGGGTAAGTAGCTTCAATATATTCACAGGTGATATATAAATAATATGTACCTACCATAACAGTTCAATGCAATTCAAAACATTTAAAAAAAAAACCAAAAAATAAAATAAAACTATAAAAATAATATACACTACAATAAAATTAAGGGTGCCCTTCGGTTCGCCTAAAATTTCAAGTCCTAATTTCATTTGGCCGAACCGTATTGGCCTAAACTTATAACGTATAATTATTGTCTAGTCTAACAGTTGTTTTCGCACTATTATAGATTGGTCTAAAAATTGAAAACCCTAATTTCAGTATGTCTAATATCGAAAGCACTAAAATGTATTAGCATCTTTTTTTTGACATTATCACATGAATAAAAATATTCCCACTTTACTCATGTGACATTACGATCTATTTTTTTTAAACCGAAAAGTTTAAGAAACGAATCGCTCACAAACCGACCCCAAGCAGTCTTGTCTGCCCTACCCCTAGAGTGTAATTAAAAAGCGCGTAGGCGCGGAGGGGCGAGGCGGCCCGCGGGCTGAGGAGCAGGAGGCTGTAAGCGAGGCGCCGTGGCTGAGGCTGGCCGGCGCAGCCGGCCAGAAAGCCGAAGCTGCGGTGGTGAGCGTAAGCCATCTGCGACGATAAGCACGCGTGGGACCGCCGGAGCCCCGCAGCGCCGAAGCCGTCACGGAAGTCTGATTGTTTGGATGCATGCATGATTGCTTGTTTGCATGCATGTCTGCTTGATTGCATGCATGATTGCTTGTTTGCATGCATGATTGCTTGTTTGCATAAATGCTTGCTTGCTTGCTTGCATAAATGCTTGCTTGCTTGCTTGCATGCATGCTTACTTCTTTGCAAGCAGGCATGCATGCTGATAAAGTTTTTAACTTTCTGCGAATAAAAATATTCGGCTAAATGTCGCAATTGGGAAATTATAATACGGCGATGTAAAGTTAAGCGTAGTAAAAATAGGCTAAACACGTTTAGAATTAGTAAAAATGTGCGAAAAAATTTTAGGCTAATAGTTTGTGCGCCAATGACAATTAGGAGTACAAATAATTAGGCAATCCGATATATACCCAAATCAAATATGAGCCTTGTCTTTAAGGTCACGTAGTGGGCGACAGGCGCGAGAAGCTGCTGCCAACGACGGAAGAGTGTGGAGTCCCACCGGTCACCCAAATAAATAAATAAATCGTCTAATATAAATCTGTAAGTACTTAATTCAATCAAGCTGACCCCGTTCGTACAGCCTCAGGTTTTGGTAATTATAATTTTGACGTCTTAAATGTCATTGTCATCAAATATGGCGCTTACCATATAACCATCCCCTCCACTGGCACGAGGTCCGAATCGGGCTTCCTACTTAGTTGCGTTTTTCACGGGAATTCCTACAGACGCGGCTGTTCCTATCCCTTTTGCACCTATATCGCTGTGTAGAAGAAATAAGGGGCTAGCTAGCAAGCCAAAGTCTAAGGTCATGTGTCAAACAAAATATTTGAGCAATTTGTAAGTGTTCGTCAGACGTCACTCGTTACGTGTTGTGGTATGCGGTGTGTTCGCCTTATTTTAACAGTGTTTATTAACTCATTCACTCATGGTTCAATTAAGTAAATGATAGTATAAAGGTTTACAATGAAAACAAAACTGTACACAAAAAATGTTAAGTATGGTTATTAAACTTTATATAATCTCATGTAAACCATATTTTTACTTTTCCCTTAGTTAACATTAGTTAACATTGTTCTCATTTATAGATGCAACTTTATAGATTATTTTATGGAGAACAGTAATATATATACATTTTGTAGGGCATTGTTACAAAATATTAAAGAAATGGTCAAAAGAATGCAACTGTTCCCGAACAGCGGGGGGGGCTTCGTGGATGGTTGCCAGTCAACGGGGTAAAGAGCGCAAGATGGCTGCCAGCGGAGGGGAGAAATCAGTTTCTTAAATTAGAAACAATTGTTTTCCAAACAAATAACAATCAGACTATAAATTGAGTTATCAACTAGCCTATCTTTCAAGTTGGATCTAACCGTACACAGTGACTAAAATATGATTTAAATCGGTTCAGTAATTTCATCGCGGACCAAGAACGTGACACAAAATTTTGTATACAATTTGATATCCTATAACTCTAAGGTTATGTTCTATAGGTAAAAATAAAATAAAACGCCCTAGAACAAAAAAATGAATAGTTAATAAAACCGGCCAAGTGCGAGTCGGACTCGCGCACGAAGGGTTCCGTACCAAAAAGGCCAAAAAAACGGGTTTGTTGTATGGGAGCCCCCCTTAAGTATTTATTTTATTTTGTTTTTAGTATTTGTTGTTATTGCGGTAACAGAAATACATAATTTGTGAAAATTTCAACTGTCTAGCTATCGCGGCTCTTGAGATACAGCCTGGTGACAGAGCGACGGACAGACGGACAGACGGACAGACAGCAGAAAACAATAGTTACGTGAAAGTGAATAAAACTAATAAATAATAATGCATACTTTAAGTGTAAATGTTATCATCAAATAATAACACTCCAGTATCTATAAAATATACTATTTCTAAAACAAGTGACTAGTGCTTAAATTGTGGTAAATGAATCGAAAAATTGCGGGAAAAGACAACGCAACATTAGAAAAATCTTCAAACACGTCTAAGTGATCCTCATAATCAATAAAAAAGTGATAAAACGCTGGTGATTGTAACTCGAATCAGTTAAAAATTCCATGGCAATGATTCATAATAACCGCCGATGATCAATTTCGTGCTGAATCACAAGCTTGACGTAGCTCTGTGACTACAACTACGGACTTATATTAGTACTAGCATCCGGGACATCGAGGATCGAATCCCAGACTGAATTATATCGTATACTACTCTTTTTTTTGCTTTTTAATTTATTCTACACAAGATGACATCAATATGTATCAAATGCAATAAAAAAATATTGAAACGAGACCATCTATGCTGTTTCATTTGCGCTCAATACTATAATAAAAAATTATATTACAAGCAACCTCTTATATATTCTCCAAACTTATAATTTCACTCAGCATATTACGGTACCCACTAGAGGTCAGTCATGTATTGATCATGTTTTTAGCAATGTCAAAGGTGCTACTGGATTCACCCTCCCTCTCTGTTTGTCGGACCACGATACTGCGCAAATACTTAGTTTTAGTAGTAAATCAAAGCCTACGTCCCATAAAACAATGTATGTCTATAGAAGAGACTATTCGGCTGAAAATATAGAGTTATTCAGAAAATGTATGGCGAGTCTTTAATTCACCGATGTATACAGTGAATCTGAATCCAATGTTGCGTTTAACAAGTTTTATGATTGGCTATGCCTTTTTTATAATCTCTGTTTCCCATTTATAAAAGTTAGATTGTCATCAAAATCTAACTTAAAGTGGATATCTAAAGGTATAAGAAAGAGCTTCGCAAAAAATAGAGTTCTAAGACAAAACTACCAAAGAAAGAAAACTTACCAAAACAAACACATATATAAGGCTTACTCTAAATTACTAAAAAAATGCATCTTATCTGCTAAAAAAAATATTAATAATAAATATGTTATGAAAAGCAGAAATATCTGTAAAGCAACGTGGGAAGTAATACAGGATGAAATTGACATAAAAACACAATACAATAGTTATATAGATGTTATTGAATGCGGAAATAAGGTTATTACCAGTCCAAAACAGATTGCAAATTCTTTCAATAATTATTTCATTGACCTAACGAATAAAGATAATAAAAATAACATTCCGAATGACAATTCTAATTGCAATATAATTTTAAATAATTCTATTTTTCTTAACGCTATTGACGAATACGACATGAATAAAGTAATAATGACCTTAAAAAATAGTAACTCTGAGGGTTACGATGGCATCTGTACCAAAGTCATTAAGGCATGCAATAAAGAACTAGGTAGAGTCTTGGCATTTCTAGTAAATTTGTCAATGGTATCTGGCTTTTTTTCCCGATAAACTTAAAATTTCTCTAATTAAACCATTGTTAAAAAAAGACAAAAAAACAGCATTAGACAATTACCGTCCGATAGCGTTGATCCCGATAATATCAAAAGTTTATGAAAAAGTTATGCATAGCAAACTTGTATCTTTCTTTAACAAGTATCATGTCCTTAGGAGCTGTCAATATGGCTTTCAAAGGGGAAAATCTACTGCACATGCTGTTTTCGACATGTTAAATGAGACCCTTACATGTCTAAATGCTAATAAGTACACAACTGCGCTGTTTTTTGATATGTCGAAAGCCTTCGATTTTGTTTCACATACTTCACTCCTAGTGAAACTGGAAAATTGTGGCTTAAGAGGGTCTGCTCTGAGTTGGATCAAAACCTATTTGCAAAATAGACAACAGTCTGTTGAAATAAATAGACCTGACTGTAATCATGTCATTGTTAAACATAAATCAGACCGCAGAGAAAATAAGTATGGGGTCCCACAGGGTAGCGTTTTGGGTCCACTGCTATTTTTGGTTTATATTAATAATCTGCCGGCTGTGACTAAATACAAATGCACTTTATTCGCTGACGATATATCTGTGATAGTGACTACGGATGGTAAATTGACATTAAATGACCATATAAATGACATCAATAATACAGTTCAAGTAATAATAAATTGGCTTAAAAGGAACAATCTACTTGTAAATCTTGACAAAACTTATTTTTTAAATTTTAATGACACATTATTTCAGACTATGAATATTAATTACGAAGGACAAAAACTTAAAAGTACAGACAAATTAAAATTTCTAGGTATATGGATAGATCAAAAACTAAACTGGAAAAATCAAGTAGAAGTCGTTTGCAAAAAAATTTACAGATTTTCGTACGCCCTTTACAAACTGCGCCAAGTAGCCACAAAAAATACAGCTGTTACTGCGTATTTCGCTTATGTTGAGTCCGTTCTGCGATATGGACTTATAATTTGGGGCAATAGCACTGATGTACATAAAGCATTCATTGCCCAAAAAAAATGTTTAAGAGCAATATGTCGCACCGCTCCTGATGAGCCTTGTAGACCGCTATTCATTTCTATGAAAATTCCTTCCCTCCCATGTTTATACATATTTGAAATTTCGAAGTTTGTTAAACAAAATATGCATTACTTCAAGCAGGCCAAAGAGGTTTACACACGTAATACCAGAAATGGCAATAGACTGGTATCCGAAATCATACCAAAGAGTGCTCGTTACAAAAAGAATTGCTACTGGATGTGTATGGTCATATACAATAAAATACCGCAGTCTATAAAAGATTTACCGTTTAGTAGATTTAAAGGTGCCCTCTACAAATGGCTTAATGGACATTGCTTTTACAGTGTGAATGAATACCTAAACCTTATATGACAGTGTAGTACTTTTTGTTGTTTTAATTGTATTGACCTATTGTTTTTTTTGTTACATTGTGTCCTTGTGTTTTGTTATTTAAAATTCTGACATACTCATAAATTTTTTATTGATATTATTAATGTATAGATGCTTTATTTAAAATTCCGACATTTAATATTTAATTAATCTTATGATGTATATTTGACATAATTATAATTTGTATTTTGCATGCTATTTATATATGGCTGAAAAAGCTGAACCATGCTATTATATTGACCACCCCAATGTACCCTTTTTCAAATGCAAATAAATCATTTCATTTCATTTCATTTCATTTCATTTCATTTCATTTCATTTCATTTCATTTCATTTCAGCGAAGTCTTAGTAATAGGGTCCCGTTTTTACCTTTTGGGTACGGAACCCTAAAAAATCAATAGTTTCGAATATAACATCAATTTTAGATAAATTTTCGAATATAACATCAACTTTAATTGAATTTAAAAAAAATGTAACTAGTATTGCGAATCCTTAGTTTTGCGAGACGTTGGCAAACTTATACTAAAGTGTAGTCCTAAAGTAGCGGAAGAGCGTAACTTGTAAAAAACATTGACGTGTGTGGGTGTTTCATTGATAAGTAGATACGAGTAAATCGTTTTCATTCAAAAGTTCATTCATAACAAGGTAAGGGTGTTTACATTAACAGTCGTGACTTTTAAAATTATGTTGTTTGAAAAAATTAGCCAAAAAAAAAATTATTGAAAAATAATTCATATGCAATTTGATTCTTTACCATGGTCTGTTTAATACCCTAGAGTTGTGGGATATCAAAAGGAACACGTTGTATATTTAGATTAAGATTAGGACGAAGGTTTATATTTTATACCTATAGGTTTATATTTTTAGGAAAGTATATTCTTAAAACGTTAACATCTTTAATAAAGTTGCAGCGGACGTTTTGTTATAAGCTTATAAAGTGTACCTTACTAAGTACAAAAATGTTTAGAATTTAATAGACTGATCGCTTGAATTCTTCGCTGTGCAACGGACAAAGACTGGTGAAATGTAATTTTTCTTGGCTACTTTTCTTTGAAAGAGGTTTGTTATTATTAAAGACTTAACCCTCATAATCTTCCTGATCCAGATTTATTATTCAGTACCAACAATCGATCTTTGTTCGTCTGCAAATGATTGTTTTACAGGTTAAGGTTAAATTAAGGTTGATTCTTTAGAGTAGAGGTACCTATTTGCATGTTATGTGCTCTATTGTAGCTACTGAACAATGGTAATCACGGCAACACTTACAAACACTTACAAATATGCTGTATGAACAAAAATATTTTCTTTAAGCTTGTGTATCAAATTGGCACCAACACGTTTTATCATATGATCATATCAATTATTTAGTCCAAAACTCCGTAAAGTTTGTACCACGTAAAGCGTAGTAGACAACTTTAATAATATGTTGTGTAACATCCATGACTAAGTTTCAAATGCTAGTGTTACTCCATCAAATAAACCAGCCGCCTCTTTCGGGATTTATACCAGCGCGCGGTGGCTTTGTAGCTCGGATTACATCCACTAAGTAGGTAGTTAGTTTCAGTTGGTCGAATCAAAAATTAATACACAAGTATTTGGTCTCGTCGTGTTTTATTTGTTCGCCTACTATTAAACCTACGAAAATATTATTTCTAAATTAATAATAATAATATTTTAGGACGTGTCACGTTGGGCCACACAGAGCCATTTAGTCCCAAATTAAGCGATTATTAAGTAGCTTGACATCTTATACTATTTATTAAAAAAAAAGTATATTAATTAGTATATAAACTTGAAAAATTTTGTCTCAGGCGGAAAAAAAAAAATTTTTCAAGTTTATATACTGATATTATAAGTGCAATTAAGTTGCTAAAATATCAAATAAAGTATATTAATTATCTACTTTTTTTAAATAAATCTTATTATACATAGAAAAATACTTAGACATGTACAAACAGAAATGATAATGTACACAAATATTTGTACTCTGCGGGGGTCGAACCCGCGACCCATGGCTCAGAAGCAGCGTTTACCCCAGATCATAATTGTGTGTCGTTCAATGTTTTTTCATTTTTTTAATTCTTTATTTCGTGTTATGTGTTGTAGTAATGCCCATACAATAAATTTGTCTTTCTTCTTTCTTCAAATCTAGAAGAAGTACCTAAGCGCTAATAAACCAGTAAAATTAAAGTGGACAGATTTGGTTTTATTTTTAGATCAATCAATCAATCAATCAGCCTATTGCAGTCCACTGCTGGACGTAGGCCTCCCCAAGGGCACGCCACAGTGCACGATTCCCCGCTTTCCTCATCCAGCCACTTCCAGCTTTTTCTAGATACTACGAGCGGATTCGGCGAACTTCGTATCCCCCGACCCATCCTTTTTTTTTTACGTGAGTAAAATGCTTTACGCATCATCACCACTGCCCCGGGGGAGGGCAGGGCGGTATGTGGGACTCCCGGCACCCTGAAAAGGGCGCTGCTCCTGGGAATGGGACCCAGGGGTATACCCACTAAAAACCTCGCGTGGCCCGCCGCGCTGACTGAGGGCAATGATCCACAGTCCACGGACCCCGCCAGTCCTCAGAGGGGGTGCTGTGACGACACCCCACTCCTACCTCCCTACTACCTAGTCCCCTGTGCTAGACAGCTGGTGCCCCCGCACCTGCCGCCCGGGACCCTGGCGAGGCCTACCACCACGCCTACGCCGATGGAGGTGGTCTCCCTCTCGGCGGCCTCCTTCTGCGACGATGTCATGTCGCCGACCCAGTCGGAATGGGCCGGGATGCGGTATGGTTCCGCCATAACCGCAAGGTGGACTTGCCACTGCGCTACGTCCTGGAGCATGAGGTCCTGAGACGCAGCGCAATGGTTTAGGTTGCCCTGCAGAAAATGGAGGTCCTTATGCATGTTGGACCTCCATTTAAACCTCTTGGGAGGCCGCTCCTGAAGGCGGACTCAAGGGCTGCGGCTCCGAGGGCTTCCTCGGAGGTGCGGCGCTCCTCCTGCGCACACTCTTCTTCGGGGGCTTGGTGCCGGCCTTGCCCCCAGGTGCTTGACTTGCCGCTTTCCCAGCTGCCTCACAGATGTGGCAATGGGGAGCGGCAGTACAATTTTTGGCCTGGTGGCCCTCTTTACCGCAGCGGCGACAGTCGCCACTGCGGTCAACCTCCGAGCGGCATTGTACCCCTACGTGGCCCAACGCAAAACAGCGGAAGCACCGCTGCGGAAGTGGGGCCAGGATCACTCCGACTCGGACCTCCTCAGCCGGACAGCCACCAGCCTCAACCACAGCCAGCGTCAGCTCCTCGGCCGTGACAGAGTCGTCCAGGCCGGACATCCGGAGGTCTGTAAGGATGGTCGGCCTGAGCACCCTCGCCTCCTCCGGATTGAGGACTCCCCGGAGCTTCTCAGCTAGTGCGTCGGCCTTGGCCCCGCTGGATGCTCCAGGGATCTCGAGTAACCGGGCCCTGGTGACACCCTCGCGGATCTTCACCGTCTCTATGCCGAGGCCCTTTAGGTCGATTTTGGTCTTGGCCTCGGCAATTATCGCCGCGTAGGTTTTCTCCGCCCCCTTTTGCAGTGTTAAGGTCACTGCTGACGAACGTGGGGGGCGGAAACGTGGGGCCTTCTTCCTCGGTTCTGGCTTGGCGGCCGAAGTTGAAGGGGGCTTCGCCTGCTTCGGGGGTGCCAAAGCTCTCGGCGCGCGGTCTGCCGGCTCTGCGCGCAGTTTGCCGCGACGACACACCACCTTGGACCAAGAGCCCGGTCCCTCGGTGGTGGGCCCTGGCCCAGGTGTAGCAGTCGGTTCGGCAGCGGGCGGGGTGGCAGATTTTTTGCCAATTCCTTTGCCTTTGTTGGAGGGCGGAGCGACCGCTGGCTTTGCGGCTTTCTTCGCTTTCTTTCCCTTCTTGCCAGTAGCAGGGGGGGAAGACGTCACAAGAGCACCTGCCACCGCGCGAGATGTCGAGGGAGCCGGTGTTGGGGCTCGACCTCTTCGCGCCTGCAGTCGGACGCTAGAGGGGGACGTAAGCGCTTTCCCGGCAGTAGGCGACCTTCAGCCTCAAGGCCGTCGAACCGCGCATCCACCATCCACGAGAAGCGCGCCATGACCTCTCGCAGTGCTTCCTCACCCACTCTCGGGGGAATGGGGGTTGCAGCAGCCGCAACCCGGGGTTCCCCAGACGGACGCCTGACTTCCTCGCGGAGGGAAGCCATTTGTGAGCGGAGCTCCTCCATCTCTGCCCGCAATCTCGCGTTATCCGCACGTAGACGAGCTGTCTCATCGGATACGGTCCGGAACTCCAGCTCTGCCACGGACTACCGGATCACCTTTGCAGACACCTTCAGAGCACTCATGAAGGTGCCCTTTAGGTTCCCCGACTTTGCGACGATCTCGATGGTCTTCAGGCTGCTGTCCAACCGTTCCCCGAGCATGACAGCAGTCACTGCCTCCGCGTCGCGCCAGGATGAAGCGCCAGCCACAAAGCCAAGTCCAAGGCCAAGTCAGGATGAGCCTTGCGAGGTCTCGCCGCAATCTCCGAATCCGAGTTTACCGGAGACTCCACCTTCGAATGCGGCGAACCGACCTTTTTCGCTGTGATCGTAGCCCTGCCACGTCCGCGCTTGGAGGTCCGCGATGACCGTAACACCACCGAGATTGCCGGGGATCTGGACCTATCCGAGTCCGGGCTGTCAGATCCACTCCGTCGCGAATCACTCCTCCTCTTTCTGGCCTGCCAGAGTTTGGACAGGCCGGAATTCGTCGACCTCAGACTCATAGCCGAGTCCGAGTCAGCACCACTAACTCCGCAGTCTTGCAGCACCTCTACGCATTTCTTATCCCCCGACCCATCCTGACCCGTCCCGACCCAACCATTCCGGACGAAAATAAATCCAAAAACACGTACTAAATCATAAAAATCGGTCCAGCCGATCTGGAGTTGTGTGACTAATAAGACTTTTTTTAATACATAAGACTAGCTGTTGTTCGCCACGTTTGCGGATAATATTTTGCGTAAACTATACCACTAAACAAAAAACATGTCGATCCCTTTCAATATAAAAAACAAACGTAGTGATCTCACGGGGACCGTAAATTTTTCCGTAATTTCATCAAGTATCCTATTTGCTATTCCTGACCAAAACATAACTTTCTGCCAAATTTAAGTTAGATCTGTTCAGCCGTTTTGGCGAGACTAAGTAACAAACATCTATCCAAAGGAGATCCCCATTTTTGGGCCTGACTTTACAACAATAGAAATTATACCAAAAAATCCCTTCTTTTTTACTTGCTTAATCCTCTAAAAAATAGTTCAATTGGCACCATTGCCATACAAGTGGAGTTATTGAATAAAATACATATTGTTTGTCTGATACTTCCTCCTTCTGTAAACCGTTTTATACCCATGTAATCGAAACGTGACCATCTCCGTAAACGCTCTGTCATGTCATTAGTGCGGTACTTTTAACGTATTAATCGATATGGAATAAATCGATTCATATTGTTACTTTTTTAATATAGCATTTCTAGTTGATTTTGAAAGCATGAAATAAATAAAAAAAAATTAGAGAATGCAATTAACATTTTTTCCCATGTGTTTTAAACCAGTTACAGTTCAATAAGTAATCATTAATAAAACAATTTAACATAATTGAATAGTTCAATTTCCGAATGTAACATGCACCATCATTATTAATATGATAGTTAATTGTCATTTAATTTTGTCATTCGCTTTTCGTACTCGTGCCGCAAGTGAATGTGTTTTGTATTTGTCGCATTGCACTGTTTACTACTTATAGCAGGGGTCTAGCTGCTTCCATACCTGATAATGAGTGAAAGAAATTCTAGTATAATTAAATATTGTTGTAACTGTATTGTAGGAAAAAGAACAGTAGGTTGCTGTGCCCATACTATGATGAGCATAATATGGTACGAGTATCTTGGTTGGGCCTGGTACCAAGATAATATAGTGCCTCCTGCACAATTTCTGGACGATATATTATTGTTTTACTTTGATGAGCATTAATAAGATATGGAAAAATATATGTGTTTTTTCCCTGTAACCCCCTAGACTTGAAGCCTGTGCACGTAAATGCCTGATAGAAAGGGAACCTAGAACTCATCCAGTTAAAGTACTAAAATGTTATTTTTTTAATAAAATAATACATAATGTAAGTTATAAAATAAAATATGTTCATAGCTTGATTTAAGTAACTTTCCCATTGCAGAAAATTCTGAAAATTGGGCTTGTGAAACTTTTTAAAATGCTTTAATTTATGGCCAGTTCCCAGCCTTGTAACGTCAGGTCCGAAATTGTATGGGTAACGGATTTGTCCTTTATAATATAAGTAAGACTTAGCTAGGTAGCTATATATGTATAGGTATACAGCAGTATATTTTTTAAAATATTTGCTCTGGAGAGCTGTCTTACTATTTGCAATGATTGTTGTTTTGTTTGATAGATAGGAATCATTCACTTATATTTTAAAAGAATGGTAGATATATAGCTCTATTATAAGATAATATAATTCATTACCAAAAACATAAATTAAAACAGCACAAAAATATCCACTATAAGGATACAAGAAGTAAGTACCATACAATGTGAGTCTATATACTTTCACTGAACCTTTCTATTTACTGTATTTTGCAGCTTTTATTACATTAACCTAGAGTAGAGAACCATTATAAGTTGTTATTTTTAAGTTATGATTTACCGTCATTGCATATAATAATTAACTACAAACACAGTGTTCAAATGTTGGGAGATGGGCTTTTCCACCTATTAGTTTGTTTGTTTATCATGCGAGTATCGCATTTAGATACTGTACTACTCAAATGATTTTGCGGTGATAGTATCGATGCTTACATAACAAATTGTAATGGCGTAAACATAGGGATTTGTTACTCACATATAATTAGTTGTATAATCACTTAACTCGCATTTCACAATGTGTGAGGCATCTACAGAAGGGCGAATCCCCATCATAATTTTTCTTTCTTTAATTGATTTTACAAATGACTCCTGGCTATAATAATTTGTCAAGATGATGGAAGCCTCAGATCTTCTTTACGTATTACTTACACGGTAGGAAGAGCCAAGCATCTAATGGTACGATGTAAGGCGTTGCTCCACAGTGGTCTGTACTCACTTGGCCACCATAGAGTGCACCGTGAAATTAAACGTGAAACAGACGGACGATTAGTTCCATTTCTTTTAGTTGATAATACAAAATAATACTATTCAACCTAGTTTTATATTTTATTTATATAGTTTACATAATATGAATAACATTATTTAACTTTTCAATGACGTTCATGTTAAGACCGCGAAAAACACTCAAACAATTTATTTCGTTCACCATAAGAATATTTGCCTTTAATATAATGTTTATACTAACGATAAATATATTGCACCTATACCTGTGACTTATTTCTGTACACTCAAGTCATATAAAGAGACCTCTAATGTGCAAGCACTCCACTATGGCTAAAATTTAAATTGGAAAAATTATATATCGTATATACAAAGATTCGTCAGGCCAAAGCGTCATTTTTATAAAAAAATCCAAAAAACTAAAACTTTGTTATAAGACGCTGACTGCAGCCGATGACCTTGAGCAATGAATACGCCCACAAATTGATTCGTCTTTGAATTTCTTTGCAACGCGCTGCAGCTGTCACTGTCGATTCCCGTAGGAGTGACAGAGAAAAAGCGCATGGAATAGAAGGGCCTAAGTGCCAAACAACAAAATTCGTTGTGCAATTTAAAATTGCCATTTTATTAAAAATCCAAATCAGCCATTTGCTTAAACAACATGTAATATACAATATAGCAAAATTTTATTATCATTGTTATACGGAATGCTGAGAAAAATGGTAATTTATGTATTTTCAGAGGCTACTTTGAGATTATTTTCTATCGAGAAAAGTTTTTAGAATCGTGTTTTGGAAACAACCACCTGGTCAAAAATATGATCAATTACAACTACATAGAGTTTGGCAACAATACGAGCCATAGGCTTTAAGCAAAACAATCTTCATTGAGCTGAATTTGGCTCATATTAGCGTCTTATTTATAAATCATGACATTTAGATAAGAAACAAACGTAAGTAGGTACATAGTATAGTCGCTATCCAACGATCCGACGGATTGCTCAGACTTTTCTTGGGACATAATCTAATTAAACACGCCTTTGTCGGTGCCTTTCTCTGGCATCTAATGAGACGTATCGATCGTATCTTAAAATAAAGAGACATGTTCGAACCTCAATCCACGCCTTTTTTATCTCTTTAGGGTTTTGTAATAGACGAATAACGATTGGTTGCTATAAAAAAAAAAGTATTTGCCTTTAATTTGGCATGGTTTGTTATCAAAGTATGTAGTTACTTTCGTCAGGTTCTAATATGACAAGTCGATAATTTCTATCCTAAGAGATCTCAAACGTATGGAACAAAGGGCTAGAACTGTACGACCATATAAGGTGACTGAGATAACATTTTTTATTAATTGTTACGAGTAAAATCGTATGAGCAGAAAAAGCGATAATTTGCTAAAAATTTGCACTCATACCATGCTTAGCACCCAGTATAGTTGTTGTATTGTTTAAAGATTTTAGTTCCCAGAATGTTGTCTTCTTTTATTTGATACCCCTCCCCCCCACTCGTTATGACTGCAAACTTTTTTTTAACGTACACCAATTTGTTGTAGCATTCGCCATGTCTTGTAGATTTTTGTTAAACACAAGGTAGCCTATGTTACCCGGACTATATAATAAAGAATCGATTGACATCTCATTCACCAAAATCGGCTAAGTAGTTTAGCCGCAAATGTGGAACCCACATAAACATAGACTACTAACTCTTGCTGTTGGCTTTGCCGTGTAGTCGGGTAAAAATGATCAATGTCAAAAACATTCTGTAAAAAACTAGCCAAGTCTCGATGGAGCTGCTTGTTTATCTCTAAAAAGTAATGAAATCTAGACAAAGTCGTGCCTAGCGACGTGTGCGGGTATCACCGCCACTCTTAGTTCAATGCTTTATATTTTGACCAAATTTTGAGCGAAATTAATTAATATTTTAGTGTAATTTGTTTATTTAATTTGTGTAATGTTTGAATAGAATAAAGTTAATCGTTCAACTAGGTATTTCTTCTTTTAAACTTGTAAGTATAAGTATAAAAGCCAGTCTAGTCTTATCCAGAGTTTTCCTTTAATTTAAAGCAAATGCAAATTAAAAGCAGAAGGGGAGGCATTCGCCCAGCAGTGGGACGCTATAGGCTAGATTCAATTAGAAGATGTGTCCCACTACGCTAGATTTTTGCAATGACAGTCGTTTTTTTATGTACCAATAGTAGAAGGGGGCATTACCATATCACTAATACAGCTTAGGCCAGCTGAGGGTTTTTCATCAGATATTTCGGACCTTCGATTTTTGACATCAAATGAAGCGGCCCACAAAGTTGAATATTTTTTGTGAAGGCGGTATTTCGATCTCTAATAGTTTGGTTTGTGTTTTCTAATCAGGGTCACCAGGTACGCCAGATCTTCGATTATCCTAGCTTTATGGTTTTCCCTTTATCGAGGCCATTAAACCCTAACTCTGTACCAAATTTCAGCTCTCTGAGTTTAGGGAAGTACTAGTTCTATTCTGATGATCATGAGTGAGTGAGTGTCATAAATGCGAAACTTTGCTTTCGCTTAACTTCGGAACTAAATGATCTACAGACTTGAAATTTTGGATTTTAAGTATGTGATTATAGCTTACTGGATAACGAAAATTTCTGCGTTCTAGTCTTATCCAGAGGTTCTCAAATAGGGGCCTGAAAATGCGGCGAAATGGTTCCAGTAAAGGATGGTACGGCCACATGAATAAATATTCCCACCAGAATCCAAGCTGTCTATATGCGGCCCGCAGTAGTCACTCACACATAGCGCGGCGATGTGCGAGTGACATCTCACCGACGCGTTCACCAACGCGTCGCCGGTGTAAGAACTGGTATTCGCCGGCTCAGTTGCGGTATAAATGACAGGGCTGCAGGTCGCGCGCATTAGACGACATTTATTTCTATGATTAAATTATTTATATAATATTGATTAAGGAAAATTAGTGTTAAATCTAAATATATAAAACAAAGGGTCAGTTACGCACTGCTATAGTTTGTTGCCGAATATTTGTATAGGATATGTCTGGATCGACACAAGTGCAAGAAATCGGAATCCTATCGGAAAATGCCATAAATATAATCAATGATTCCCTAATTATTTATTCATCGTAAAGACTAATGTAGGTAGCGTACAGGCTGGGTTTCTTAAAATACCGCCAGGCCCAGATAATTATGTTAATTTTATTGGTGAAATGGAAAAAAAACCTACCAAGATTATTTTAATAATGATCCGTGAATTCAAAATGTTGGAAATTATTAGGCAAATGGGACTAAATGACCGGGAGCTAATTTTGGGTATTCGTTTCTTGGCTGTCGCATCCAGTTTCTGCGTGTGTCCTTTCGCAAATCATCAATCACCTAGACAGTCAAGTAGATGTCTTACTCTACGTTTGTTGAATCTGAGACATACTTGAAAATACGACTAAAGCACTTGTAAATCTTATCTCCGTTAAGTAAATGTCAACTATCTGTGTTGTAGACAACTTTCACAACTACTTAAGGAATACTCATAGCATTTAAATTAATATCTAAATAAACAATAACTTTAATGGCTACACAGTTTGATTAGTGTAGCCACGCTCTGTCCGTAACTGTTGTCAATCAGATATGATGCCTGACCTAAATCTTCAGTAATACATCAGAATTGTAAGGGTATAGTCTAACTTACGTTTGTGAGGAACCTTACTAGTCGGCTACATTATATGCGTTGATCCCCGATATTAATGCTCGCTATATATTATACTATATTCGGAGGTATGGGCAGCCATACTCACTTCGTTTGTAAGTGTAGCGTACGCCTGTAGCTGATAGAGAGGTGGTATATATCTAAAAAGAACAGCCTTCTATATTGTAGAGACATTGTAAATGTAAATTAATAGGTTCGACATTTATTGCATAATAATAAATGTCAAAATTATCACAACCTTTTAACATTTATTTTTCCGCTATATTTTGGCTGATATTAACTGATGGAAAAACAAAAGGTTATCAAGGCAATGAAAAGTTATACTTATATATATAACATTACCTAACTAAATTATAACCAGATTGAGTGAAGTAAGTAACAGCCTATAACCATCGCTTTAAATAGTTATGCAAATTGGGATCAGAACAATGTATGTGATGTTGTCCACATTTATTTATTTATTTATTTATTATTATTTATTAAATGTAGTAGCATTTTTATTTAAATCCAACGGATTTAAAATAATAATATTTTGCATTGACTGACCCATTAGAATATTATATGGCCTATAGTTAGTATAAAAAACATATTACTTTTCATTATTAGATTGTACCATGTGCATTTTTTGCTTATTCTATGCAAAGTTGTTTACTTGTTTCTCTTAATAAATTGTGTTAAGCATTGTACGCTTCTCAAAAATGTACCTTATTATAAGGATGACAATCATTACCTTGCCGTAACTCAGTCTAGCACTAGCACGGGAGGTAAAGGATTTGTTAATAATTTAGTACCCACGTATTTTTATGAAACATATTGTTTGGTTAAACTGTATTACCGATGAGTACAAAATGTATTTTGTTATGCAGAATAAATGATTTTTGATTTTGATTTGATTTGATCCCACTGCAGGGAAAAGGCCTCCATTATTGAATTCAAGTTAGCACAGCAATGATGGGTGTACTGGCATAATCACCACGCTTGCCAAAGCGGGTTGGTGATCACAAACCCGAGCAACGTTCGAAAATTCGAAAAAGTTAATTAGTCAGTCGGCAGATTTTGTGAAATACAGGTTAATTAGTCAGCTGAACAGTTTTTTAGGGTTCCGTACCCAAAGGGTAAAAACGGGACCCTATTACTAAGACTTCGTCGTCTGTCCGTCTGTCCGTCGCTCTGTCACCAGGCTGTATCTCGAAAGCCGCGATAGCTAGACAGTTGAAATTTTCACAAATTATGTATTTCTGTTGCCGCAATAACAACAAATACTAAAAACCAAATAAAATAAATATTTACTCCTATACAACAAACCCGTTTTTTTGGCCTTTTTGGTACGGAACCCTTCGTGTGCGAGTCCGACTCGCACTTGGCCGATTATTTATCTTTTATTTTCATGATGACGGCACCTTTAAGTCAGGTTTGACTTGTCACGTTAAATAATTAAAACGTGTAATTTTAGGCTGCTTTAACATTTAAAACACATTGATGAATAATTTTCGTGTTACTCTATTTCACCAGACTTTTGTGTGCAATTTTAATAACTAATTAATTTCGTTTTTGTTTCCCACTTAATCTCATCACACTCATCACATTTGATGAATGAATGAATTTGGTATTCATATATCTGGTTGATCTCTTTGTGCTATTGAGAGATGTAGATTGCTCGCTAAGGCCACATTCGTACTCCAATCGGCTTCAGTCGATATAATCTATGTAGGCGATCTTCACATGGTATGTGGTCTGTTGTTACGTGCACAATGATGTAGGCTGGTACTTCAATCATTTAATACGCTAGGACGAAAGTGAGTATAGGAATTACATCTAGGTAGGTACTATCTAAATATATAAATATATCGAAATTTATGTACGCGCATCATTTCAGAATGACTGCAATGATTTTAGATATTTGGTTGTTAAATGTTTGTAAGTAAAGCGGTCAGGCGAAGTTTTATATGGAAAACTAGACCATTTTGGAAATATCCACATGAAAGAAAGGATAAGCATAACCTAATAAAATAAATAATAAACGAACCATTTTCTTCCCTTTTATTAACTCGTGCAAAGCCGGGCTCCACAGGGCTAAACAGTTAGTGTCTATCTATGTACATTATACAAAGTCTTGTTATTTACACCACCTATATGTTAGAATGCCTGCACCGTTTTTATGTTCTAAGATTTTAGGATTTGCGATAAAATACTTTTTTAAATTATTTTTTAATGGAAAATTAAATACTTTCCATTCAAAAATAATTTCATCTACCATATTTAAAATCTGGTTCAGTAAATACGTCACATATTGCCGGTCAGATTTTGGATAAGCTAACCTCAGCCTAGTTAATACCGCCATCATGTTACGCAAGCAACCACCAAAGTCGCCTTAACTAGCAAATGATATTCAAGGTAGTATATTTCCGTAAAAAGCTACTTACTTAATTTTTTCAACGAGGTTCTTCGAACACTTTAATAAGTTTTAAACTTTGCAATTAGTAATCTCATAAAAATTGGCACACTTTTTGCCGGTAATTTGTTTTTGAAAATATTTTAGCTCGGAATATTTTTTTATTTTGAAAACAGTTTAAGCATTTTAATAGTTACATGCAATACAAAAGCCTCAAAACGCATGCAAGGTAATAACTCTGAGCTAAAAACCATGACGCGTACCTAACATGTCAATTTCAGCAGAAGTTGTCGCCTCCCTCGGCAATATTTCATTCATTCCGATCCAGCTCTATTTCGAATCGGAACAATCAATAGTGTCAAAACACAAGTTTGTTCTAGTTATAAAAAAAGTTGTGCGTGTACTAGTGTACACACGTAAGAAGTGAAACTTCTTTATGGCCTTATTTTTCGAAAAATGATCTACATGCAACTTTCCAGAAATTGGTTAAATTGGTTAAATTGGTTAAATTGGTTAAATTGGTTAAATATTATTTCACTTTACCTTTTTGCTATCGTCTGAACCAACCGTGGTAGGGGCAAGAAAAAAATGGCGCGTAACTGAAAAATGTGACGCTGAAAAACGTGACGGTAAATTTTTTTCCAACGCCGATAAAGAAGTTTCACTTCAAAAATCTATTAAAGTACGGACAACTAAGTAATACATAACCCCGCACAACGCTAAGTGATGAGTTCATTAATAGAAATAAGATCATAAAAAAAAGATCACAAGGTAATATCTTTATTGTCTTGGAATCTTCTCTTTAGAGAAAGTTCGACTTTGTAGTCGTTTTATCTACGACAACTGTACTAGGAAATGTTTACTTAACTGATTCACAGTACGACGCATTCAATTAGAAGCAAATGTTGCAATATGCCCTCTGCAGGCTCTACCATGATAGATATGATTGTATTCCTATTATATCTCGTAGCCGTAACATGTCGGTTCGCAACCATTCAAGTTGGACAAAAGCTAGTAATCGTACGCGCTTTTGCCGACCGATTCAGTCATTTTATGGATCTTTCTATATTAATATAACGAGTACTCGCTTGTAAAACTTACATACTAACACTATAAATAACATTTCAATCTATAATAGGACAATGGTAACTGAATAATAACTTTATGAGCCTAAAGTTTTTGCTGAAGGTATAATCGATGATTATTATTTATGCATATCTTATCCCGTTTCAACAAGATGAGTATTGGCGAGCGTTGAAACCGCTTATTCTACTCAGCCAAATATCAGACCTGCTCACGAGCCCCGTAACCCGTATACCTAAGGTCTCAGGCAACTCGAGAGGTGTCAGTAGAAAAGAAGCAGAATTATAGTATTCCGTAAAATAATAAATAATTTTGTTCTGCTAATTTTGTCTTTATATTGTTTGCCGACCATATTTCACGACCCCTTCAGAGGACAGTGAAGTATCCTAAAACAAATAAAATGCCTCCGTCGCTTATAAATATTTTAAGATGCAAATAATATCACAACTTTCAGCAAATGCAATATATAACAACGCGTTCATGCAGAAAGCGAGATGCTGGAATCTTAACATTTTAGTTGCCTCGTGTCAATATTATTAGAATCGACTTAAGGTTACACGTGTGGAACAAATAGCAGGTATCGTAAACTTTTTAAAGTATTTTATGTCTTGAAAATGTATTTTCAGTGTCAATAGAAGAGTTTTTCTAAGTAAGAGTGGCCGGTGTATTTTTAGATCGCAAGCTCCAGTTATAATACAGAATTATAAAACTGCAAAGTCACCTAGGTGTTGTAAGGTTAGTTCTTTTACATGGTTAGTTAATGAAAGTGATCGCGAATTTAGTACTTATTTATGTTAAAGTTAACCGCTTAATTTTTATGATTTATACATTCAACGCTGAAATAAACAATAGAAAATAAATAGATAAAATAAATCCTAAACTTAACTACACATAACCCTACGTAGTACCCTACGCCATCACATAGATTTATGATAATCTTATACATATTATATTTTTTTGAATTATAAATCAATACTATTTAACTTGATATTTTTTTATTTATCATTTCTACAACAATATTATTTTACTGCCGCAAGGAAAATTTTTAAATTTTACATTACTCGTATAACAGTTGCCAGCATCTTATCCCAATAATTTTATTCATTGTAAACATTCATTATTTCACTGATGTGTAAAAAAGATGTCTGAACTGATACAAAAAAAGACGTTATAAATATAAAACAGTTTTATACTTTCTGTAGCAGTTGGGATGCCTTTATATTTTTTTATTGGTGGACCCAAAAATAACCTATTCATCGATACCCCGATACTGATTTTGTTTTTTACTAAGTCTTATATTGTTTCGGGATTTCTAACAGGTACTTTGTTTTTATGCGTTTTCGATATTCCAGCACTTGCAAGCGCAACGATCACGTCTAGGCGGGTGGGTGGGTCGTTGATAAGTGCATAACTGATGTACGGCCCTCCATCGCAGATAGTTGTAAACCCTGAAATTAATGCTTATCATAGTTATCATGAAAGATTGAATCAGTATTTTTTCGGTTATCAAAGTAATATGTTTTATTTTTATAATTATAGGTACATTAGAGATGACGTAGTTCTGGTTTTTAAACGCTATGCAAGTACTGACGAGTTCTTGTCTCTATGGAAAACTAATCAAACGTTTCTTTAGAAAATTGGTAGGTACCTTCTTTTCAGTATGTGTACAGATTTACTGGAATTCTAAGAGTCTTCCTTTTTGTTTTTTATCAAAGTAAGCAATTCTAAAGGACTTTTTTCCTGAAATACACCTTTACAATTTATTAAAGCTCCCATGTCTTTTTCATAGGCGCTGATTAAAAACTGTATTGATGAATAGTTTTCATTTCAAAACACCCACGTTTTTATTCAGACCATTTCCGTGAAACCGATACACATGAAAAAATTAACAAGTGAGTGGAATATCCAAGTTCATGGTCGAAAGCGAAATGAAGTTTTCATTCCGTCGCGCTTTCAAGGATGCTGCACATCGATATTTGCTGTCGATACCACAGGTTTAAATTGATGAACGACCCTCTCGTTTCATCTTTTTTTACTCTGGTTGGCTGGCGCTTGGCTGCACTGGATTTTCGTAATGAATTTTGTATATAAATACAGTTTTGTAATGGTAGTATAGATTTATTAATCATACAATATTCGAACACGTGAACCTTATTTTATAACAATATATAATCGCAAATCTTACTGAATAAATGAGCATTCTCTATCGAGACGTTGTTGTTTAATTCCATCTCCACTTACTGCATTTATCCTACAAATTTTATAAGAAATGCCATTATAAATGGATTACGGAACAAATCAACAGGATACACCGAGAGAAGCATTTAGGAATTCCATTTTTCCGCGGCCTCCTGCTTCGGAAATATTTAGTGGTTCTTGTGCGTGATAAGTTTTATGTTTTTAATATTGTTTGCCGACCATATTTCACGACCCCTTCAGAGGACAGTGAAGTATCCCAAAATAAACCTCAAACCAAATAAAATGCCTCCGTCGCTTATAAATATTTTAAGAAGCAAATAATATCACAACTATCAGCAATTGCAAGATATAACGCATTCATGCAGAAAGCGAGTTACTGGAATCTTAACATTTTAATTGCCTCGTGCCAATATTATTAGAATCGACTTAAGGTTACACGTGTGGAACAAATAGAAGGTATCGTTAACTTTTTAAAGTATTTTATGTCTTGAAAATGTATTTTCAGTGTCAATAGAAGAGTTTTTCTAAGTAAGTGTGGCCGTTGTATTTTTAGATCACAAGCTCCAGTTATAATACAGAATTATAAAGCTGCAAAGTCACCTAGATGTGTTGTAAGGTTAGTTCTTTTATATGGTTAGTTAATGAAAGTGATCGCGCATTTAGTACTTATAAATTGATGTTAAAGTTATCCGCTTAATTTTTATGATTTATACATTCAACGCTGAAATAAACAATAGAAAATAAATAGATAAAATAAATCCTAAACTTAAGTACCTACACATAGCCATCACATAGATTTATGATAAACTTATACTATATTTTTTAGAAGTATAAATCAAATCTTTTTATCTCTATTTAACTTGATATTTTTTCATTTTTTTATATATTACAGACATGCAAAATGAACTTTTACCGCGAAAGGTTTTAGCTGCGATTTCCACTAAATTAGAACAAATAAAACAAAACAGTTTGTCTATATCTGATGGTTTCGTGGATTTTACGATATATCAAACCGAAGGCGATTCTAAAAAATACGAAATTTTGAAACCGTTAAACGAAAAAATTGTGATAAAGAAATTCTCGGACGGCTTGCGAAATCGTAGGCTGAATACAATAATCGCAGCTAGGAATTTTTTCCTTGAAGGACGCGACAGACCATCAAACTCAGGCAAAATTATAGGTATGTCCAAAAATAATAATTTCAATACTAACTATAGGGGAACACTTATAGTAGCGCTCAAGGACAATATACAATACTCGTTATTTTTCACCTAAAACTCAAGTACGAGGTTTTCATGGAAATCACCAGCAGCGTGGGAGGAACCATCAGACAAATTCATCAGCTAATTCGATGCAGGTCAACAGTTTAGAGGTCAGAACAAAGGCTTTAGAGATAATAACCACAGAGGTTATTGGCGAAACCAAGGGGTAGAGTATCGACGTAATATTAATTTTATTTACGAATCGCAACAAGTGCCCCATAACTTTGAACAAAATTCCGTAGAGAAATCAAATAATACAAACCAAACGTTTTTTCGGGACTAAACAGGAACATACTCTTATTTTTTTTTTTTTTTTTTCTTTTTATTTTGGCACGCAACAGTCATTACAAAAAAATACTAATACTAAAAGATACTTACATATAGACAATGAGTGCCCAATAATTAACTATGTACTTAGATACTTAGCAGAATTAACATCTAGGGTAAGCAGGTAATTTACAAACATGTTGGTATGATTAGAGTAGCACACACATTCGCAGAACAGGTACCTATATAGATATGATTTTAGTATGGGTAACAGAAGTAGAATATTTTAGTAAGTTAAAATAAATTTAAATTGGTGACAACTAAAATAACAATAGATAGTAATTGATTAGCCTGCCAGAAGCTTACACGCTGGTGGTCGCGTCACAATAAATAAACACTATTGTGTCTGGTATTTTAAATTAAAGGTAACAATATCACTACATAGTATAAAACAAAGTCGCTTTCTCTGTCCCTATGTCCCTTTGTATGCTTAAATCATTGAAACTACGCAACGGATTTTTATGCGGTTTTTTTTAATAAATAGAGTGATTCAAGAGGAAGGTTTATATGTATAATAATATCCATTAAATAGTGGAGAAGTACTGTTATTTTTGAGTTTTCTAATGTGATGTCGTAAATAATTAAATTTTTTCCGCTTACATTGCAAACGCAGGCTGAACCCTACGAGCTTTATCAAAATAATGTACTAAGTATTGTACACATTGAAAAGGTCTACAAAAAAAGTCCGTGATGGTATATGTCTATCTCTTATGGATAACCCACAATAACTTTTTTTTGTCATTTACTTTTTACGACAAATAATGGCTAATTTTCGAAGCGATTTTAACCAATACAGCATTAATCCTTAACCAATTAAATACCTTGAATACATTGTTCATTTAATTTAGATCTATATGGCCCTTTACACCGTATGATTTAAGTGAATATTTTCAAAGATCGTAGCGTTTGCGGCGGTACCGGCCGGCCGCCCGGTGCGTCAAGAGCGTGCCTATAAATAGCGCGTCTGAAGCCGCGGTTTTCCCTATAGCACTTTGAATTTAGCAGCGATCGGACGCATTTATTATAAAAACGTGCTTTTCAGCGCGACAACGTATCAGTAATTATAAGTAAGTTACGATAAATAATTGTATGATAGTAGTTTTAAAATATAAATTATGAAAACTTTCATATTAGAGTGCACAATACTTACAGGATGTGGTACCGGAGAAGATGTATTGATTCCCCGAATCCCTCTGATACCATCGGACTTACCCTTCCAATTTAAACGTTTACAGTTTCCGGTAAAGACATCTTTTGCAATGACCATTAACAAATCGCAAGGTCAAACCTTCAACGTTGCAGGCTTAGATTTGAGCGTTGACTGTTTTTCACATGGACAACTGTATGTCGCTCTTTCAAGAGTGACCTCCAGAGAAAACATGTTTGTATTGTCTAATGACAAGAAAGCTGTGAACGTTGTTTATAAAGACATTCTGTAATATGTTGTACAAATAAAATAAATAGTTAAAAATGTAAAAAGTAAATAAGTAAAAATGTAGTGTATGAATTTAGATATTCCAAAGATAGCAGGAAATCTTCATGGTATAGGGAAAGGGGGACGCGTGCTGGCCACGGGCAGTAATGAATAAATCAAAACTACTGGATCGATTTTAATCACATAGGTTATATATTTTATACCCGTGCGAAGCCGGAGCGGGCCGCTATGTTTTTATATACAACGTCCAAAGTTTTTCTGTAGTGTATTTAGTATCAGCATTGCACCCGTGCGAAGCCGGGGCGGGTCGCTAGTAAAACATAAGATAAGAAAATTGTATACTGTTATTCAATATATGTCACGGTAAAAACTAATCTAAGATAACCTTAGACATTTAAAAACACAGGGTCAAGACTGTTCATACAGCAAGGAGGCCTTTATAAGGTCATTTCTTTAAAAGGAAACTCATGACTAAGACTGAATAATGAAAAGCGACCCAGATCTAAGGACCCGTGCGTTTAAAAAATTTTTAACACCTAACGTTTGATTAAGTTACTTACATTGATACAAGAAGCTACAAAATAAGATTTAAAAGGATTCTCCGCTTTTTTAGATCGTATTCTTTGATGAAACTTAAAATAATGTTTAAATAAATTAGGTCCGCTTCAGACGCTGTACTTTTAAATATGTTTTCAAATTATCTTCTAAAGACAAATGACACAAAAATCAGCCCGTGACTTTAAACGCTGAGAGTGTTCGAAACGTCAGGATAAATCAAAATACAGTAAAAAATCCAAGTAAACACGATTCATATCCATAAACATAACCTTTTATCTATACTAATATTATAAAGCTGAAGAGCTTGTTTGTTTGTTTGTTTGAACGCGCCAATCTCCGGAAGCACTGGTTCGATTTGAAAAATTATTTCTGTATTGGATAGTCCATTTATTGAGGAAGGCTTTAGGCTATATAACATCACGCTGCGATCAATAGGAGCGAAGCATCAGTGAAACATGTTGCAAAAATAATCGCGTTCATAATAACAGAAATTGACGCGGACGAAGTCGCGGGCAACAGCTAGTTATTATATAAATAAATAAATTTAGGATGGGCTTAAAGTAGGTAAAAGTTTTTTAACAAGTTTTGACTTAAGACTATTGAGAGAATTGTCAAATAAATCTATGCTAGAAAATTCATTATTATACATAGTAAGGCAGCGGGTAAAGAAATTATTTCTAGTGTATTTCTTTCGTGAGCGAGGTGGCACAAACATCTGTATGGAACGAGAGGAGCGTGCGGGCAAACGAGTTTTGGTAATGAAATTAATTCTAGATAAAAGAGTTGGAGAATCTATAAGACAATTTAATATTTTATGAAGAAAGACCAAATCAAATTGCTTTCGACGGTTTTGAAGAGTTAACAATTTGTGCTTTTTTAATGATTCTTCGTATGATTCGTTAGAGCAATTGCTACGGAAGTTCAATAATTTAATAAATTTTCTTTGGACCTTTTCTATTCTATCAATGTCCTGTTTAAAATGGGGATTCCAGACAACAGAACCAAAGTCTAAAATGGAGCGAACGAAGCTGAAGTAAAGAATTTTCAAGGTAATATTTTTTTTAAATGGCTTAGTTATTCTATTAATGAAACCTAAATTACGAAAGGACCTCTGGATAATTGAGTCAAAGTGCAATCCGAATGTCAGTTTACTATCCATTATTACCCCCAAGTCGCGAGTACTATCTACCCTTTTTAAATTAGTGTCATTTAACTTATAATTGAAAGAAATAGGAGCAGATTTTCTCGTAAACGTTATTACATGACATTTATCTGTGTTTAAAAATAACTGATTTTCAATACAATACTTGTTGAGTGCATCTAGATCGGACTGCAGCCCAAGACAATCATCCTGATTACGAATAATTCTGAAAATTTTTGTGTCATCTGCGTATTGAAGATGGTTACAGTTTTGTAGATAGTCCTGTAGATCATTGATATAAATAGTAAACAAAACTGGTCCTAAGTGAGAGCCCTGCGGGACTCCTGATGGTATCGGTAAGAAACTTGAGCAATAACCCTTAGCGCAGACAGCTTGACTTCGGTTTCGAATGTAAGACTCAAGCCACCTGAGCAGGTTGCCGTGCACACCGACCCTCCATAGTTTCCTGATCAGTAAATTGTGGCTAATTTTGTCGAAGGCTTTTGAGAAGTCGGTGTACACTGCATCGACCTGCATATCTCTATCCATAGCATTCAGAACAAAATCTACAAAAGTGACCATGTTAGAGTCAACGCTACGAGCTTTAATAAATCCGTGCTGTTTATCCGAGATTTGGTGACGAATAGCATATGAAAGCTGGGAAGTGACAATCTTTTCTAGTATTTTACCGAGAATACAAAGCTTAGAGATAGGACGGTATTGGGTAATCTGTTCTTTTTGTTTGTTTTTAGGTATTGGCGCAATAAGGGCTCTTTTCCAGAGATTGGGGAATACACCAGAATTTAAAGATGTTTGGAAGATTATATGAACAGGCTTCAGGAGTTCCTTAGCGCAGTTAGCTATTAGTATCGGATGTATTCCATCGGAACCGGATCCTTTGTGTACGTTGACTTGTTCTAAGAGTTTCAATATAGTAGTTTCTTCAAGAATTACATTTCCAAGATCGATTAAATGATTGTTTTCAGTACAGACATCCACATTGATGTCATCATTTGAATTGTTTACAAAAGCGGATTGGAAAAAATCATTGAATGCATTACAGATATCAGTTCCTGTCGAAAATATGTTATTCCTATAGGTCATTCTTTGGGGAAGTTCCTCCGATTGCTTTTTAGATTTAACGTATGACCAAAAGAAATCTGGATTTTCCCCAATTCTGTCCTCAGAAAATGTCAGATATTTATAGTATGTGTCTGTTTCTAATTTGCGCAGCCGTGACCTAAGTAGCGAGAACATCCTATAGTCTGCCTGATTTCCGTATATTTTCCATTTTCTGTGGTATTTTCGCTTTTCATTACTTAATTTTACTAATGGACGCGAGTACCAGGGAGGGTACTTTTGTGTATTAAACTGTGTACGAACGGGAACATATTTGTCTATTAAATCATTTAAAAAGTTATAAAATACAGTTAACATTGTATCCACGTCTTTGCAGCCAGAGAAAGCGACATCCCAGTCAACAGAATCCAAACCATTTTTAATAGATTCAAAGTCAGCACTAAAATACATTTTCTTCTTCATATTATTCTGCTTAAGAGAAGCAGGGAGGTTTATAGGTAAGTAAATATCCAATGCTTTGTGATGCTGATCTTCTGTTACAAGTGGTGAGTTCGAAGCCATGACCTTACATAATGTTGTACAAAGAATTAAATCTAATATTCGGTTATTCACGTTAAATTCACCATTATACTGACTTAGTAATGATAAGTTTATAAAATCTGTAGTCAATATGGTTAGGGCATCGCTACTAGGTTGTACTGTCATTATATGAGAATCATGATTGTACTGCCAGTTTGCGTTAGATACATTAAAGTCACCTACGATAAGGAATACGTCATCGGAATAAGAGTGAATTAAGTTTACGGTTCTATCATAAAATGAGTTAAGAAAGTATTCGTGCCTAGGACTATGTGGTATATATGTGCACGCTATATGTAGAAATGTAGGTTCATGAGCAGAGCCGCAGGTGGGGCGAGAGGTGCGGCCACGCATCGGGATGCTAACCCACAGCTCGTCCGCTGGCGGCGGCGCACACCAGGCCGGCTGAGCGCTCGGGCACAGCTCGCGGCGCACGGCCACCACCACCCCCCCACCACGGCTACACCCATGAGCCGAGGCATCACGGTCACATCTATACACTTCATATCGGCTATCGAAATATTCAGAACTGTAAAAGGAATCATTAAGCCAAGATTCGGTCAAGCAGATAATGTCATAATCATTATGTAATACATTACTTAGGAACTCATGAGACTTTGTACGCAGGCCCCTCACGTTCTGATAATAAATAGATAAGCTATTTTTCATCTCGTACTTAAATAGTATAGTTTAGGGTAAAAATATTGTACGATTGAGTAAATAAATAATACAATAACATGTTTGTACCACGCTCTGTTTAATCGGTTTTTCCACATTGCTTTATTTTTATTGCAGTTACAGTTACACCCACAAAATATAGACAGATTATTATAAAACCAAGAAAATACATAAATATAACACATTGTCTTTTTAGTATGCCTAGTAAAAATTAGACACATTTTCTCTCTTTTCATTTCAAACAACTTATCAAATAAACCCATAATACATTTACGTAGAGTAATACAGATTGGCCACTGGCGATCGTACCCACGTTCACTTGTAAATTTTGTATTTATTATAAAGTTGCACACAATGATGTAATAACACATAATTATAGTAAATAGTCACTTTATTCTGTCCAAATCTTTTTCGTTGTTGATTAAAATAGATTTAGTTGTGTCGCTTTTTCGAAGAAATATCTTGCAGTCATTTAACCATATGTATTTGTAGCCTAATTCTTTTCCCAATCGGCGTGCCCGGGCATATATCACTTTATTATGCGGTGTCAAGTGGTCGTTGATAAATATTGGACTGGAAGCACCGTCAATGTCAAGATCAGCTGTAGTCAAACCGCGGCGCACGCGGACTGCGGCTAGGAACTCACATTTCCTTTTACGTTGGGTGAACTTGACAATTATATTTGGAACAGAAGATGCTGTTGATTGACCCACGTGTGTATGCAGATTATTACACGGGGCCTTTGTTGTAAATCGTCTCACTCGGTGGATAAAATCAACGTCAGCTGTTGACAAAGCAAAACCGATCTTGGTCGCAATTTTGTGCAGTGTATTGTATAGGTTTTCGGCTTTAGTTTGCGGGACTCCAGAGATTTCTAAGTTGTTAATGCGGCCTTGTTGATCCTTTATATTTTGCTGTTCAGTCAGTTCAATAATTTGTTTTTTTGCGTCGATTAAATCACACTCCAAAGTCTTCGTTTTTTCACACAAATTATTATGATCGTTTTTCTGTTTTGAAAGATCTGCGGCAAAACCTTTATGGTCTTTCTGAATACTGTGTTGGTTTAATTTTAAGTCATATACTTCGGACTTGAGGGTACATAGGTCTTCGTGGAGCTTTCTAATGCTTTCATTTTGTTTTTCAACCAGGGTTTCAAATGATGATGAAATACTCTTTTGTAGTTCCTGGACGGTGTTTCTTAACTCCTGGCGATGCGCAGCCATTGTGGTATTCAGATCACGACGGAATAATTCAAAGCAGATGTTGTCGCAGTCTGGGGTTTTCCGTTTTCTGATTGTAATTTGCTCGTGGAATTCGTTTTCCGTCATTTGAGATAGGTTAGGATGCGATCCAGCGCTCCCACCAGGTGATGTACGCAGCGTGTTCATTATAATTTAAAATAGAAAGCACTATTTAATTATGTAGTTCACAAACAACCGACGCGACGGTAGCACCGTAGAACAAAATCGAATACCTACATACGCGACGCAAACGCTCGGCGTTATGTCGTGCTTACTCGTACTTGATCGCCGTTGTTGTTTCACTCAGTGTTCATACGAAAAAAAATGCGATTGTCTCTTTTACTCGAGGTGGTGAAGAGCGGTTACCTCAGTGTACGGTTGAGAGGTACGAATTACGCGAACCGTGTGCGCTTATTGAAAAAACTACTTTACTAATTTATGCCACAAGATGTTAATTTGTAACTAAGATTATATTTACCACTTGCTGTTTAACAGACGCAGGTCCACCTGTTAACAAGCTCAAACGACGACTGGACAAGCTCAAACGACGACTGGACAAGCTCAAACGACGACTGCCATGCGACTTATGTCATGCGATAGTGATTTTTTTTCATCATTTTCACTAAACGGATTTTTTTTTAATCTTTGATAGATTCTGGTGCTTCTTTGTGCGCTATTAAATAAAATTGTGTGTTAGAGCAAAATTTTCAAATGCATAAAGAGAGCGTAACCATTTATAGCGCATTTATGGGCTCGGTGGCAAAGTTCTAGCAATAATATACGTTACCAACAATTACAGGTCAATATTTTATAATGAATCATAAGTTTTATGTTTTTAAATCTTTACCAATTTTGTCGAACAGTATAATAGGCCGAGATTTTTTAAGAAGGTATAGATCATTATTAAATGTTGAAAATGAAAAACTTCGATTTTACGCGATGATTTTAATACGTCCGTCACTTTACCGATTTCAAATAAATGTAACATTTTATTACAAATGCCAGCGAGATCCGAGTCGATTCATTTTATTCAGACAGATTTTCAGGAAGTTCAGACGAGATACAAAGCGGAGTTTTTCTAGCAAACGCAATTAAATAGTAAAGCTCATTGACGATGTTAAACGTATAAAAAATAGGAACATAACGGAAAAAGATTTATCATTACCAAAATTTTATATTGAAATACATAAACTCAATGACTACAACGTTTGCACTTTTCATAAAAATAAAAATAAAGCCCGGTAAAAAAAATATTTTCTGGTATAAATTTTCCCACATGAAAGATGAGGAACATAAATCTGAAAATGTATGTGCTAAATACGGTGATATTTTTTATTTACCGGGAGATAAATTATGTACAACTGATGTTTTTACACACTCTATATCTTTGAAACAGGGCACGACTCCAGATTTTTCAAAACCTTATAGATTACCACATTCTCAAAAATCGGAAGTTTAAAATCAGGTAAATAACATGATGGAAGAAGGTATAATAGAACCAAGTAAAAGTGAATGGTCAAGCCCTGTATTATTAGTACCAAAAAAAGAAAATTCTACAGGTAAAAAGAAATAGCGATTGGTAATCAAACGACAAATTCCCTTTACCAGACATAATTAAGATTTTAGAATCATTATCAGGTAGTATTTACTTCAGTCATTTAGATTTACACTAAGGTTACTACAACGTGAAATTAGACGAAAACAGTAGAAAATTTACAGCATTTTGCTCGGGACAGTACCAGATGACTAGAATGCCTATGGGCTTAAAAAACAAGCCCTAGTTCATTCTCTCGCATGATGAATATTGCATTATCAGGTCTAAATTACAAAAAATTTCTTATATATTGGGGTTAAAATATGAAATGGCCGTTTTATTGTAATAGGTTCTTTGAATTGACATAGAATCTTCATGGTTTGAGGTTTTCGAATGAAACTATTTTCACATGGTTTCTATGATGTTCTTCTTTTAAAAAATGTGAAACATTTGAATGTCGACTTTCAATTGTTTTTGTTATTTAACGTAGACAAGAAAGATGGATACTGCGAAAATTCTAGTGATTTTTGAATACGAGTTCCGACGCGGAAGTAACGCGGCAGAAACAGCCCACAATATCAATGTTGCGTTTGGAGAGGGATCTGCTAATGAACGCACCGTGCGATTTTGGTTTAAACGCTTTCGTGATGGAAACTTCGACTTGAAGAACGAGCCACGAGGAAGACCGCCCACACAGGTGATTAACGATGAATTAAGAGAGATGGTAGAAGCCGATCCTAGTCAAACTACCCAGGAATTAGCGGCATGGTTTAACGTAACCTTACCCACAATATTGATTCATTTGCGTCAAATCAATAAAATAAAAAAATACGAAAAATGGGTGCCTCATGATTTGACTGATGTGCAGAAACAAACGCGTTTTGAAACTTGTGTTGCCTTGTTGAATTGGTACAGAAATGAAGGAATATTAAATCGAATTGTGACATGTGTTGAAAAGTGGATTCTTTATGATAACCGTAAAAGAACAATGCAATGGCTGACCCCAGGTCAAACGCCACGACAGTGTCCTAAAGCAAAACTTCCCAATAAAAAGGTAATGGTAACTGTTTGGTGGTCTCAGCATGGTGTTATTCACTATAGTTTTCTCCGATCTGATCAATCAATAACGGCAGATGTCTATTGTGCCGAACTCCGAACAATGTTGACAAAACTAGCAGTAAAACAGCCCCGACTCATGAATCGATCTTCAACATTATTGCTCCATGACAACGCGAGACCTCATACAGCACGAGAAACCGTTTTGACCCTTCAGGAACTGCAATTAGAAACCATTCGACATCCTCCGTATTCGCCAGACCTTGCTCCAACGGACTACCATTTTTTTCGTGATTTGGACAATTATCTACGTGACAAGAAGTTTTCTTCCCAGGAGGCAGTACAAAATGCTTTCACACAGTTTGTGCAGTCTAGATCCTCAGAGTTCTATCACAAAGGCATAAATGACCTTCCTATTAGATGGCAGCAATGTATAGATAATAATGGTAACTATTTTGATTAAATAAATTTATTAAAAATTAAAAAATAAACAATTTTGATTTTCAGTACAAATCGGCAATTTCATACTTTAACCCCTATTATTTAGATGAATTAATCGTGTTTGGGATGGTGGGATCTACCTCCTAGTGGTCCACCCTGGGAAACGGCATCTTTGGTTTTCTAACCAATGATGACGGCTAACAGATCCCTCTGCGGTAGTAGGCTTCGTAAGAGGCCGCCTGGATGCTACCCTCCTGCCGGGTTCCAGCGCCAAACAGTTTTTCTGTGTTCCGCTGGTGTGTGGGAGAACCAGTACTTCTGGGTAAGCTTGTTCCATCTTAGGCTTCTTCTTAACCGTATAGTTAAGTATGTAGTCAAGAGCAAGCCCATTATTTATATAAAAAAAAGAAATCTACATTTTCATAATACAAAATTTACAAGACGTGTTCCGAAGGTTAAGAAAAGTCAATTTAAAACTCCACCCTGAAAAATGTGATTAAAAAAAAGAGATATTATATTTAGGACACGTTATATCTGACAAAGGTATATTACCTGATCCTGAAAAAATAAATACTGTAAAAA
Organism: Anania crocealis; assembly: GCA_949315895.1. Lineage (NCBI taxonomy): Eukaryota > Metazoa > Arthropoda > Insecta > Lepidoptera > Crambidae > Anania > Anania crocealis. The sequence continues at coordinate 38,575,033 of OX438879.1, read as the reverse complement.
ATAATAGCGACGAATTAAAAAGATTTGTTGCATTTGTAAATTACTACAGGAAATTAATTATAACTTTTGCGGAAATTGCTCATCCGTTAAATGCTTTTTCCAAGAAAAATTAACCATTTATTTGGGATTAAAACTGTCAAAATTCGTTTAAAACAAACAAAGAAAAAATATATCACCACCTGTTTTACAGTATCCGGATTTTTCCAAACAAAATCAATTTATTTTACAAACAGATGCATCAAATTATGCTATCGGCGCAATTTTATTAAATAAAGACTGCCGACCAATAGCATATGCTAGCAGAACTCTTAACAAAGCTGAGAAAAATTACCCTGTAATAGAGAAAGAACTTTTAGCAATAGTATAGGCGGTTAAATATTTTCAACCCTATTTATATGAGAAATATTTTAAAATTCAAAAAGATCACAGACCGTTGATTTTTCTTTTTAATATGAAAGATCCATCTAGCCCGTTAATGAAATTCAGATTAGCTTTAGAGGAATATAATTTTGATGTGGAATATATAAAAGGTTCGAACAATGCAGCGGCTGATGCGTTGTCTCGAATATCTTCAAACGAATTAAAAGAAATGCACAAAAGTATAGTAAATGTTATGACGCGTGCACAAACTAAAAAGTCTAAGTACCTTCAGATGATTGGCCTGATCATCTAAAAATCGTGGGGACTAATATCAAACTGAAAGATTCTGTATTACATGGTATTACTAATTAAATGTTTATCGACGTTAAACATTATAGAAAAATGAAAGAACTTAAACTTATAAGTAATGAAAGTGAAGTATTGTGTTATGTTGAAAGCAAAAAGGTAATTTATATTAAATACTAGCTTACCCCGCGAACTACGTATCGCCTCAGAATAATTTAATTTGATTTTGACGTCTTAAATACTCGTAGCATAATCACCAAATATGGCGTTTACCTTACCAAGTCTTTAAGAGTCAAGAAACAAATAATTTGCAATAAAATTATATTGCGACTATAAATTGAAATGTAAGCAATCCTATCTTTTAAGTTGACTTAAACTGCACAAAGTGTGCAAACATTTATTAAAATCGGTTCAGTAGTTTAGGATTCCATCGCGGACAAACAAAGTGACACGAAATTTTTATATATTAAGATTTATATTCTCAATCGCGAATATCACGAGCTGAATTTGTGAGAGAATTGGATACATTATGTAACATGGAAATGTCTACACTGAGGAAAAGTACGAGTACTACCCACGGGGTAAAGCCGGCTTGCCGGGCAATCCCCCCAGCTTCGGCTGGCATGTCCCCTCGTAATGTGGGAGGGGGACATGAAGTGCTCGAAGTTTCTGGTCGGGATGAGGTCCATTCGGACTAAGACTCCCCGTCCGAGGGAGTTCCGCGAGGAGGTCGTCGTCTTACGTCAATTTACCAATTGGTGCGGTTTGTTCCCGCATCTCGGCCGCACCCACTCAGACCACATCAGCTGGTGAGTTGGGTTACAGCCGATCCATAGACGTTTTTGAGGAGAAGCCGGAAGTTGCGAGTGACGCGGTGGAATGACGCGAACTGCGTGTTTCATTAACTTGGTTAGAGATGGAAGAGGGAGTCTCCGACTCCTCTTCGGCCACAATGGTCACCGTTGGGTCAGACGGGTCTTTTTCTAAGTCGAGATTTTGGCGCGGTCACAAAAGACCAAAAAACATAGATGGGTCAGAAGCTGATTCTGACGACTCCACTAGAGTCCCGAAAGTCGCTAAGGCACCATCTCGTAGAGGGCGAGGAAGGCAGGCCGCTCACGACCGGTGACTATGTAGGGCTCAGAGAGCAAAAGATGGAGTACCTCAAACTTCAGCGCGAGGAGCTTGCATTAGAGGCAGAACGCGATGTTAACAATTTGACGTTCGAGGCGAGGCCGACTCGGGTGACGATACGATCACTTTTATCATCACAGGCAAACGATGAGGTTACGTCATCTGCCTTAATGAAGCAGATGGGGATTGGTCTCGATCTTGTCCAAAAGGTCAAGAACAAATCAAAACATTTGAGTGGCAGAATGCAGGCAGCTCTTAAGGAAGCGCACGATATATTAAGAGAGTCTGCAGAAGCTCTTGTCGCTCGCACCACCTCAGACGAGGTTCGCGACCTTCAAGCCCAAAACGAGCGGTTAAGGGCCGAAATGGCCGACATAAAGAAGGAATTGGCCGAGCTCAAAGCCAAAATGACGTCAGAGTGAGAGAAGACAACCCCAGTTGATGCAGCAACTCCCTCTACAAACATGGAAGAATGGGCGTCGCGGGTGTTAGGGGTTGCTACAGCGCGCATAAATGCCTCTGATTGAAGGGATAGAGTCTCGTCTCAATCCGGAGTCACGTTTTCGGCCTGAGTCCCTGACTAGTAAGCAAAAAGAGAAAACCTTCTCACAGGTAACAGCTTTAAACCTTGATGTTGCTCAGCCTTCAAACGAGGGTTCTAAGGACAAGGCAAAAAAAAGAAGAAAACCAAGAAAGGCAGAGCTGCCCCAGTTCCGGCAGTTGTTGCCCCTCCAGTGGTAGGTCCCACGCCAAGGCCCCTTCCTCCAGCTCCAACGACTGTGAGTGAAACCTGGGTCACAGTGGTGAAGAAAGGTAAACGAAAAACCGCTAAAGAGAAGGTCCAGACAGCGTTGCCAAAAAAGAGCGAGGTCTCTAAACCGAGGTCTCGCCCACCCAGGTCCACAGCAGTAGTTCTTACACTGCAAGCTGGTGCTGCGGACCGGAGAGCCACATATTCAACAGCAATCGCTGACGCTAAACGCCGTGTTGACATTGCCAAAATAGGCATCGCGGGCGTACGTTTCCGTAGAGCGGTTACTGGCGCTACCATAATTGAGGTCCCAGGCGCTACGAGCAGTGATAAAGCTGACTCTCTGGCTAATAAACTAAGAGGAATTTATAATGAGATGGACATTCGTGTGACCAGACCAACAAAATGCTCTGAGCTTCGAGTATCAGGATTGGACGACTCGGTCACATCTGAAGAGGTAGCAGTTGCGGTGGCAAAACTTGAAGGCTGACCAGTCGACCAAATTAGAGCTGGTATTCCCAGGCGCGATCACACAGGCTCATTCGCTGCGTGTGTTAAGTCTCCCGTTTCCGCAGCTAAAAAGGTAGCCGAGGGGTGTCTGGTGGTTGGATGGGTGGTTGCTAGGGTCAGGCTCCTACCCAATCGTGAATTGAGGTGTGTCATGTGCAAGCTATGTGCCCCGCAGACTTAGATCGGAGCCGGCAGTGTTACCGGTGCGGTCAGCTCGACCACATTGCTGCGAACTGCTTGAACCAGCCGCAATGCTCTTTGTGTACTGCAGCCGGCAAATCAGCGGGGCACCGTATTGGAACTAAAGCCTGTGGAGCCCCAAAAAATCGGATCGGACGGAGAGCAGCAGCAAGTGCACTGAGCCAGCCAAAACAATCCTGTCCCGAACAGAAGCCTGTGGAGGTTATCATGACGAGACCAAATTAACATGGCCCTAAACTATATGGTGGCGAATATCAACCACTGTGCCAGGGCTCAAAACCTATTGTATCAGAGCATGGCAGAGTGGTTGACACAAATTTGTATCGTCTTCGAGCCCTACTTTGTCCCTGATCGCGAAAACTGGGCCAGCGATTTGGATGGTTTGGTCGCCATTATTTCAAACACCGCGACTAATGCACCGCTATTCAGTAATGTGAGAAGAGGCCACGGTTGGGTAGCAGCGTTGGTCGAAAATGTTGTTGTGGTAGGAGTATACTTCTCACCGAATCGTCCGGACGCTGAATGCGAAATATTCTTAGCTGAAGTGGGTGTCCTGTTGACAGGCTGGAGTGACTCTGACAAGATTATTGTGGCCGGGGACCTCAATGCTAAATCGGCTGCTTGAGGCTCTCCGGCTACTGATCATCGAGGTGAACTGGTAGAAGACTGGGTGCTTGCCAATGGTCTTGTTGTTGTTTGTCAATCGAGGGACGGAGTTCACGTGCGTGCGCAGACATGGCGGTTCTATAGTGGACATCACGTTCGCAAGTCCCACCCTGTCAAGCCGTATACAGAATTGGGAAGTAATGGAGGAGGTTGAGACATTATCAGACCACAGGTGCGTACGCTTTGAAATCTCTCCACTACCAACAATCACGCGCAGTTGGAACCGTCCTCCGATTGAGCTTGGTCCCAGATGGGCGTTGAAGCGTCTCGATCACGACACTGCCATTGTGGCGTCTATGGTTGAAAGCTGGTCACCTTGGCCAGAAAAAGTCAACCCCGAGGCTGAGTCGGACGGTTTCAGAATCAGTTAAATTCAACTGCCTATCACCACCAAAGTATCGGAGCGTTAGAGGTATCTCAGAAAAACATAAATTATTTTCTTAGGATACATAGTCATTGGCTACCATTTTGGTGTTTCGCATATTATACTTCAGTTCACTCAGAAACGCAGTTTACGCCTTATGAGTTAGTATTCGGAAAGAAGTATATTTTACCTAGCAACTTGAGTAAAATAATAAAACCGATTTACTATTATGAAAGTTATCCTTATGAATTAAAATATCGTTTGCAAGTTTCACAAAAAGAAGCAAGGGACAATTTACTTAAGACTAAAATTATAAGAAAGTCTAATTATGATAAGAATATAAATCCTGAAAAATGTAATGTAAATGATTTAGTATTAGTAAGGAATGAAACAACCATTGTATAAATTTAGGTCCTTAAAAAGTATTAAAAGTTTCGACATCAAATGTAGAAATATTAAGAAATGGAAAATTAGATGTTATTCATATAATAGAACTAAATTATATTGTTCGTAATTATAAAAAAAAAATTAAGTAATGTATTTAATCATGTAACAATGGTTTTAATATTTAAAAAAAAAAATGTCTATAATGGTTTTTTTTCTATTAGAGGGAAGATGTAATGTTAGTATCGATTTATTAATCATACAATCTTACTGAATAAATGAGCATTCTTTATCAAGACGTTTTTGTTTATTTCAATCTCCAATTCCAATTCCAAATCAATTAAAAAATGTTACCATTTAAAATCAATGAATAAACGCAAAGTTTTTCGAATGCGTGTTATTAAGTTTGGAAATTTTAAGTTGGCACAGATTGCTCAACCCATTGGCAGAATAACTGTGATTTCTTTTTTACAATTGAATAATTCCTACCTCAACTCGATGGTTGGTGATTCAGAAATATTTAAAATACACAACTGAAGTAGGTACAGATCCAGGCAGGTGTAAGAGGAATCAATTCAAGCGTGGTTTTACAAATGGAACGGATCACGCCAGCGATAAACCTTCAAACGGTAAAACTACCTACAACATCGTAACATACAGTTATTTGAAAACGTTTTTCGTTTGTAATATTTAAAAGTAACGAGTAGAAGAATTGGTAGGTATATTAAGAAACTAACCAGTTCAAGCTAGTCTAGCTCCAACTGAGTACTGTTTTTTTTTTATATGTTTGTTCAGGGAAATTTGCTATCTAGGGCTTTTTATTTTTTATCCTTTATTCATTTTTCCATCTTTCCTATTTCTAGATTTACATTTTCTTATATTAGCTTTTATTATGTACTGTCTTATCTGTATACATTTCTCTTATATTATACTACTCTACTGTTTAAGACTATTTCTAACATTTTATCATATCCATTTTATTCTAATGTCTGGGTTGCGGAAATGCAGATGTCCCACTCGCTATTTTATCAATTAAAACTTATTTTCTATCTTACGAGTATTTCTAATTTTTTATTCTAGGTTTAATTCTTATATCTTCTTATATACCATTGCTTTTTGATTATATGCACACATATAGTAAAAACAATGTTTATACATCTTTATTTCTCTTATTGACTAAGTTACATATTTTAATACAATAATCCATAAACCTATTTCTTACATTTTTATCCGATATTAAGTTACCTAAGTTACTAATATCTAATCTTTCACCGGTCGACTGCTCAAAGTTGTGTCTGATAACCGCGTAGACGGGACATTCTACTAGGATGTGAGGGACGGTTTCCTCAATGGATGGGTCGCAGATACATGCCAGGCTCTCCCTGCACTTGAATCGGTTCAAGTATTGGGAGAACCCGCCGTGTCCTGTGAGGATTTGTGTCAGCTGTCCGGTCGGCCGGATTTCCCTGATGATGCTGTGCGCCTCGGTGGCATTGGGGAAGAACAGCTTTGTGACGGACGCAGTTTCACCGCCTACATATCTCGCGTTCCACGTTTCTACTGAAGCCTCCCGCAAGGTGCGCTTTAGGTACGATATGGGGCAACAATCGTAATCCGGTCGCCTTTTCAGCTTCAGCGCTGCCTGCTTTGCGAGTTCATCCGCTCGCTCATTACCCGGGAGTCCTGCATGGGCTTTGAACTGAGTACTGTTAGTAACTTTATACCAACTGTGCAATAGTTATCAGTAGCGATATACGATAGCCTCACATTTTCCACAATTTCTCATGATTACGGGCATGAGAAATTGTGGGAAATGTGAGCGTTTATTGTGTATATTTTATAGGTCATCATATTTTGCACCTAAAAGAACTTAAAGAACTGTAGCACGCTATAATATAATGGTTTGACTGTTTTCAGTATGTTTTTTTAATTGTCTGAATCAGGTTTTTTAAACTGAAAATAGTAGCCTGTAGATGAATAGGGATTTTTCCAGTCTTCAGTTGGTGGCCTATATCTAGTACATGTTTAAATATTCCTAGAATACACATTCTCAGCTATTTGCCTCGTGTGTCGTGCTGTTATCGATAAGTTTGTTTGTGTAAGTTGAGATAGACATCGAATTGCCTCCTTCTACGGGTAATTAATAAGGTAAAACTCACCATGATAAATACAATTTGCGGTTTTCGGTCTACTTCAATCTACATAGATTGAATGAATTGAAAAAAACTACTCTATTTATACTCAAATAAGTTTTATAAAGATAATATCTTTTTTGTGGGTATAACTTTTTAAAATTAGGTTAAAAATGCATACTAAGCAATTACATACTACGAACTCGTGGAGCATGTTACAAATGTATTGGTAGACTCACCTTGATGTCCGGCTACGGACAAATATCTACATCTGGGCGCTCGTGTTCGCCTTTCTCTATTAACAGGTCAACGCAAAGAGGCGCCATTAGGTTTTTAGCTTCTACGAGTATGACTTTTGACAGCTGCCCTGTTGGGTCAGTCAGTAAATCTTACCTATAATCATACTGGCTGCAGCCAGGGTAGGTACACTTGGCATTTTGGAATTTGAAACTCTACCTGTATATAGGATGAAATTTTAACAACTTTCCAAATTTTAATATAGCAATATACGAGACTAAAACAAATGACGTATTTATTCTTTTGGTATAGCCCAGTACAAAAATGTCAAGATAAAGCACTTGTCCACACAAAATGTCCGCCAAAACTCTAAAATTTTTGATACGGCCGCCTAGCAACATTTTTTTACGCGATGCGCATCTCATTCATTCATTACGATACTATTCATAAGTTTTTGGTTTTCCCTTTATATCTTAACAGGCCTAGGACCGTAAAAATTGAAAACTACCTACGAGTATATTGCGAAAAATATTTTTGGGTGAAAACTTGATTTACATTTTTTACTTCATAAATACGATACTGAACGCCTACAAAAATTTTGGAAGGTGGTTAAAATTTCACCCTGTATAGGTACTGTATTTTTAACCTATGTCCTACCCTATAGTCTACTCAGGGCCAAGTTTGAACATGCCTAAACGGCTGAACGGATTTATCCGTTTCGGCGTGATTGAGTAATATAGATCCATCCAAAGGGTACCTCCTAGATGTGTATCATTTAATCGAATATGAACCTCTATCCCGGGCACGACTCAGTCTGTTGAGCAGCCGGCAAGGATAGGCTATTATTCCTTGACAATCGGATCATTGTATTAGTTATGTTTAATCCCTAAATTCAACTTGACCCTGCAATATTATTACTTGAATTAATAACATCATTGTTCTAACGAAAGATTGTCAATTGTGTTATTATGTACCTATAGCTGGAATGAAATTATTGTCACCAAAATAGGAATTATGGTTTTGATAATTAAATGGTACCTAGATAATTATTTCAAACTATTTCCATCGGAGAGGTTGACAACGGGTAGCAGTAGTAACCTACCTACAAACATCCATGGCCCCAATTCTGCTAATTTACAAATGGCTCAATAGAATCGCAATGGCATCGCAATCGTATATTTTGACATTACTACCATATTAAATGTTTCAAATTATACAATTGTGATGCAATTCCGATTCTATTGAGCCATTTGTAATTTAGCGGAATTGGGGGCCGAGGCCATAGATTGTTTAAAAATTTTAGTAACTCTTTTTATTTTATTATGTGCTTATAGCGTGTTCAATAGCCCGCTTTTTATAGTGACAGTGAAATGTTCTACCTACCTACTCTCTTTTGTTTTCCATACAATATAGGTAGTCCGGCGAGATAGGTGGCTGTGGAAAATAGGCTTAGTTTGAAAGGATGTATATTTTTATTCGAAATTATTTTGATTTATTTGGTTTTTAAATTTCAGTACCTACAACATTGTGAAAATTTCATAGCATGTTTTATTATATAACAATTCACAATGTACAGCTTTATAAAATAATTGAAGAATTTGTTATTTATTGTTTTAGTTTTATGACCTAATAAAGAACGAAACAAATAATATAATCAATAATGTAATATTACGTTATGTAACGTAATATTGCTGTACAGCGTTTTCTTGGTTATTGAAAAATAAGGGCATTAAAATTCAAAATTTAAAAATCCGATTCCATATGATCGGGCTAAAATTTAGCTTAAAAACGCTTCTCTTGTAAATTTGGATATCGCCAGAATCGAGATCGCGATGCGATGCAGATAACCTCAATTAACAATTAATTTAAAAAAACCAAAATTATCTCTGCACTTCTCGCTCGCTTAACTTTGGTAGGTGTTAGTTCATTTTGGCAGCCACAGGGTCGACTGAACGCTTCGTTCCTGGATGGTATTGATAAGTCAATGATTTGACACCCGTGATGAAAACGTAAATGCGCCGAGACAAGGCTACTCAAATTTTGCCGCCATGTCCCTAAGCCTGAGTTCGATTGTGCGGTAACGTAAAACTATTTTACTCCGAAAATGCCCGTGTAGAGTTTCATGCAAACTTTCTAATCCAATTTGTAGCATATGCATAGTGTCTGTGTAATATACTAGCGGCCCCCGCGAACTTGGTATTGCCTCAGAATAGTATTTTATTTTGACGTCTTAATGTCATTGTCATCAAAAATGGCGGGGTTGGAAATTTGTATGAAGAAATAAGTACAGTTTCTATGTTAGTTTTTTTACGTTAACTTTCCTATGTTTTCAACCCTAATTATTATCCTATTCCTGATCAAGACAAATCCAATAAAACCAAAATTGTAAAAATCAGTCCAGCCCTTCCCGACTTATAAGTGGTGTAACTAACACGACTTTCTTTTATATACAAAGTTGTCCAAACGGTGACGTCCAAAAAATTTGTTTTGGATTCTTTACATCCAGGGATATCCAAATATACCCTAAATTATTATATTACCCCATTTTTCTTAGTTTTCGAGATATAATTTTATTCTTACTTTTTCTTAATTTTTGGTGTAATTATCAGTTTTAAAAAATGGTTTCTCTACTTTTTATTATGTTATATCAGATTTTTTTTGCAGTATAATCCTTATAAATTAAACTTACTTAGATAAAATTATCAGCTAGCTAAGCCTAACCAAAGTATACGAAAAATTTACCTAAAGCCAATAGTTTCCGTTCAAGCTAGTCAGAGCTTAATTTTGAACTGTGATTTAAAAAAAAGTGGTTTCACAGTTTCCTAGATCATTTCGAAAACTTCCCGAAAGCCTTAGCTTTTAAAATAATAAATTTTAAAATTAAGCCTGACTAGCTTGAACGGGAACTATTGACTTGTGTTTTCTTGTGTAGTAAATAGGCCCAAGTTACTTAAGTACCTGCTTAAATTATTTAAACAAGTCTGTTGAACGTTTAAACAAGTTGCCATAAAGAGTTTATTCTTAATATGCGAGATTCAGATTTAAGTTAACATTTGAAATAAAGTTTGAAATGGCCGCACAAAAATGTTAACTTTTTATCTTTTAAAAAAGAAAAAGATGTGATGTTTATTTAGTTATTTTTGTTTATGTATGACCATGCAAAAACTTTTACCAGGTTGACTGATTTATTTTTTACTCAATAAGTATATACTGCTCTAGGTAGGTACGCTTGAAATAGAAAAAAATAAAAAAAAATTAACTGAACCGACTTCAAACTAAACCAAACCAAATAGAATAGGTGTATATAGTGAGTTGCTTGCCGCTCGCCAACATAGCAATTTTTTTTTAATTTCTTATTTGATTTGTTTTGTTTGTAGAATTTATTTTTGTGTTGTTTGGGCTTGGCACCGACTTCAATCTGTTTAGTTGTTAGTTGTTAAAATAATATTGTAAGTAGGTAAATAGGTTTTATTTTGTACTTTTTAGCGGGTTTTTTTTTAAGTGTTCAATTGAAGTTTTTTTGTTCAATAATTTATTTTTCTCTTTTTAGTGTTAAATAAATTACACAGTTAATAATCCTCTGTTGGCCGGTAACGGTACCTACAATAAAATAGCGATGACGACTTCTAGATGAAAATGTATGAATTATTTGAGAAACTCCGCTCCTCATCGCTATAGAATCTTAATAATCATCCTCCAACTCCGAACTACTTAGGAGTTTGACCTTCCATCATCAGCTCACGTGAATAACCTGAAAGAAAAAAACTATCTGACTATACGCCCCTATGATATTTAAAGAATAATCCTCCTATTCATAACCGTTAAGGAGTTGTGCCTTCCATCATCAGCTCATCAACATGAAATGATGAGTACCAGACGCAAATACAAAAAAACCTTAAGAAAGATATGTAAAAACGTAATACGTGCTTATAAAATTTGAGGGCGTCCCTTGATTTTCCCGGATTCCACCATCAGATCATGACTTCGTTAAAATGGGACCACACGGGAAGCACACTTTCAAACAAAAATCAATTTTTTAAAAACCGTTCAACCTGTCGAAAGTTCTGAGGTAACAAACATAAAAAAATACAGTCAAATTGAGAACCTTTTTTTGGGAGTCGGTTACAAAAAAAACAGCAGATTTTTGTTAAAATATTGCTCTCGTCCTAAACTTCAAATAAAGTAAAGATAAAACATTGTTAATTAAAATTTTGAATTAAGCCACCAATTTTAAGTTGGTGTTACGTAAATTAAAAAAAAACTTATAATTATTAGGTAAGCACCGAATCAAAATTGGCAGCTCAAACCTCGTACTATGTATTTTGTTGAATGTTTGTGAAAAAATGGCTTTTCAGTTATTATATACAAAATATTTTTATTTTACTCACGGAATTTTTAATTAAGTGTTTCGTAATAAATATGAAGGAATATCGTGGATGTTTTTTAGTAATTTATACCTAGTTATAATAAACATTTATGCCAGCCAGTGTCCCGCAGCCAAAAACTGTTTACGGTACTACGACCAGAAAAGTTATAATATCGCGAGAGAAAGTTTCAATTAAGAATAGATACCTATATCTTTATTAATCTAATTAGTTCTAACTAGGTATTATGAAGAGGGCAACTAAAGTAATACTGTATCTCATTATCTACTTAATTCTAATTAGCCCGAGTCTAATGTAAAAATATACCTTACTATATATCACTTTTGAGTGTTAAATAAATTTATAAGTCACCCCTAACTTTACACGTTAACAGACTAACAAAATGAATTAACGTTCTAGTTTAATAGAAAGTTTATTTGATCTTTAAACATCAAATAAATTTTCCAAGCTTCAAGTAATTGCTTGTTGCCGTCTGTTTAACGTTTTGGATTCACTAGACTTCAATTGAATATACTCTTATTACGATCATCCATTTGACCATACGGGGAATCTCGGACCAATTATTGTTTTAACTAGCTGTTGCCCGCGTCTTCGTCCGCATCATTTTCTGTTATTATGAACGCTTCGCTTCGCTCCTATTAGTCGCAGCGTGTTGTTTTTATGTATATAGCCTAAAGCCTTCCTCGATAAACGGACTATCCAACACAAGAATAATTTTTCAATTTGAACCAGTACTTCATGATATTAGCGCGTTCAAACAAACAAACAAACAAGCTCTTCAGCTTTATAATATTAGTATAGATAAGATCAAACATAATTATTTCATCGCCTTCAAAGTATGCTCCTTCAGAAACAATACACTTACACAAAATTGTATACGCTTCTCTCTCTTTTATGATAAAGAGTGCACCGAAGTGATAATTTGAGTTTAGGAAAAAGAAGGAAGTATAGTTGGTAGAGCCCTATTTTGTGAATAAGGTGAACCACTTAGCACCCCCTAGTTTCCGGGGCAAATAATAAAATAAAATAAGGTAATATGTAGCTAACACAAAACAAAAGGTATTTGCTTGGGTAATTGTATACATTACCTACTGCTTAAATCATAATAATATGTACATCCTAAAAATAGAGTGTAATCCGTAATAATGTTATTACTCACACTCACTGTTTTCCGCTCCCAAAAATCGTTCCAAATAACGTATTTTATGCGTGATTTTTTGGGGTCCTTATTGTTGTTAGGCACCGACTAAAATTGGTGGCTTTTGACGCTTTTCGTCGGTAAACTTATGGTTACATTAAATTTACGGTATAAATAGTTTTAGTTTTTGACGGCGGTCTACTGTATTGGTCAAAACTTCAAATGTTTTTTTTTTGAATTTTTATTAACATAGTTAAGGTAGATCTTTTTGTTTTCATAAATACTCACAGTTTTGAACGACAAAACATATTATGTCGTGGCATCGTATATCATTAAGGTTATGGTCTCCCTAGAAAATGAATAAATCCATAATATGAAAAAACAGAGGAAAGTAAAAACAGTATGGTGTATCAAAACAATACTTCATTTAAAATGTTTTTATTTTATTTTCATAAAGTATAATATAAATAAACTAATCTTGTGTGTATTATTATATATGTGTGTGTTTCTGTGTGTGTCACTTGTTCCGTACAATTACGGAACCATAGACTGCGCGTGGCCCGACACTCACTTGGCCGGTCTAATTCAGTAAAATCAAACAATCAGTTAGCTCAGCCAGACGAAATAAGTAGTCCTGATTACTCTTTATTCAGGCACAATTTTGGATGACAATTAATTTGAGAATACAGGGTTTCATGATTTAAAAAAGGAAAATCATAAGTACAGCTCGCAACTGAAGTAATTTGACACTCGATCTGAGGTTGAGCCAAACTTCTGGATCATCCAGATGTTTCATCGAGATTAATAGGCAGTATGAAATTTATTACACTTCCAAAGGTAGATGGATAAATAAATCAATTGACTAAGCTACTCGTATAATATTTTTCATTTAGTCGAGCACACTCTTGCGCCGCGACTCACTGTTATATTATAGGTAATAACGCCTAAAATATTTTATGTATTCGTATATCTTCGCTTAAGTTTTAATACCGTAGAAATCCAATAATGCCATTTTAAGTTTCAATGCTATTCGATAGAGGTTTGAAAACGCTACGAAGAAAGAGATCAGTTTTATTCTATTTCTTTTCGAGCGATATGTATATTTATGATTGTGCAGTGATAATTCCATGGTTTAAGACTTTAAACTACATTGATGGTATGACGCAGTTCCGAGCAATTGGAAATATCCAACTATCTCTATTGAAAATATTCTTATTTTATGCCTTAAACCACCGTTCTTTTAGGTTTTCATTTGTACAATGATATTTTAAATATCATTGATGTTATAGTACTATTTTGGGTTAATATTATAATGATTTAAAAAAACATCTTCAGATTAAATCCAGATTAAATGTCAAATTAATGATAACTTTATAATTAAGTGTAATCATTAAACAGCAGCTTGGAGATAAGAATGTCTGATTAGACATATTAATCTACTTTCGTTGCTGACCGTTGCTGAGAGTCGAAACAATAATCTACTCGTAGGTACTCACTCATTAATTACATCCAGATAACAATACAAATTAAATTTACTTGGAATTTTGGACAGTTAATGTAGCAAAATGATTTTATATTTACTCTTTAATGTTCTTACGCTACTTACGCTAAATTTTCTGATTCTAAAATATTTTAATATATTTTTACTGATTTCAAAAAGAAGAGGGCGCTGTATTTAAAGCTTTTTACTTTTAAAGTACCTATAGTATTTGACCAAACCCTAGGTAACTAGCTTAGGTGGTACGTCATATATGCTCAGATGCTCTGTTTTAAATAAAATACAACTTTTCTACCACTAACCCCACTTAAATACAACAAAACAACAATTTCCGGGTCATAAAAAAACGCAACATTTGGTTAATACAACAAGTATAGATGCCAAAGACGAGTTCTTTGAAGAGGACAAAAATGTATATACATTCAGGTTTTAAGTGTTACACAATAAAAACTTTTGAATTTAGAATGCTAGCCACAAAAAAGTTTATTGAATTCGAATTTCGAATTTTTCATGAAAATAAAAATGTGTAATGTACTTTTTAGAATTTTCCTCATTTTTAGGGTTCCGTACTCAAAGGGTAAAAACGGGACCCTATTACTAAGACTTCACTGTCTGTCCGTCTGTCCGTCTGTCCGTCGCTCTGTCACCAGGCTGTATCTCAAGAGCCGCAATAGCTGGACAGTTGAAATTTTCACAAACTGTGTATTGCCGCAATAACAACAAATACTAAAAACAGAATAAAATAAATAAATAAGAGGGGCTCCAATACAAAAAAAAAGTTTTTTTGGCCTTTTTGGTACGGAACCCTTCGCGCGCGAGTCCGACTCGCACTTGGCCGGTTTTATTAAATATGGAGTGGACACTTAAAGAAGACCGTGTCGCGGTTATGGGGGCTATCGCTAGTGAATTTGCCACTAGAGGCGCTAGTGTCGCGTGAGGTCCAATATCATTCACTTTGTACTGGTTTTAGCGGAATTTGTTGCATAAATTATAATTTCTTTAATTTACCTGCTGGAAAGTGATCTCCTTCGTAAAATATCGCAATTATGGATTATTTGGCGATTAATGTGAACGTTTTAAAAGCGGAATTAAGAAAAAGCGCAAAAATAGGCGGCCTCAAGAGCAACTATTTCAGAAGTTAGTTTGTTGATATCAAGATAGTTATTTATAAACAATATAACCTTAATTAGATTCAAGATATAACACTTTGTTTCGGCGCCAATCGCCTTTGACAGCTATACCTCCGGACCTCAGTCTACAGTGGCGCCAACTGGTGAGCAAAGAAACGGTAGTCCCCATTGCGTTGCATCGTTGCGGTTACGCGCCAATTCAGATTTTCGACTTACTGAAAAATTTGAATATAACCAAAAGATTCGTTTATCGTACCATAAAACGATACAATGAAGACTCTAGTGTAGATGACAGGTCAAGAAGTGGTCGCCTTCGCTCTGTTAGGACTCCAGCAGTGATAAAAGCTGTGAAGGCGCGAATTCAAAGAAATCCCATACGTAAGCAGAAACTGTTGGCCCTTCAGATGGGGTTAAGCAAGACCACGGTAAAAAGGGTGTTAAATAAAGACTTAGGGCTAAGGGCATATCGAAGAAAAACAGGACATCGTTTGGACGCTCGTTTAATGGACCTGAGACTGAAGAGATGCCGCGCTTTGTTGAAGCGATACGCGGGAAAAACGCATCGGGAAATTCTTTTTTCGGATGAAAAAAGAATAGAGAGAGCTACAACAAACAAAATGATAAGGTGTACGCACACAGCAGTGAAGAAGCGAGCAACGGTATTCCGCGTGTCCAACGAGGTCATTTTCCATCCTCGCTCATGGTTTGGTTGGGAGTCTCTTATTGGGGCTTAACTGAGGTACATTTTTGTGAGAAAGGCGTAAAAACTAATGTAGTTGTGTATCAAAATACAGTCCTCAAGAACCTTGTGGAACCTGTTTCTCATACCATGTTAAATAACAGGCACTGGGTATTCCAACAAGATTCTGCGCCAGCTCATACAGCGAAAAGCACACAAGACTGGCTGGCGGCGCGTGAAAACGACTTCATCCGGCCCGAAGACTGGCCGTCCTCCAGTCCAGATTTGAGTCCGTTAGATTACAAGATATGGCAACACTTGGAGGAAAAGGCCTGCTCAAAGCCTCATCCTGATTTGGAGTCAATCAAGGCATCCTTGATAAAGGCAGCTGCCTATATTGACATGGACCTCGTTCGTGCTGCGATAGACGACTGGCCGCGCAGATTGAAGGCCTGGATTCAAAATCGCAGGGGTCATTTTGAAATAACTTTATCACCATATGAATCTATGTTTTATTAAATTCATTTTGCTATATAAATGGTAACATAAATAATAAACATGTCCAAATTATTTCATATTACACATGTGACAGAACTTATGACCTGACTAGGTATATAAAAGATTTTTATATCTTTAGCATACTTTTGCAGTGACGCAAAAGTTTCTGAATTCCCCACGTAAACTGAAACTTTTTCACTTAATGTAATAATTAAGTAGCTACCTAGAACTGCAGCACAAGTTATATAAATCACTCTTTCCTATTACCACGAACTCTTTAGTTATTTCAATATTATGGGTTATCGTTCTGAAGTAGTATTGCTTACGGCATCTTGAATCGTTGTTAAAATCATATTTTTTAATGGTTACAATCGTATTTTGCGCTTTGCAAATTAAATTAACTTTAAACTGGAATTAAATTAACTTTATATGTTTATCTCGGGTACGAGTATTTCCGACAAATGTGAGGTACATAAGCATCAAAACTTGCTTATTAGAACTTCATAGGTATATATTTCTAATTCTGGACGATTAGACTTTCAGAATTAGTTCTAGTAACGCCTAAAAAGTTATTGCATGTTTACAATTTTCTATTGCATCTTACTTGTATCGTAAAAAATCTACATTTCATCACTTGTCACAGTTCAGTACAGAATGAAATTTTAATTACCTTCTTAATTTTAATAAAACAATCTAAATTTAATAAAATGACGTACTTTTTGGTATAGCCCATTACAAAAATGTCAAGATAAAGCACTTAGAGTTTGTCCGCCAAAAGTCAAAAATTTTTAAAACGGCGTCCTGGCTACACTTTTTTTACATCTCATCCGTTAATTACGATACTATTAATAAGTTTTTCTTTTTCTCTTCATACCTAACAGGCTTAGATAGGACAGTAAAATTTGAAAATATGTTGCGAAAAATATTTTCGGGTGATAACTTGACCTACATTTTTTACTTCATAAGTGGGCTCTTCTAAATACGATACTGAACGCCTATTAAAAAATGGTGGTGATGATAAAGTCATCATATAATTGTGTTGCTTTGTCTAATCGGTACAGGATTATTCCTGTTTGCTGTGATTTAACACAGCAAATAGCAACACAGTTGCGAATTCCTGGTGCCATTCGTAGATATAAAATAACCATATATCCCAAAAAATTAACACTTCCCGTGGGATAACTTCGAATTCAAAATTCTATGCGTACAAACTCGCAGGAAACAACTTTTATGATTGTTAGAATTTCTTCTAAGCAAGTCTTTTTTGATCGATCTATCTACATATAAGCTTAATTTATGCTAAAAACTACTAATAGTAAAAACAAATAATACCAACCTTGCTTCACAAGGTAAACAGGAAAAGTCGTTTATTTTTTTAACCATAACTATATGACTTTTCCTTACTAGTGATTCAAGTGGGCAAAATTATTGTTGAAAGCACCTTCAGTAGCTTAAATAATAAAATTTTGAAAGAGTTTTAAGTAAGTTGAAATTAAAATATTTTAAAAGCATGTTGAAGTCTCACTGTCAAATTCTTTTTCAACTAACCACATCAAGTGATGTCATAAATAAATATAATAAACTGAAGTGGATTTTTAAAATTAAATTTTACAACACAAATAGAATACAGATGTAGTCCACATTAAAGAAAACAAAGCCTGTATTTTAGAGAACCCGTGACTTGAAGAATTTGATTGACAGATTTCAACAGCTTGTTAGCTTACAAAATGATTAAAGCTGGTGGAGACAATTTAAGAAGTGCCCATATTTGAAACATTTTGTTTTCCCACGTGTATGATAAACGTCAAAAGAAAAGAGAAAGAAAAAGATAAAGTAAACGTACAAAGCCTACGCTTATTATATTTAGAATAATACACGTAAAGTTTCTTTATAAGGTAAAACATGATAGAATCACTTAATATAACAAATGTTACAGATCCACTTGTATGTATCAAGAAGTCGTGATTGGTGTTTTGTACTATCTGAAAGATAATAATACCTTCGACTTAATAGCTTATATAATACTGGCTGTTGCACGCGACTTCGAAAGTACGCGTTGTGCTTTTAATTTGAAACTCACAAGAGGCGTGAATTTTATTTGGTTAAAATTAATCTTTAACCTAAAATAATCCTTAACCTATTCTCAGACCTACCCAAAGAATCATAAAAATCGGTCGAGCTATTTTGTATGAGTACTACCACAAACACAGCCACATTAGATTTTTATATATTTGATGTTTACTTATATGCTTACTAAAGTCCGCTTTTATGAATATATTTTTATGATGAGAACATACAGCGCACGATTAAAAATTAAGTTGAGTCACGAAGCATTTTACGTACGCAAATGTCATTTACGTTTTCAAATAAATTTTATATTGTAAAATGTCGCATTGGTAGTCGTTGTGAAGTTTTCTTTCTTATGTGACTGATGTTTATTTTTATAGATTCAGATCGTTGGTGTTATATACATTTTATAAGTAACCCAGTAGAGTACCCATACCAATTTCATACTCATACAGGGTGTTAGGTAAATGGTATATCATGCAGAAACTAGCCTATGTTAACTTACAATGCATATAAATAGTTTATTGAAGTCAACTAAAATTTCGAGATTAGGATTTGTATGTAAATATTTTTATCGAAATTATTAATATGTTTATGCATACCTCTGCCCACGGAACGTCGTCCGTTACGTGGTCGCCATTCGAGAACCTTTCCGCCCCAGCGGCCATCGGTTCCCTGCGCTATGTGTCCCGCTCACTGCCACTTTAACGATGCAATCCTTCGAGCGATGTCGGTTGTTTTAGTTCTCCTGCGGATCTCATCATTTCTGATTCGATCGAGTAGGGAAATACCAAGCATTAAGCCTTCTTATGAGACCCATAGTAAACGACCACGTCTCACTCCCATAGGTCATTACTGGCAACACACACTGGTCAAAGACTTTCTTCTTGAGACACTGAGGTATTTCGGACGCGAATATATGCCGGAGCTTCCCGAACGCTGCCCATGCTGGATTCGACGAGAGATCTCTTTCTCGTTCCATGGGCAGGCCCCCTAAAAGGTGGACCCACGATCTGGACAAGGTCGCGGGAAGCCGCTGGATGCGGACAGCACAGGACCGATCGTTGTGGAGATCCTTGGGGGAGGCCTATGCCCAGCAGTGGGCGTCGTTCGGCTGATATGATAATGATATGCATCATGGTGGCATAGGCTGGTTTCTGCTTGTTTACCAATTAACTAACACACTGTATACAAACATGATACAGTCCGTTGGTCTAGTTGTTTAAGTACTGGGCTAAGAACTAAAAAACTTATAAGTAGAAAAAATATTTTATTTTTTTTGCGTGTCACATAACCTATTAATCATTCTCAAATACTTATAAATTTATTATCATAGAATAAAATATTATAATTAGTTTACATAGATATGTCAGTAAAGTACTAGAACTTTGTAAGCTAAAATATTAATGAAATAAAAAAAGCACCACATAAAATTTAACTAACTACAAAAGAATTATTAGCAAGAATTAATTTCAGTCTCTCCGTGCTGCCTGGCCGATCCGAAGGTTCCATTACCAGAGACCTGCTAAACCAACCAGGACCCAGACAGACCATCATCATCATCATCATCATCATCATATCAGCCAAACGACGCCAACTGCTGGGCATAGGCCTCCCCCAAGGATCTCCACAACGATCGGTCCTGTGTTGTCCGCATCCAGCGGCTTCCCGCGACCTTGACCAGATCGTCGGTCCACCTTGTAGGGGGCCTGCCCACGGAACGCCGTCCGTTACGCGGTCGCCATTCGAGAACCTTTCCGCTCCGATGGCCATCGGTTCTCCGCGCTATGTGTCCCGCCCACTGCCACTTCAATAATGCAATCCTTCGAGCGATGTCGGTTGTATTAGTTCTCCTGATGCCTGTTAGATTGAGTAGGGTAGAGACCAAGCATCGCTCTCTCCATTGCTCGCTGGGTGATCTTGAGCCTTCTTATGAGACCCATAGTAAACGACCAATTCTCACTCCCATAGGTCATTATTGGCAACACACACTGGTCAAAGACTTTCGTCTTGAGACACTGAGGTATTTCGGACGCGAATATATGCTGGAGCTTCCTGAACGCTGCCCATCCGAGATGGATTCGACAAGAGATCTCTTTCTCGAAGTTGGACTTACCTAACTGGACTATCTGTCCCAGGTAAACATAGTGATCAACAACTTCGAGTGCAATGTTCCCAACGTTAACTGGAGCGGGTGCAACATGGGGATTTAACATGATTTTCGTCTTGTCCATGTTCATCCTAAGACCCACTCTTTGAGAAGCATTACCGAGATCTTCGAGCATAATGTTCAGGTCTTCCAAGGTCTCAGCCATAAGAACTACATCATCGGCCAATCGCAGGTGTGTTAGGTATTCGCCATTGATGTTGATGCCGCGTCCTTTCCAGTCCAGAAGCTTGAAAATATCCTCCAACGCAGCTGTGAACAGTTTCGGAGAAATAACGTTTCCCTGTTTCACGCCTCGCTGTAGTTGGATCGGATTAGAACTCTGGTTCTGTAATCGGACCGACATGGTGGCGTTTTGGTATAAATACTTTAGCACCTCGATGTACCTGTAGTCTATTTGGCACCTTTGGAGAGACTGCAGCACTGCCCAGGTCTCAATCGAATCAAAGGGTTCCTCATAGTCCACGAAAGCTAAGCAAAGTGGCAAGTTATACTCTTCGGTCTTCTGTATAAATTGCCGCAGCGTATGAATGTGGTCTATGGTCTTTTCGGAACCCGGCTTGTTCGGGAGGTTGGAAGTCGTCGAACCTGCGAGTGAGACGATTCGTAATGACTCTCGAAAACAACTTATAGATATAGCTCAGAAGCGAGATGGGTCTGTAGTTCTTCAAGAGAGTTTTGTCACCCTTCTTGAAGAACAGCATCACATTGCCTCTGCCCCATGCCTTTGGCATTTTGCCCTCGAGGATGACACAATTAAAGAGCTTCTGGAGGACCTTAAGTATCGGCTTACCGCCCGCTCTAAGGAGCTCTGTTGTGATTCCGTCATCACCCGCCGCCTTGTTGTTTTTAAGCTGCTTGAGAGCCATTCTAATCACGCACAGGCTGACGTCCGGGATATCTTCAGAATAGTGTCGGGTAAGCTTGGCTCTAGGGTCTTTAGCCTTGCTTTAAACAGGTGTTTTCGTGGTATATAACTGTTCATAGAAATTCTTAATCTCCCTCAGGATTTCAGGTGTTAACGCAATGATGCTACCTGTATCAGTTTTCAGCCTCGTCAATTGGCTTTGCCCTATAGACAGATCTCTGGCAGACAGACCAATGGCTCTAAATAAATAATTGATTTTTCAACGGACAAAATAAAGAGGATAATTTCGACAATGAATACCATTTACCAAACATCCTGTACATCAAATGTGTACAGAATGTTTGGTAAATGGTTAAAGTAAAGGCTGAAATTAGCATATATTAACATACCTAGTATGATACGAGTATGCTTGTAACTATTATGGTGAAGTAAAATAATAAAATAGTCAATATATACAGGGTGAAATTTTAACCACCTTCCGAATTTTAAAATATCAAACTACGAGACAAAAAACAAATGACGTATTTTTTCTTTTGATATAGCCCAGTACAAAAATGTCAGTAAAAAGCACTTAAAAAATGTCCGCCAAAAATCTAAAATTTTTGAAACAGCCGCCTAGCAACTCCTTTTTACGCATTACGCATCTCATTCATTCATTACGATACTATTCATAAGTTTTTGATTTTCTTTTATACCTTAACAGGTCTAGGACCGCGAAAATTTTTATATATCAATCTACGAGGCAAAAAACAAATGACGTATTTTTTCTTTTGGTATAGCCCAGTACAAAAATGTGAAGATAAAGCACTTTGAAAATGTACGCCAAAAATAAAAAAAAATTGATAATGCATCCTAGTAGCACTTTTTTTACGCGATGTGCATCTCATTTATTTATTACAATACTATTCATAAGTTTTTGTGTTTCCCTTTATACCTTAACAGGTTTGGGACCGCAAAAATTGAAAACTTTATCGCGAAAAATATTTTCGGGTGACTACTTGATTAACATTTTTTAATTCATAAATAGGCTTTAAATACGATACAAAAGCCTTTAAAAAATTTGGAAAGTGGTTAAAATTTGATCCTGTATATAATGAACTAGCTGTTTCCCACGACGTCGTCCGCGTCAATTTCTGTTAATAAGAATTATTTTTGCAACATTATTAACTGAGGCTTCGCTTCTATTAGTCGCAGCGTGATGTTATATAGCCTAAACCCTTCTCGACAAAAATAAACTGTTCAATCATGTTTCAATATAAACTGTTCTTCATCATAATTTTCACTCATTTTGCAAAGGGAGAGTTTAAATATCATTGCAATAGGACACGAAGTACATCAGGTCTTCAAGTTTTAAACAAGTAACTATGCATATCCAATCTCATAATTTTATAAGAAATTTGGGATACTTATTTAACAAAAAAAAACATTTAAATTAATTAAATAAAACCGGCCAAGTGCGAGACGGACTCGCGCACGAAGGGTTCTGTACTAAAGAGGCCAGAAATACAGAGGGTTTGTTGTATAGGAGCCCCCTTAAATATTTATTTTATTTTGTTTTTAGTATTTGTTGTAATTGCGGCAACAGAAATACATAATTTGGAGAATTTCAACTGTCAAGCTATTACGGCTCTTGAGATACAGCCTGGTGACAGGCAGACGGACAGACAGCGAAGTCTTAGTAATAGGGTCCCGTTTTTACCCTTTGGGTACGGAACCCTAAAAAAGGGGGTTAGACATGCCTGGCATCCTGTAGACCACGTAAAAAAAAAGTCGCGGGTACACAGTTATAAATATAACTAGACAATATAATAAAAAAAAAAAATGTAATATTAAAAACATAGACAAAAACAACAAGGCGGCATGCCATAAAATTATGTTTGATGAATGTTGTAGAACACATCAATCATAGCATTTGCCCTTAAGGGGACTACTAAAGCCAATTGCTGCTCCTAATTGATTTAATTTTATAACTTCTAAACATAATTAATTCTCAAAAAACTACAACAGTATTAATTTAGCAAATTACCTCTAGTATTTATTGTATAATAAATAAACTGCATGTATGTTGACACTGTTTATCTAGCGCTTTACTGAATTATATCAGTAGGCAAATACTTACCTACTACCAACCAGTTTGCGAGATTAAGCCTGCTGACTACGAAATATTTGCGGTTGTTTTCCTAAAGCCCACCACGCAAGGCATGCAATTTAAAAAGTTTGTTAGACAAACACATCAACACTTGGGAATCGCAATTTTCCGATTCCGTTTATTCAAGATTACGGACGGAACCAGACGGAACCCTGCGCGTTTTCCAACACTTAATTGTTCGGTTATTTTTATTCATGTACGCTTCGCGGTTGACTTCCGAAATCGTAAATTAACAGTAAATGTGTTAATAAACTTTGGGCGGGAATCAGAATTTATGAAATTGGTTATCGTACACTGAGCAAACGTATAAAAGGGTAACAGGTTTTTATCTCTTTAACTTAGTACCTTTGTCTTAATTAATTTACGCTCATGATATCTAGATATTCGTACATTAGTTCGAAAAAAATTTACAAGTTTTCTTAGTATGTGAATATACCAATTGTTTAATAAGATAATTAGCTTGATAGCTAATAAACATGTTATGATTAATATAATAATTTTATTTCTACGGCCGTTGTTGGGCATAATTATAATTTCGAAACATCCATGTTTTGAAAATTGGTTTATTTCATGATTAAGTAATTCCAACTAAAATAAATTAATTCATAGCATATCTTCATAAGTTAATACATTTGTTATTGAACAACTTAGTTTCGTTTTTTTTAATCTTATATTCTAATGATAACATAAAAGGGTTTGATAAATTATTTATAAGTAAGTGATTGTGGTTTTAATGGAGTAAGTAAGGTCCAAATCCGACCCAACCTGTCTTCTACCAGACAGGTTGGGTCGGATTTGGAGGACGCGCAGGGCGGGCGGGGGTCGGGACGCGATCGCTGGTGGAGTGAGCCCCTCGCTCATTGTACCTCAGAGGCTCACCGCGGCAACACGCTGCTGTTCCACAGTCTTTCGCGATACTCCGCGCTCGTAACGCAATGTAGTTTTGCCCAACAATAAAAACAAGCTCCAAACTGATTTCAACTTTTAGAAAAGTGGTAAAAAAATATTCCGGTGTCGCGGAAGCTGATCCTCAGCAGGCGGGAACTTCGGGTGAGTATTATTGTGTTTAGATATGTGGCACCCGCCGTAAGTCGCCAGAGCGTGAACGGAGGGCGCGTAAAAGTTTCAGGCGTGCAAGGCGGGCGCGGCGTCGCAACAGGTAGGACGATATCGAGCGGACTTTTACTTTTCGTTTAAGCGCCCATAATCCTGGGCCTACTTCAACCCGCCATTTTATCTCCGTGCCGTCGTCCGCGTTCCGTCACACAATCGCCGCGTTTTTAGTCCATCGTTAAAGGACTGTTTCGCACCTCGTTACGGGACATTAAACGGGCGAGCAGAAAATGAATGGCCAATAATTTGGATCACACTTTCCTGGTTTTGAGGGACTCAACTAGGCAGCTTGTTTATTTATTTGGGAATCTGTGGTTTAATTAAAATCAACACTTAAGTGCATTTTTTTGCTACGGGTATAGATTGAGTATAGAATAACAAGCAATCATTTTTTCAAGATGTAACGACATATTCCAAGTAGATATAAAATATGTTGTTTATACGATGTGTTTATAATAAGTTCATTAAAATATAAATGAGTCTTCTTTTAGATTTATTTAGTAATTTTTAAACTAGACCAGACAAAGACATAATATACTAATTTAATAGAAGTTTTTCTGTTATTATGTTCAGGATTTTATTGCTGCTCTAGCTCATTCGTGTAGGATCAGATCCAGAATATTTTAATTAAAATCATATAACATTTTGTCTAAGTAGGTATATATCTGTAAGCAAAGACCCTCAATTAATGAGATCGGGTTTTGGTTTTAAAGAAAATAAAGCTATAAAGCGTGTATTACAGAAACTATACCATTCAGGTATTATTTAAAAAAAAAATTATATTATCATAAAAAAGTCTTAAAACCACGTTTTAATGTATTTATACATTACTATTAGATAAACCATCTAACTCGTTGTGGGCTTACTGCTCCGAGTGAAACTTAATGTGCGTTGAAGTTTTTTGGTCTGCGCATCAGTGAACTTGATTTATAAATACTGAATTTCTATTTTGACGGCTGAATCAGTTTAATTTATTAATAAATTTTATACGATTTTACAGAAATGAAAGATAAATATCTGTTATTTTATGAGTCTAACTTAAAAAAAATCTGTGATTGATTGTAGATGAAGTCATGAAATAAGTTTATTTTAAACTTGCTAATATTTTTCAAACGTATACTTTTGTGATGATAGTAAAGGATTTCGACCATCTTTAGTACTTTAGCTATTGATATACTAAAAAATTAGAGTTGACTAAAATAAGTATACAAAATATAGTGAAATTGAAAAATACAATTTAGTTTAAAAAGAGGATGCATCTGAACATCAATGTTCAGATGCATCCTCTGTTCATCTGTTGCGTCTGTTGCATCATCAAGCAATGTTCGAATGCATCGAAAGCTAAATAATGAGTAAATAAATTGCTGTAGCGATTATTCAATCAACATTATTTTGATCAAGCATCTATAGCTTTTTGTCATCAGACGTTACGGCAAACCCTTTAAAATGGCGGGTGTTGTTGTCACTGATGATAGATTCAAAAATAATAAAGATGAGTTCCGTGGATGAGCTATGTGCATTTTTTTAAACGTGTTATTTGGTAAGTATAATGGTAGTACAATAATGTTACACAATGAAGTTTAAAAAACAGTAGGTATTCGACCCTAGTGGTTAAAATCGCAAATTTTAGGCATACTTTTTGGTTTTCTACTTACCCTGTTAAAATTTGCTCAGTCCGTTTGAGTTAGTTCGGTAGCTAGTCGCTGCATTGTAAATAGAAGATCCACTACAGAAGCCGCTTGTAAATTAAAGACAATACTAAAGTTACCCGACTTGACTTCACAGTAATAAAGGAAACGCATCTTGAACACCTGCGGCCTTAGATCGATATTCCTAATGACTCACCACTATAAACATTTGCAATAATATTACCTAATAGCTTTACATATGCAGAGAATTGCATCCGTATAAAGCTATCTATAACCCACGACCTCGTCCGTGCGGTACTTTTACATTGCAAGTCTTCTAAAACTTTCAAAATATAGGATGTTATACTTGAGCATGAAGCAGCTGAGGCGAGGGGAGAAAGTTTAGACGTAGGTCTTAAAAGGCATTTACAAAATGAAATTTTAACCATCTTCCACATTTTAATACAACGATCTACGAGATAAAAAACAAATGACGTATGTTTCTTTTGGTATAGCCTAGTACATAAATGTCAAGATAAAGCACTTAGAAAATGTCCGCAAAAATCTAAAATTTTAGATACGGCCTCCTAGCAAAACTTTTTTTACGGGATGCGCGTCTCTTTCATTTATTACGATATTATTCATAAGTTTTTGATTTTCCTTTCATACCTTAATAGGTTCAGGACCGTAAAAATTTAAAACTACTCGTATGTTGCGAATAATATTTTCGGGTGAAAACTTGATCTACATTTTTACTTCATAAATAGGCTCTAAATATGATACTAAATGCTTATAAAATTTTTTGAAGATAATGAAAAAGTCATTCTGTATAATGAATGAAAACTAAAAAGAGTTTTCGGAGAATACTATTTACAAAGTTATTAAAGGTCAAAGATTTAGAAAATTTCACAAACGTCTTTTACATTAATCTATGAGGATAAAATTTAAATCACATACACGCCCCGTTGGTCTAGTGGTTCAAATACCGGGCCATGATCTCGGGGTCCCAGGTTCGATTCCCGGGTAGGGCAACAAAAAAAGTTTCGAATTTTCGAACGTTGCTCGGGTTTGTGATCACCAACCCGCATTTGGCAAGCGTGGTGATTAAGCCAGTACCCATCATTGCTGTGGTAACCTTGAATTCAATGATGGAGGCCTTTTCCCTGCAGTGGGATGATTATAGGCTGTAACTTTACTTTTTTTTTTAAATTTAAATCATCATCCTTTTAGTCCAACAATCTATGAGACAAAAAACAAATGAAGTATTCTTTCTTTTGGATCAGCCCAAAAATTTCAAGATAAAGCACCTAGAAAATATCCGCCAAAAATCTAAAATTTTTGATACAGCCTCCTCACTTTTTTTACGCGCTGCGCATTGTTCATTGCGATACTATTCATAATTTGTTGATTTTCCTTTTATACCTTCACAGGCTTTTAGGACCGTAAAAATTGAAAACTATGTTGCGAAAAAGTCATCCTGTGTAAAAAAAACCAGTCATTTTCTTGGTCACGGCATCACTTGCGAATGGCTGGACCGATAGCACTAATTATTTTTTGTTTTGTTTGTTATTGTCAGAAGATGTTTCCTATAATTTAAAGTAAATGATGGGAAATTTGGTTGGAAAAAAAGATAATTGAACAATACTTATATCCATCCTAAATTATTTCTAATGTTGCCTTTGTTAGCGCTCTTGACAATTTAAACTTTTTGAATGTAACCTTATGGCTTTGGACATAACATTGACAAAATGCGTGCTGAAAAAAGTTACAATTTCCAGTGCGGCTAGCATTTGCAATGTCTATAAATAAATCACAATTGGAATTAATCAAGAAAATCCCGGCCATGGCCAGTACTATGCAGCCTGTTATTTATATACACGCCAGAAAAAAGAAAAGGTTGTATATCATAAATCATTCGAATAATAAACAATTTGTTACTGTAATAATTTTTAAACATTGACATCATATTAAAAAAAAAATACTAATTCGAAATCAATATTTACAGTTAGGACAGGACAACGTCGGTTACGTCCGCTAGTCTGAAATAAAAAAGTATGAGGGCGCGGACGATACGAATCAATTACTCGACCGACCATAATGTAACCAAAGGTCAAGAGAAAGCTCTCAATCTTTTTATTCCGAATTACTACAATAATAATCAAAAATAGTTAACAGATAAAATTCAATGCTTTTTGGTGTTAAGTCTCTGTCACTTATGTTAAGTAACGCTGGAAGCGGTTACTAGTCGGATAGGTGACCATTTATGTCAGCATACCTTGATCGCTTGCTCTGGAGGGCACGTTAAGCCGTCGGTCCCGGCTGTTGTCGAGATAACAGTCGTTAAGCCCTGTGGCTTTCGGTCGGTTTAAGAAACAGCCAACGGAGGGGTGATGTTGCCACACTAGGCCAGCGCTCGGTGGAACTAAGGCCTTAACCGCTGTCCATAAAAAGGAAAGAGAACCGTTCTCAACAGTGAGCGAAATATATTGTTCCTTTACTTTACCTTTAACAGATAAAATGATACCATTAAATACGAGTATTACATGTTCGATGTACAAACATTGCATAAAATAGCTTCTCATGCTCTGGTATACCCTGTATAGAAATGAAATGTAACACACTATTGAAAATCGAATCCAGCAAAGGTTTCGATCGAATTTTAAGGAAGAAAAGCAAAAAGCGGAATTCAATACTAACAAAAAAAATGTTTTGTCGTTTATTTCTTATTAAACATTAGGTACTGTTACTAAGATAGTTAAATACCCACGCATAAAATAAAATCATGTACTAAAAAAGGTCAGAAAAAACACATTATCCTTGTCGTTTATTCTCAAGCGGATGTTGGTGTCAAAGGATATAATATTGTGCACTTAACTATTGTACAGTGATTGCCAGGAAACTACGACCTGGTAACTCAATGCTAGATATAGCTACTACATTTTTTACTTTAGAAGATTTTTTTTTGTATTGAGAAATAAAGTTATAAGCTTTACTTGTGAAGGGTTTTCGTAAGACAATTAAAGAAAAAATCATCATCAATTTAGGCCACTGCTTGGACACAGGCTTCTCCAAAAGAAGGATTTGCCATGATCGCTTTGACTGGCGGGTTGGCGATCGTAGTTTAGCTGGTGGTAGAATAAAGACGCTACTGCCATTTTTCTCCTCGGAGTACTCCATCAGTCGTTACTTACGACACCCAAACAAAAGAGTAGTCGCTATTCTCCTAATGTGCCGGCAACACACGTCAAAAAGAAATATAATAATTTAGTCTTAATTCTCGTCTGATATCAGCAATCCGATATTTCTCATTATTGCTATAAATAATCCCATTTATTGGAAACCCACAAACGACTGAAATGCTTAGAATTAACTATTATAATCATTCATGAAAAAAAATATCTTTTGTTCAGTTAATATGGATTAAGGACGGCTTAAGGACGGCTTATTCAAGGGTCGAATATTATGAGAATACGTATTGAGACACGTCACTCAATACATATTCTGTGTGAATCTTGGAAATACACCGGTTATTTTTATAATGTTTCAACGTAGGTTAGGATAATATCAATTCAAAACATTGGCTGCGTTGCAAGTCGTACTCGAGCACGCGTTAAGTGACTATTGCCTACATTTTCTTAGAATGTATGTGGATTATTGTGTAGTCTAGTTTTACTGCACCTTACTTTTACTGACCTACACTTATTTGTAATATTTTATGTTCCCATGCTATAACACAATATACTCTAACGAGTATTTACAAAAGTCCGGATTAAGACTTATTTTTAAGGAGGTATGATTTATAGTTTATTTTTACTGAGAAACTAATTAGCACTTATTTTTTTTTTATCTGAACGCAAAAAGGGTTTGGAAATACAATTCTTTGAATAAAAATATCAACATCTCAGCTTATTTTCGGATGGACCTATCTCTGAAGGCGTTTCATGAAGGTCTCTTCAGACGCGACTGGTTGATTGTAAGAGGAAACACTACGGGCGAGAGAATTGAAAAATAGGTATTTGTAAAATCAATTGCTGTCGCGCAGTGCCAAACGCCTTCACCGCAGAGTGTGATAGAGACAACTGTTTCTTGGACCGAAAATACCTACTAAAAGCACAACAAATCAACGTTTCGTAGTCCCCCGATTACTTTTCCAAAACTAGACCGATTTAAAAACTTTACATTAAAAATTAAATAAAAACTTTGGCCGTGTTCGTATATTTTCTTTTTTTTCTAAAATTTTGCCAAATTTGTTTGATGAACACAGCGGAAAATCAGGCGAATTTTTTCGATTTTTGTGGGCTCATATCTTTTTTTAAATTAATTTATGAAAAAACAGAAAACATAGAAACATGCTAATAGTGGCCATAGATTTTTATAATAAAAATTATTGCTCTACTCGCTTTATCCGGGGAGGAAGAAACAGGGGACTACGTTTGTATGGAAAAACGGCCCTTGTATTTTCTCTTAAGGCACTCAGCCTATAGCGACATACAAGCAGTATCTCAACGCGGCTGTGTGTCTGTGCAAGCAGTAAGCCAAACCAAATGGCGAAGCCGTAAGAGGTGACATAATGAAAAATCATTAGCCATCTGCGCGCATCAATAATCAACACCTAACACAATTTGTTTATTTTTTTGTACTTGGAGTTTTGTCACTTCTCATTTTAGTAGGCATTTGCATTACACTAAGCTTTGACACACAGATAAATGTCACTAATTCTGTCTTAACGTTTGCAATGGCAACCAATGGAAAATTTATAATAGCAAATATTAGTTTATTATTATAAAATTATTATTCTTTAAATACAATTTTCGTCTGTTTTCACTGGAAATCAAACTCACAATTCGTGACAATTTTTTTGACTTTAAATGTTAATATAATAATTATTTTATCTAATTCACGAAAACGCGAAGGTTATTCAATACATTTTAATGCCCAAGAGATTTATCCCAGGAATATCGATCCTAATCACCTCCTTTATTTCTGGGATTTAATTTATTGGTCTCACTAAGGGGCCATTAATTTTTTGGTTGTGACACTTTCACAATAATAACTGCGCATGATTACTTTTCAAAATTCAGAAACTAAGTCTGTCTAGTCTAATACTCATCCTTTGCCGCGCAAAACTCTTGTTGACTTATACCTAAATAAATTATTCGGGATTGTGGATTACTGGCACTGGTTCAGTTTAATTTTAATTTTAATCCACACGTTTATGATTCAAAATAATTTAAACTCCATTATTTCTTCATAATATTGGACACGCTGGCATTGGTTAATACTCGTAGCACCAGCACTACAATCACATGGGAATAAGTGGATACATGACACGAACGTTTGGCAATTAAGCCGCCATTGATTTGCGATGGAAAACTGACTCGTAATGGAAACAATATTTGTCATTTGTGAGGCTTGGCAAATTATACCATTTCGGCAAACATTGTATGTCTATCGAAGAATGAACTTGTTACACCTTTAAGATGTGAAGTTGGCTGCTATATTAAGCTGTTGGCCAATGTGATTTGACCAATGATAAAGAGATAAAGAGATATAGGAGGCCTATGGCCAGCAGTGGGCGTCGTTCGGCTGATATGATGAAAGAGATATCGTTGCGGCCTATCTGTTTTTAGTAGTAGGTATACCTTTCATCGCTTTAATCACATTGACTAGGAAGACAATTCTACTAATCCTAGTATACGATAAGAGCGGACATACAACATGGGTTAAAGTTGTTATGGTGTCAGTGCAAGGAAACCTTGTGGTTTCGCCATATCCGCCTGTCTCTTTATCCGCCTGCGGTTTGACTATGAGACTCTTAGTTGGTACTAGTAAACTGTAATTTGTCATTGGACGTAGTAAATCACCACGACAAAGTGGTTAAATGAAATCTTATTTTGTGAACACCATTATTGTATGTAAGTAGTTTTTTTGTAATGGTAATACGTTTGACATGAGATTTATTATAATTGGCAGTGATTTATTTACTACTGTTGGATTGTTTTGCCATTGTTTCTTCATTCATTCTTAACTATTATTATTTAGAAAGCAATTAATTTTGTACAGGTTGGGCTCTTGGATACTGTTGAACAAAAACGGCTATTTAACAATTAATAATTAAGACATGTCTATAAAAATACGTTGCATGCATGTGTGTGTGTGTGTGTGTGTGTGTGTGTGTGTGTGTGTGTGTGTGTGTGTGTGTGTGTGTGTGTGTGTGTGTGTGTGTGTATGTGTGTATGTGTGCGTGTGTGTGAGGATATTTGTAAGTTAGTTTTAATTCTATATTAGCTTCTACCCGCGGCTTCGCGCAAATTTCCAAAGAAAAATATGCACGATTTTTTTGTAAGTCACAAACAGTCTGCATATTTGCGGAATGCTCCATACAAACTTCCACCCCTCATTTTAGGGGAGGTGGGGATTAGAAAGAGACAAAAAGTAGCCTATGAAACTCTTTATCCTTTTTACTATCTCCACTTTAAAAATCACGTCGATTTGTTGCTCCGTTTTGCCGTGAAAGACGGACAACAAACAGACACACACTTTCCTATTATAATTTATTATAGCATAGTAATATGGTAGTATCTCTCATGATTTTCAATAATCGTTAATTAGAAAAACTCCTCTATTTGGCCATTGTTGAGAATTTGAGTCCATTTTAGACTGCGCTTTTGCATTCTTTTTAGCTTAATCGATAGATGT
The DNA here is from genome assembly GCA_949315895.1 of Anania crocealis. Lineage (NCBI taxonomy): Eukaryota > Metazoa > Arthropoda > Insecta > Lepidoptera > Crambidae > Anania > Anania crocealis. The sequence goes on along the minus strand of OX438879.1, from coordinate 38,541,969 downwards.
TAAGAATCTTATTCGTTCTGCGGACGAGCTATCTTTAGGCGATATTTTGGTATTTGACAGACGTTATGGGTTTGCCGCTTGCCTTTGTGTAAGTTTGGGTCATACATAGGGTAAGTTCTGATGTTTACGAAGTATGACACTTTGTACTTACAGTTTGACATGCAGCATTGAATGTTATTGAAAAAAAATACTGACAATCACTAACATGAAATTCTAAGCACCTATTTTAATTATATCAAATCTTTTTAATGAAACCGAAGCAAAACATTGAAGCAATGCGTAAACTGTCGATTCAAGGCCTAATACGACACTGACTAAGTTCGTAAGTTGGAGTCCGTATTCGTATCGAAAATTTATTTTTTAACCACTGTAGGGTCATCAAGACGAACAAAATACTTTAGCTCTGCAAACCGCTTTACGTATAGACTATACCCATTAACGTAGGACTATACCCACAATGGCTGGTGTTGAGAAGAGAGAAAAATAAGATCTTAGATTTGTCAGCCTTTGGTAAAGAAAATACATTCATAAGGCATGCAGTAAGTTGGTATGTAAAGTTAACCAGGTTATAAGGTATTTTACAGATTGTACTTCGGAGAGTGTGCTCTTGAGCTGCATGAGCTCATTCTGCCTTCCCCTTTCTATCTTCGGGAATCCAGGCGCACTGCAGGTTATCATCCCTTCCTGGTTGATATACACCTCGATCGCGTACCAAGCGCTTTTCCTCTTCTTTTCTGATGCGCCCCGCCAAGGAGTGAAATGCCCTGCCTGCGTCAGTTTTCTCGAAAAATTATAATCCTAAAATTTTAAACCAAGTTTTAATAATGTATAACATAAGGCTGCTTCTAAATGGGTAAGCTCGCTCCATCTCAGGTTTCTTCTTAACCGTATAGTTAAATATGTAGTCAAGAGCAAGTCCATTAATTATAAAAAAAAGGGATTTTAATTGCTTGTTACTTTTTGATAAAAGGTAGTTTGTAGGTATAGCATACGTTTTGCCATATGAATTTTATATGAAAATACTTGATTTTAGACATAATTCAAAGGAATAAAAAGGCCGTCAGGCTACAAAAATAAGCGGTCAAGTAGAAGTTGGTGCCATTTAAGAAATCGCCGACTCAAACGATATGCACTGATTTAATTTCGGTGGCTTATCTTGGTGTTAAATTCTTTGTGAAAAAGTTTTTGAAATAATATGTTTAGAACTTGCAGAGAAAAACAATCTAACGTTAAATAAAATGGTATCAATGTAGTAGAAGGTCTCGATGAAATACTTTTTACGGGCTGAATTCCAGCAATATCTTGCACTTTAATAAGAAAAATATGTGAGTTCTGCGGTCTCGGCTTTAATAATTTATAGGACGAAGCGTGAATACTATTCTATCTATTGAATGTGGGAAATGAACGCGCTCGATTAAGTTTGCACCGAGTAATAGCGATGCATATACTCGTATATCTTTTAATATAAGTAAAAGTTACAATCATGTACAAATAACATGAAGTTTAATACCAGAAATAAAACTTGCCGTTACAGGATTCAGACTGCGAAAAGTAGGAGATTCGTTAATAAGAAATTGTAGATTTTCAACAAATTGCCACTGTCTTTTGCTGAACTAAATAAACTTAAGACGTTTGTAAAAATAACTTTAATGAAAAAGAGCTCTATAAAATATTAAACTATTGATTATAAGAATAATATTTACGTATAGGTTTACAAAGAGGCCTTTTTGCAGAGACCTTAGAATTATTTTAATACTAGCGGACCCTGCGATCTTCGTATCGCCTCAGAATAGCATTTGATTTTGACGTCTTTAATCTCATTGTGATCAAATATGGCGACGATAGATAAATGTATGAAGAAAAACAATTCCTTAGTAGTAATGTTTTCCGTTAATTTTCCATTATTTTATTATATTCCTATTCCCGAAGACAAATCCAAAAATACCAAAATCATAATAATCGGTCCAGTTGCTCTCGAGTTCTAAGTAAGTGGTGTAGCTAACACGACTTCATTTTATTTAGATAGATTTACTCTTTTTGTAGAAGTCTGACGGTCGATGGCTTGTTTCTGTGCGATAAGTCAAATAATGTCTCATTTTATTTTAACGAAGATAAATTGCCAGAATTATATTAAAATTAAAGTTTTATACAAATTAATTTACCGTCTCCAAACGGGAAATGAGCCATCAATTTTGATTCAGTGAAAGAAAAAAAACCTGTAGAATTGAAATCCTTCTCTGGTTCTCATCGATCGGATAAAAATTGTCATTTATAAAATACTACCTGCTAACCAAATATTCAAAGCCTGTGCTCCCATCCGGTGCATCCCTGTGACAATGATCGTCATATTATTATGCTGCTAAAAATATACGAGTACTATACTGATACCATAGTATAATTGACTTTGTACACATATTCTCGGATGTATAGAAGTAAAATAGGCTATTTGGTAACCCGCTGTTGGGCACAAGTTACTGCACGTGCGATATAAAGTGTAGCTAATGCGGGAGAAATTCTAGTACAATAATACATACCTCCAAAGTGGTACGGAATCTTCGATTGTCCCGTTTTTTGATGTACATAGGGGTATCAAATTTAGCAATCTCTGAATCTCAACAATTTACCTCATATGCGGGTAATGAATAACGTTATAAACAATAAGATAGCTCATATTGGGCTGACGAATAAAAGGATGTTCTGAATTTGACGTTTTATTTAATTAACCTTTATCAAAGTATACTATTTCATACACGAAGATGTTGTTTGAACTGAAGACAAGTAGAGAGTAAAGGTACTACCAAAAACAATTGCAGGCGTCAGGGCTTATAAAAAATAAATTGCTTTAAAATGTGTTTGTAAGTTTCTTACGGAAGCTTGTTTTGGAGTAGAAAAGAATAGCAGCAGCAGCAAAGAGTATTGTATGAAACCAAAAAAAGGTAAATGATGCCGGCTAAATCGCTACGATTCATAAAACGTTAACGTAAATTGAAAGTTCATTATATCTCCAGTACCTCTAGCACAAAAAACTATCGACTTCGAATCGTTTGCGTATCGAAAGCAAACGACACAAAGTTCGTGCTTTGTTTTGTAGTTCTCGTTTTGACCGCGCGAGCGCTGTTTAAGTTTTCATACTATATATTTCGAAGGCGATACGAACACGCAAACGATTCGAATTCGATAGTTTTTTGTGCTAGACCCACAGGGGCCTTTTTCAGCTATTTCAATCGCAGTTCTATCGTGATTGAATAGGACGATTTTGACATTTAGCCCATACTAGAACTGTCAAAAACCTGCAATTCAATTACGATTGTGATACGATTTGGTTACGAGAATTAGGGGACAGGCGCGACTGATGTACCTATGCGACGATCGTCATTTCTATGCAGAACCTTGCGCGAGAGATACCTAATGCAAATCGTGTCATATTGTGGTAAAAATCCTTGCAAGTCTATTAAGAAAGAGTAGGCAAAAATTATTTCCAATAGGCATCTTAAAATTATCGCAACATAGAAGTTTGCTAAGTTTCTCGGAATTCAAATGTTCCCATAATGGTCATAATATTATGTTGTTCCTTTTCGAAGTATTCCAAATTTTTATAAATAGTAACATAAATATTCATTAACCATTTTCTCTGTGAAAATATCTTACAAAGACAAGGCCAAAACGCTGATTCGATTTTGATATAAAAAGAGATTTTAGAAATTGGGTAAATTAAAAGTATGAAATATTTGTCACTGAAATTATTTTATTTAGTAGAAATAAGAACAGGAATCCGCTTTTTTAGAAATTCTAATGACCCGAATGCCTTATAAGTAACATTATCTAGGTGGCAAAAATATTTGTACCTAAATTTGCTAAACAATTAAATTTCTCCAATGTATGTACAAACAACGGCAGGTCAACCTACTACCCATAAGATTAAAGGTCATTGAATTGAGATTTTACGTTTTGTGGTAGGTTGACGTGATATTGGCTGTACCTTCACAGCTTAAGCAGACGGAAACGATAAAAAGAACGATCCTGATTTATTGGGTATTTTACAACAGAGAGTACGAAATGATTGTTACGATCTCCTGTCGCGGCTGGCTTTTTATGTCAATGTCAGCTGAATTTAAGTGTCGGCGCGGCTCTTTAATAATGAGGATAAATTAGCATCAACTAAATGAGTCACACACCAACATGATGTAAAACGAATATTGACTTGTCATACCTATATCTTATCTTATTATTTATTTAAATAAAAGTAAAAAAAACAGTAATCCCTATTTCCCTTGGTCACGACATCACGCATGAACGGCTGGACCAATTTCGCTAACAATTTTTTTGTTTTGTTTGTTTTTGACAGGAAAAGGTTGGTGTGTTTTTTGTTCGTTGAAATCTCTACTTTCTGATGGTATAAAAAATATACATTACTATGGTAAATGTTCACAGAAAATGCAAATAATGAAGAAAACTCGAATCCGAAAATTTAATTTTTTTTTTAATCATTACGTATAATTTTGAGATATTTATTAAAATTTACAATTTAATTACTAGAAAAACGTAAGATTTCATGTTCAAAAGGTAGTAAGCCACATACTATGGAGACTGTACACTGTATGTAGTATGTGTATAGTCTCCATACCCCATACCTTCCTAGCCTCTTCCCCTCTTCTCTATGAAATAACTTTTGACGGGCTAACATTTTCCGAAGGTTACTCAGGTATATAAGTAATCTTAAAATATAAATAAATAGGTCTCTACGCATATAATTTAAGAAGATTCGAAAACTTTCTCAAAATATTGTAGATGTCTTATTAAATATTAACTTTATTAAATTATTTTGTTGTTGATTATAGTAGTATATTTCGATTAGCAATTTTTGTTTATCAATAACATGAAATCTTACGTTTTTCTAGTAATTAAAGTGTAAATTTTAATAAATAGCTCAAAATTATACATAATGATTCAAAAAAAATTAAATTTTCCGGATTCGAGTTTTCTTCATTATTTGCATTTTCTGAGAACATTTACCATAGTAATGTATATTTTTTATACCATCAGAAAGTAGAGATTTCAACGAACAAAAAACACACCAACTTTTTAAAATTAACAGATATTTTGACGTGAGAATTTTCGATTGAAAATTAGGGTTCTTTTTCGATATTAAGTCAAAATAAAGTGAAAAAATGAATATTTTAAATAAAAAAAAATACTGTATGCTTGGGACATACAAAGGTAAGTTTTCATCAAATTTCGTAATCAATTTTTTTTTTTTGCAAATGATAAAAATAAAAAACCAAAAACATGGTTATTCGAATTTTTCACATAAATTTTGAGGTTATGTGAAAAAAGTGTCGATACAAAAGTTGTAGATCTTTTTATTAACTACAACATTGCCATTTAACTTTTTTTAATAATACTTGCAGTTTTACCAGAAATCGAGATAAACCGTTTTTTAACCTTAAAAACTCACCCCCTCCCCCTTCCCGACCTCAGATCGCCCGTAATTTATTTTTCCAATCGTTTTTGTTATATTCTCTACCTCTTCCAATGAGTTTCATCCTACTATATTTTTTTTTTACTTTTTACCATTTTTAAAATTATCGACCCCGGTCTAATTATCAACTCAACTTGTAGAAACAGAGTAATTAGGAATTGTTATTGTTATGATGAAAAGTGTTATGAAGAACATTTTCGGTGTTCCAATTATAGGTGTTGAAAATTAAGGTGAAGTTTGGTGCACCCAACTACAACAGCTCATTCTGAAAAGCGAATTCTATGATCCTAACTTATTTGACAACTGTGGAATAACTAAGTAGATGGCTTAATGTAATAAAACAACAAACCTAATAACGCAAGAAAAATACATTTGTGAGTTCGTGGATCTGAACATTGGTATAGACTATTTTACTAGGCTTTTTTCTAGTTAGTTAGTTGACTCTGTTAACTAATTCATAAATTAAATCGAACTGCCACTGAACCAAAATATAAGACGTAATAAGTTTCTAACTTTAGTGTAGTTAGCTGCCCAAACAGCAACCTTTTTATGAAAAATCTACTGCACCTAAAATATTTTCAATTGTTTTCTAATAAATTATCTGTTAAACGTTTTTTTTTATTATTTTATTAACAAACAAGTTTTAATGGTACACCATTAAATCTGTCAGGTTAATATTTAATGCAAAAGAAAATCTTGACCATACCCTTGAAACAATAAAGTAAAGTAAACAGAGAGATAACACTATGTATTTACGAATTGAAAAATGTTTGCTTAGCACACAGACCTTTCTTTAAAATAAAAGGTAAATTAAAATCACCACTATTTATTATCGGCAAGCAGCCGGTTGTAAAACGCGAATCCATTTAACCATGCACTCTGAGAGCAAACACGCTTATAGAATGGTGACAAAGAAGTTAAGCTGAGGGGCTTATTGCTTTATGCGACAGGCAATGATAAACGAATAATAAAAGCGCGAGAGAACCGTGCAATTGTTTCCACTCTCGACGGCTGCAGCTTTTAGATTGTTTTATAAATATGAGTAGGAAACAAGATCAGTAACCAAATGAATATTAAAAATCGAATTAATATTCAAGGGCAATGAATAATCAAGTTGCTCACAGGCTCATGTAATTTAAAGATAAATATCGTCAGAAATAATAAATGTCAAGCTTGTTTCATAACATCAAATACTTAAAATTACTTTTTTCGACTGACAGTATGCTCTGTTTGTTAAGTAACAGCTTAGCCTATAATCATCCCCCTGCAGGGCTTAGGCCATCATTTAATTTAAGGATTTAATGATTGGTATAGGCTTAATCACTACCTTCGCCAAATGGTAGTCACAAATCCGACCAATGTTCGAAAATCAAAAACTCTTGCTAACCACTAGACAATGGGGCGTATGTTGTTAATCCATTACATATTTTTTTATTTCTAGTAGCTTGTATTCTGTCTATATGTGTCTTTTTCGTTATCATAGACTAGCTGTTGTCCGCGACTTCGCCCGCGTCAATTTCTGTAATTCTGATCGCGATTAGGAAGTTTAAAAAAAAAATATAGCCTAAAGCCTTCCGCGATAAATGGACTATCCAACACAAAAAACATTTTTCAATTCGAACCAATAGTTTCAGAGATTAGCGCGTTCAAACAAACAAACTTCAGCTTCTTCAGCTTTATTATATCAAGTATAGATTTAATAATAGGAGTATACTAACGGGACATCAAGTTAGGGTTTAGGAATCAAAGTATAATAGCATTGATGGCCAAAGGAAAAATTTATACTAAAAACTAAAAGTTGTGGAAATTATATTTCGATAAGTATGTGTAAGTAGAATCTAGTGATGCGATGTCAAGAAGAACATCTGCAGGAAATGCATGATTTTGTTATTTTTACCGCTCTTTTGGCATTCAATCGTAGTCCGTGTACTTTCGTCAGCCGTTTTACTTCTTAAATACCTTGGCTCGTAGTCATACAGCGTTGTATGAAGACGGCATTGCCAGGCGTACCTGACCATGAAGATAATGATGACGAAAATTAAAAGACAACTTTTCACTACAAAATAACCGGTTAAAAATGAAATTTAATTAACCTTTTTTAAGAAACCAACTTATAGTATTAATATAATTATATTCCACGTAGTTGAATACCATTCTGATCAACCTTTTAATGCATTATCTCTCCTTCAGGACTAGTCGATTGCGGTGACACGATTGACTCTGATGCTTTTAATCAAACACTATGGCGAATTGGTTTGGTGTGTTCAAATTCATAAAAAATATACAGAAACCAGTTTTATCATCTGGAAATATCTATGACTTGGCCAACAATATGCTTCATGCTATTGCTTTCCGTTTCCATCAGAATTTTACTGATAGATTTATCGAGACGGCCCTTTTCTTAAACGGTTGGCGTAAAGTAAATTTAACTAAGCGACCTTTCACATAGTATAAACCCGACCATTGATTACTGAATTTGGAAATCTTTCACATACTTACATTCAAGTGAAGGCAAAAATAGATTCTATTATAGAAACAGAATTGTTCACATTTGTTTTCATAAAACTGCAAATATATTTAGATATCTTAATTGATTTTTCCAATTAGTTAATGATAATTTGATTGGTGAATCCGATCAGAGCTTAATAGATACTTATATAATAATATTATTAAGTTTAATGCCAGGTTTCTATAGTATATGTACGGTTTAACTCTAATCCGCTACTTGTGCGGCTTAGCTGTACAAAGAGAAAGGGCTAATGTAGATAATGGACATTTGAAGATAATGTGTCGATAGAATTGACTGTTTACATTGGGTCAAATTTATGTTCTAGTATGTAAATAAAAAGAGTTGCAATTCATAAAATAAAAAAGCGTGGTAAAAAGAGCGGCAATCTGTTATGAAATTTCTCAGATATGAAATGGTAGCGATCTATATAGGGATATAAGTCACAAACTCGTAGAAGACAACAGATAATAAGAAACATTATGGCGTGAAACCCACAACTCGATCGTGCCTGCGCATCAACAGTTAAAGAGTTATATATATATATATAAATTGGGGTCTGTAGCTATGACGTTAAGTTTAAAGAATATTTATTTTCTCATAAAAAACCGTACGGTCACTTACATGACAATACAATCGTGGGTAAATACAAAATTGTCCAGCAGGTAGGTACGATTTCAATTAAGTTGGGAGGTGTATTGAGCTCTATGATCTATCTAACGCATCGATCTACGTAAATAAATATAAGTTACATTTAAGTGGTCCTATATAATATTGCTTGTATGTTGTAAGATAATTATTTTTTTATCATTTCATCACAATATCAGCATTAAACGGTTGAAGGTTAGGTTCGAAAATGTTGGTGTTACTTTGACCTAACTATGAAGCTACTGTAATTATCCCTTTAGCTAGAGGGTAAGCCTAAGTATAAATTGTTCAGTGGCTAAATGGTTCATCGTTCAACGCTTTTATCGTGTACAGATAGATAGCTGTTTTAGTTTTACCGTCTTCGATTATGACCGAAAAGGTTTTTAGGTTAGGTTTTTAGTCCTTAGTCAACTGACTGGGCCGAAAGGCTTTTAGTCCAGTCCTTTAAGCCAAAATAAGGTAACAATAATATCGGTACAGCTATAAACTTGTATAAAATTTTGTGTTTCCTTCAATTTATCTCAAATTCTAAATATGGCAGGATGTACGTACGCGTCTGTCTTAATCAACAAAAATCTATTTTTTGCTAATCTTTTTGCAAATATATCGTTTCTTCAAGGTTTGATGTTATTTTTATGTGTCATTAGTTTTGTAGAAAATAAAATTATTTACAAGTTTTGTTTGTTTTGAGACAAGTTTTAGGATGTCATAAAAAGTTTATAAAAGTTTATAGTTAGGTATCTCAAATTCCGTGGTAAAACTCCTAAGATGATTGGGCTTATTCCAATTCACAAAGTGCACTCGAAATACTATCTTTTGTTTTGTGTTAGACTGGTATATGCACGAGTTGTGTCAAGGGTGCTGGAGAGGCACAAGAGACACATAGAACGCACAATCAACGAACAGTGGCGAGCAACAACAATAATGTGTGAACGTTCGGTTCGCGGTCAATCATCCTCGATCTTTCGAACACTCCTTTCAGTGTTTTCCTAGTTCGCAATGACTGTCATTATTATTGTTTTTGTGTGCACTCAATAAAATATCTAAAATCTACAATCCACGTTTTATTTATTCTCATCTACTAAGGTATGGACCAAATCTTCTCCTTTTTACTGGTTATAGTATAAAAGAAAAGAGTTGGTTGGTGGTGGTGGTATATACATTATAAACAATAATAAAGTTTAGTTAAATTATTATCTTAGTTGTTGATAAATAATAAAAAATAAGTTGGGAAAATAATCACATTACAATGAATGAAGTAAATACAATTCATAATTTAATCACGCTATAATTTAGAATTATTTGGAGGGCGGGCGGCGGACGCCCTTCGAGCGATGTTTAACGGCGCGATCTGCCAAATGCGATTTCAAAGGCAATCCATCACAATTCTGAGAACCGGAATAAATAACAGTCAGCCACCTGTGAATATTATTATTCATGCATTTCGCTTATTAGATAACTACTGTAACAAGTTAATTCGATTCCACCATACTTAATTAACCATTTATAATTTTAAGTGGAATACAACAGACGGTCTCACGGTTACAGTAAATAGTTTATTATTTTGCCATCATGTTTTGACTAGCACAGGTTTTCATTTAACATTTTTAGGTATGTGCTTAACATACCTACTTACTGTCTATTTCATTTTTATTATAATTGACTCTTCGTCCCGGATTTGTACGGTTTTACCAATTTGGTGCAGTCGATCGGAAGGTACGTTGATTCATTTTAATTTATTTAGATTATGAAAGTCCTTAGGCACATGCCAGAAGTATGCGTCTTTTTATGTATTGTTATTCACGATGGCTAAATTTAGATTGGATGGTTTAGATTGTATTAGATTTATTAAACTGAATAAAACACGGTATATGATATAGATTTTATAGAAATTAAAGAACATTCATTAATTAGCCAAATTATAAATAGAATACAGGAACCATTTTTTAAATTTTATTAAAAGATATTAAAAGAATAGACTTATTTATTACATGTTTCTTTTCTCGTTAAGCTGTACTTTCAATCGAGCCTCAGAAGTATTTTTAAACTAAATACCCCTGGAGCTTGTGAATTATAAGATATTTAAGAAATAATAATTTGACTAAATAGATTTATAAAATAAACGGAGTTAATCTCTACGTAAATCTTCAGCTTAAAAAGTCACGCGAAAACATCGCAATTAAACCTTTCAGTGGCGTTTTTTGTATTACATTCTTTCCGAAAAAATATTTAATCCGTATTTTAAGGCGTCTTTGCCCTAACCATGATGCCAGAAATGTATTACATAGACTTTGTGTTTGTACAATTTAACGTAAAATATTATTTTATAGCTATTTAATATATTATTACTAGCGCTCAGCCTGCAACTTGGTTCGCGAATTCAATTTGGTTTGGTATTACGCTCTAAGAAATAAGTATTTTAAAATTTTCTTGACATATATCTTCGGTACTAAATGATTAATATAATATTTGTTTTTGACATTCGACGATTTTACTTACATTTGTTTTTTCTATGAGTATTTGATTTCGGCATTCATGTTTTTATAAAACATCAGTGTGGTAAAATTTCTTAATTAACTTATGCTTCTACGCCCCGTTGGTCTTGTGGTTTAAATAACGGGCCTATATCTCGGAGTCCGGGGTTCGATCCTTGGGTCGGGCAATAAAGTTTCGAATTTTCGAACATTCCTCGGGTTTGTTATTACTAACCCGCATTTGGCGCCTGTGTCCATCATTGCTGTGGTAACTTGAATTTAATGATGGAGGCCTTTGCTCGTCTGTAGGATGATTTTGGGCTGTTACTTACTTATTTAATGTCGATAATTTGAGTCTTTGTGGTAACAGTTTGCACCCTTGTAACCACGATGTAAGTGAATTCAAGTTACGCGTGTAGGTAATATTTTCTATACTAAGGCTCGGACGGTGATATGGATTAATTGTGTTGCTAACGCGTGCCCGGTGGCTGGTTACAACTACTAAGCGTAACTACCCTATATTTCTTTTTTTTTTATTATTCTGCGATAGCTGTTAAGTAAGCTCGTAGATATTTATTATAATTTTATTGTATTTATTTCACTTAAGTAAATTGTATTCTTGTGAGAAATAATTTAAAGATTCTTTAAACCTAATAGCAATTCGCCCGTGACTTCACTACTCGTCAAATTGCAATTAACAAAAAAAAAAGAATTTGGAACCATCAACAAATCATCCATTCCCGATACTTTTTTGACTGAATGTAGATAAAAGAAAAACATATTTATTATTAAAATTCTGCTCGTTTTTTTAATGACAGTCAAACTTAGGCACTGGTGCGACGGCTACGCTTTCTGCTACGAGCGGTTCGTAGCACGTAGTAACTACGAGTTTGTTTCATCGAATTTTTACGAATCTAGCTAGCCTAGCTTGTTTCAAATAGACGTTCGTGCGAACTGTTATTGTGATCTAAAATTGTATTTTAGTCAACAAGCTTAAGATTTTGAACTGTTCTCTTGGTAAAAAATTGCTAGTGTAAACTAAAAATACAATTACTCGAACAAAAATATAGTCTGCTTGTAGTGGGACTCGAACCCACAACCTTTTTTTACTAACTGCTACTCAGATATTTAGTGTGTTGTCTAGTTTATTCAAGGCTTAACGCTGTGAGCCAGCGGTCTTTTCATCAATGTTTTCGGTTAATACCTACCTCTCTAACATCTGAGAGAAATATTTTTACAAATATTTAACACCGATTGTTAAACAGATTTTTAATGTTTTTTAACTGTTCTTTAAGCAATCAAAAGAGAATATTTTTCTTAATTTTACTTCCCGAACGCTACCCATCCGAGTTGGATTCGACGAGAGATCCTTTTCTGGAAATTGGACTTATCTAGCTGGACTAATTATTCTAGTTATACGTAATGGTCAACAACTTTGAGTGTATTCCCAATATAAACTGGAGCGGGTAATAAGACATTGGTATTCAACATAATTTTTATCTTTTTCTAATTCATCTTAAGTCCCACTCTTTGGGAAGTACTACTAAGATCTACAAGCATTTGCGATCAGGTGTTCCAAGGTCTCAGACTTAAGAACCATATATCATCGGCAAAGCGAAGGAGTGGTGGGCACTCGCCATTAATGTTAATGCCCATCCAGTAGCTTGAAGTCGTCCTTCAACGCAGCAGTGAACAGTTTTAGAAATATAACATGTCCCTGTCTCACGCCTCACTGCATTTATATAGGATTAGAGCTCTGGTTTATTAATCGGACTGATTTGGTGGGGTTTTCATAAAGGTATCTTAGTACCTACCTCGATATATCTGTAGTCTATTTGGCACCTTTGGAGAGACTGCAGCACCGCCCAGGTCTCAATCGAATCAAAGGCTTTCTTATAGTTCAAAAATGCCAAACAAATTTGCTGGTTATAAACCTCGGTCTACTGTATAACGTGAAAACCTTTTTGAAAACCAGCTCGTTTGGGAAGTTGTAAGTTATGAAACCAGGAAAGAAGACTAACTGGAAACATATAAGCATGACTAAGAAGAGATAAATAAAGAAAATAACAATCTCGCTTCCGCTCCATGCCTTTGGCGTTCGGCCTTCGAGGATGACGGAATTGAAAAGCCACTGCAGAACTTTAAGTACCGGCTTACCGCCTTTTCTCGGAAGTTATTCAGTGATTCCATCATAGCCGCCTTGTTATTTTTAAGCTAGTGAGTGCCATACTATTTCATCCAGGCTGATGTCCGGGATTTCTTCAGAATAGTGTCTGGTAAGCTTGGCTTTAGAATCTGTAGTACATTGTAGAGTATAATTACTGTCATTAGAAAGTTTCAACAACTTTATTTACAAAATCGATAATACTAACTTTATCTGATTATGTTACAGGGGACTTATTCGGCTATTTCAAATTGCATCTCGATCGTGATTAAATTGTGCGATTTTGACATTTAGCCCATACTAGAACTGTCAAAAACCTGCAATTCAATTACGATTGTGATACGATTTGTTTAGCTGAATTAGGGGCCAGGCTTTATTGTACTGTTTTATTTGTTTTATATTACCTACCTTTTCAAAAATATCATACCCACATTTTATGTTAAACTAGCTGATGCCTGTGTGTGCTTCGTACTCGTAGAATTTTGAATTTTAAGTTATCCTGGGAGTTGAAAATTGTTTTAGGATTTAAATTACCTACTCTACGATCTATTGTCAGACCTACCTAATATACAAATAAAAAATTGTAAAGCCGTTTACGAGATAACTGTGATTCGAGATTTTTATATATTAGATAATACATCCAACAACTATCGTGGTGGATTAACTTACACGTCGGTTTTCAAGTTGTCGCCAGCTCCAAGGTTGCACGCATTTTTTAAATATTTTTTCTTATCTGAATGTTTGTGGTGTTTATGTATAATGAAATAAAATTAAAATATTAGAGCTAAGTAACCGAGTTAATCGGCTAACTTATAAATCGTGTTTGAAGTGAAAAAATTTGTAACAAGTTCCGTTGATAAAATAGATATAGAAATTAAAGAATCATTAAACCAGTTTAGTACTCATAGTTTTAAACTTTTAGTTTTGTTGTGACACAATTCCATATCGTTTGTTAATTTTAAGATTAGATCATCGACTTATAACTACGGGTCTACGAAAGGCTACACAGCGCGTGGCCTTACACGCACTTGGCCGGTATATCTATCATTACACGGTATATCTCAGTTTGTCGAGAAAACATACTTATGTCTCGCTTGAGTGGTATATTGGCAGCTAATTATGTAACTAAGTGATAGATCTTTGTAGTAGCCCAGGGTCAGCCGTCCCTTAATTGATGCATCATTTTTTCCGCTACTCAAGGCTAGTACCTACTTTGAATCTATTTCAGGAGGCAAACTTTATTTACAGGTCGCTGGAAATCACCAAAACTGTTCAAGGTGTTTGTAAAACGTTAATTAAACCTTCCGATTGTTATTTTGGAGCTAGCAGAATTAGCATTTGGAAGGAAGATGTATGTTACACAAACAAATCTTTTTTGTTTATTTAGAAATTCAGATATTCATGTTATAAAACCAGTCGTCTGGATGGGGACAATTTTGTGGGATCAAATAAGTATTACATGAGGTAGTCGAAATATTTTATTTTTTCTGTATTTTTATAAAAAAAAATTCTTAGTGTAAATAAAACTGGTTCATTGAATGTCGTATTAAAAGTTTTGGATGTAACAGAACAACTTTGAATTATTAAGCTTTAGGATGCAGTATTTTGTGCGAGTCCAGTCACACTGCCGGTCAAATGGTTTGTATTATTGCCAAAACAAAAGCTAAAAATAAACTAAAGCCCTCTTGACCGCTCAAGTGAATAATTAAGACCAAATTATTTGTTCTAAAACCACTAGACTAACGTTTTAGGCCAAGATTTCGGGGTCCTAGGTTCGATGCCCGGGTCGAGCAACAAGAGTTGCAAATTTTCGACATTGCTCGGGCTTGCATTTGCCAAGCGTGTTGTTTATGCCTTGTACCTTCCCATCAGTGCTATGGTAACTTGAATTTAATGATGAAGACCTTTGCCCTGCAGTGCGATGATTATATACTGTTACTTTTAAACTATACTTTTAAATTAAAGAAATAAATATGAAATGTGCTTGGAGGAGTGAAATGTAAATAAATATGTTAAGCCTACTCTGCTCGTGACCCGACACGCCCTTGACTGATTTTTATAGTTTACCCTTTTGCTTGAAGCTTGGTTAATTATCTGTATTCTCCGCAGAATGATATTCTCTATACCAGGGATTCCGATCTTTGTGTATAGGCACATAGGTATAGTTTTATTCCGTTTTCTACTTTACATAAGAAATATCATTTTTACTCTCTTACGGCCGGTTCCCATAAACCTATCTATCTTCAGTTTTGGTATATCGGAGATAGGAAACAGTTTCTATCTCTGTTTTTGCTATCCAGAGAAACAAAGATAGAAATTGTTTTCTATCTCCGATATGCCAAAACTGAAGATAGATAGGTTATTGGAAATGGCAGTTAATCTATTCACCGTTAATGAATACTTATAAGAATAATAAACAAATGACTTACTCGTCCAATAATAACCGAATGTATCTTATTGCGACAAGACATTTACGACTCTTGTACAAACAAACTGATTTAATTTTTCATGATCACTATCACAAAATTTAGCTGCTTCTATAATTAACCGTGTATTTCATGTTTTCCCGATATTTTAACACTGTTGTTTGTACAGTTCTTCCTTGATTATGGCGCCCGCAACATTTCTAAGATATCGGAAATTCATAAAAATTCAGATACATCGTAGATACCTCAAAATGAGTAATTCTTATCAAGTATTAATGTTCGTGCTCATTACCCAAACATTAACTATATTGCGGGATTATAACTCGCTAAACACTTATGCCAAATTTTGTCTGCGTTGCGAGATAATAGACCAAATAGTCATCATAATAAAATTGGGTAAAGATTACTAACATATTTTTTTAAATAACATACTTCTGACATTTCTGATTTATCATTTCTGATATGGGTAGCTTTACCAACCCCAAACCCTTTGAATATTCCGTGTTTCAGCACTTTGTATTTGTCACAAAGAAATACAAATACAGTGACTACTTACTTGAGCTAATTACGTACTTAGATCATGTTATTTTATATATTTTAACTTATACCTTTATAAGGATGTACGAAATAAATAATGCATCAAAGTAAAGTTAAAATGAAAAAATATATTCTAAAGAACTCATTATAGAGATCACTTTTTGCAATCGTTATCTGTTATTTTCTTTACCAAATAAAAAAAAAATATTGTTGAGTATAAAGTGAAAGATATAAAGCATAAACAAAGTGTATGCAGTATATACCCGTCAAACAACACAACCCACCTTTGCTAGTCATATTTTTGTAGGACGAATTTCGAAATAATAGAATATTAGGGGTTAAAGTATGAAATTGCCGTTTTGTATGGACGAAAACGAGAAAAGTCATTTTTTTAGTTTTTTTAAAAATGCCTGAACCGTTTTTGATGCAATTAAAGGTGAAAGTTACATGGTTATAAAGCTACGCATTATAATATTTAAATTTCTGAAAATCAAAGTATATAATACAAATATACTTAATTGAAGCAAGAAGGTCAGCTGACACATTGTAAGAGGTCTTTTCAACGACTTCCTTTGAAGTAGTAGGCACTAATATTGCATTTTTTTTATTCAAAAGTTACTTTATTTAGTTTTTGATACAATACAAAAAGAATTACGCAATAATAAGACTATACTTAAGAGCTATAAACCAAATAAAAAGTGGGAAAATAATTGGCAATTTCATTCTTTAACCCCTATAACTCAGGAAACCAAAATATTATTTCACTGCAAATGAATATTACATCGTAACTACAGATATTAAACACGTAAACCTAGTTAAATTAACAACTAACAATTATATAGCATGCCACAAATTACACATTTACTTTGATGATAATACTCATTCCAGTAAGGCTCGAAATTTAAAAAAGTACCTCTTATATGTGAATAACGTGCCAGCAGTAAATCCTGAACAAAGGTACAAAGATCAAAGCAGCACTCCGATTCCACTAGCTCTTATGAAAGTGCTTTCAAGTTCAGCTTCTTTCGTTTAGTTAACCACGTAAGTACGTTGGCGTGTCGTTTCCCTTGATTTGTGAGGAATGATTGAATTTTAATGTGTTCAATCACAAAATTTGTGTCGTCAGTGGTAAAGACAGAGAAAGTGGTCAGCTAATGAAAGACGACAATTCCTCAATAGAAGATATACTTGAAGTTGAAAAATAGGTAGACAGGCTATTAAATTAAAAACACGTAATATATCTTATCAAAAATATTATAGATACGCAAAAATTATGAAACGAATTACCAAATTTAAGTCTGTTCTAAATAGGAAATAACCGACAATTTGTTGTGCCAAGACATATTTGGTGGCATATATTATCATCATTTTCGTTAGTTTCATTGTTTAAAGCGAAAGTTTTTGTGTGTTTATACGGTTTGATAGTTTGAACTAGTATTTGATGACAAAATCAATAGGTAAGTAAAGTTCAAGTCGCATTTCGGCCTTGACATATTGTCGCATAGAATTTTTTTCATGTTTGTTCCGTTGGTAGTCCATTTTATAAATGAGATGGTCTTTGAAAGCAGCCATACCTTTGTAGTAGACACAGAATGGTATAAGTAACCTTCTTGTAGAAATATCAAGGATGTTACATTCAACTAACGCCCTGTTTTACCACTGCTTATCATAATGGGTCAAATGTTAAAAAATAAATCAAATAAACCAAATCAAAATAAACTCATAAGCATAAATTTACAACTAGACGAACTTAGTAGGTAGTACTTAATTTGGGACTAGATGGCTCTGTGTGGCCCAGTGTTGCATGTCTTAAAATATTATTATTATTATGTTGGTCTTTTTCCTATCACGGGACTATGAAGTCCCGGACCTTTGGAAGGCGTACGAGGGACCGAAGCCAACTCGCAGAGGCCCGTTAGTCGACATTTATCTTATAATGTGATGTGACACCAACCGACGATTATCCCTGTACACATAAATGTGTCTGAGGACAACCCCCGGTTAGTGCAGGACTATTGCAGAAAATGGATAGAAAGGATACTGGGCTATGGGTTTGGGTGTTAGTGGACTGGGTAACTGGGACTATGGAAGGAATATAGCCCCCCTGCCTGACCTATGTTACTCACACGGATAAAATGGTAGGGGGTGACTTGCACACTTAATTAATGGGCCCCCGAAAACGACCGCTAGCACATAGTGACGTAGCGACAAGGGGGCAACATAATAGCCTGAGGTGCTTAAGGAGTGGAGAGGTATTACACGGCTCTCAGGACAATCTCGGTAATCCGTTCAAGATCCCTACAAGCATCTTACTGAAATACTTCCTTCCTCCGAGCATTTCTGCTCTAGCGACTCTCAACTCAAGCCGGCCAATGAAGGCAATCAAGAGGTGGGAGATATGTTCCTCGTCAGTGTTCACTCCGGCCGACCAATGAAGGCAAGCTAAAGGTGAGGAACAGGGATACTCCCGGGAGCAATCAGGTCCGTGGGGTAGCTACTGCCCAACAGCTCGCCACAAGCTGCCCTGCGGGTTATTATTATGTTTTCGTTCACTTTTGTTTTCCCAAAGTAGCATTTAAATACTTTGGTAATATCGCTAGAGCACGGGCCTAAGCCAAGTGAGCTGCGTTTTTAGTTTTTTTTCCGATTTCTTTTATTATTCACTTATTTATTAATATATCTTAGCCTAGGTTTTTACAATATTATAATATTATAATTATTATTATTATTGAAAGGAGTCCCTTTAGGCAAAGATCCGAAGATACTGGCAGCGTCCCCCCTATGTATAGCTAAACTAATTATTTGTCCGAGGTAGCTGTCAGCTCTTCGGTCTACTGTGATGTCGACTAACCTTTTTGCTATTTCCTTAAAAAAGCCTTATAGCGCTAGGACCCCACGGACCAAGGGTCTCGACACCGAATGGGACAAAATCATGTTCGGAGCCTAGACCCCTGTATTTGTATGCTTTAGCTTTTTCAGCCGCTTCACAAGCCGCACCAGCTCAATTGATATTGATCTCTACTAGTTGGACCTAAAGTTGAAAATCAATTCAACGACCTTTAACTTTTTGGGTAGGATGATCTGCCGTTGTCTGCACATACCAAAAATATAACATCCATGGACAACTACTAGTGTCAAAAATAAACAGTAAAATAGTCAGAATTCATTGAAAGACCGACATACAAGATAAAAGACGTAAGCAATTTATACTCGTGCAAGCGTAGCTCTATTTCAGTTCGCTGCGTAGGTATAAGTTTCACGGTGTAGGTAGAGTAAGCCTTCACATGCCTACAGTGGCACACACCTTGCCTCAATTTATGAGTGCTCACGAAGTGCGCTGTGAGAATGCTTGAAGTGCTGGAATGCATAACTTTGCATTTCGCTGTGGCTGTTTAGGTATGGATAGATCGGAATTTATATCACTTGTTATGAAATACTTAGCAAAATTGAAAAGATAGCCATGAGACACGAATGTCAGAAATACTGTTTTAAAGGAGAAAGAATTCAAATTTGATCTTTGATTATTTATTTCTCTTATTTAACTTTCTCTTAAATACAAAGTAAGACATGTGTTTTTATTGGTATCTTTTTTATAGCGGAAAAACATATCACCTTACTGACATTTAATGATTATGACTTATTATAATGCTGTGCTAATAGCTAATAAAAGTTCTGTCAAGATACTAGAAAATAAATTTCAAAAGACTGCCGACAAGTACATGTGAATTACAAGAATTGTTTTTATTCTTTTGTACAGCAATGAATTGTATCACCAAAAATGCAAATAAAGGTAAACAGGATGCGAAATCTAGGAGAGACAATTATTTTTAAGCTTAAGTATAATAAGTCTTGGATGATAGTACTCAGGCACGTTACCTACTCGGGTGACTCAAGTAGATGACGGAAGACCTACCTAATGGTGAGAACGTAACTACACGCATGTATCACATCATAACATTTAACAACTTTCAACACTTTTATTTCACTTTAAAATGTGTATTAAATGGTTTTTGGGTATTTTGTCTTTACTGAAGTAAGACCCAAGTTCACCAATTCTTAAACAGCCGGTAAACATAGATTGACGATTAATTGTACACAATTCCCATACAAAATATGTCAAATAATATTTTAAACGCTGTTTAAAACTTAAACGTCTGTTGGTGAACTCTACCCTTAGTGTTTATTGACTGATTAAGTACGTAATCAGTGCAATTACAGCGCCCGAGCAACCTTTAATTATTAGGGTATTTATCCACTTACAAAGCGAAATGAAATTCGCAGATGGTAAAGTAACTCTGTTGTTCAAGAATCACTTACACAACGATGAAGTGGTTAAACGATAGGTACTTTTATTATTATGTCCAATATAAACGCAATAAAAAAAAATTCTTCATCAAAATAGCATTACAAACTTTTCAAAATAATAACGACCAAATAACTGATTTTAAAAAGTAGGATGTCCTGTATTACCTACTCGAGTAAAAAAGTAATGTTGAACTTCGTTGGGTTTTGAAGATTATGATTGTTAATAACAAATTCCTTTATTATAACATCTGCTTTAAATTTCGATCTATTTAAATTAAGCATTTATGAACTTATTAAATTAAATTAAGCATTTATGAACGCAAAGACAATAGAAGTTCTTTTGAGGGTCTTGCATTCTTCTGATATTCGTCTGAGGAAAATCATTAAATGTCACTTTATTCCTTAAAAAATTAAAAAACGTGTGTTGAGAAAAAGACTTCTCATCTAAACCTACCTATAAAGATTCTGTTGCAATTTTCTACATTCATAACTGATAGTTGTGCTTTAATTAGGTTTTCCAGATCAATCAGGTATCCATTTAGTAGGTTTGGGTTTGCCAAAAAAAAGGTTTTGCCAAAGCTTCACTTTAGGTAAGATACTCAAAATCCACCTTATTTTTCTTTTTTTATATTAAATCGCATTCTGATTGTATCAGTAAAATAATAATTTATTTCACAATGGCGACAAAACGTAATGAAAAAGTGATTGCTACACTATGTAAGCGAATAACAGATTCAATCATTCTATAATACTGCGAATTTCCGTAGCTTTGTTCGAAACCCTGTGCTACTCGTACATTTAGTGGCAAAACTCGTCGAAGTTTTTCATAATATTGAGTACTTACATAATCAGTACTGCATGCATTTTTGTAGGGAGGGCGGGCGGTTTTCCTGCATGAAATAGTGCTTGCTCATTCAGTGTTAATGCGGGAAGGAACCTAGGCCAGTGTTACCAAGCAAAAATCATTAACAGTTTTCAAAATCCATATTTAGTTATGGATTTCCGCTAAGTAACGCCTGAGACTATTATTTTATAGCTGTTAGAAAATCGAGACCGTCAAATAAATCTTTCTCTGTACATGGTTTTTAGGGTTCCGTACCCAAAGGGTAAAAACGGGACCCTATTACTAAGACTTCGCTGTCTGTCCGTCTGTCCGTCTGTCCGTCGCTCTGTCACCAGGCTGTATCTCAAGAGCCGCGATAGCTAGACAATTAAAATTTTCACAAATTATGTATTTCTATTACCGCAATAACAACAAATACTAAAAACATAATAAAATAAATATTTAAGGGGGGCTCCCATACAACAAACCCGTTTTTTTGGCCTTTTTGGTACGGAACCCTTCGTGCGCGAGTCCGACTCGCACTTGGCCGGTTTTTTGACATGAAATGGTGCTGTTAAATTAACTACCTACATAAACAAAGCAACAAAACTAAGCTGACGACTGCTGTGAGAAATAAGCCCAAAATGCAATAATGGTTCTAATGTTAAAAGCAAGTCTACTTCAATGAGAGTTACACATAAACATTTATAATT
Organism: Anania crocealis; assembly: GCA_949315895.1. Taxonomy (NCBI): domain Eukaryota; kingdom Metazoa; phylum Arthropoda; class Insecta; order Lepidoptera; family Crambidae; genus Anania; species Anania crocealis. The sequence goes on along the minus strand of OX438879.1, from coordinate 38,519,894 downwards.
AATTATGAATAATGTTCAAAAATTATCGACCCATTATCTCATACTACAAGCTCATAACTCATCCGCTAAGTTTTGAACCTTTGTAGGTTAGGTAAGGTCGTATAATGTTACCCAGGATAATGAAAAGTTTAACTCAAAGTTAGTATTACAAATCCACTTTACTATTTCAAAAAGTCTCAACTTTTGATATTAGTAATTTAAATCCAAAATGAATAAACTTGTCCAAATGCATATCGAATTGATTTAGATCATGAATCAGAAATGTAACACAAAAATTTCAACACCAAGACAGACCACATTGTTTTATATTGTGTAGAAACAAAAACTGTTTTGTCTGAAAATCACTACTAGAAATAAGTTTATTTTACAAATTAATATACAATCGGACTTTGAAAATTTGCCTCCAAGCTCAGGATAGATCCAATTATTTTACTGCTTTAAATTGCAATAGATATCTGGCTACCTCATCGCGCCGCGTCGCAGCTTTTCCGGAAAAAAAAGGAATGTATAAGTTTTTATGGCGCTATGCAAGCGTTTTTCTTTGAATGGAAAACCTCATTTATACCTAAAACCTAACATTCTATTTATCTTTGTGTCAGTGTTCTACGAAACAAAATGTCCGTTGAAACTTTGTTCATTTGTTAATGTTTGTTGGTACAAATACCGAATAACAAATAAAATTTCATCATTGAAACTCCAAGGGTATTTGTCAATTTAGCCAGACCGCTCATGTTTCGAACTGAATTTAGGAGTAAATAATGTCAACCACTTGGCGAACATATTCTCGCTATATTAATATAACAATTCATAGGTGCCTTCCCAAATCATATTTAGTTTTGGAAGGCACATCTTTGAGAAACAATTTAGCTCATGTCTGAACATGTAGCACGGAAAATGATATTCCCGTTTTTAAAGTCGTCGATAATATCCCAATAAAAAAAATATTTACGCAGTTCTCCTGGATGACAAAAATATCATACTTTGTGTTTTTGATACAAAACTATGTAAGTGCCAGTTTTTCTACCGAAACATTCTAAAAACTTCCTTAGAAAAATTCAGATATTAAATAGCAACATCTTCATCAGCATCATCATCTCAGCCAAACAACTTCCACTGCTAGACATAGGCATCCCCCGAAAATCTATCCCGATTGATCAGTCCCGTGGCACTCGCTTCCAAACGGCTTAATCCCGCGACCTCCTCCAGGTAGGTTCAGTTGTAAACAACGTCCACTGCTGGACATAGGTATCCCTCAAGGATCTATCCCGATCGATCGGTCCCGTGCCACCCGCATCCAACCGCTACCACCTGGTAGTCGCCCCGTGCGCGGTCGCTATTACAGATCCCTTTCGCCCCAACGGCCATCGGTTAGGATTTTCTCATTTCTGATTCTATCACCAGCAGATACCAAGCATTTCTCACTCAAAGGAGAGGAAAAAGGGCAATAACCCGCTGTGCGAACTTGAGCCTTCTTTTGGGACCCGTATTGCGGGACCACATTTCAGTTCCTTTAGTCTTCACTGGCAACACTGGCACTGGTTGAAGACTTTCGTCTTGAAACACTGATTTATCATATAACTCCTCGAACGTTACACTTTCGAGTTGGATTAGACGAGAGATATCTTTCTTGAAATTAGACTTATCTAGTTGAACTATCAGTCCCAGTAGGTAATAGTCAATAACTTCGAGTGTAGTTTTCCCAATACAGGATGAAATTTTAACCACTTTCCAAAATTTTTGTAGGCGTTCAGTATCGTATTTAGAGCCGATTTATGAAGTAAAAAAAGTAAATCAAGTTTTCATTCGAAAATATTTTTTGTATAAATTATATAATATATAAATTTAAAACTATATTAGTTTTAAATTTTTACAGTTTTAGGCCTGTTTAGGTATAAAGGGAAAATCAAAAACTTATGATTAGTATTGTAATGGATGAATGTGATGTGCATTGCGTAAAAAAAGTGTTGCTAGGCGGCCGTATCAAAACTTTCAGATTTTTTGCGGACATTTTCTTAGTGCTTTATCTTCACATTTTTGTACTGGGCTATCGAAAATAAAAAATACGTCATTTGTTTTTTGTCTCGTAGATTGATATATTAAAATTTGGAAGGTGGTTAAAATTTCACCCTGTATAAACTAAAGCTGGTACGTCATGGCATTTATGATTTATCAAAACTTGGGCAAATAATATCTAAATTTCTGAATTAAAGTTGTTTTTTTATTCGTGACCTATCAAATAAAATCTTTATGCTTGTTCGAGTACGTAGGATTTGAGACGAGATGATAGCGTTTACCAGCGTTTATCAAGTCACGGACGTCGTATAACATTTCATAGCAGAGTACCCAGTGCTACGTGAGCACGTTTGAGTAGGCACTTGGACACCTATGCATGCAGAACTTTGCGAAGACTACATTAACATCGCATTATATCCATCTCGTATACATACTGTATATTATACACTATAAAATGTATCTTACTAGAAAAAAAAAATAGAACCGTGCAAAATGAAGGAAACACTACGTTAAATAATTTTATTGGTACCTAATTATTGAATTAATGTCAACAACTTATGTAATAATGACTTGTGAATATATTCAATTATTTAGATATTATAGTGAAAGTAGCGGAGCTTAACTTTTGATTTATCTGTGAAAGTGAACTTATTACTGATTTTTTTAATAAGGCTCAATATCTAACGCCTCATAACATTGAGTTTTAATTTTTGATATTTTAATCCGTCTGATTTCATCAAAACGTTACTGCATTTAATTAAACAACAACTAATGTTGTACATCAATGCTACATTTTTAGAGAAAATAATAAAACAAAACCAAAATTTGAATAGTTTTTTTACAATAACAATTGACAAAATTGACCAACCCAAAACTTCATGTATAAGTTTAGGATAGCGTATGACTAAACATTGCTGCTACGACATAGAAATAGCTTTAAAGTAGATGAATATAGATAATGACTGTGCTTTATTCAATTAGGCCAAAATTTTTGAAATACACTGCCAACACTGAAAGCTAAAACAACGTTCAATACAATGAACCTCACACCAAAGGACATCATAACGCTCATAATACAGAGAAGGAAGTGCCTTGACCCAATTTCATTACTTCGGATAATTTCGGGTTCAAGTCAACGGGCAGAAACATTCAGCCAATTAATTAGGCTGCAAATTGATAATCAGATTTGATCTGCAGTTATAAAATTGAGTTAACATTGTCACCTTTCAGCGTTGAATGGCAAGTCTGAGTTTCGTTAACTGTTATAGCGTGTTTGGAAATATCTAGACACAGCGGTTAACTAATATATAAAAATCTCGCTTAGCGGTGTTTATGGTTAATTAAACTGATTAACCAATTGTATGAAATTTTTTTACATATATTTTGTAGGTCGCAGAAAAGGTTGCAATCCATTTTTTATAAATGTATACATCCCTTGGAATTTATATTTTTCTGTTGGGTATTCAAAATTCTATGCGTACGACGTCGCGGTCAACTACTTGTAACATAAAAAAAACATTTGATACTTGTATAATAAGTACCCAGTGTTTCACAAGTTATCTGACTTATATGATGGTAGGAGAAGAAGCTTTGTATTCTTCTTCTTCTTTTGGATTGTGGCGAAGCAAGTGTTTTGACATACATCTTACACGATTCCGCCAATGTCACGAATGGCGCAAATACACGGTCTAGGTGAATGAAATGTTTGTCCCAGCTCGTACTTGCTTAAAACTTGTAAAAATTACCTTACCTTGTAAAAATTTATTTAAAAAGAGGCTGACAATAGTGACCGAGTTTCTTGCACTGCTTCTCCTCGGCACTAGCCCAGACTTGTCCCGAAGCAGTGGAGGTTTAAATATTGGGACGTGTAAAAGCGCCTCCTGGGGCCTATTTGCAGATATAAAACTGAAAAAAAAAGAACAGGCTTTGAATATCGTTAAAAAATTCGAGTTCGATTCAACATTAATTACTACACCATCGTTAAAACTAAAGTTACCTGGACCTACGTTACGTAAGCAAACTCTATGTGTTTGTTTTATAATGTTAAAAATTGGTATAAAGTACTTTTTTGCCCTCAATTTTACTGAACACGTTTTAATATTGAGAAACAGTAAAGTTTACAAGCATCCAGTGCCGATTTACCATTTATTTGTAGTAATAGTATGTGATATTTACAAAAGGACAAATATAAGAATTTATTATAACTTTCCTATTCTCAAGTCAATCAGGCAGTTTACATATTTTCATATGGTGAAAAACATGCACACTTGTTGATTTAACCAGCGCTATCGAAATAAATTAAACGCTTTGGTACACTTCAGTAATACGCCTAAAATAACAGAGTCACACCAGGTTAATTTAATTTGGCAGAGACATCTCGGGCAGATTGTAGAAGGTGATTTTAATGGACGACAAAAAGAGGATTGTATGATCAGACGTTACGTTTGATTTAGTTGACCGATTTGGTTGACTAATCCCAAACTTTGACTCGATGTCAAACAATATTTTTATGACGATACTCAATACTCAATACTCAATATTTTATTGCTTTCATAATGTAACACAATAATGAATAACATAATGGGCCCTGTAGGGCACGGCAATTTGGAGAGGGGAGGAGACCATTTTCATGAATTTAGCTATTACTCATAATTTATTTTTATTATTATTGTATTATAAATTATCATTTAAATATTCGCTTATTGTATAATAGTGTTTTAATATCAAAAGTTCTTTTAATTTATTAACGAATAAAGTTTCTTTATTTATATTTTTTATTGACGCTGGGAGTTTATTAAATATTTTTATGGACATGGAATGAGGCCCTGATGAGTATAGTTTAAGGCGAGATACGGGTAAGATCAGCTTTTGTCTGTGGCGTAACTTATATTTTGTGTTATTATCCCCTCGTTTTACAAAAAACGATATTGTTATCACGCGCCGATTCAGATAATTTTTGAGAAGGAACCCTTTATAGCCTTACCATGTCATTCATCATCATCAGCCTATAATAACACAGCTGGACCCAGGCCTCTCCAATAGGATAATTTTGTCATAATGGCCCCGCTTAAATTGTCTGGCGAGTTGGCCATCACAGTTTGGTTAATGATGGAGGGAAGACGCTGCTGCCGGTCTCCCGCCGGCAGCCGGAGATTGTCGATGTCAATCTCCTCTGTCTGTTTGTCGACCGTTAATCTGTACCCATATTATTAAGCTAAAGAGTTTGTTTGTTTTTTTTCACGCTCTAATCTCAGGAAGTACTGGTTCAAATTGATAAAATATTTTTGTGTTTGATAATCCATTTATCGAGGAAGACTTTAGGCTATATATATTGGAGCGAAGCATCAGTGAAAAATGTTGTAAAAATAATCGCGATCATAATAACAGAAGTTGACGCGTACGAAGTCGCGGGCAACAGCTAGTTAATCTATATAGATAAAAGAAAGTCAACGCTAAAATTACTAATAAGGATCTGTTTTTCTTCATACATTTATCCAACCCAATATTTGATGACAATGACATTAGGACGTCTAAATCAAGGCGGAATCTGAGGCGGTACGAAGTTCGCGGGGGTCGCTAGCAGGTAGGTATTTAATATATGATGACTTTCAATTTACGAAAATCAAGTTTGTCGGTATTTGCTACGTGTAACTACGAAACACTATACAGCTTGCGAGCCGTATTTGTTTTTGTTAAAGTTTTAACGAACTAAACAAACAAAAATTTGGCAGTTTACAAAATTGGTTTGGTGGCGGCCAGCCAAACCTACGCCACAAATCTAGCTGTTCGTTTTGTTTACATGTAAACACATACTCACAGGTATCACGTAACTAACTTTGGAAAGTTATGACATTGTGTGCAGTACCAACAGTTTACTTGTATCTGTTGCGGTGCCCCTTAGTAAATTCCACAAACCTATTTCCATACAAGCTATAGGCGAAGCGTTTAGGCAACATGATGGCCAAAATATTCGTACAGTCAGCAATGATAATGTACATTGTCATTAGCTCTTTAGTCCTTACTCTTTTCAATTCAAATACAATGTTTCCTGTCTGTTCTGTTCTGTTTCAAATCAATTGTGTTCTGTGCAATGAACGATATCTTTGTAATATCATTGGTTGCGCGTGTTTATCTTTGTTATAAAATGTATAATATCAAGTTTGTTATTGCTTTTAAAATATTTTTTAAAAAATATTAGTTTTTTTTTGGATTAAACATATGGAGCCTTTTGCCGTCTACTGCTGAACATAGGTCTCCCTCGATCGCGCCACTCAGCTTGATCACTCGCCTCCTCATGCAACCACCGTAAGCAACCCTCACAAGATCGTCAGTCCAAAGAGGCGCTGGGAATCCTTACACACCATGCTTATTAGTCGGGATCTCCAATCCAATACTCTTCTAACTGCTCTATCGGTCATCGTTGTATTGGCGTACATACATGACGCCATATTAGCTTTCAAATTTTTAACCAAATGTCTGCTAACAACTAATATCTACGCCATATTGGACATTTGTGTGAAGTTGACATACTGCCTCGAAGTTAACACTGTTGGCCCCTTAAATAAACTTACTTAGCGCAGTGTGGGCGGGTGACGCTTGCCGTTTATTTACGTCATAAGGTCAGCAATTATTATTTCTAGAAATAAACTAAATCCAACGACTGGGCTCTTAAGAAAAGTTACTTTAATAACAGACAACTGTAGAGAGGAGAAAATTATCTTGAATGGCGACTACAAGGCGAGGACTACGATCTGTGGGTTGATCCCCCACTTGGTGGACTAACAATATGGTTAACGTGGAAGGCGGTGGATGCTGGTGGCCCGTGGCCAATCGGCGTGGGGATCCTTAGGTGAGGCCATATGGAGTATCCAGGTGGACGTCGTTTGCCTGTGATAATGATGCTGATGATGGCGACCACAAACTGATAAGTTAAGCAACTTCTTTCCGGTAAACCAATGACCTGATAAATACCTTAGGCTGCGGGATTACGTTGGATGCAAAACGGCAAATGGTGGTTTGTTTTAGGGAAGGCCGACGACCTGGTTGATTTTTGGTAAGCTTACTAAGCTCGATTCGATTCCCTACCGAACCAAATTAAGATAGGATCTTTTCTAAATTGACCTGGGTCTGGAAGTGATGGGGGCTTTATTGCCCTTGGGAAGACTCGTTAGGACGTTGGATCCCGGCTTTTGTTGCAATATGAATATGTGTAAAACATGTCACTTTAGTGTCCTTTAATATGCCTATTGCAATGCTTGGATAACATAGAGTTTTCTTAAATGATAATAATCAAACCACAAAAAAAACGGAGAGACTTATGTCCAGCAGAGAATTAGGTACCTACTCAATCTGATTGTGATTGAGATCTTACTGTTACATTGCATGCTATATATTTATGTAGAATGATTTTCAAACTGACGATAATAATAGGGGTTAAAGTATGAAATTGCCGATTATTTTCCCACTTTTTATTTTGTTTATAGCTCTTAAGTATAGTCATATTATTGCGTAATTCTTTTTGTATTGTATCAAAAACTAAATAAAGTAACTATTGACTAAAAAAAAAGTGCAATACTAGTGCCTATTACTTCAAAGGAAGTCGTTGAAAAGACCCCTTACAATGTGTCAGCTGACCTTCTTGCTTCAATTAAGTATATCTGTATCATAAACTTTGATTTTCAGAAATTTAAATACTATAATGCGTAGCTTTATAACCATCTAACTTTCACCTTTAATTGCATCGAAAACGGTTCAGGCGTATTTCAAAAACTAAAAAATTTTTAATATGGAAAAATGACTTTTCTCGATTTCGTCCATACAAAACGGCAATTTCATACTTTAACCCCTAATACTACTAATCGATATTTTATATATGATCTTTTTATACAACTTACCTATTTTTTTCAGTCGGACTCGGATCATCGTAAATACTCATTACTTAGATTTGTTAACGGCGGTGCTACCTACGCACAAAGTAGAATAGTTATTTCCATAAATATCAAGTGAGCATTGTGATGTCATGTCCTTATTACTTTAATACAAAAATAAACGATGAACTTTATATTTCGAAACAAGAGTGTACATTTTACTCAGCTATCATTTTTAACACAATGTCTAACTTTGATTTTATGTTATCATAAATTGATAACGATTGGATCATACGGCATAATCCAAATACTTTCTTTTTCAATTGAAAAATAAAAGGGATGAGAAAGTCGTTGCTTATAGACAGTCCATTTTTAATAAAACAATTTCATTTGGAGAACCCACAAGGCGTACTTGCTTCGGGTTAGGCCTTTGTGCCCCTCCACGAAGCAATCCATATTAATGCGGCCTTAAGCCAAATAAACGAGTCTTTATTTTGAACGGGCAATCCCTCCCACCCTGTTACTCAAATATTAGAGGTTATTGAAAACTTTTTGTATGCTTATCCACCCATCGTGAGTATGTACACAACCTGTAACGAGCCTTCTGAAATACGTGCAATCGATCAATCATTAGATTTGATGACTCCTTTGAATATAAGTTAAGAAAAGCTTTGCCCTGACAAGGCAAACTGGGGCGCACAAGTTCGAAAACTTGGTTGGCTTTTTAGTATCCTACGCTTTTAAGAATAACTTAGAAGTAACTTAAAGTAACCTACTCTCTAAGTTTACTTTTCCATATAGGTAGAGTACAGCACTGTTATCAACGTTACTTGCCAAATAACTTTATCTTGATCGAAATTCTCACATAACTTTAATCCTTAATTTTTATATTTAAATCTTGCGAACGATTTTATGTTGCTCGTAACTTTGCATGCGTAGATGATCTTTCTCACAGGAACCACGAATTCATCTATGTAAATTAAAAATAGTAAAAACCGTAATGTATGTTCGCCCGATTGGAAGCTATGCTCCAATCGGGCCCATGAAATTAGATATATATTTTTGTTATGTTTGTAATATTCAGGAAAAAAAGAGTTGTGAGGAAGAAAATGTTTGATATTAGTATATGAAAAAATAAACTGCTTAGACGTCGTAATTAATATATTAGAAATATTATTATTAAGACGCTGACTGCAGTCGATGACCTTGAGCAATGAACACGCCCACAAATTAATTCGTCTTTGAATTTCTTTGGAACGCGCCACAGCCATCACTGTCGATTCTCGTAGGAGTGACAAAGAAAAAAACGCATGGAATAGGAGGGCCTAAGTGCCAAACAACAAAATTCGTTGAGCAATTTAAAATTGCCATTTTATTAAAAATCTAAATCAGCCATTTGCTTAAGCAACATGTAATATACAATATAGCAAAATTTTATTATCATTGTTATACGGACTGCTGAGAAAAATGGTAATTTATGTATTTTCAGAGGCTACTTTGAGATTTTTTTCTATCGAGAAAAGTTTTTAGAATCGTGTTTTGGAAACAGCCACCTGGTCGAAAATATGATCAATTACAACTACATAGAATTTGGCAACAATACGAGCCATAGGCTTAAAGCAAAACAATCTTCATTGAGCTCAATTTGGCTCATGTCAGCGTCTTAATGTTAGATCTCCGTGGCGGAGTAGCGAACATCGGTTTTCAAGGTGTCATCTGCTCCGAGGTCCCGGGTTCGATTCCCGGACGGGTCAATGTATAAATAAAGTGTTTTTCTACATTTTCTCGGGTCTTGGTGTATGTGGTACCTTCGTTGATTCTGGTTTCCAAAATACGAGTTCTATAAACAGTTATTCGAATTGGGATCAGAACAATGTATGTGATGTTGTCCACATTTATTTTATTTTTACTTTTATTTTATTAGTAAAACAAGTTTTTAATTTGAAGATGATATCAAATATTGTTCATGACTGTACAAAACGCTCCAAACAATGCTAGTGAGTAAGCAGAATTCAATTTTCGTGATGACATAGCTCCACTTGTTGAGTCGAGGGAAGGGGTGGTAACACTGACTAGATATTTGAGATTGAGGCTTTTGTCATTCAAGGCTGAGTTTTGGCGTTTCCGAAGATTTCTTGCTATGTGGCCTCAATATTTAATTTTACTATGTTACCAAACAAACGATTAATAACCAATATGATCAGCCGACACAAATTAATTGCTTAAAAAATCATGGAGATTCGGGTTCGATTCCCGCTTGAGACAAATTTAAATTAAATTTAAATACTGATATTTTAAATAAAATTACAACATCTCAACTAACAAATGTCGTACAAAAGCGGGTAGGCGCTCACTTTTGCGTCGACTAATCGACATATTTAAGCCTTTAACGCCGAGGAACTAGACACAATTGAAATTTTATTGTTTGGGGGTCACCGGTGACCCCCATGGCGCTTAATGTGTTCATGATAACTTTGTTGACTGTGACATATTTCATCTGTCTGAGGGTCAATTCAAACGTTATATCTGTAACATACTTAAGAATTTTTAAAAATAACTTAATTTTATTTTTTCCTCTTCTTCACTTAGTTGTTGTTTATTTTTAGTAGCGGTAGTGATTGTGCATAAAAATAATTTAAGCATTAACCATAACTACTAATGAATGCTTATACTTAGTAAACAAACAAATGACAACAGATCCAAAACTATGCATTTGCCATGTTAGGTAAACAACTTACTAACTAGGAATGTATTATACATAAAGTAAGTACCTACAGTGTAGCATTATTGTTGCTTAGCTTTTAACCGCGTTCGATATTTTATAATATGTTTAAGCTCACATCTTTGTTAATAAATATGTGAATAGTGTATTAGACTACATAGTTTTATTTTAAAATCAAGACTTTGTTATTTTGTGTAATCATTATTATGTAGTACTCGTAGTTTGCTATTTCGAATGAAGTGAAAAAAAAACCATCATAATATACCTAAAGTATTTAAATAGCTGTTTCATCGTAACTGACTGTCGAACATGTGTAAAAATGTTTCTTTCGGGTGTTAAGAGTGCCAAACTCGTAGCATTTATGAAATTACGCTGGCTAACTAACTCGCATAGTATTCAAATTAACCTGTTTTTTTTTTTTTTTTAAATAACTGAATAAAAATCAATTTTTAAGAAGTCGTAGAAAAGCGGCGGCACATGATACAAAGCAAGTGTTTAATATAGGCCTTACTTAGAAGGAACACTAGTGCACAGATAATAAATCAATTGGAAAGGTGTCGCGGTAATACATTTATTTAACACCATTAACAATCCAATACTTGGCAGCATTTAAGGTCGTTGGCATATCAGGCGATTTCCATCTTATCAGATCATAGCTATACCTATACCAAACTAACACTCTGCCCGCGACTTCGTCTTAGTAGGAATCTGTAAAGCGCTCTCATTAGAAACCACTCAATTATTATCTGTTGTTCTGTCTGCTATCTGTTATTATTTATAAATTAAGAAAAAAGTGATTTACTCCCCATACAAACATAAACACTCCTTTTTACCCTGTTAAAGGATGATTTCTGGGTTAATTATATACCGACCGTATTTTGTCTTTTTCCGGGACAAATGTTTCTTTTTTATATTATTACTGTAGAGATATATTAAAGATACAAGTTGAAAATGTGTAATCTTTTTGTTTCTGGCCTTTGTCTGTGTAACTTTTATCAGAAATAGGTATAGGTACTACAACCTACCTAAACTTTGAGAAAACCCATCGTTACTCGTACATTTTAATACGTAGCAATTCTCGAATATTTAGTTAATTAATAACTATAATAGTAAGTAGAGTTATGGCATACTTTTTAACTTATTGTGAAACAATTGACACACCACACGATTGATTCGAGTATGATCAATATGATTGAAAAGATGAAGTATTCAAATTTTGGTGTATGTTTGAACACACATTGCATTACGAGTTCAACGGATGATAGAATAAAAGTAACAAATTTTAAATCGTTGCCCAACAAATTTTCAGCGACAATATGCACTCTTTTTTCTTTTTCTTAATTTATTCTTTTATGAGAACATTCTATAACAAACTAAACAAAAAAAGAATTAGCGAAATCGGCCGAGTCGTTCACGCGTAATGAGATGACCAAGGGAAATAGGGATTCATTTTTATATAATATATAGAAGATCAAGTACTTACGACATTTTCTGAGCTTAAAAAAAATTGAAGTAAATCATAAATTACAGTGAAAAACCGGCGCACAACATCGAGTCACTTCAGATTAATAGTTATATTTTTTAATTTGTGTTATAAAGAGTTGTACTGTACTTGTTCTAATAGATGACAGTACCTTTTAGTACGGTTAATAATTGACTTATGAATTTTCAAATGCAAAAAATAGTCACAGCTCTAGTAAACACAGATAATATAGAAGCTCGCGCGAAGTTTGCAAAATAGTCCTCTGGTACCACGGGACATACAACTATCCCTTGATTTTTAATGTTTTAAATTGGGGCATGTCAATGGTTATCCTTAACTTCAAATGAAATAAACACGAATGTCCTAAGTTTTGTGCCAATTATATAATGTGTATTAATACGAATGTTAATCTTTAATATACAACAGTGAATAATAAAATTATTAGCCCTAAAATATTTTCTAGAAATTAGGTTTTAGTGGCGAAAACGAATCATTGCCAATCCGAATCCACGCAGTTTTCTTTGACCTACCCCTGGAATGTAATTAAAAGCGCGTAGATAGGCGCGTGGACGAGGCGGCTCGCGGGCTAAAAAACGAGGCCCCAATTCCGCTGATTTACAAATGGCTCAATTAAATCGTAATTGTATCTCAATCGTATATTTTGACATTACTATCATAATAAATTTGTCAAAATATACGATTGAGAACCAATTACGATTCAATTGAGCCATTTGTAAATTAGCGGAATTGGGGGCCATGTGTCTGCGAGCGAGCGCGGCTGACGCTGCAGCAAGTCGAAGCTGCGGTGGTGAGCGAAATCCATCTGCGACGATAAGCACGCGTGGGACCACCGGAGACCCGCACCGCCAGAGCCGTGCCAGATGCCATATTATGTAGCCCGCAAATTCTTATGCGTGAATTTTTGAATTTAAAACTGTGTTTTGAAATTATCCAACGGGAACCGTACCTTCTCCCAGGACAAACGTAGCCTATATGCTATTCCAGCCAACATACTAACACAGTGTCAAATTTCATTCTGATCTGTCGAGTAGTTTAAACTTGAAAGAGTAACAAACATTGTATGGATGTTCTTAAAAACTTTCGCGTTTATAATATTAATAGGATGTATTAGTTTGAATTATGATCCCATAATTTTTTGGTTCGCACGGACTACATCTTGAGTGGAGACCGCGTCTCGGCAAACGTAGTGTAGGACGCCCTCAGGCCAGGTGGAGTGATGATTTGCGCAAGGTGGCTGGCAGGAGCTGGATGCGATAAGCCGAGGATCGACCTAAGTGGCGTGCAATTGGAGAGGCCTATGTCCAGCAGTGAACTGTGATAGGCTGATGATGATGATGATGATGATGATGATGACGGACTACATCGCTTGGTATATCTCAACGTCTTTCTTTTTCAGTTACAATATAAGTACATATATTTCAGTCTAGCCCCTAATTAAGTAACTTAGCTTGTACTATGGGTACTAGACAACCGACAAACTTGTTTATATTCTGTTAATAAATGCACGCGGTTTATATTGAACCACCTGTAAAACGAAGCCCACGTTATGTAACCATTGTGTACAACATCTTAGTAGTGTTATTATCATTTTTAATCAATTTTTTTTAATAAATTTTAAATATTGGTTCAGCTATTTATTTTGAAACACGCTGTGATGCGCACGGTACATCCGCGATTTAAAGTTAATTTATCCGGCAGAAAATAAATACGTCTGTGCGCGTATTCAATTTTAAATTGTGCACAATTTAATTAAATTTCATCAATTTAAGCAAATCGAACAAGCTCGTCTGCATTCGTCGAAGTAGGTCAAGATTCATTTCAAAACTACTCTACCAAACTAAATGAGTAATTAATGTGTGCTACTTTCCACGTATTTTCATTCGATTGACTGCTGCTTATATAAACATTTCAAGAGGGCTAATTATTAAACATCAATATTAATTATACGTGATTTATTTATTTCTGTAAAGAGTTTGACGACCATTTGGATCAGCGGTAGTTAACGCTGCTTCTGAGCCATGGGTCGCGGGTTCGATCCCCGCACAGTACAAATATTTGTGTGCATGAACATGTCTGTTTGTACTGGTCTGGGTGTTTTCTATGTATTATAAGTATGTATTTACAAAAAAAAAAGTATATAAGTAAGATTATCGGTTGTCTAGTACCCCATACGACAGGGTACTTAATACTACCTTAATTTGGGACTAGATGGCTCTGTGTGGCCCAGTGAGGCATGTCTTAAAATATTTATTTATTATTTATTATTATTATTATTATTATAGCACTGTTGTGAACTGTTCAGGTATAATGGCAGGGCTCTTGAACAAATCATAGCTTGACGATGTTGAGGATGGTGCCAATATTTATCCGAGTTAAGAATTCACAACATAGTGGTCCAAGTCTTTAATTGTTATGTTTTGGTAGATTGTTGTAACAATAACTACGGGGCGATAGAACATACATAGATAGCACTTAGCTTCGTCTTTTGAATAGGGACGTATAAAAATCGGTCAAGCCATTTGGGATAGGATCCATAGTTCGTTTTTGTTAGTAAGTACAAGGTATTTTCTATAAATCTCGCGTCGCGGTTTGTGGTCGAATGCACCTAAAGCCGATTTGTTTTATTTTTACATGAAATGACACATAACTTTGACATTTTATTCTGCATTATATCTCAACAAAGCGTGTGGAATTTAACGTGTCGTTTTCCTTTTAATTTTTTTCATAAGTCTGTGACCTTTGGCAATTTTTATGATAAGTTGACCGACGTTTTTTTGCTATATTTTTGCCAGATTTCTTAACCGACTTCAAAAAAAGGATTTCTCAATTCGACTGTATTTTTTTATGTTTGTTACCTTAGAACTTTCGACTGGTTGATCGAATTTTGATGATTCTTTTTTTATTTGTAAGCTGGTGCTTGTCTTAAACATAAAAGTATTGGATGACCTGATTTTTTTTAAAACAATATTGGACCCGGATTAAATGTTCAAAAACGTTATACTAACTTCTAACAAATTATAATTTCGGCCAAGCGTTTACTACTGAAAAAAAAAACTAAATAAAAAAGTTGAGAAGTCCATCACATGCAATTTGGTCAAAACATTTTTGAACTTATGATATGACGTGTAATCTGAATTTGAAGAAAGAAAATTGTTAAAAAAGTAAGTTGTAATTTCCGGCTAACTTATACGAGTATGTACCTATAGCTTATTTTATTAAAAGCTTGTAGGTACGGTAAACAACGAATAGTAGAAATAAATGTGAAGGTATCCTGAGGTTTCTATGGAACAATTGTTTTCAGTTTGGGATTCGAGTAATTTAAGGCTCGAGTTTTTTATACGGCTTTTGTTTTTTACACAAAGCGCAATGCACAGTACGCTTGAAGCTAGTAAATCGCTTAAAAATGCACCAGAATATAAACGTGAAACTCAAACGAATAAAAAAAAGTTCAGAAAATATTTGCGCAGTTACCTAAAGAGGCGAGCAATCAAAGGTGCTTGATTAAACGAACACGATTTGAAGCAAGTAGGGCAGGTAAAATAGGATCAAACTCCTTAGAATCCATCAAACCGTGCGGGTGCTGCGTCCATCGTTTTGTCCAAAAAGATACTCGGGGAAATGCCTTCGACTTAGGACCCCGGTGTAGGTTTAAAAGAACATGTGACTAACCATATTGGGTACGATCCTCTGATGCCGCTTTCGACATAGAAATGGACTGGTCGCAGTTTTTGGTAGACCATTACTAAAACTACTACTAGCGGTTTCTAAAACGACCATTGTAAGTGTTTTAGTAGATCAAAGAGAGATTTTGTTAGTATGCCTCTCGCTTCTACTTCTACCGCATACAAATTAACCACGACGTTACTGGTAACTCATTGGTTAGTTCTTAGTATCTATACGATTGAACGCGTAGTCCTTAGGGATGTTTATTTCCCTCGGTACCTTGAACTCTATAATCTAACTTGCAAACTATAACTAGAGTTGACCAAGAAACTGAATAATGATGTTAAATATCGCATTGTTGCTCGGTGGGGCGTGCAGCGAGGCCGTCTAGGGTAGGGTTGTCTGTACGAGATAATTTATTTGTATCGCTTTTGATTTTAAAATGGCTCTGATGTACCCTTATTCTTTCCGACTTTATGGGCCTTGGAAATTAACCTACTGCACGTGTTTTGTATACAAGCTTCTTTTATCTATTAAAAATTGGCTAGTAATAATAATAATACGAATAAGAATAAGAACATTTATTTGCTTTTGAACAGGGTGCACAAAAATTTGTTATGGTAAAAATTATGATCACCTATCCAGCCATTAACAAATAGCATACAAATTTTATACAATTTTAAATATTATTAGAATTTACATTGTATATTTATGTCTAAAATTCGAAATACTTATACATAGAAAAAATAGAGAAATTAATGATTAAAATAATAAAATTTTATTTATCAATAATTTACGATATGCTGATCGTCCCTGTTATATAAAAATTCTTGAATTGAGTGAAATGTGTGTGTGACTAGCAATTTGTACAGAGATGTTTTAAATTTAGGATTAAAGGGCAGATCTTTAATATTTTGACTAATCTTATTATAAACCGCTACACACATGCAGAAACAGTTCTTGTGGCTTGCAGCTAAGCAGCTTGCGTTGTAAGTTTATTATGTCTCACTTCTTTGCATTGCAAATAACTTTTCTGTTCGGCCTTACGGTTAGTGGTAGACAAAGCTTTTGGCATTAAAATATCTTATAACTACACAAAGTATTAATTAAAGCGTTTGTTCAAAATCACAAAAAAGATTATAGTAAATAAAAACGACCTCTAAAAGAAAAATTACCTCGGTAGATACGAGTAGGTTAGATATCGGCGGTAAGAGAAAAAAGATATCGGCTATTTAAAATATATATTAGTTCTCTTAGACGACGTTACGATTTGATAAATATTGTTTGCTATCAGCATCTGATGTTATACTTCACATATTTTAATACTTTAGCATGTAGGGTAATAAACATCTAAATATGAATATTTTATCATGCTATTTATAAACTCATATAATTTAACGGATACGTATAGGTAATAGGTATGTAATTAAAGTACTGGTTTGACATAATATACGAGTATATATATTACTTTGATTAAACTATACCGTTGCTTCATAAGGCGAATAGGCCTTTTGATTTTATGCAATAGTCCTACAATAACTAGGTACTCGTGTAATTCAGAACCAAACCATGATCTGTAAAGGATGTAAATTATTTTTAATTTTTTTTTTCCTAGATAATCATTCGAATATTTTTATCTTTTCAGACTGAATCAAGATTCAAGAAATCTCAAAATGAGTTTCCCGAACCCCAAATTTTGCTTTTGTTTCTTCGGAAGCAGTAAGAATAAAACAAAATTTTATTTATTGTTAGCAGATGCAATTTAAATGTTCACGAACTGTTAATTTAAGCCGTAATCCATGGCTTTGTTACAATTGATGTCGCTACCACATTGCTTTATTCAATGATTTAAAAACTTCTAACATCGTTACATCATGCAATCATTTTTCACTATTGCCACACAAGAATTAGGATTTCATATTTTGCGCATTTTTTCGAAATGTTAAGTAGTACGGTTTTCCTTTTTACAAACATTTTCATGTTATTACACTTTAGTTTAATTTAATTAGTTGTTAACTTTGATTTAAATAAATAAAAACAATATTCCTACATCCGTTACACTAAATAATACTATTTATCATTGCTTGCAGTGACCGATTAAACTAGAGTGTAACCAAAAAAAGTAAAATGTTAAGCAATCTTTTCCGCTGTTACAAATCTCAGGCACTCGAGCAAGTTGGAGCAAGTGAACCGTAATAGTGATAAATGTATCGTCATCCTACTGCAACGTGCGATGAAATGATACTGAAAAGTTGTAACACGGTGAAAAGTTGTAATACGAGGATGCCACTTAAAAATGAGTACCGTAAAATATGTTCAAAATGGTAATGATGACCTTCTTAACTACCGTAAAATATGTTCAAAATGGTAAAAAACTGAATACATTGTTTCACGCCGCTCACGATGAATAATAAAAAAACAATAATAAATAAATGTTGACATCGCAAACAACACTGTTTTGCTCGAAAGTTAGTAGGTATTAAAGGACTTTTGTTTAAATTGGAGTGTCATGTTTGAAATCAGAACTATGCTGACAGCTAGCAGTATAAATATAGAAAATTGGTATTCACATTGACCCGTCCGAGATCAAATCCGGGACCTCGGAACTAGCAACTTTGAATGATTCCGTCACGCACAGATACAGATTGTTGATATTCTTCATAGACACTTATTTTTTACCAACTTCATAAGAAGAGGACGGTTTTCCGTTGCAGTGAACACTTTTTTTGTGTGTATGTTATGTGTGTGCATCTTTAATTTATTTAGTTTGGTAAAGCACTTCGTACATACATGCTTGCTTTTTGTGTTTATTTTCAGATAAGTGTTAAATTGAATTATTCCTGGAATTCTATGTTTCCGACGCGTATTCAGAAGTATGGGCTCACATCCCGTGCAGTCAGAAACTTGCGATCTTTTGTCACAGTAGGTACTACAGTTTTCAGTATTTGATGTATGTGTCTGGTTATGGTGTTTGTGTCTCACAGCTTGCTTACTATTGCTACCTATTTTTCTCGGAATATTGTTTTAAAATTTAAATTTACAATAAATATCCCCGAAATAAATCTATTCCAAAACTTATAATAATCATAATTTGTTGGTCATTCGATCAAAAAAATATACGCGTCGCATTTTCTGCTCGGTTAATAAGAGACTCCCTTCAACCCTATTAGATAAAAGAACAAACGAATCATTCGAAATAAATTAACAACGAACTGTAGTACCTACCGGGCCAATTGAGAGCCAATCTATTAATTTGCTAAGACGTGGATGGCTTTCATTGCTTAATGATGTACTAGGATTTATAAGGACTTTGTACACGAACTAGGAAAGATAATACTCGGCTTTAATCAGTTTCTGATGGGCTGAACTCCCTTATGGGTTTCGTGACCGCATAATAAGTTTATCTTGGCGGGACAATTTACTTCGGTCCATCATTTTGTTAGCCCAGGACGCTGGACCAATTTGTTTAAGAGTCGATAAACTTAAAGGTAAGGTAAATATACTAAAACTACCGAACCTATCAATAAGGATATATCTTATAAAAAAGTCGCAAAGATACGACACGAAAAGACGGTAGTTTAAAATCTTTTTAGGGATATTTGCGGCAACTTAGGTACACATAAGTATGTAATGTTCTTATAATTTCAAACAAAGCATTATGACAACAAGTGCTATTCACAGAATAAATATATTGAGGAGGTGCTTTTACTCGTCCCAATATTTAAACCTATGACTGCTTCGGGACAAATGTGGGCTAATGCCGAGAAGAAGCAGCGCAAGAAACACGGTCACTATTCAGCCTCTTTTTAAATAAATATTTTGACATAAGATATGCCAGTGCGAGCTAATACGATTTAAAGCCACACGTTCCTATCATTGATATAGATATCATTTATTTAAGGTACTTACGATCCTTATAGCACATAGCTAGACGTAAATGGTTAAGCCTCGTATACTCTAATATCATTACTGTATGTTGTTATACTATCCGCTATTGACATCAACATACAACTAAAAAAAATATGAAAGAGATTACGGCGTCGGTCCTATTTGCTAAAGTGGGTGCGTATTATTCATCCATCATCATCAGCTCATATATTTCAGCTTCAATAAATCAAGTTAATACAACAAATACATCGTCAGCAGCTAAAATGTGTGCAACAGGTTCATTAATGTTACTTGTTCATTAGGTACGAAGCGATATCAAGAATTTGATTTAAATCTACAATCTGAGTTTATGAAACTTCGTTTTAGTATGGGAGAGGTGGCTTGAAAGGGACATTTAAGTTGTTGAGGCTCTTGTGCATGGATGCCAAAATATTTAAAACACGTCGCAACCCAATAGGAAGTCTTAGTTACTTGCTATGAAAATACAAAGTAATAATTAACTGTAATAACCAATTAACTAATTGGTTATTACAGTTTCCAAAAAAGGGCATTACGTCCCTTTCATGAATGAACGGTTTTTAAAGGGACGCAATGATTTTTGAAAGGGGCAATACGTAATATAACATGACGGGAAATGCACAGACATCTTATACTTTGTTTGGTATACACATTACAAATATTGAAAGGCATGCTTACAACAACTATTTGTGTTTTAAAATCTTATTTTAAGACCAGTCTATGTAATAATAATAATAATAATTTCTCCCGGGAGTATCCCTGTTTCTGACCTCTGGCTTGCCTTAACTGGTCGGTCGGAGTGAACACTGACGAGGAACATATCTCCCACCTCTTGCTTGCCTTCATTGGCCGGCTTGAGTGGAGAGTCGCTAGAGCAGAAATGCTCGGAGGAAGGAAGTATTGCAGTAAGATGCTTGTAGGGATCTTGAACGAATTACCGGAATTGTCCTGAGAGCCGTGTAATACCTCTCCACTCCTCAAGCACCTCAGGCTATGTTGTCCCCTTGTCGCTACGTTACTATGTGCTAGCGGCCGTTTTCGGGGGCCCATTAATTGAGTGTGCAAGTCACCCCTTGCCATTTTATCCGTGTGAGTAACAGGTCAGGCAGGGGCCATAGTCCTTCCATAGTCCCAGTGACCCAGTCCTCTAGCACCCAAACCCATAGCCCAGTATCCTTTCTATCCATTTTCTGCAATAGTCCTGCGCTAACCTTGTCCTTAGACACATTTAGTATAGTGTGCACAGGGCTAAATGGTCGGTTGGTGTCACATCACATAAAAGATAAATGTCGTCTAACGGGCCTCTGCGAGTTGGCTTCGGCCCCTAGTATGCCTTCCAAAGGTCCGAGACTTCATATTCTCGTCATTGGAAAAAGACCAACATAATAATAATAATAATTTATTTATTCAGATAACAATTGATCCATTCGTTAGTAACAAAATTAACTTACAGCTATGTTAGTAGAAAATGCATTCATTTATTTAAGAGCTAATCAATTTATATAATAAATATGCTCCGAACTTGGGTTAATCAGAGCGGTAATCCAATGCCTCTTTAGCGCACTGTCCCACCTGCTAGCCAGAACCATTAGAATACTATTGGGACTACCGATTATTCTGTTTTTGATGGACATAATCTTCTTTCTAACTACCGCGTAAAAATCGTTAACATGGGCGTCGGCAAATATGCCCGACGCACTACAGAATCTCGGCAGGCCCAAAAGCACCCGAAACATATTATTGTAAAGGACACGCAGGGCTTTGTACGATTTGTGTGTGTGTGTCTATGCAGGTGTGATTTTCTCATACGAGTACTAAACACTTTGGCAGCCGACCTCACTGATATACCTCTCTGTAAGACTTCGTTCACAGCCTTCAGTTGTTCAGTTCACAGTTTGTGCGCTTTCATATGTGTTCTCTGTTGAGATGGCATTTTAAATCTGTAAGGGTGAACAATTTACTTAGCTTAGAACCGAATCAAACTCCAGTCTTGAAGGGACAGTTATGATGAAGGAGATGTCCCTTTCATGACCGTTTCTTGTCTCCCTTTTATAAATATCACCACTAAATTAAAAACATAACCTGTTAATCTACAATTGATATTAAAAGTTAAAAAAGCTTTTGCTTTCATGTTTGTATGAGTATGTCCAATCGTAAATAACAGTAATCAAATAAATGACACATTAACAGCATTTGACAAAACGTGTTAAAAACGAAATGAAAATTAATTTTTCACTGCAATAACAAACACACATGTGGTTCCACCGTGTTTGAAATGGCAAGAGAGTGAAGTTAGGTGCAAATGGATAAGCATCGGGGCTGCCATCCAAGAAGAATGGGAAATTTTTCGGGTTATTTCCTTTCAATACGTGTCCCTTTCATACCACCTCTCCCCTACAATAACACTTGCCTAAAATTATTAAAAAAACAGTTCCAATCCTTTCATTTCGAAAATGAATTAACCATGTTTCCTTAAAATAAATAGTAGCCTATTGAACAAAATAGAGTTACTAGAGATCTGCATTGAGAAATTCGCTACAAATGGTATCTACATAGATGTTATCGGTTTAGGTCAATGATTTATAAATTGGGTAATGAATAGGATGTTAGACTTAAGGACTTCAAGATTGCCTCTACCTACAGCAGAAAAGCGAGGAGTACTTATGTGTTTTATGCAGAAATTACATGGACTCTGTAGAATTAGAACTTCAACATTCTTAATAAAAAACCCAATTAGAAAAATGCATGCCAAGCACCTTATTGCCATTAATATTGTAGCAGCTGAAGGTGATATTTATCAGGTATCCGAACGTAATGCAGGCCCAACTTAACTAAAATAAATTATTGACAAATTTGATTAAACATTGTGCATATTTTATTGCAGAGGTCCTAAATTACTTGGTTAATTTCTTGTTCCAATCGGGTAAATTTTCTAGTAGTCTAAAAAATCTGTTGTCAAATCGATCTTCAAAAATAATAACTAGACATTCATAATTATCGAGTTAAATAGTTGACATCGTAGACCATCTCCTCTTGAGCGTCTCCATAACTTCTGCATTCGCATTGTCTATGGTCATATTGTATGAAAATTACGAATCTTCTAACCGCAATGAGATAAAAATAAAGCAACACCACTTAACGTGGGGGTTTCCTGACTCGTAGGTGGAATTGCTTTATTCTTATATCATTTAGTGTGGGATGTCGCTAGATAAGTCTTTCAGAAATATTAAAGGTCTAATATATAAACCACTTTTCAATTCAGCGATCTATGTGGGAAGAATTAAGTTTTAAACTGCAATTTTGTGTTAGAGTCAGCGTACATATTATGTGAAAAACTGAAGCATCAGTAGCATTCATAACGAAGTTAACATGAAAACTATCAGAGCTAAGTATGGTTTACAAGTTTAATAGCAGTCGACCAGCGTATCAAACGAATTTGAATTCGAAATAATATAAAAAAATATGTTAACAATTAAGTAGATAAAGTAATGCGAGCGATTTGATGATTGAAAAGTTTCTGAAGCCTTTTATTTTTCTTTGTAAATCAGATTAAAGATTTTGACCAGAAAGGATAATGTTTATGGTGAATTATTCCATTTAAACTTAAACAAACAATGATTTGAAATAAATAGGCGCATTTAAATAAATGAAGCAACTACCTAAATCATTGTGAATTGATATTTTAATAAAGGCACACGTATATCAAAACAACACAACATTTGCCGCATTATAATGAATGAGTCGAATTAATATTTTTATAACATGTTTTTTAGAGTTGGTAAATAAAGTTTACGTGAATAATTATAGATCTCATTACAGTATTTGCATTTCTGTTTAAAATTTTCAAACAAGTGCATTTCAAATTAGTCAACCGATATTTTTCGAATATCTTAGTGTACTTTTCCCTACCGTGATTTTAAAACCAATGTAAATGTCACACGTATTAGTATCATATAATACTAGTTATTCCCTGCCACGCTTCGCTGTGGCACATTGTGATTGAATGGTTTTTATTTTTTATTGTTTTTATATGGTTTCTTTTTTCGCGGTCGCGGATAAATAGATAAAAACAATCCTTGATGCGGATTATATATCATGCTAAAAATTTCAGCTCGATCGGTGCAGAACTTTTGGAGTTTTTGAAGCGTACACAAACCAACATAACATTTTTACATACATATATAAGATTTAATTAACCAACTTAGCCGTGGTATTTGCATCCCACACAATACACTTTTGATGAATTCTAAGATCAAAAATGTATCGTTGTTTCCCGTAACAAAGCATTCCCCTTTTAACGTGTTTGATTTAAGGTTTGCTCATAGTTAATATATTATATGACGTCAAAGTTTGCAATAAAATGACAATTTGTTTTACTAACTGATAATCTATTATTTTAAATTAATCATTTTAAGAGCCTTCTTCATAATTATACATGGTGGTCCAAAAGTGACGGTGCTCCTTGCCAATAAGTATTCAAGAGATGTACGTGAGCACCTAAATCAGACCCCAGAAAATGGCTTGCATTTGGAGCTTTTAAAGATTTTTTTTAAGATGCAATCTTCGTATTAAAGTTGGAGGGCGACATTTTTAAAAAGTTTTAAAGACAAAATTAATGTTTCGAAAACTACGGAAATTCAGCTAACATTATATAATCATGATATATTTGGATAGCGCTGGATGTCAAGAATCCAAAAAAAAATTTGACGTCACGTTTTGGACCAACCTGTATGTTTTTCCATAAACAGTCATCTTATAGTCGTGTTAACTATTTTGTACAAAAATATATGCTATAACTTGTTTTATGACTTGATATTGGTAATGCCTTTACCAATACCAGTACCATATCATACATGCGAAGGTTTGGATGAATGTTCGTTACTCAATCACGCCAAAACGGCTGAATGGATCGGAGTAAAATTTGATACGGCTAATATACTTTGCATCCCAGAGAAATCAACAATTTTATATACGGGTTTCTGGTTGCAAATTCTACGAGTACGGAGTCGCAAAAACAGATACTATTTTAATAGTGTAATATACATTATATGTTATCTTTGGGCTAAAGTTTGCTAATAGTTCTCACCTATAAAGTGGAACTTCTAATGCTTGTATGTGGTTTTATGACTAATAAATTTTAATATTATGCTTACAAAAATTAATGAAATTAAGTCGGTACAAAAGAATACACAACCGAGCAAAGCCACCATACAAGTGAAATATGTCTTCAGATTCCTAAACTTGAATGTTTAAATATAGATTTATTTAATTTTTGTATTTAGTGTCTAAATAATCAAAAAGAAAACGCAGAGTAAAACCTGTGCTAGTAAATCACATAAAGAAATCCTAAATATTGAGTAGTATTTACATAAAAATTAACGTTGTCTAAAAATCTTAATAATCGAATAAGTAAGGGTAGCAAAGTCAAGATAAAGCGTTATCAGTAAAGAAACTTTAATGTTAAAAATGCGCTATGCTCTGGTCGCCCTGTTGCGAATAAAGTTCATGCTATTTATAAATAAATGAATTAAGGAATATTAGAAGTTATGACTGTGCCGCAGAACTACACATGCTCCACAACTATTAACAATTTTAATTAAACAATGATAAGACTATTTAAAAGAAGGGTTATTGAAGTATGCCATGTAAAATCAAGTAAGTATATATGAATGCGCAAAATAATGGTCTAACCTCCGTATTTATAAAGAAGTAATTACTTATTGCTTAACACATTGAGTGCCTAATACACGGCGCCGTGGAGCCGTAGGAGGCCACTCCCACGGCGCCGGGAGGAGGAGAGATTATCTTGTTTTAATCTTTTTTATGGGTTATTTATAATTTATTATTAGGTTTACGGATAAAATAAAATAATTAATCAAGGCCGTCTACACATCACCGTGGATTATCCTTTTTTTACATAAATTTATTCCAAATTATTTATTTATTTATTTATTAACACTTTATTGCACATACAATAGTGGTACAAATGGCGGACTTAATGCTAAAAGCATTCTCTACCAGTCAACCATTAGGCCAATTAGAAATATTACAGGCGGTGCAAATGAGTAGAACTTTAAAATATACAAATAATACCAATAAACTATACTTACATAAAGACTGTTTGCAAAACAAGAACAGGTTGCAGACCAAAAAACATTAAATAATATATATAAATATATATATTAAATATATATATATATACATATATATATATATATACAAATAACTAATAATGAATACATAAAATACACAAAAAACTACATAACTACACATAAAATGATTGCACATATAAATTATGTCAGCAAGATTCAAGAGAGGAAGAAGAGAAAGTTAATTTGCGAAGTGGTTTCGCAACGCCTTTTTAAAAGAAAATTTAGATGTGGAATTCCTGATTTTGGAGGGCAGTCCGTTCCAGAGTCGTACAGCTGTCACAGAAAAAGAGTTGGACATAAAGCCCGAGGTGTGTCGTGGAGTGAGTAACTGAAGGGTGTCGACAGAACGAAGACTTCTATCGTGAGAAGTGTGAAGGAATGAGAACTTATCTTGAAGGTAAGATGGAGATTTGGGGTCAAAGAGTATGGAATACAAGACGCAGAGAGAACGAACGTCCCTGCGTTGTTTAATGGGTAGCCAACGAAGCTGTGAGCGAAACTTAGAGATGTGGTCAAATTTGCGGAGACCAAAAATGAATCGTATACAGCTATTGAGAAGGCGATCTAACTTGCTAAGAAGTTCTTGAGAAATATTAGAACAGCATACATCACCATAGTCAATGATAGGCAAGACCAAAGACTGCACCAGCAACAACTTCGTACAGGAAGGAAGAAAGTGTTTGAATCGATACAATGCTCTTAGGGTATCAGTTACCTTTCTGCTTACTTGCTTAACATGATGACACCAGCTCAAATTATGATCAATGATAAGTCCTAGGCTTTTAACGTAAGGAGAATTATATATATTTTTTTTAATAAACCGTCCTAGGGTGCCTTCTATTAACTATAGACACATTTAAATAATTTGGGCCTACGCGAACATCTCTGATAATAAGGGTAGAGTTCACCAACAGACGTTAAGTTTTAAACAGCGTTTAAAATATTATTTGATATATTTTGTATGGGAATTGTGTCAAATTAATCGTCAATCTATGTTTACCGGCTGTTTAAGAATTGGTGAACTCGGGTCTAAGGTGGGAATCCAACCTACGTCTCAGTATTAAATAGGCATGCAATGTGTTAAGAAAGTCATAACTTAAAGTGTTCATACCTAGTGCTTAAGTGTAAGAAATAGGTCAACATTAATAGTCATATTATTTGGCTGAAAATACTAACTTTTGGTAGTTATAACTTCTAGTAATTTCTTGATTAAGGCATACAAATTGTCTCTCAAGTAATTACAGGTAGTCAAGTAATTACTTTTACTTGTTTATAAATACGGGGGTAAGACTGATCAAGCTTTACAAAATGTAATGTTTAAGGATAAGCTAACCTCAAAATTTCTAAATTCGTATAAGTACGAACTTCAACTTCGAGTCCGTAACACTCGTTGCGTACGAGTGACGTTCAATCGAACTATTTCGAGTGTGAACTTCCGAGAATACACAAGTTATGTTTCGTTCGAGAATAATCTTTACTTACTTTATTCTGAAAAGTTTTTTACGAATGTGAACTTTTTTCTATTGCACGAGAATCGCGTCCCAGATTGTGATTTCATTATTTTGATGAAATTGTAAATAGCCTACTTACCTATACCGTTTATTTGCCAGAATTTAACAAAGTAATTAAACGAAAATTATTAACATATTATACGGTTAATTCCCACTAGCTATTTACTGACCATAATGTTAACTTTGCGCAGTTAATATTTTCAATTACATAATTACATAATTTAATATAGGTTTACAGCGATTGTCTCGTGATGACCGTGCTTTGATCAGTAGTTTTTTTTTGGTAACTCGTGTTTTTTGGATTTAGATCGAATTTAAAAAATGCTTAAGAAAACAGGCGTAAAAATTATCATCTGGATTCGAACCGTGGTCTTCTGATTTCGTGACCTTATTTCCCACCTAAGGTATTTTAACCTTATAGATAGTGACAAAAGAATAACGGCGAAATTGTTTTTATGAAAAGTTTGAGCGGTTAAAAATTTGATATTCAGAATTGTTAATAATTTTATTTAACTGTGAACGAATTTTCATTATGTTATCTTATGCTGAGCAAGGCTGTAATATTATTATGAATTTTAAAAACACTTTATTGATGTGCAGTCATCAAGAAATAATGGTTAAGTTTTGCGTTATAGGCCTTTTCAGGCCTATGTCCAGCAGTGGACTGCGATAGGCTGATGATGATTGGGTTATAATATTGATATTTAACATTATAGATTTAGAGTCTATAATCACTTAAATACTAATAACGGATATCGTTGCCATTTTTTTGTTTATTAGACATAGTTAATATAGTCTATAAAATAGTCTCGGTCATTGCATCACAAAAAATGTTTTTTTGAGTAGTTTTTATTTTATTTTTGATGAGTTATAAAATATTATTGTTCACCAAATGACAAAAATATTCAAATTATTGGAAAGCTATTAAGTGAAATATAAATAGCGATTAACTAAGATATTTAATTCGGGAGAACTCAGTTCCCCCGTGATCATGGCGCTTGCAACAGTGCCGAAATACATAATAAATAAGGTACATGGTATAAACCCCGAATTAAATAACTCTAGCGATGGTGACCATGAAAGTTTAAATCAGTATATAACTAAGATATAGCTAATTCAGTGTCCAGGCCCCTAATTCGCGTAACCGAATCGTATTACAATCGTAATTGAACGACAGGTTTTTGACAGTTCTAGTATGGGCTAAATGTCAAAATCGTCCAATTTAATCACGATCGAACTGCGATTCGGTTACGCGAATTAGGCCCCAGCTTTTTGGTTGAATGGCATTGTCTATTACGTTCACTTATCAATATAATTGTGTCGCTAGCTCACAGTTAATATTATTTGTAATTTTTGAGATTTGCCCAGTTTCTGTATTTCAATTTGTCAATTTGTGCATTCATGAGGAACAAAATAATTAAACAAGGCACCAAAAACAATACTCTTTTATTTATGCCCTTGACATAATTTCATGAAAATCGTTGTTGCCGTTTCCGAGACCTATCTGATTATATAAGTATATATTGGTCGTTTAAAGGTATATACAACAAATTTACAATATCTAATCAAAGAACTATATAGTCTGTATCAGATACATGATGCAATATGCTAGATGGAACGAGAGCTATGAAATGCTCCACTCATATTAAATTGGGTACTTATCCTGAAAACCTTTTGTTTTGCTTTATAGGTATACTACCTAGTGTATAATTTAAGTAGACTATAATAATATGTAGTTAGTAATACTAATAGTCATGTATGTATAATATTCAACTTTTGTTATAATATATTTACACCCGTTCAAGCCCGTTTCAAACAATAAACTGTCTTTGGTACCGTCAAACTTGGTAGTTTACATCAAGTTTTTTACGGTCAAATTAACTTTCGGTGTACTACTCAATTCGGTGAAATTTATTTTCTTTCCCTACCTATGTCAATAACTACGCGCATTGCGAGTGCACACTGCTAATTCCATAATTGCCAACACCGGCTCCATTGCGCCCGAGGAGGAAAGATTTTTAGTACCTACAAGTCACACAGACTTCACCCAAACTAAAGTATTCAGATTTCTGCCTTGATCTGTTTATCAAATCAGTTTCTGTCATGTCTGAGCCATGAAATCTACCCGACATATCCGTTTAGAAAATACTTAAGTATAATTACAATATTCCAATAACACCTGGACATCGGATCGGAAACAAACGCTACAACGTCGCGTCGTAACGTATCCAATATCCATGCGATCGCGTGCTAGTCATTTCATGTAATCATTCGTCACGATACGACACATCGACGACGTGCGCCTAGTATTTACATTTTAACTAATTTAATGATAATTAAAATAATTATTTTAAAATAGTTTATTTTAAAAAACTAATAGTATTAACGAATAGTATTGAGGTGGTATTGTACAAACCGCCTTCCAAGCGTAACTATTACGGCAAAATCCTCTTTTTGGAGAAAGCCTTTTGCCAGCAGTGGACTGATTTAGGCTGTTGATAATTTTAGATATCATGTAGGTCACACTGGCATATATCTTTTGTACACATAAATATTTTAAAAGAGGCTGATAATAGAGACCGAGTTTTTTTGCGCTTCTTCTTCCCGGAACTAGCCCACTCTTGTCCCGAAGTATTGGTAGGTTAAAATATTGATAAGTGCAGATTTCAAAAAAATAATTTTATTTTACACATATTGTGCATTTATTAGACTGTTGATTTATTCACTAAAAAGGCCCTTTCACCTATTACGATTTTTCATCAAATTTAAATCTAGGCACACATCAAGCTTTTCATCCAAATTTTGTAGAATTATCATTATGTTGCTTGCAAAGTCATTCGTAGTGTCTAAATTCTGTTAGTAATTCTACTTTATCAGTCTGTATTGACTATGTAGTCATTCAACGTCAATAATAGGTACCCTACAAAATTCATTCATTAATTCAGGTTACTATTATGTAGCTCCATTGAGCTTTGTAGGCTTTGTCAAAGTTAACAGTAAACATAATGTAACAAAAATATACTAAATCTTTTGGTATCTCAAGGCACGTAGTCACATTGCTTTCCGACGTCGCGAAGATTTACTCCAGACTCATTCCTCGCGTGTGCTCAACATATAGAAATAAGCATTAAATTATAAACTTAAATATTTTTGGTTCACCTGTAGCTGCAACATTTACTTCAATAAAAATATTAGCTCATAGCAAACAATGGCGCACTCAGACGAATAAGAATTCGTAAATATTTGTTTGGAATATTTTAAATGTTCCGTACCCAAAAGGTAAAAACGGGACCCTATTACTAAGACTTCGCTGTCTGTCCGTCTGTCCGTCTATCCGTCTGCCTGTCACCAGGCTGTAACTCAAGATTTTCACAAATTTTAATTATGTAATTATGTTGCCGCACTAACAACATATACTAAAAACAAAATAAAAAATAAATATTTAAGGGGGGCTCCCATACAACAAACGCAATTTTTGTGCTCTTTTTTGCTCGATATCAATAATGGCAACAAGTAGACACTTGAAATATTCAGATTATGATACGAATTTTTCATCAACTCGAAATTTTTTATAGGCGTTAAGTATCGTATTTAGGGACCACTTCTGAAGTAAAGTATGTAGGTAAAAAAAAATTACCCATCAATAACTTTCGCAACACAGTTTTTAATTTTTACGATCCTAAGCCTGTGAAGTTATAAAGCAAAAATCAAAAACTTATGAATAGTATCGTAATGGCTGAATAAGATGCGTATCGCGTAAAAAAAGTGTTGCGAAGAGGCCATATCAAAAATTTTAGATTTTTGGCGGACATTTTCTTGGTGCTTTATCTTGACATTTTGGTACTGGGCTGCTATACCAAAAGAAAAAAATACTTCATTTGTGTTTTGTCTCCTAGATTATTGTATTAAAATTTGGAAGGTGATTAAAATTTCCTGTATGTGTCATTAACATGCTCTTATTTACAGGGACATCAGCCCGCGAGGCAGATCAACCAGCTCAGGAGTCAATCTCGTTCACTCGCAAGATCGGCTCCGGGATGGCTGGGATTATATCGAAGCTAAAGAGCGGGGTGACGAACAACAACCCTCCCCCACTGGAGAGCAACCCCATCATGCAGTACTTCGAAGTCGGCAAGGAGTGCTCCACTGCCGGCCCGGGACTAGTTTGGCGAGTGCACGACGCGTATCGCAAAAGCGATGGAAAGGTAAGTGCCATCAACCTGTTGTGTAGGCAGGCACCCATATTTGTGTAACATGACCCAAAGATTTTTCGCATACCTGAACTTATTTTAGGACTACACAGCCATGCGATAGCGAACTTGATTTTTATGAAAAATGCCACAGCGACGTACATTTTTAAATGTTTGCATTACATAAAGACAAATAATTTAGCTATGTTTATTAGCCAATAACTTAAATCTTGCCGAAATGTAAGTACTACAAGCCAATTATATTCTTCGACGATTATTTTATAAAATGATACTTTGAAAAAAAAAGTAAAAAGCTCAACTATTCTATGTAGGTAAATGTGTCTGAAGTCGGTGTCAGTCGGTTAGGTAAGAGTCGATGCCGCCCACGCTCTCACATTTGCTCGCAATTTTGCTCGGCAAAATGTGATGAGGCGTGAATTGACGTAGTCAGGGATTTTTCTATGTTTATCAATTTCAAATCGCATTAATGTTGCTGGGCTAATAAACCGATTCATCAGTTTAATAGTCGCATCATTTCCTTCTCATTAATCGTATGATCTCTTATAACCAGTCAAAATTACATAGATATTCAAAATATGTAATTGTTAACCTGTATAATATATAATTGACTTAAAACCGACTTCAAGCAGATCAGGAGCACAGTTTTTTTTTGTTACTATTTTTACGAAGATGTTAGTTAGTAGTTAGTAGTGTTGTTGTCTCCTTTCATTTGATACCCCACTGACTGATACACTCGTTATGACTACAAACTTTTTTTTTCAAAGTACGCATATCCTTCGAGCATTCACCATGTAGCTACTTTTTTAACAAATGGTACCTTAGTAAAAAGTCCTTAGATAAGCTTGAGCGCCTACAAAAGTTCTGTCTCCGAATTATCTTCGGTCTACGGAAGTATGACCACGTTTCAAAGTTCTTCGCCGTAACCTTCATATCCTCTCTTTTCTTTACTCTGTTTTATTTGGTCCGCGCACTCCATTTTACCTTAAAGAGCGATTTTCTGCAGTCCACTGAGGGTCAGGATAATCTGCGGTCGTCTCGAAAACTACAACTCTCTTTTACTTCACAATTCTACTCACAATCAAATTCAGTGTTCAATCTGTCCGTTTATGGAATTCTCTACCCTTAAACGTCAGACGATCACAGTCACTTCCTATCTTCAAGACTAGAGTGAAGGCACTGTATCTGTCTCTCTAATGCTTCGTATCGGTTAGGGTTTGTGAAGACAGGTGTTCTTAAATACGTACTGTACTGTATATATATGTGTTTATATACTATTTTTTATTTATTAATTGATGTATTAAGTATTGTAAAGGTATATTTATTAAGTTTTACGGTATATAGGTAGGTATTAGAACTTTTTAAGAAGATTTTTGATTGCCTATCTTTTCGTACAATTTGTTTCGCACTGCATTACCCCTTCTACGCTAATATTTTCCTATACCCAAAAGGTTGTCTGGAAGATATCGCTTTTTAGCGATAAGGCCGCCTTATTGTACCTACATTAATATATTGTTTGTATTATTTTATGTTCCTGTGTTTTGTGCAATAAAGTGTTTATTCATTCATTCATTCATACCGTAACCGGGCGTTGTAATAAGGACCTCCTTCACTAAAATTGACATTGAAGTTTAGCCGCATACTTATGTGGAACCCACATAAATACCCACATACATACACATAGACTGCTGAAGTAATTACTCTTCCTGTTGGCTTTGCTGTAATCGGGTAAATAAAAAAACTTTGTAGATTGCTAGTTGTAAAGTTTTTTCTAGTGATTTGTCTAGAAGCGCTGCGAGGTTAGAAAAATATGATGCATAAAAGTCTTGGAGGTCTTGGAGTCTCGCAGCTTATTAAAAACCAATCTGACATTTACACAAGGCACTTTGAGGCAAGATTAAATAAATATTTATCATTTTATTTCGCCATTTCAGAGTTTTTCATCGCAGGAAAAGTTTTTTGTGAAACAGCACTGTACTCTTATTTTAATTTCACTCTATTTTCTCAAGTGCCATTTTGACATCATTAGTAAGTTCGTGATGGGTCAACTTGATTACTTACGGCTGGTCCCAATAATCTATCTATCGCCAGTTTTGACATTTCGGAGATAGGAAACAAGATAGTTAGGTTATTAGGATCAGCCGTTAGAGTCTGCCCGCGACCATGATTCGTGCAACCGGATCAAAACGTCGGGAAGGTAAATTACTATTTACCTTTATATAACGTAGTTCGTTGCATTAATGCCCGTAAGTGTTAAGTGTAAAAATGCAACAAAAAAGTTTAAATCCTATACTTACAGTCCGATTGATTTTAGAATATTGTCTATATGCATTGTTTGGTCGCCATAAGGACGCACTTTTAGATTAGCATAACTATTCGATTGTACGGTAACTATTGGTTATATGGGTTATTAGATATTTAGAACCACCACCACTAACCTGGCATGTTTTTCCAGGTTTGTATTGGAAAATATACAAAGTGGTGGTCTTAGAGTGGTGGTATAACGTAGCAGAATATCTGGGGTACCCTTGAAGAGGAATACCCTCAGAAACCTAGGTTCTGCTACGCTACAAAAGAAAAAATTAAGTAAAAGAGAAAGTTAAGGGAACCTACCTCCCTATAATTATTCCCTAAAAATGAAATAAAACAAAGGATAAGATTATATACAGTTAATATATAAAAAAAAACTAAAATTAAAAGTAATAAAAATACGTAACTTAAATTTAAGTAAAAGGGGCTAATCGGGGAGAGATGGCCCGGTGGTCGACCACGCCAGGATCTGCGCAGTGGAGGGAAGGTGGCCCGGCGGTCTGCCTGACTAAGCCGGGGTCTAGCTGCGCGGGATGGAGGTGGCCCGGCGGTCTACGTGACCGCCCGGGTCTAGAAGCACTGGGTAGAGATGGCTCGGCGGTCTACGTGACCGTACCGAATAAATGTGTTCACTTGTGTGTGGAGTTCACTTTTATGGAGTTTCCAAGATAAGTCTACTTCGAGAGTAATAACATTCAAACCCAAGAATAGAAGTGATGGCTCCTTGTCAAGTACGTCTACTTATAACAAAACTGATGGAACCATAATTTCTTTTTAAATATTTCAAAATTAAATCTATATTTACACAAGCAGCTATAAAAATTACATAAAAAAGGAAAGTTTAATCTAAAATTGGCCAAAATACAATATCTCCTAACCGAAATTTAGATGAATTTACATAATATAAATTTTTTATAAAGTTTGACAAGGTGGTTGCCAGCGGTAACGATGTCTGCCAAAATAACAAGAAAATTTTAATATTAGTGTCAAAATGTTATTAGTAAACAAATAAAATTACAAGAAATTATAAGCCAAATGATGATAATAAGACAATGATTATAATGAGATGAACCAGAAACAAAAGTTAAGGTATTTACATATATCAAAAGGTATCTACATACCACAGTGGACAGGTTGACGTGATTTACACTGATTTTGAAATAGCATTTGATCGGATCACGTGATTCTGCTGAACAAATTACAAGCGGTAGGCACGGACCTACCGTGGCGGTAGGTCTCCACAGTGTCTTACTCCGATGGATTAAATCTTACCTTGCGAATCGTTCTGAAGCTTTTATGGGTGGTTACCGCTCTAATTACATTGACATACCCATCCGATCCCATTTCGCGCCCTTATTTTACAATATCTTCTTATATGATACAGGTTTATGCTTGTTACACTCTAATTACCCCATTTACGCAAATAACAGAAATATTTTTGGTAAAATTAACAGTCTTCAAGACTGTTGTCTTATGCAAGTTGATTTAAACCGCTTTTCAGAATATTAAAATACTATAATTTATAGGTAAAATCGTATTTACCTTCCCGACGTTTTACGACAGTGATAAGTTTTATGTGTAACAATGCATCAAGAAAGTTTAAAAACCTATGTAGGTAAGTGTACTAACAGTTACTTACATTATTAGTATTGTTGGTATTTAGACCCACCACACCACTAACCTGCAATATATTCCCAGGTTTGTACTTAGAATAAAATCAAAAACTTCTGGAAAGCAAATAAGAAGTTTTCGATTAAAGTTCACTGATTGGAAGCTATAAGTTTAATAAACTAGGTATTATAAATTGAGGTAAACTTAATAAAGACCTAAAAAATAAGTCCTGTGTTTCAAAACACAATCGCTAAATTTCGATTATTTAAGGTAAATATTTTGCTGCAATAAACAATGCCACTGTGTAAATAAAAATGCATTGAAAAACTTTTCATTTTAATAAAATTTACACATTTTTATATTATTATGCTGTACGTGAATATTTTTTAAAATAGACACGAACATTCTATAACAAAATGGAATCCATGTAGCCACAGACCTATGCTTGTTTCTGTTAACTGTAATTTTAAATGTTGAAAATATTCTGTATGGTTTTCCGCTCCGTTACCAAGTTTTTCCAATGCATAACAATGTAACTAGCATATTTTCACAAGAAACATTAAATTCATTAGATTTTTTGTTACAAAACCCCACAAACTTCTAGTTCTTCGACTTCTATACGTCAAATAAGACTTTTAAACATTGTCAATTGTCTTAATGGGACCAACTAATTACAACGTTTTCCCGAGCATTAAACCTTATTGTGTAACGTTCCCGTGTATAGTAATAGCTTACAGTTACCAGGGCAGGGCCTATAACATTATTTTCCTTCTGGCGTTTACTATTCCTCAAAAGCTGACTTTTGACAGTAATAAGTTCGTGATATCCTTTCCTTCCAAAATAGGGCCTCTGGTCTGAACTAGAGGCCCTATTTTGGAACTTATTACTCCAATGCGCTACCTATATTAGGCTGCATCAACTTCGTACTTTGCTTTATACCTAATATGGCCAAAAAAAAGGGTTACATACGTTATATCAAAATTTATTATGTCAAATTTCACAAGATCAACCCCACTAGATAAACTGTTTAATACGTCACTGGTTTATTAGATCAATACATTACGAGATCAATGGTTCATAAGATCAACACATTGAAATATTAACAATTTACCACATCATCAGGTCAGTAGTTCAAATTTTAAGTGTTACATTTTATACAAAAGGTGTAAGCCTTTTATAGTATAATTATATACATATACAATCCCATGCAAAAATGACATAAATTTCAATCTATCCTAATAGAATTTCTTGGTCAAGATTTTCAAAGTGTCGTGGGGTTCCGGCTTGCCAAAATCCCATGCCGGCAGCATCATACCTATTCTTTATGTGGGTGTCGCAACAGGCGACTAAAGGAGTACGGAGCCCTCCGAAAGGTAACGGGTAGGTGCGTGTTCCCTCCTCCGTTTGATTAGCTAAACTGCGATCGCCAAGCCACCTGCTGCAATGCAATGGTTGTAAATGCTGCTTCTGAGCCATGGGTCGCGGGTTCGATCCCCGCACAGTACAAATATTTGATGAACATGTCTGTTTGTACTGGTTTGGATGTTTTCTATTTATTATAAGTATATATTTACAAAAAGAAAATATGTAAGTAAGATTATCGGATGTCTAGTACCCTACAACAAGATTCATAGTTATAGCTTAGTTTGGGACATAATGGCTCTGTGTGGCCCAGTGTGGCAAGTCTGTTTTTTTTTTTGAGGAGAGTGCTGATAGTAATTATCAAAGATTTGGTTAAAATGTACTTAACATCTTAATTTATTAAATTTATATATATATATATTTATCAAAATTTATACATCTAATAAAATCTTCGTATTCAGCAGAAGTCCAAGAAACTTCGAACGATGGTTCTCCTAACAGGAAAGGATATCACAAACCGAAACAAACATGTTTATTGTTTCTTACATTACTTTTTTATATATAATTTAACGCGGTGACCTAGAACTAATATACTCGTATCACGATATAAATAGAGCCACCAATTCATATGAGATAAATGTACTCGTAGCAGAGTTAATACGTCGCGCAGACATGTGAAGTAAAGTGTAAGCTAAACAATCCTGACATATTATGAACGAAGAACTTGTAGATCAAAATTATAATGCACCACTAAGTTTTTAATAGGTCTGTATAACTGTTTTTAGTTTCGAAACATATTAAGCGCAGGTGATAAAATATGGTAATTTAAATTGGTAGCATGCAAATGTGTGCTGAGACGTCCTTTTTATTTATCACCTTTGATGGATGGATTTACGAATACCTATACTTTAATTTGATTTATTTGAGAATTCTAGAATCCATCGGTTGATGCTATCAGAGCCGTCACTTAAAAAAAAATGAAAAAAATTTAAGGGCCTCTTTCGAGCGTCGACGTCGCGTGTCCAATCAGCGTTTAAGTAAATGCCGCTGCGCAAACGTTCCGTCAACACTGATTGGATGCTGCCACCACTAACGCCCGGTCCTAATAACCTATCTATCTTCAGTTTTGGCATATCAGAGATAGAAAACAACTTTTGTCTTTGTTTCTCTGGACGGAAAAAATAGAGATAGAAACTGTTTCCTATCTCCGAAATGTTAAAACTGGCGATAGATAGCTTATTAGGACCGGCCGTTAGACGATCGAGAGACGCTAGTGTGGGGCTCTCTTAGGTGGGATTTGAACCCACAACCTCCGACCTTACCAATCGACCTTGAATCTGATCGATTGTTATACAGCGAGTTAGGTATAATAAGCCGAAACCAGTATATCATAACACATTTTATTCCAATGGCGATGACTCGCGTGGCGAACCCAGTTTATAATTTAAAGAAAATCAAACTATTTTACAATGCCTTGCAACTCGCTAGGCGAGTTTACTGACATAAATCCTCAATCTTTAATGAAATAGGTAAACGTTTTAATAAAAATCGGTATTTCATAATTTTAGTTTGTATGGAAATAAAAAAATAAAAATGATGATATGAAATCTCTGGCTTTATTATACTACATATTTATATGCATACATTATCATAGGCTTAGTTTCTGCTTGATATTCCATTTACCTAACACCCTGTATATTTGTTGAAAGGTTTGAGCTGGTCGCCCAGTTAACGGAAGTTTGTGGGTTCAAGTTCCGCCTCAGAGAGTTAAAATATTTATTTTAGTAAATTAATTCAAGATTTATATATTATTTTTAAAATTCTGACTACTACAGTATTTGTATGCATATTTTTATTTAGACTGGATTTTGCTTGGTATACCATTTACGTAACACGCTCTGTAATAAATGGCAAACGTTATTGACATGAGCTGAACTAAAGGCAAAAAATTGAAAAATTTGCAAACTAGATCAACAAAAATTTAACTTCCAAGGGGGTGAAATAGGAGGTAAAGTTAATTTAAAGCTTAACGAATTGAGTGCGGTAAAAATAAAGACATACGTGTTTCAGTGTTTTCTAAAATTTAACCTTTAAAAGGGTAAAATAGGCCATGAAAGTTTTAAATAAACACACAGGCCGAACCCTAGAAATTTTTAAAAAGTTCCGAGTTTACGTGCGCAAACGAAGCTGCGTGTAAGAGCTTGTTGCTAATAAAACAGTTTTAAAACAATGCTTATTTTTAAACCGATCAGTAAAATCTGTTAATAAAAAGGTAATGTGTGAACAATCAACATGTGTAATTAATAGACTTTACAGAAGTCAGTGAAACTCTGAGTGGCGGCAATACAGAGTTTAATTTGTATTTGCGGCTAAATGCTTTATATCACTTGTCGTAACACATGCAGCATTGCGGTCGAGATGTCATTTGCAAGTTGGCCGTACGCCTCTCCAGACTGCAACTTATAGCGTGACTCGACTAATGGAAATGTTCTAGGCCAAGGTCTTACTATGAATGTCAAACAATATTGGC
Source organism: Anania crocealis (assembly GCA_949315895.1). NCBI lineage: Eukaryota > Metazoa > Arthropoda > Insecta > Lepidoptera > Crambidae > Anania > Anania crocealis. The sequence goes on along the minus strand of OX438879.1, from coordinate 38,480,535 downwards.
TCTACACATGCCAAATTCTATTCATAAAAAAGTTTAATTTTACTTTGAAATGATCTAAAGTTTTTACAATAACCGAGCCTTTTACAAGATTACTAATGATAAGCAGCTTGCTGCTTTGTTTTGTTGTAGAAATGCATGGGATAGAAGAACCACAAACGTTCCAAAAAAGCTAATTAGTTTTTTTTTTAACGCGACATAGTAAAGGACGAAAGTTATAAGTAACTTTTAATTTTAGACATTGTCGCTTCGCTAGAATTTTTGATCTTAAACTTCGCACCTAATCTATTTATCTCCTACCATTAATCAATGTACCTAATATGAAAGAAAGTCGTGTCAGTTACACCACTTAAAACTCGAAAAGGCCCAAACAGATTTTTATAATTTCGTTTTTTTTTGGATTTTTTCGTCAGGAATAGGATAATGTATTGTAAATATTCCTGTCTGTAAAAAGTTTACATGGGTTGACCACATGTTTTTCCATCGCTTGTACTGACGTGCTTCACGCCTGGAGCAATCACTGCGAGACAAAATCCTTTTATTTTGTATGATGTGGAAAGTAATTAAAATCCTTTCAGTTAAAATTGATTTTGCCTCTGATTACAAAAGTAGATAACGGTCTTGTTGAACACAGGATGAAATTTTAACCACCTTCCAAATTTTAATTATATCAATCTACGAGACAAAAAAACAAATGACGTATTTTTTCTTTTGGTATAGCCCAGTACAAAAATGTCAAGATAAAAAAAGCACTTAGAAAATGTCCGCCAAAAATCTAAATTTTTTATACGGCCGCCAAGCAACACTTTTTTTACGCGTTGCACCTCATTCATTCATTACAATACTATTCATAAGTTTTTGATTTTCCCTTTATACCTTAACAGGTCTAGGACCGTAAAAATTGACAACTATATCGCGAAAAATATTTTCGGGTGACAGCTTGATTTACATTTTTTACTTCATAAATAGGCTCTTAATACGATACTGAACGCCTACAAAAATTTTGGAAAGTGGTTAAAATTTAATCCTGTATAGAGTAAATACCTCACAACAGGTTGACCAATTTCGTTTTTTTAGATAGTCTCAATTTAATGAGAATAGGGTTGTGCCTTTAATGATTAAAATTAAAGGTTTAAATTAACCCATGTTTAATAGTTATCACATGTAACAGTTGTTGGTAGACCTAATAAACAAAACAAAACAAAATAAAAACAAAACATGTAATTAGTGACATTTATCAAGCACCGCATCAACTTAGGAATGTATTGTTTTAGTACTACAATTTCAATAAGTACACTCGACAGCACATCAAGTTAAACAGTTGAACTGCGATAACAGCTTTTATTACGTAGGGCATAAAGGCGGTCTCAAGGTCAACATGTATAGTCTGATGTGCCGCCGTGTGTACATTGCTTTTGGTGTTATGACCAGATACACAAGTATGTCTGAAAAATTAAAACTGAAATGAAAAACTGACTGATAATAAGTTTTTGGTTACTTTCGTCGATGACTTTTGTTTTATTGTTATTAATATACTTAACTCTCGGCAATGTAATGAAATAAGTCTTGAATTTCAAAAATACCAGTTTCACTAAGAAGGCCCTTAAATACAAATACAATTTATAAAATACATATATAAAACGCTAAAAAATCAGTTTTTTTTGTAAAATCCGTCATAAAATATTGTTTTTCTTTTATTTCGGCAATATAAAGATAAGAACATTATTTAAAAAGAACTATCTATAGTGATACTAGTAACCAGCATCTATACATTTTCAATAGATGTTAAGTTAACACACTGAAATAAAACACTCACATAAAACTTTTATTACCTGCCTGGAAAGTAACTAGGCTTCTCGTTTTAGCTGTATCTTTTATAACGGCGAATATTTTCTTAATTGCCTCGTAGGAGGAGTAGGTAGCACGAGGTAACAATCCCACAAGCTGTGGGCCACTAAAATTATTATTGAAATGTTTTGTAGTAGATACCTATCTTGAACCAATTTAACGCACACGCACTTCATTTTTTTTATTTGATTTAAGTAGGTTCGGTCGGCCTAGAAAGTGGTTTATCACTCTAAGGTAAAAAGTCATTCGCGCGTCAGTGAACAACAGGGTTGATTTTTTCATGCAAATATATTCTGACAGCTGTTGCTAACACTATAGTCCTTAAAATATAGCTTGATTAGAATGACAGGTGTCACTAAAACAGACGACGTAACTTTGTACCAGCGTCACACAAGTGAAACACATTTGCACACGAAAAAATATTGGTAACTGGCATGTTAAGAATATTTTATTATACTTTGCTGTACATATTAATCAATTTAATTATAATGACACTAAAACGTCATAGTCCCTATCGCTATTTTACTGACACATGAAATTTTGACAAAACTGGTACACAACTTTCTTGGCCAACCGTACTAAACAGTTTGGAATATGATGGTATAGCAATTAATATCTCACATAGTACGTACTTGTGAACTATAAGAAAACGATTAACAGCCCTTTTACGCAGTGCCATATATAATTGTCTAGAAATACCGGATTTGTTACTTAACGGATTTGTCTCTAAAACTTTATAAACTAAATCTTTTAGTATCAGTATATAAACTTGAAAAATTATGTCTCAGGCGGGACACATAATTTTTCAAGTTTATACAGGCTGTTTCAAAAAATGGGTAATTACTGAAGGGTGTTGCATAATCTCTTTTGATAAGTCCTTAGTAAATGTCTTATATTGATAGCACTAATTTTTAATATCGAGTATAAATAATGTTTAATAATAATATCGATAACGTGCAGCACACCACTTATTCAGGTTCATTACCCTACTAGGAGTAATAATAACCAACCACCTCCTCCCTCCTAGCCGACAATAAGTCATGTTCGCCTAGTACATTTTATCCCTATACACAGTACACACACGCACATACTCAAAGTTCTCTTTTTACGTACGAGACAAAGTCAAACAAATAAACGAAAATAACTAGCACAAAACACAACCATTTTATCATGACGGTTCCGGCAATTCAATTAATAAAGTTTATTTCGAAAGTATTATGAAAGTTTAGGTACTTTACCTACAATGGCTCAAAATGCTGACCGCCTTTTAAGATGCAAAATCTTGCCCGCCTTGATATGGCCTGTGTTGCATTTCGCACCATTGTAGGCGTTATAATAGCGAACACAGACCGCACACGGTTTTCCATTTCAGACACTGTATGGCAGTCCGTAAAATAAACTTTATCCTTCACATAACCCCACAAACAAAAAAAAGTCCAGTGACATAAGGCCGGACCTGGTGAACGTGGCCTCATCCGTCCAAATTACCCGGTTTACGTAGTTGGTGTCGGCCTCCAGCTGCGCGAAATACCACTCGCAAAACGTGATCCGAGGCGCGAAGTCATTTGGAATTTGAAAAAAGTTTTTATTTTATACGGAACACACTAAAGAATCGCTACCAGGAGTAGCAGACAGGATTAAATTTATCTATGATTTATGAGGTTATTGACTCGCGCAGCTGATGGAACATTGTGGAAATTTCGATAAATTACAGCTAGAACAAAAGGGACAGCGCCAGTTATTTCAGTTTCATTCACTTTCTATGGCGTTTCAGGCATTACTCGTTTTTTTGAAACACCTTGTATACTGATAATATAATTGCAATTAAGTTGCTAAAATATCAAATAAAGTATATAAATCTTTCAGCATCTAAAAATGCTAAATAGCGCTTCAATGTTTTGGATCAGATTTAGGACATTCCTATTCTATTTGTGTTGCTACGAGTACATCTCACGCAGACTTCGCCATGCAGCAGCGAATAAATACATGTATAAGTAATTAGTGACCACTGTTTTTAGGGTTCCGTTGCCAAATGGATTCGTCAAGTCTGTCTGTCTGTCTGTCTGTCTGTCCGTCCCTATGTCACAGCCACTTTATTCTGAAAGTATTAGCATGACACAGTTAAAACTTGGTAGGTAGGTTTATCTTGTTAACCGTTTAAGGATTCTCGACTCGCACTTGGCCGGTTTTTTGTTTCGATTTGTAATAAGTTTAACAGGGATTATAAAACATTAACATTAAAATTTTACGGAATAAAAAAAACAATTTATGATTAGAATCACAGAACATGGAAAAGAGGTATGTTCTGTGATTAGAATGAACACATTAATAATTGTGACCTCAACTCTGTTAGGTATAATAATCACCTAAAAAATATTGTTGCCATAAGCGCCACGCTTTGCATGCATTGACATTAAACCTCTATGAGGAATTAGTAGGCACCCCCGGTGAATTAGCTTTCTCTCCAAAATTAAATTATTCAAAAAAAACTGATGTCAAAGTTAATAGTAAAATTAGATTAAACAGTAGAAATAACATTAAAAAATATATCAAATTAAATAAATACATTATAAAAACAAATAAACTTGTTAAAAAGCAGAAATGCTTTTATAAAAATGTTCAGTTGAGAAAGCAACGTATTGATTTAGTTGATAGCCTGGAAATATATAGTCAAAAATTACAAGAAAGTAGGTTGAAACATGACTCTGACATATTACAATTGCAGGATGACACCTCGAAGTTGCATAAGTCACTGGAATCCATGACACTGTTATACAACTCTGCCCAGGACCAAATTAATGAACACATCCTGGCTGCAAACCAATTATTTGATCTTGGCAATGCTAATACTAGTTGTAAATCATTACCTAATATTATGATAAATTCAACTCAGTGCACTTACCAACAGAGAGTTGAAAATCCACAGTTGTCCAGTCTTAATTTAAGTAATGAGATTCAGGCAACATCAAAAGAGGAGTCGAATGATGTCATTTTATATTCAGATAGGCTAGGAATTGGTTATGGCTCTATACTAAACAATAAATTAAATTGCAATGTAATAAATAATTGCATGCCGGATGCATCGTTTGATGAAATAATTAAAACAATAGAAAATACTCAAACATGTTCAACCTCAAGTACCATTATTTTAATGCTAGGTAATAGTCAAAAAAATTACCAAAATAATATTATAAAATCATTTTCTATTTTAGATAAATTATGTGTTAAAAAAAATTTCCTCTGTGCCTTTCCATTTTGTAAAAATAATTTAAATAATATTAATGCAAATATTCACTTAATGAATACTTTATTATATAACCTATGTCAAAGACATAGTGACAAGTTTGTGTTTTTTGACACAAATAAATTTATTAACAATAGTTTTATTTTGACAGGCGGCTCTGTACACCTGCCTCATATAATAAAAAAACAAATTGCTACTTTGTTAGCATATAATATTAATATTAACTGTCTTGCTAAAAATAGCAAAAGTATAATTTATGAACATGTTAGTACTTGTACTAATTTAAATATTGTGCCATTGACAACCTCTGAGGCTTTAAACTGAGAGGAAAGACAAAAGCTAGGCCTGATATGTATTTCAATATTGTTCATCAAAACATACAAGGCCTGGCCGGCAAAGAGTTAGGTTTAGGGTTATTTCTTCAAGATTATAACGTTCATGTGATATGTCTTACAGAACATTGGATTAAAAAACACCAACTAATGTTAAACATTGAAAATTATAAAGTCGCTAGTTCGCTCATAAGGGAGTCTGCACCAAGAGGGGGGTCACTTATTCTTGTTAAAAATGAATTAAAATGTAAAGAACGCAAAGACATTGTGTCGCTCTCGGTTGAACGAACTATTGAACTAGCGTGTGCTGAGCTGGAACAATATATCATAATTAGCGTGTATAGCCCCCCCAAAGCTAATTACCACGTTTTTGAATCTGTTATGGATGAGGCTCTGAAAAAGCTCTCAAAATCGAATAAGAAAGTAGTGGTATGTGGGGATTTCAACGTTAATATATTAGAAGAAACGCAGTTGTCCACCCGGTTTCTTAATCTCTTTAAGTCTTATAATCTAATTAATCTTTTTAATGAACCCACCAGGGTGACGCCCACGTCAGCTACTTGCTTAGATAATATTTTTTGTGATGGTAAAGTGTTAAAAAAAACGATTTTAAATTGTCTTATTTCGGACCACAGCGGACAAGAAGCATCGTTCGAACACCATTATGTCTCTAACAAAGTAGATTCTGTGTATAGGCAATTCACTTTTAATAAAATAGAAAAGTTTAAGGAAAAAATTAAAGAGGGTGTGAATTTGCTAAAGCCTAATGATCAGAATGTTGATGAATTATATGAGAATCTTTTTGGTTTAGTAAAAAAGGAATTTGATAAACATTTTAAACAGAAAAAAGTAAAAATAAACAAACAGAAATGTAAGTTTAATGAATGGGCTACACCTGGTATTTATAAAAGCAGAAAAACATTATATGATTTATATAGTGTAAAGGCAGATTCTCAAAACCCACATATTATAGAACATGTTAAAAAATACTCTAAATTATTTAAATTAGTATGTGCCAAAGCGAAGTCAATATATCTTTATAATTTAATTTCGGCTTCCAAAAATAAGGCAAAAACCACTTGGAATATTATTAATAAAGAGACATGTAGAGTAAAACCAAATAATCCTACTTACTCTCTCAAGTTAGGGGATAAGCTAATAAACACGAACACAGAGGTTGCAAACACATTTGAGACATTTTTTTCAAATATAGCTCCCTCTACTACTGAAGGGCTAGCTTCTTCTGCTGATCTAGCTGAATCCCTTCTCAAGTCTGTTGTCGAAGAGTGCAATTCTTCATTTAATTTTAGACATATAAACCCTGATATAATTACAAAAACTTTTAGAGAATTTAATATGAAAAAAACAGAGGATCTTTGGGGAATTTCTGTCAATATTATCAATACAATCATAAGTTCATTAGCCCCTCAACTCGCTATTATTTTTAACAAATGTATTGATGATAGACAGTTTCCAACTTTAATGAAGTTTAGCAAAATCATTCCTTTGTTTAAGTCTGGCAAAAAATGTGACCCCTCCAATTTTCGACCTATATCTATATTGCCAGGGCTAAGTAAAATTTTCGAGAAAATAATGTTTAATCAGCTTTTATCTCACTTTAGTGTAAATAAATTATTAAATAGCAACCAATATGGCTTCAGAAAAGGTAGAAATACTACCGATGCTGGAGTTGCTCTCCTACAACATGTGTTTAAGGCTTGGGAGAGTAAGCTAGATGCCTTAGGTGTATTTTGTGACCTTTCAAAGGCCTTCGATTGTGTAGACCATGAAATATTACTTAAAAAACTTAAACATTATGGTGCATCGAATGATTCCTTGGATCTAATAAGTTCTTACCTTAAAGGCAGGATACAAAAGGTTTGCATAAATGGAGCTGAGTCTTCAGGGTCGGCCCTTGTTATGGGTGTCCCGCAGGGATCAGTATTAGGACCCCTGCTATTTTTAGTTTATATAAATGACCTTCCCTGTTACTTACATAATCTTTGTGAGATGGTATTGTTTGCAGATGATACATCAATGATTTTTAAAACCAAGAGGGGCAAATCTTCATTTGACGATGTTAACAATACCCTCTCTAAATTATTGCATTGGTTTACAACAAATAATCTCTTACTAAATGCAAATAAAACAAAATGTGTTAAATTTACGATGCCAAACGTAAGGTTAGCTGCCCCTCATATTATTGTTAAAGATGAACCACTAAACTCTGTAGATTTTACTACCTTTTTGGGTATAACTGTAGACTCTCATTTGCAATGGGGTGCTCATATTAGGGGGCTGTCTGGAAGACTTAGTTCTGCTGCTTATGCTGTGAGAAAGATAAGGCAATTGACTGATGTTGGAACGGCAAGATTAGTATATTTTAGCTACTTTAATAGCATAATGTTATACGGAATTCTATTGTGGGGCTCAGCGGCAGATATTGAGTCAATTTTTATGTTGCAAAAACGTGCTGTACGGGCTATTTACGGCTTTCGACCCCGTGACTCGCTGAAAGAGCTCTTCAAAGAGATTAATATACTTACAGTGTCTTCTCAATATATTCTCGAGAATATTATTTACGTTCGTAAGAACATACATTTATTTCTTAAGAAAAGTAACGTTTTTAATACGAGAAATAAAGATAAACTCGCCATTCCAAGCTTCAGACTGCGAAAAGTAGGAAAATCTTTTATGGGAAATTGTATCCGTATTTTCAACAAATTACCAAAGGATATTGCTGAACTCCCTGTACATAAACTTAAATCGTATGTTAAAGTTATTTTAATGAAAAAAGGCTATTACACTGTTAATGATTATTTAAATGATAGAAATGTATGGCATTAAGTTGTCCCAGCTCGTACTTGCTTAAACCTTGTAAAAATTACCTTACCTTGTAAAAATGTATTTAAAAAGAGGCTGACAATAGTGACCGAGTTTCTTGCGCTGCTTCTTCTCGGCACTAGCCCAGACTTGTCCCGAAGCAGTGGTAGGTTTAAATATTGGGACGTGTAAAAGCGCCTCCTGGGGCCTATTTGCAGAAATAAAACTGATTTTGACTGATTTTAACTGATTTTAACTGCAGTTTGGTCAATATTGTAGGTAGATAGTACGTACTTCTTTAGTCACCTCTTACCATTTGTTGTGAAAGTAACTCGTAGGGAACATCTCCTCATGTAAAATATGATTGTATTTTTTCGAAGTCATCCTCGTAGTGTGGGTTTGTTATTATATTAGATTATTTGATTTTAGAGCTTGTATGACGTTTTTTTAATTTTATGGGCTTAAATTTGATAGCATTGTCTATCATTATAGTCTACGCGAGCCCTTACACATCAACTATTAACGAATAAAAAAAAAAACCTTTATTTGCCTTGTAGGGTATTCTAAAGGTTAAAAAATGTAATCCGAATGAAACTTGCCTGATGTCGCTGCACTTTCATTTTCGATTACTGTAGGTACCACCATACTTTACAAATTTTTATAATGCATTTTGTACGCACTATGGTGATTTGAGTAGGTACCTGAACTTCGTTACGAACTTTTGAGACTATTCAAAGGCATATTTAAAGCCTTATTCCATTGTATAACTTTTCTTTACTTTGTATTAGTTCCAGATTAGCCAATAAGCAAATTAAGCAATCGCTTCGGGATGTTCACTGCTTTACGACATGGATGGTATCAGAAACTACCAAATAAAGTAAGAAAATCCACATAACTACAGCGGATTCGAAATAATTACCTTTCTTTGAAATTGAAAAAAATATTTTAAAAAATGCATATAACGCAGGTTAATTTGAAAGTCAGAAACGAAAGATAAGAACAAAAAGAGGTAGTTAAGGTACGCGCCTCATATATCCTAAATTCCTGACTTCTATATTACTGGACCATTCCCGCTCAATGTTGTGGCGCTATTCTGCCGCGTTGATTGGTGATTGGTGGTCCGCTGCGTGCCGACACTGCCGACCAATCAATGTGGGCGCTGCGCTGATCCAACCAATAGACGTGACGATTGTTCGCGTACGTACAATTTTAATCTCGCTTAATAAAAATGGCCGCATGACAACTAAACTTGTTAAGAGCCGGTTTCGCTATCAAGCTAAACGAAGTTTAGGTTTTCAGCTCTACTCTCATAACGAACGTTACTCGCGCACCGTACACGCACACATGTACGTATACACAGTGGGTCGTCGGACTTCGATTCGCTAATATAATTGTAACTTTGGATTTTTTGCCAAACATATAAATTGTTACGTTAAATGTATTTGATACAAAATATACTAGCTGCTACCCACAACTTCGTTTGCGTGGATACGTTTTTCCGTAATAATCAGGTAGGAATATTTTTCCGTGGATAAATTTGGTTTGCACATATGATATAAGTCAAAGATAAACTCCACAGGGATCGGAAGACAAATTAAAAACTTAATTTATCCTGAAAAGATTTAACTGAACTAGCCTTTGAACATGCCATGCATTAAAAATACAAAATAATGACGTATTTTCCTGACAAGAATTTCGTGATGAAGGTAGAGCTACTCAAATGCTAAAAAGACGCACGGAAATCATACAGAGGTATAATTTCTACACAAGCTTTTTTTATGATCAAACCAGACATACTAAACGAGGACTTAACTAAATACATTAAGTTAGTAATCAGTCTACAGGGTGCACTTGTAGATACGCAACACAACAATTGCGAAAATATGTGTGTATAAGTGATTTCATCTTTCTTTCATACACAAGGCTTCCTTATAATAAATGAGGATTTTTCAAGGGGACATTAACAAAATAAATTTAACTAAAAGGCGATAAAAACTATAACTGGTGGGATGTATCTATGCAATGCATGCAAATTTTGCTAGCGTTTGGATGAAAATTGACGGGATCCGTTATCATTTATCAATCAAGAAAACAAACTAATTATTTTTACTTTGTAACTATCACTTCGAAAAGCTCTCATACTTATTACGGTATTAGACAAGAACGTCAAAAATATCTATTGTGTATATCTGAGAGTTCTAACAAAAAACAATTTCAAACAATTTAAATAGTAACAAAAAAAAGGTTAACACTATTTTAGTATCTGGGTTGATTCTAATTCCTATCCAGAATAGAAGCGTAAATTTAGGATCATCTTAGATAAGAACTTATGAATGCCCGTTCCTTAAGATTTTTTTATTTTTTTATTTAGACTTTATTGCACAAATATAAAAAACGTACAAAAGGTGGACTTAATGCCATGTGGCATTCTCTACCAGTCGACCAGTGGGCAAAACAGAAATGTTTTGTGGGCGGTGCGACAAGTAAGGGACATAAAATTAATTTAATTTTTGAGTCTAAGCAAAGAGCACTTAGAGCTCCTTTAAATTAATAATTAAATTAAGAATATGCTTTCATCAGTTAAATTCGGTTCCAAAGCACGATAGTCGAAATGACTACCGTGCTCAAAGCGTTGAACCCTTTCTTCTCTTCCATTGATTTAATAATTTAAGGTGGATTTCGTAGTCGCATGCACCCAGAATGTTGTGGGTCGACCAATTCTGGAAGCATTTAATCTCATTAAATTTAGCTTCCATTTTTGTCTTCCAATTTTCCTCCTCGCGCTGACTCAAAAACATTTGCACAGGTACAGCTTTACCAAACCAAATGCCAAGGACGCAGACGTCTTTTTGGGTAATTTGTAGTTGGCTTGATGCTTTTCCATAGCATTTTTTAATGCGAATTTTGATTTTAATGATAATGCAGAATAGCCTTTTTCATATAAGAGTTTGCTTCCACAGCCATCAAATAGACGTTTAAATTATTGGGACTCCATCTTTATTTACGTTACCTACATATATTGCATATTCCGCTTTTGCTCTGAAGACCTATGACATGCAAAATGCTGCTGCTGTTTCCCACCAATCACAAACTTGATCATGAACCGAGGAATAGAACTCGGATAAAATCCTGGTTAAAGCTATGGAAGTGGTAAGGGTCTGCAAATAAGAATAACCACTACCAGACATACACAGGTGATTCACATTCATTTCAGACTTCTCCTCTTAAGCCATTTTTTTTACATAATATTTTATTGCACACATACTGCATTTAAATGTAAGGCTTGAAACCCATTCCAAACTCAGATGCAATCTTCAAACACTTGAGATTATATCGAAAAGGACCGTGATCACTATATTTTGCAGATTTTTAAAAAGAAAGTCAACGCCGATTAATCTGCGTCCGATAACCAGTTCATCTTCATTAGGCTGCAGCCCAGGTTCGATATAGTGCCGGTTATTCTTGATTCTGCAATAGCAAAGATATCAGCTAAAGGTAGTATTATAAAATGAAAACACACACACACACCCACACCGTGTATTTCTACGGTATACTTGCTTCTTGACCACAATGACTAACATTTTGAATGACGCAAAACCACTCTGAAACAAAAACATGCTCGTATGATATTGATAATTATTATTACTGACTGCTGCTTACAACCCGACCCGAATCCTGCGTCCTAGTATTGGATACTTTCAGATGTCGCATCGATGTCGATAGTCGATGTGTTTATCTAACTACTAAATACCAATTTGACCAACCACGCTCATATCAGCCTAATATAAGTTGGATTTGGATTATGAAATCTTTATTAAATTTTTCTTTGCCTTCTCATACTTAATTAATAAAATAATGTTGTTTAGTTCCACGTTATTTGGTTTATTCAATGGACGTAAGAAAAATTTGAATTTGATATTTTTTACGAAACTATATAATTTCTAATTCGAGACAAAAACAAAAAAACGTACAAAATAGGAAACATATAATATACGAGTAGCTTAACTGCTATCTAATTTTATTTACAATAGTACAAAAATATACTAACTCAATTTTAAAACAAATTGTCCCAAAAATTTCAAAAGATAACACTGTGCACTGATTTTGTGTAAGTACACGCTTCGATGGCGATCTATCAGTGTAGCGCCAAGTGACGTGCTCTCACTTCGGAGGCACGCGGCCGACTGATTGTTTGACGCGAGCCGAACGCGGAGCTCGACGAAGCTCGCCGCTTCATAGTAATTTGTACGAAGATTTTGAGAGAAAAAATTGGGCAAGTTTGTGATGTTTTTACACAAATTAAGAACATCTTTATTAAAAATGCAAGAATTTTTTTATAGTTTTGAGTTTATGATTTGATAAAATTCACTTAACAATTCTAAATACTTACGAGTTAGTTGCTACAATACGGGAGGGCAATTTACACGTTTTTAGTGTTTTTTGTAACGTTTTTTACACTAATTCATAAGCATTATCTTAAATTCGAACTTTTCAAGAAAAATTAACATTCAATGCCTAGCTGTGTGATTGTTTTCAAGGTTGTAGGGCATTGTTTTCTATATAATTGTCTTACATTTCCGACCCTCATATTGCCGAAGAAGCGCACCTTAAATAATAATTCTCAGTCTTGCTCTCTTACTCGTACATTGGAGTCTTGCTATGGTGATACAGGCCGGACATTGATTGCTTTGTTCTCCCACAAATAACATCATTATTACCAAATACATATATTGATGTATACAATTTACACATACCATCTGGGGTTTGCTTAGCTGATCCAAATTTCAACGTACCGTCAACCATCAATTTATTACTAGGTGCGGACGGACGTCTTTTGAAACGTGATCGGTAAAAATCGCATCCAGTTAGGTAAAAATAAGCCCGTTCTATTCGAAACCAAATTCGGATGGTTAGTTTCAGGTGCCATAAGCCAGCCGGGTTCAAACAATCATGTGTGTATGTTCACTAATAATTTAAAGAATAAATTTTGAACTAACACGTTTCTGGGAATAAGATACAATTCCACCTCAATAAAAATTTACACAAAATGAACATGACTGTAAGAAACATTTTTTAGAGACCACCAGACGCGATAATGACGGTCGGTTTGTGGTTTCCATGCCTCTTAGTGAGTCACCAGACTCTTTAGGCGATTCATTTCATATTGCAAAACGAAGATTCCTTTCTCTTGAGCTGCGTCTAGAAAGGGATGAAACAACTTTACTTAGAGTTTATGAATGAGTATCCTTAGCTTGAATCACATGACTGAGATTGTACCTGATCCTAATGCTACTTACTGTTATTTGCCACATCATGGAGTTTACAAGGAAAGTAGCACCACCATTAAACTAAGGGTGGTTTTTGATGCATCAGCCAAAACGTCTTCTGGTAAGTCACTTAATGACATCCAGCATGTAGGCCCAACAACACAGGATAACATCTACCCCATTTTACTGCGGTTTAGACAACACCAATTTGTGATTTCAGCGGACATCGAAAAAATGTACCGACAAATAAATATTGAAAATGATCAACGTCCGCTGCAATGCATACTATGGAGGTTCGATCCCTCCCATCCACTTAAGACTTATACCCTGAACACTGTGACATACGGTACAGCTTCGGCTCCATTTTTGGCAACTAGATGTCTGTCACAGTTAGGCTAAACTCATCAGACCCTAAGGTACAGCAAGCTGTTTGCCATGATTTCTATATGGACGATTTTTTATCAGGTGCCGATTCTGTAACCGATTTGATTAAATTATGTAAAGACGTGAAAAATACATTAGACACAGCAATATTTCATTTAAGAAAATGGCATTCATATGGTGACCAAATTTTAAACTCAGTGTGCAGTCATTATTCCAATTCATATAATTTAAATCTTAGTTCTAAAGAAGCAGCCAAAACATTAGGTCTTAATTGGAATTGTTTATCTGATACATTTACATTTTCAATTAATATTAATTCTTCACAGAAAATTACAAAACGATCAATTTTATCCACAATTTCTCAGGTCTTTGACCCACATATTGATCCAACTATTGTGGATCCAAAATTAAAAAAGCTTACGTTGAATTTTCTAATTCATTGTTAAAGTTAAAATACCTAAAAATTCCTAGATGCATCAAAATCCATCCATCTATTAACACACAAATACATGTTTTTACGGATGCGTCCGAAAGGGCGTATGGTGCCTGCGATTATATTCGCAGTGTGGATGAGAGCGGTGAAGTCAGTGTCCGTCTGTTGACATCTAAAAGTAAGGTTGCACCTATCAAATCGGCCACTATACCAAGATTAGAACCCTGTGGAGCGCTAATGGGAGCAAGACTGTGCGCAAAGGTGGTTATGTCAGTTACCTTTCAATATATTTCCTGTACATGTTAGACTGATTCGATGACTGTTTAAGGATGGTTATCTTCCTCTCCAAATCAACTTAAATCCTTGGTTCGGCATCGAGTTATACAGATACAGGATAATTCTTTAGACTGGCGATATGTACCATCCAAGCAGAACCCCGCAGATTTAGATTCCCGCGGGCTGCGAGCAGACTCAATAAAGGACTGCAAGCTGTGGTGGGAAGGGCCTTCTTTCCTAAAACTAGATTCTAGTGACTGGCTTTACAAACCTAATCAAACTAAAGAAATAATAAATAACCTGCCAGAAACAGTAATTAATAATCTTCATATTCAAAGTAATCAACAAATTAATCAAGTTAATTAACCAACCTTATTATCAACACTAATTCAAAATTCTTCTAGTATTACAAAATTAAAACGTACAGTAGCATTTGTATTAAGATTTATTAACAATTGTCGTAAAATAAACATAAAACTTAAAGGACACTTGTCTATTGCAGAGATCGATGCAGCCACTATTCAATTAATTTTAATTTCCCAACAGGAATAATTTCCGTTGGAACGTCATTCACTAATACATGACAATAAATTACCTTTTAAAAATAGATTTCTGTCATTAAAATCAGTTGTCTTGTAATGGTGAGTTGAGTTTCACACTGAAACACTTAAAATTAACAGAGATACACACCCGTCTGTCACTGACCTGTTGAGGACTGAAACATGTGTGACGGTTCAGCTTACCTGTGTGATGATCTGGTTTGGAACGCGAGTACCGTATCTTTCTCTTTTTGTTTTAATCTAAGTCAGAAACATTTAATTCACAATATGTTTTCCGCGCATTTAAAATATCTGTCAAATTCATATACTTACCCCTATTTAATGTCCTACTAGTTTGCATGAATAGGGAATATGGGGAAACTCATTGTTTGATTAGGGTCTAAAGTAGTCTTAATCTGACACTGCTGAGTATTAATGTATTTAAAGTATACAAAGAGGCAGACACACCCTTTGCTGTCAACTAACTATATTGCGCACTTAAAGGACTAAGGTGCCTTTCTAACTTCGCGGTGATAACGAATTTATCCCCTTTAACAAGATTTAACGTTTAATCTATGTGAGGTGTGGACTCCTTGATATTAACAAAGATAAGTTTGCAGGATTAAGAGATGCTTGAACGTAGATTAGGAATGTGTGGAATACTTAGTTATAGACAACGAAGGTCACCAAGAAAGAAACTAAATGCCAAAAATGAGACAATATTATAATCATATCATTATCATTATCATCCTCAGCTCGCAGTAATCTGAATTTAAGGTTATTCAAAAGCATGATTTACTCCCCATGCACGCTTGGCCAGCGGGATAGTCATCGCAGTTCTTCCAACAGTGGAGAGAAGACGCTTCTGCTCTTTTTCTTCTAGCCTTACTGCTATGGCCGCTTCTTACAACACCCATAAGATATTCAAATTATTAGGTGGTCCAATGACTACACTTTTTAAAACCTTAGTGGTAACAGAAACGGAAACAACCATCCCATTTCTTCTCAAAACCTGTTGTCTTGTTAAAGTTGCAAAATTTAGTAGGCCTGGAAAAATTTTAATATTATGTAATTAGCAAATAATTAAAGTAGTATTTAGTTATATGTAGGCAACCTAACCTACCTACCTTACTTATTTTATCGTGCCCAAAATAGTACCTAAACAGTGAGATCCCTATTTTAAAATCACAATTTTGCTAAAGCATTTTCCTCTAACATGAAGTTCTTTCAAAGGCCTTAAGCTTACAAAACAATCGATCGTTAGCTAGTGCCCATTTAATAAAACCCTAAAGCTGTTGGGCTACTCATATCATATCCGTACAAAAAATCAACTTTCATGTAAATCGTAGCGTTGCCGGGTCGTTAGGAAATCCTTTTAGTGGCTCACACACCTGGCCCATTTATAAATTCCTGTACTAAAGCCTCCCCAACTTGTTGCGTGCCGTAAGTTGATTCGCTTTGAAAAAAGCCGCGTAAATATTGTGCACGACGGGAAAATTCAACTAGTTTTTGTTTTGAAATATCGTTAATTTCCGCTAACTTTATGTAAAAAAACGTGTTTTATCTGCATAAAGCCAAGGTTACGCAATTTGAACACAAATGGACCATGTAGTTTTGGGGAGCGCCTACATTGTGCTATTTCTTTTATACCTACTTTTATTTTTTCATATCCAATTTTTCAATACCCAATTCATATCCATAAATATAAATAGTGTTCAATTAAAAAAAATGACAATCTCACACTGCCTAGAAGCAATAATATCTTTTGCATATTGCTAGGCTTGAATATGAAAGATAACATTTAATTAGCTTAATCATTAAATTTTATTTATTCATAGTTTAAATGCACCGAGTTTGAAGTTTGCTTTGAACAAGCGAAAGGGGACAGGACGATTAAAATTCCGAAATAATCTGCAAACTTATGATTATTCATAATATAAGTAGTATCGTGTTTTACATCAGACCATTGCTTTCGAGACGAATATGAAGATCAGATGATTTCTTTTCTCTTAATGTACCTATAAGTATTTTAACAATATCAAATTTCTTTTTACAGGAAATTAATTTTAAATATCTAATATATCTCCGAAATCACTGTCTCGTTTCTAGAATAAAATTTATTGAAAATTGTGTATCGAATTGCTTTGGTTTCACGTCCATCACAGTTATATTACAATTATATTATCGATAAAACTGTTCATCGAAAAACTACTTATGTTCAACTTACCTAGTTAACGTTACACATTATTTTAACTATAAGCAGAATCATAACCTTTTTCCAAGTGTTTCCAGGGCTTTGTGGATGCTAGACTTTGTGAACCGAAAATTACGTTGTAAAAAAAATTACGGGAAACAGATCATAGACTTAACACTATTTCAATCATCATCATCATCATCTTAGCTAAACCACGCCCACTGCTGGATCGCCGGTCCACCTGGTGGGGGCCTACCCATAGATCGTCATCCAGTGCTCGGTCGCCATTCCAAAACCTTTCCGCCCCAATGGCAATCGATTCTTATAACTATGTGTCCCGCCCACTGCCACTGCAGCTCCGCAATTCTTCGAGCGATATCGCTTATCTTAGTTCTCCTATGGATTTCCTCACTTCTGATTCTATCACAAAGGGAAATACCAAGCATTGTTCTTTCCATTGGCCCACCATACCCCACAGAACATGGAAAAAGGTTAGTAAGGCTGTCATGCGCCATTCGTATAAGAACCGAGATCGCCGCTTGCGCCCCACTACACATAAACAAGTTCAAAGAACGCCAATCAAGCGAATTATTCGCCAAAGAAACCAATTACAGCGCTCACATACATTCATGTTTGGGCAGAAGTATGAGCATTTGCTTATAACCTCTGTGGCGCGCCTGCCCCGCCTACGTCGCCTTTCAAAACTTTTTTCCGTGTTCTGCGGTTTACCCTGTCAGAGAAGCTAGAGAAAACTGTTTAAAAGCTTTCCTGGAAAAAATGTTGATTCAAAATCTCCCTATTAGATAGTCCTTTGCGTAACCGTCACCCAAACCAGGCGGTCCTAACCTAACGGGAGTATGTCAGCCGACAAACTCGTTGATAAATATCTTGGGCTCGAGCGACAACAAATGTCGAGTTTCAATAATGCAAACGGTTATAAAGGTACGCCGCCCGCGAGCTTATCAAAAGCTCAAATATTCATGAGTTTCCTTGCGAGCGTAATTGGCGCCATACAAGCTAACGCCAAGTTTTTGCGCTCGATTTCCATGCACATTGTGCATTCATTTTTAACGGTGATCTATTCTCGTTCTATCTATAGCTGAAGGTAACACTATTCAAATTAGGTTCTCTTGAAACGTGTAGAGTGGTTCTTTTTTAAAGATATAACTACATAAATGACGCACACAATACCTCCAACATGCAAGTAATTTTTCTTCGAATTTGAACGTTTGCTTCGTCACATTTTGGCAGATAAATACTTACGAAAAGTAGTTTACGATCAAATACCTATACCTTTTTCATTATTATACTAACAAGCTGTCCCTTGAATAATATTTGATTGTCATTGTCATCAAATATGGAGTGGTATCACGCGGGCAGAGCTGCGGGAAGAGCTAGTATTTTATATTATGTAGTTACATCACAAATATAAGCTACCTCGTTGCATCGGAGTTTCATCAATATAATTCGATTTGGAACAAAAAATAAAAACAAAGTATCTTCTGACCAAGTTTTCCTGGGATTTCGTTACCTACCCTACCCCTACCCTACCCCTACCCCTACCCTACCCCTACCCTACCCCTACCCTACCCCTACCCTACCCCTACACTACCCCTACCCTACCCTACCCCTACCCTACCCTACCCCTATCCTACCCCTACCCTACCCCTACCCTACCCCTACCCTACCCCTATCCTACCCCTACCCTACCCCTACCCTACCCCTACCCTACCCCTACCCCTACCCCTACCCCTACCCCTACCCCTACCCTACCCCTACCCTACCCTACCCTACACATACCCTACCCCTACCCTACCCTTACAAAAAAGACGATAATTGATCAGTTATCGAGCGGGATGAAAAATGATTAAATTACTAAAATGGCTATTAAAAAGTAGGGGTTGGTGATAAAAGGGTAAAAATTTAGGATTGTATGTATTTTTGTATGTTGTATCATAAAAAAATAGAAATTAAAAATTTTGTCTAAAAAATAAAAAATAAAATTTTGGGTTGGACTACACCTAACATTATCCCCGACAAAATTGTGAATCTAAACCATTCCCAGATCCCCTTGAACACACACAAACAATTTCATCAAAATCGGTCCAGTCGTTTGAGAGAAGTTCAGTGACATACACACTCACAGAAGAATTATATATATAAAGATTATTTAAACAAATTTTCATTCTACTCATCCTATTAATATTATAAACGCGAAAGTTTGTAAGAATGTATGGATGTCTGTTACTCTTTCATACTAAAACTACTCAACAAATATGAATGAAATTTGGCACGGTGTTAGTTTATTGGCTGGAATAACATATAGGCTACTTTTTATCCCGGGAAAAGGTACGGTTCCCGTGGGATAATTTCAATACACAGATTTTAAATTTAAAAATCCACGCTAACGAAGTTACGGGCAACAGCTAGTAACTTATAGAATTAGTGGCGGAAACATCTTACATCCTTTGGATTTTTGGGTATACTTATATATAAAAGTAAAATTTTACACACTTTTGTTTTATAAGGTTGTAACTTCGAAGGTTTATATAGCAACTGTCGGCGTCAGTCACACGTCTTATATAAATAGGACTGGGAACACCAAATGCCTAAAATAAACAAATGTACTTTCCAATCTTTTCGATTAATCCCGAACGGAAATTGAAAAGTGAGTGAGTAGGTGCGTTCAAATTAAACCATACATCACCGCTGCGAAACTGTACACTGCACCGCTGCATTTCCGCTTATCTATTATGTGGGTCGGCCATGACTTGTAGGAGTTGTAGGTAAACACACGACCTTCTATTATTATTACACTTGAAGCAATACAACCTTCATGTACACATAATTGCAGTTCTTGTGAGGTCGTTTTTAGCTGACTGCTTTATCGATTCATTGTTATGCTCGTGTAACATCGTTGTCAGCTGATATACTAATCGATTCAAAGTAGACATGTGAAACAACTTAATGTGGAGCTACGAGTATTTGGGTTAGAACGAATTCGGCCCTTAGTCCACGGCCCAGATAACACGCGTTAGAATTGAAGCAGTAGTACAAAAGTCGCCCGAACGTGAGGGTCAGAATACCACAGGCAAAAATTAATATAGTTAATTCTTTTTTTTTCGTTTCACTTATTGACTTAGATTTAGATTTTATACTCTTTTTTGATAATTTAAGAATAACTTAAGAGCTTTAAGACAATAAACAAGAGCATAATATCAGTATATAAACTTGAAAAATTTTGTCTCAGGCGGGACTCGAACCCGCATCTCCTCGCATATCTTTCAAGATTATATACTGATATTATAAGTGCAATTAAGTTGCTAAAATATCAAATAAAGTATAATAGCATAATATTTTATATTCACATTTTTTCTCACCTTTATTTCATGGGTCCAATTAACCATATTATTTTTTTGCCTGTGGTATTTTAGTCCACACGTTCGGGCGACTTTTCCACTACTGTTTCTAATCCGTGTCATCTGGGCCGCGAACCAGGGGCCAGTCTCCTCCTAACCCAACTAATAAGAGCAGTATAATATTATTGATGGTAATGTTTTTTTTTTCTATTTGATAAATATACCTACCTGATCAGATGTTGGAGCCACATAAATTATTTGAAAACTAATTTAAAAAGGAGAAAATTCAAGTCAGGTTAAAGGAAAATTTTGTGGTGCCATACATGTGTGGATTATCCAAGATCGCCTAGCAACAACTCAATATTAGTTTAGTAACAGTAAGTAACAGCCTATAATCATCCCACTGCAGGGAAAAGGCCTCCATCATTGAATTCAAGTTACTACAGCAATGATGGGTACTGACATAATCACCACGCTTGCCAAAATACGGGATGGTTGTCGCAAACCCGAGCAACGTTCTCTTGTCTAGTACCCCATACGACAGGGTACTTAATAGTAGCTTAATTTGGGACTAGATGGCTCTGTGTGGCCCAGTGAGACAACTCTGTAAAAAATAAAAAGTTCGGTACTTCGGAACTTTTTCTTGCCCGGCCCGGAGATTGAACCTGGGACCCCGAAATCTTGGCCCGGTATTTAAACCACTAGACCAACGGGGCGTAGTTTAATCGGTAATAATTCAGTCCTGTTAAGTAAGTATGTTTTATTTGTATCTTTATACATGGTGCTGTAGAATTAATACATTATCTTTCTTTTGTTATGGTATTCTAACAAATGCATTGCATGACAGTGTCGGATCAAGCGATTTGTCGGATTGTAGATTGCTACCTCTGACCTCGTGTATCCCGATAAACAATTCTGGCTAATTAATTGTTGAGTGTTTGCATTGTCAAGGTAATCACGCTTTGCTATATGAAGGTATTATTTGTGTGTTAAGGTGAAACAATCTCGATTTTTGTCTATTCTTAATGCTTATTCGGGTCATGTCTTGGTCTTAATAAGCAATTAGTAAGCATATAGAAGAAGGTCATCATCATCATCTCAGCTTAAAATCTGTCCACTGCTGGACATAGACCTGACATACGGATCTCCACGCTGAGTTTCTTCCGGTGCGAGCTCTCCATTCCACCGCCCCAACGGCCATCGGTTCTTCTTATCCTACCCACTGCTACTTCAGCTCCGCGATTCTTCGAGTGATATCAGTTACCTATTTTAGTTCTCCTACGGATTTCCTTATTACAAATTCTATCGTATATGTAAATAACAAGCATCGCACTTAACATCGGTTTTGAGCCTTCTCAGAAGAATGTTATGTTTTCAAAACCATGATAGTTAAGATCTAGCTATCATCAAAACTCCTTTAAAAATTTTTGACTTGCATTTATTTAAACATCTTGAACCTACATAGCTGAAATTTGCAAATGATCAGTAGACCCCATCATTGTGCAGGTGAACATTCACCTCTATAAAATGATGATTTTGTCATACCCCCACGCTTAGAACGCCACCTCTTCGCGTTCGCAGATTAGCCAATGCTGCTGCCCGTCTTCTGGTGTAAGTACTCCTTTAGCGTATCCCAACTAGGTACGCGTAACACAACACAGGTCCTTATGCGGCCTAATTTGTTTATTTATTTGATGATACGAAGACCACGCTATGCCTGAATGAATGAACGTATATTTACAGAGCATCTAGTTTTTAAACTACTCATGCCTTTATGATGTAGGAACATCATATTATTGTAGGCACGAGAAGGTTATAGTAAAGTAGTAGTTTTTAACAAAGTTGTTGCTTATTAGGGGTTGATTACGTGGTTTTCTTGTTATGCCGGCACAAAAATAGTATAGCACCACCACTTCTCTTCTTATAGGGGTCGCAAGAGGCGACTAAAGGATTATCGCTGGGTTAAGATGGAAGCAGTATCTTCTCGCCACTATTGACAAAAAATGCGATCGCTCCAACCCGCCTATTGTACCATTATGGCAAATCCCTTTTTTTGGAGAAGCCTATTTAGATATTACCTACCTGATATGTTAGCTAAATTAACTCAAATGTGTGAATTGGTCATAATAACGTTACCAGTATATGATATTAATTCAATGCCATTGACAAAGCTTTCGCCTGCCGCATAGAGCAATTACATCGTGTATCCGATCAATTGTAAAATATTTGGTACTGAATTGTCTGTAAATTTTCACTAGGTACTCGTATGACATTGACATTGCAAGGTGCGTCCGTCTATTGGATTATTAGTATACTATGTCTATGGATTATACATAAGATTTGAACTAACTGTTACTCTTCGAAGATAGATAATTATGAGGGTTTGAGCTATCCGATATTAATCTTTGAACATTGATTGAGATGCGTTATTAGTAATTAATCTATGTAATAACATTAGTTAATCGGTAATGAATATTTGACCACCGGGCCTGATGGTGAGCGCTGCTAATCCAACGTTCACTTAGATCGGGAAGCTGTTACTTACAATATACTATTATATATATTTTTTTATTTCATATACCTACATTGATTTAAAATTAAATGGAATTAAGGCAAAAATATATATATAGGTACTTGCTAAGATAAAGTAATACGTGGTGACATCATAAAAAAAATTCAACTTATAAAATTGTGGAACTGTGAAATGATAGCTATATACCATTATACACTTATTTTTCTTTTAAAGTGTTGCGTTTCAAAGTTTATGATTGGAACATATTAGAAGTCGTAAAAACAAATCACCGCAGAAGCATGACATTGGCGCCTTGGAAAACTTTGACTCCAGATTATCCGAAATGTATAATCAAACGGCCAGAAAAGAAAATGTATACGCAAGGGTAATATAATTATAACCTTGTTTTATTACAGGTTCATAGATAGACTTACATTTGAATTGATTTAAAAGCTTGAATTTGCTTATTCCAAGAGACTATAAACTTAGTTATTTGACATCAAAGCAACTGTATTATATAAATTAATTTCCACTTGATATTTCTGTCAGTCTTGAGATAAAGGGTAAACAGATAAAGGGCCAACCATTCAAAATCAAACAAGATAGCCAAAAAAGAAAATAGAACTGAATTCGGCTTTGCTATTTGTTTTAAATTAAATTGAAGTGTAAAGGAAAATGAATGTAGAACCCAAATATAAAGGGTTTTTACTGAAAGAAACCAAAAATCTGCCAATTTTTCAATATGGAACAGGAAAAATAATAAATATTTTTATTTCTTCATAAAAAAGATAAAATTGTTAAACGTTCAACTATTCAATACTACTCGTATTATATTCAATTGCACTAAGTGAAAAGTCAAAGCAATTAAAATACCATCTATAGGTAAACTAGTTTTCTATTTCGATAACGTAAACCTTCAACGACTAAGTATAACTCAGTAAATTAGTGTCATACTAATTCGAAAAAACATCAATATTCTTTGAACGTGTGTCCATAGAGTCAACGACAAATGTATGAAAATGACATTAGCTTACGAAATAATCAATCGTAAACGAATGTTTTTTTCATAAATTTGTTATATATTCGTTGAGAAACACACATACAAACACAGTAATATTTAACATTTCATTTTCATTTTATTTTTTCTATAAAGTTAATAACAAAAAATAAAAAAATGCTAACATAATTAGCTATGCAGTAACTTGAGGAAGGATAGGTCGATGTATCGTGCGGCCGCTTTTTAATGTTCACTACAATTTGGTCGGATAATCTACCATAAATATTACGAATGGTTTTTTATCGTTATTATCTAAAGTAATGGGCATACATACAGGATTTTTTGCATACGTATTCTTAAAACAGCGCACATATTATTGAAAAGCATGTAATAGCCAGTTCACAGAAAACTAGTGTTGTCGTATTCTAAGTAATTTCACTCAAGATAACCTCATATCTAACAAAGACAAAATCGTTAAGAACTCGGCAATGATATGTAGTAGGCCGGCGAAACTTTACATGATCATGTAAATATATAATAGGTATCACTCGGCACTAACGCGAAGTCCTTGGTCTTGTTCGTTCGAGAGCCAGAGCATTTTTCCATTTTTTAGGAAATAAAAGAATAGATCCTCACCCATGCTAGTCATGTTAATGAAAATTGCGGCACAAATATGCACAAATTTGCTGTATCTGTATACAAAAAATCATGAGTGTGCGTCCAACCGTTTCCGATATACAGCAATTACCGAAACGTTCGCCCAGCAAAAAACTTAATAAGTCTGACATCTGAAGAGGCACAAATTTGGCTTTTACGGCACATTTACACTCGTACATAAACTACCTTTTTTCATATTTAATATACAGCAAGACGGATAAATTAAAAAAAGTTTTGCTGGGCGAACGTTCGTGCAGCAGAATCCATTTTTCTTAAATAATTCTAAAGCTGTTGGACGCACAAATATAAAATTTCGGGCACATTTACACGATATAAGGCACTAATTATCTGCATCATCCAATTTACGAATAGGCGATACTTTTTGCTGGGCGAACGCACACAACTCTACTCAAAATACTTAAATGACAGTGACCCGTGGACAGTGACATTGAAAGTTGTTGCTCATTGCCTTTTGAGTGTTTTACGACAAGTTTAAAATTCATTAGTATGACTTTTACTACTACTCTCCACATAATTTAGTAGACATTCATGACTAAAGCACTATTTTATGTCTGAAAGCGACCCCAGGGACCTGATTAGTCCCAGGAGAAGATCTTTTCCTTACCTCTAAATAATAATAAATAAATGTGGACAACATCACATACATTGTTCTGATCCCAATTTGAATAACTATTTAAAGCATTCGTATTTTGGAAACCAGAAACAACGAAGGTACCACAAACACCCAGACCCGAGAAAATGTAGAAAAACTCATTTTTTCTATATTGACCCGTCCGGGAATCGAACCCGGGACCTCGGAGCAGGAGACACCTTCAAAACCGGTGTGTACGCCACTCCGCCACGGAGGTCGTCTCCTCTGACTTGTTAAAGAGTATATTTCCCTATCAGATCGTCTAAACTCAAATTATTTTCATTGAGGAACTGATAAATATGAACCTTATAAATCACACGATTTTCATCTGTTTATATTCTGATACTTATATTAAATTGTTTCAGTCTCCTTTTAACTATTGTTTGGCCAATAACGTAGTGCCAATAATGTTTAGTAGCCTTAGGCAAAAAGTGCCTCTTGTTCGCAAGGGATGGAATGCGGCTTTGATGTATTTCATTCGTCGTATCTACTCGTATTTACAGCTAAATAAAATGCAATTACCTATATTATAACAGAATGAAAATAAAACAGCACTACCCCTGGTTTGTGGAAATTGATTTGAATATGTAAATCACTCTGTCACACTTTGGTTACCTGAAATAAGCCGACCTTGATCTTTATTATAATAAGTTTCAAATAAAACTTTAACGTGTATTTCAATTTGATAATGTCTTAGATCATTCATTGAGTGTCTAGTTTTTATAAATACAAAGAGCAACCCTAGTAACTGCAAAACTTTTTTTTTTATTATTATTTAAGTCCCTTTTTATTATTTAAGGCCTCTTTTTATTATTATGATAGCCGGAAACCTCTTACTAGCAGTCGGATGCTAAATAGCCTACATAAGTCCTTTCTCATGATCTTATTTGACTTTGTACCAAATATCATCATAATCGGTTTAGTAGTGTAGGCGTGAAAGCGTAACAGAAAGACAGAGTTGCTGTCGCATTTATAAGATAAGTGAGGATAATCTGGAAGAACAATTAAGCCATAAAATCGGTTCCACGAAATAGACCCATGGTGGACGGGGTATCAAATAATGACATCAAGACGTGCCCGTGAAACAGCCAATCACATATATGTAAGCTCTGTCTATAAAATAATGCTAGTGTTTCATTGTAATTGCTGTGAGTTTGTGTGCGTAAGTTGCACTAAAATCGAAGCTATCATTGTTACAAAGGAGTTAAAACACCGTGACACAAATTTTCGTATATTACAAAATTATTATTCGAAGAGTAAATAACAAATTAATAATTCACATGGCGAACCTTATTTCGACAAGCTAAGAGCATTTTACATCGAAACCCACTAGTGTTCATGGTTAAGCTCATTATTTTGAAAACCACTATTAAACCTGTTCAAATTTAGAAGCCAAAAGAAGCCTTCTGTTTTGGGAAATAATATTACTGAATCCATTCAGGTGTCCAAACAAATAACTTTTTCCACGGAAATGAAAACTCATAATCGTAGGTACGTTTTATTAGTGTAGCATCAGCTGCACTGCGTCAACCCATAAATTTCTTACTCTGCTTTAAATTCAAAAGAAAAAATACATTTTTGGTGAGATAACAAGCCCTTGACTGTACCTTAGTATCATTGTTAGCCTTCACTCATAGATTAACATTTTCCAAAATAAAAGTTTGCCAATGACACTCGTCGCTGCCGATTATATTGATTCGGCATTGGAAGAAAAATTACTTACCTACAAGGTTACTTTATCCTATAATTATAATTGCATATTTTTTGAAATTATATTAATTAGTGTATAATTTTTGTAATTTAGTATTCATATTTGATTGCAAGAGAATCAAGTTATTTACGTCTCCAAGCAAAACAACATTTCCTCAAGCCTTGCTAGTGAATGACCTACTTGTAATTTTTATAAAACTAGTTTGTTCTTTATCCATTCTTTGAATTGCGAACAAACTTCTTTAAGCAGTCGTACATATCCAATGAGGAAAGTTTGTGATTGTAATAAAAACTAAGGAACTGGGACTAGGCGAGTACCTATTATTAGTCCCTAGTTTTCATTTAAAAGCTGTCGTAACTTGCTTTACCTATATTAGTCGGAGAGAAACTTTAGAATGGAAAGGACAAACCCGTTTCCCATACAATCTCGGGCCTGACGTTACAAGGCTGGGAATTGGCCATAAATTAAAGCATATTGAAAAGAATCATAAGACCTATATTCACTACTTTCTGCAATGGGTAAGTTACTTAAATCAAGCAATGAACTTATTTTATTTTATAACTTAGATCATGTATTATTTTACTAAAAATACCATTTCGGTACTTTAACTGGATAAGATCTAGGTTATTTTTCTATCTATAGGAGATACAGGTAGTAAACAGAGCACTTCAGCAGAGTAGTGAGAAAAATACAAAACACATTAACTTGCGCACGAGTACGAAACGTGTTAAAATGTACTCTATGTACGAAACGAAATGTGAGTGAATTAGAATAAATGACAAATGACAATTAACTGTCTGATATTCTTAATAATATTGGGAGTTTTTGGCGGGAGTTCGTGAGATACGTTTGGAGTCCGTTTATTTTATCGAATTTTTATTGTTTATAGTGATTGTTGGGTCGTAAAAGTGGTGTTATTTTGCGTAACAAAGTGTCTTGCGAGTTAAAAATATACAGTTCGGTGAAATAACATGGTATATGGGTCGTAACCAAGAAAAGTGGACCGTGCATTTTGCGCGGGAACGCAAACAGTTCACCTCTTTCTTGGGGACTACTCTACATTCCTCCAATCTTTCGACTTTCTCCAAAAACTCCATCGAAGCATTAAAACGTCTAACATCAACGTTTTAATGCAAAAATAAAGACAATATTACTAAAGAATTGGCTGTATGACATATATCCGAGGCCGTTAAACATACTAAAGAAAAAAAAAGTAATAATATTGCAGTCTGTGACATCAGGAATTGAACTATTCGAAATGTTCAATTGTTTTATCAATGATTACTCATTGAACTGCAAAACTCGTGAAAAAAAATGTTATTTACCTACATTCTCTAAATTTTTTATTTTTATATCAGACTTTTAAAACTAACTATTTAGCTTATTCCTTAAAAAATGCAATTGTAAAAAAAGTATTACCATGAATCGATTTATTCCAAATCGATTAAAACGTTGAAAGCGCCGCTCTATGTATTGACAGAGCGTTTACGGAGATAATCACGTTTTGATTAAAAGTGTAACGGTTTACAGAGACTGTTTAAGTATTAGAAAAACAACATGTATTTAATCCATTTTCACCACTTGCCCATTGCGAATTTAACTATTTTGTAGAGAAATAGGCAAGTAAATAAAAGGGATTTTTGGCATAATTTCCATTGTTATAACGTCTGGCCCAAAAATGGGGTTCTCCTTTACGGTAAAGAAAAATAACCTTATTCTAGAAACAAATCATGTTTTACGGTAGACCAAAAGAATTTTTGCTAAAAAGTGTAAAGTTATTAACGGGAACTATGTTACTGTTGAAAAATAGGTGTTCATATTAAATAGGTGGTATAAAAACATTTTTGGATTAAAGTTAACTCTTATCTATCATCTCCGGTTTTTTTTAAAACAAAATTATTTTATAGATATTAATCTTAATCCATTGAGATCCGGGGCTTATCTATCAGTAATCAATTACAGAGATAATAAATATTTGAGCAGTGTTCAATAGACCTTTCCTCTCGCAAATATCCTTAAACTAATTAAAGCTAGCGGATAAGACCCGTGCTTGATTGACTTGATAGCGAGTTATGTCGCAGCGGTGCCGATTAATTAAAACAGATGGATTCAAGATATCCATTTGGTCGGGTGATCTTGACTCGAGTAATGGGACGCGGACGCGGATGAGATCATTAGCATACCAAATTTCCATCATTGGTTGTTATAAGAAAACTGGATAACGGATCAAAACGGACGCTAATTCTAAGTACCTCTTTGATATACAAAAAGCCTTCATCCTTCTTTACCGACCGTGCAGACCTCCATTTCGAGATGCATAAAATATGTTTTCTGATCTGAACCCTCTCTTGAGTACTTAGATGATTCGCTACTTGCCTATAAATTTTTCACAAATTTTTACTCTTTCTAAACGTGTTTAGCCTATTATTACTACGCTTTACTGTATTATAATTTGCCAAATGCAACATTTAGCCGAATATATAATAATACATATTTACCATTAATCCCTCAACCCCCAGGAGGCACTCGGGTGCCACAATAACAATTGATTTCAATTATGTTTGGAATAACTCACGATCGAGGGATTAAGTACCATTTATTCTAAATTTTTATTCGCACAAAGTTAAAACTTTATCAATATTTTGCTAGCAAATGGCCATAGGTACATGCATGCATGCTTGCAAAGAAGTAAGCATGCGCAAGTATGCATGCAAACAAGCAAGCATACATGCAAACAAGCAAGCATGCACGCAATCAAGCAAACATGCATGCAACCAAACAATCAGACTTCCGTGACGGCTTCGGCGCTGCGTGGCTCCGTCGGTCGGTCCCACGCTTGCTGATCGTCGTAGATGGTATACAAACACTTAGCACCGCAGCCCGCAGACCGCCTCGCCCCTCGCGCTTTTGAATTCCCGCTTGGGTTCGGTTTGTGAGCGATTCGTTTTTAGGGCTTTCATTATTAAGCGTAATGCCAAAAGATAGATGCGAATATATTTTAGTGCATACGATATTAGACATACTAAAATAAAGGTTTAAATTTTTAGACCAAACTATAATAGTGCGAAAACAACTGTTAGGCTAGACAATAATTATACCTTATAATAAGTTTAAGCCAATGCGGTTCGGCCAAATGAAATAAGGATTTTAAATTTTTGGCGATCCGAAGGGCACCCGATTTTTTTATCATTTGATATTTATTTTTGTTTACACTGTCCTTTTCAACATTATTACTGTTTAAACTGGTTGTGTAATCTAGTAATGCATTATATGTACTTTTAGAGTTGTACGCGACGATCATAGTAATATTTTAAACTATTAAAATATTACTATTGTTGGTTCTAGGAAACAAGCTGACCATGGGCTTTCTGAGGGGACTGTATGCGGACGAAAACACTTGTTGATTTCTTCAGAGTTTATTTTTCTTTTCTTGAAGGTGACCGTGAGAGCAGGGACAATTTTTACCTGATCACGTCCTATTTTTATTAACATTTCTTAAACTAGCCTAGCGTTTTTTTTTTTTTGACGGACCTATCACTGAAACCTCATATGGAAGGCTTTAATCAGTTAAACCGGGCAGAGTGTGGCGAGCGCTGAAGGCGCTCAGCCTAGGTCCGCCACGCTAGCGGTACGCCGGTGCAACCGAGGGTGAGGCTTCGCGAAGCGAAGCCTCAGGCTCGCTCGCACCGGGGCCCATACAAGCGGGCGTGTTCGAGCCAGTGTGGGGTGCTAAGGGCACCCTACCAAATGGCGAACTCACCAGTGGCACCTGTGAAAACGAGGAAGATAGAGAGACTTTTATTATCACGGTCGGGCTCCATTCTGGCGGGTCCGATCTGGGAGGGGGGATCGGACTGCGACCTCAAGGGCGCCTCTGTAGGCTTGGACCTCGGCTTGGGTCGCCGTCCGAGGGGGGGCAGGTGAGAAGCGGCCAGGCACATGATTGTGTCGGCCGAAATGAAAGGCGGGACCACGCACCCGCCTCCGACGGGTGCGGTGTGGAGAACTACTGTGTTGTGCAGTAATTGAAGTGCTTAAGGCGGTGTTGGCTGTTGTGACATACGCGGTGATCGGATCGTCGAGGTCGTTCAGCACGTGCCTGGGCCGACGGCGTCGGAAGGCGACATCCCTCTGGGGGGTGTAGGTGGCGGCTTCCGCTGTAAGCGGATTTGGTTTGTTGTCCTAAATAAAGAAAAAAGAAAAAAAAAAAAAAAAAGGGTGATTCACTGCCTTATCGGAAAAGCGTTGAGAGGCTTCTTTCATATAGAGGGCAATGGATTGGATCTGACAAAGCTTCTATATTTTCTATTCAACTAATCTATGACCGGAAACATTTTGTCCTTGTCACACTCGTGAATATGTATAACAATTACTTTCTCTTTCGCCATGGCATCCATATTGTATGATGTATTTTAAGTAAAGATATTAAAAATTGTTCTGATCAGTTAATAATCTTGATTACTTACATGTGATATGAGTTCCCTTGAGCTATATTTATTTTTTAACCATAGTTTGTAGAATTCCTAAAAAGGACACGATGGCGTTTTGTAATATTTACAATTACTCACAAAGATGTCACACTGTTTGCAACGCTTATCGCGGACTCCGGGCCAGAAGCACAATTAGGACGTTTTAGGGTCTTCATATTGTGCGCGCGCGTAACCTATCTACATATTACTTTTTAAACATCATTGATTGAAAGGCTACTTACTACGAGTAATACTTAAAATTATATATTTAAATATGTAGTCATTATTATAAATAATACATCATAAAAATTCCACCTTTGATTTGGTTGCAAACGACACTTTTCACTATATTTTTGTACAAAACCTTTATTTTAATTTAATTTTCATTGAATAGAAAACCATTCCCTTACTTAAAATGCTAAAAAAAAATGTAACAAGTTTTGTGTCGACAAAAACAAAGCATCATCATTTAGTCATGCACCTTATCAAAATTAGTAACAAGTCCATTCCATCGGTTATACATATTCTAAATAATATTTTTTTTTAACATGACACGAATGAACGAAAATAAAGTATCTAATAGATCTCGTTTACGTACTAATAAGTCCTGATGAAACAAACACCTTGCTTATGCATAATAATAAACGACAAATGGCTCTCTGGCGGTCGGAGGCGAGTAGCAACACCACAAGGCCATTAGTTTCAAACCAGTGCTGAACGGTAACCTTCACTGCATTTTGTACGTCTTAGTATCATCTTTTGTATCTCTCAGTATCAGTTTACTGCTTCTGGTAATAAAAATTTCTTCTTATGTATTATAGATAAGAAGAAATTTACAACGTGTTCCTTTTGATATCCCATAACTCTAGGGTATTAAACAGACCATGGTAAAGAATCAAATTGCATATGAGTTATTTTTCAATGATTAATTTTTTCATACAAAATTAATTCTAAAAAGTCACAACTGTTTATGTAAAACACCCTTACCTTGTTATGAATAAACTTTTGAATGAAAACGATTTATTCGTAGGTACCTGCTTATCAATGAAACACGTCAATGTTTTTTACAAGTTACGCTCTCCCGCTACTTTACTACTACACTTTAATGTAAGTTTGCCAACGTCTCGCAAAACTAAAGGACTCGCCATACTGGTTATATTTTTTAACAAAATTAACTAAAATTTATGTTATACGAGTACTTATTCGAAACTATTGATTTTTGAACCACATGTTCTAGGGTGTTTATATTATTTTTACCTATAAAACATAACCTTAGAGTTATGGGATATCAAAAGGAACTCGTTGTTTAAAAAATAAAGTCGTGTTAGCTACACCACTTAAAACTTGAGAACGGCTGGACCGATTATTATGATTTTTGTGTTTTTCTTTGTCGGGAGTAGGATAATAAATATTAAAAACGTTGGAAAGTGAAAAATTAAGAAAAGAGTTTTTCTAAATCACGCCATATTTGATGACAATGACATATAAGACGTCAAAGGCGATACGAAGTTCGCGGGGTCCGCTAGTTATTTATAAAAGTATGTCTCATCTTATAACGACAGCTTCGACTTTGTTTCTACTTATGCACACAAAGTAACATCAATAACAACTCATTATTATTACACTTTTGTTCTCGACTCACAACAGTTACTTCATTTTAAAATTTTGTCCTTTAGTCGTCGCCGGCCAGTATGTGAACGAAATCATAAAGTTCATATCCTGTAGAGTCGTACAATAAATCTACTTATATTTCTGATTGCAGATACAACCCACAAAAAAAATATCCTGTAAATTCCTATTCTCAGGATATAAGAATAATAATTATCTAGAGGGTATCTCAGTAAAAAAATAGGTCTACAAAATAGAAACCATGACAAATACCTTGTGTACAAGTAAAGGCTAATGATGTTTTTATGTATTCAGATAGATTAGGAGTTGGCTACGGTTCCTTATTAAATAATTATTTGAAATGTAATATTATAAATAATTGTATGCCAGATGCAAAATTTGATAAAATAATTGATTGCATACAAAATAGTAATTTAAATTCAAATTCAACACTCATTCTTATGGTGGGAAATAGTAAAAAAATTAGCAAATCAAATTTAATTAAAAATTGTACAATTTTGTCAAAAATTAATATAGAAAAAATTCTCCTCTGTGCCTTCCCCTTTTGTAAAAATAACAGTAACGATGACAATAACAGTATTCACATATTGAATACTTTACTATATAATATTTGTCAAAATAATGACAAATTTGTGTTTTTTGACACCAACAAATTTACAAAAAATTGTTGTGTTATGACTGGCAGCTCTATACACCTGCCTAACAAAATGAAAAAACAAATAGCAAGTTTGCTAGCTTACAATATTAACAGTTTTGTTATTAAAACAAAAACTTTTTGTAGTGAACCGATTAGTAAATGTACTAATCCAAGTATTTTTCCTTTGACATCCTCTGAGGCTTTAAACTAAGAGGGAAGACAAAAGCTAGGCCGAATATGTATTTTAATGTTGTTCATCAAAACATTCAAGGCCTGGCCGGCAAAGAGTTAGGTTTAGGATTATTTTTAAAAGATTTTAATGTTCATGTAATTTGCCTCACAGAACATTGGATAAAAAAACATGAACTAATGTTAAACATTGAAAATTATAAAGTCGGTAGTTCGCTCATAAGGGAGTCTGCATCTAGAGGAGGATCACTTATTCTTGTTAAAAATGAATTCAAATGTAAAGAACGCAAAGACATCGTGTCGCTTTCAGTTGAGCGAACTATTGAGCTAGCATGTGTTGAGCTGGAACAATTTATAATAATTAGCGTGTATAGCCCCCCCAAATCTAATTACCATATTTTTGAATCCACTATGGATGAGGCTCTGAGAAGGCTATCAAAATCGTGTAAAAAAGTAGTTGTATGCGGTGATTTCAACGTTAATATATTAGAAGACACACAAACGTCCACTCAATTTCTTAATCTCTTCAAGTCATATGATTTAATAAATCTTTTCAATGAACCTACCAGGGTAACGCCCACGTCGGCTACTTGCTTAGATAATATTTTTTGTAATGGTAAAGTGTTAAAAAAAAACATATTGAATTGTCTAACTTCAGACCATAGTGGACAGGAAGCATCATTTGAGCACCATCGTGTCCCAAACATAGTAGATTATGTGTATAGGCCGGTTACTATTAATAAAATAGACAGATTTAAAGCAAAAATTGAAAATGGTGTTAATTTACTAAAGCCTGGTAGTCAGAATGTTGATCAATTATATGAGGGCCTTTTTGGTTTGGTAAAAAATGAATTTGATAATCATTTTAAGCAGAAAAAAGTAAAAATCAACAAACAGAATTGTAAGTTTAATGAATGGGCTACACCTGGTATTTACAAAAGTAGAAAAACATTATATGATTTGTATAGTCTAAAAGCTGAATCTCAAAACCACAACATTATAGACCATGTTAAAAAATACTCCAAATTATTTAAAATAGTATGCGCCAAAGCAAAGTCAATTTATCTTCATAATTTAATTTCGGCTTCCAAAAATAAAGCGAAAACTACTTGGAATATTATAAATAAAGAAACATGTAGACTAAAACCAAGCAATCCTGCTTACTCTCTCAAATTAGGGGATAAGTTAATAAACACGAGCACAGAGGTTGCGAATACATTTGAGATTTTTTTTTCAAACATAGCTTCCTCCACTACTGAAGGGCTTGCTTCTTCCGCTGATCTAGCTGAATCCCTTCTCAAGTCGGCTGTCGATGAGTGCAAATTTTCATTTAATTTTAGACATATAAACCCTGATTTAATTATAAAAACTTTTAGAGAATTGAATATGAAAAAAACTGAAGATCTTTGGGGAATTTCCGTTCATATTATCAATACAATTATAAATTCAATAGCCCCTCATCTCGCAATAATTTTCAACAAATGTATTGATGATAGACAGTTTCCAACTTTAATGAAGTTTAGCAAAATTATTCCATTATTTAAATCCGGCGAGAAATGCGATCCCGCTAATTTTCGACCAATATCTATCTTGCCAGTACTAAGTAAAATATTTGAAAAAATTATGTTTAGTCAACTTTTATCGCACTTTAATTTGAATAAATTATTACATCACAATCAATATGGATTCAGGAAAGGTAGAAATACCACTGATGCGGGAGTAGCACTTCTAAAACACGTATTCGATGCTTGGGAGAGTAGGTTAGATGCTATAGGTGTTTTTTGTGACCTGTCAAAGGCATTTGATTGTGTGGACCATAAAACGTTAATTAAAAAACTCAGACATTATGGTGTTTCGAATGATTCGTTAGATTTAATTAACTCATATCTCACAGGTAGAACACAAAAAGTTTGCATTGATGGAACTGAGTCTTCAGGGTCGGCCCTTATCATGGGTGTCCCTCAGGGATCAGTATTAGGACCCTTGCTATTTTTAATATACATTAACGACCTTCCATATTATATGTATAATCTTTGTGAGATGGTATTGTTTGCAGATGACACTTCAATAATTTTTAAAATTAAGAGGGGCGAATTATCATTTGACGATGTTAACAATACCCTCTCTAAATTATTGCATTGGTTTGCTACGAATAATCTTTTGCTTAATGCAAGAAAAACAAAATGTGTTAAATTTACTTTGCCTAATGTAAGGTTTTCCGCCACAAATGTTATTGTAAAAGATGAGCCATTAGACACAGTAGACTCCTCTACCTTTTTAGGTATAACTGTAGACTCTCGACTGCAATGGGGTGCTCATATCAGGTCTCTGTCTGGAAGACTTAGTTCTGCTGCTTATGCTGTGCGAAAGATAAGACAATTGACTGATGTTGGAACGGCAAGATTAGTATATTTTAGCTACTTTCACAGTATAATGTCATACGGTATTTTGTTATGGGGCTCAGCGGCAGATATTGAGTCTATTTTTATATTGCAAAAACGTGCTGTGCGGGCTATTTACGGCCTTAGACCCCGTGACTCTCTAAGAGAGCTATTCAAAGAGATCAACATACTAACAGTTGCATCTCAATACATTTTCGAAAACATTATGTACGTCCGTAAAAACCTCGAATTTTTTGTCAAAAATAGTGACGTACACAATTTCAATACCCGAAATAAAGATAAACTTGCCGTTCCAGGATTCAGACTGCGAAAAGTAGGTAATTCGTTCATGGGAAATTGTATCCGTATTTTCAACAAATTACCACTATCAATTGCTGACCTCCCTGTACATAAATTCAAATCATATATCAAAGTTGTTTTAATGAAAAAGGGCTATTACACTATTAATGATTATATAAATGATAGGAACGTTTGGCTTTAAATTGTATCAGCTCGCACTGGCATATATCTTATGTAAACATGTTTATTTAAAAAGAGGCTGACAATAGTGACCGAGTTTCTTGCGCTGCTTCTTCTCGGCACTAGCCCACATTTGTCCCGAAGCAGTGGTAGGTTAAATATTGGGACGTGTAAAAGCGCCTCCAGGGGCCTATTTGCAGAAATAAAACTGATTTTAACTGATTTTAACTGATTTTAACCAACATGAACAATTGCCGTAAGGCGTAAAGTTGGAATATGCCCTTGTTGTAACTAATCGCGAGCAAGCTAGAGTTCAAATGTTTCGTTGTTACAGTGCGATATCGTGTGTAATAAATAGAGACCGGATTATATGCAACATAAAAAGCTTGTTATATATGCATGAAAAATGCTTGAAATATGCACGAAAATTGACAGAATATGCAAAATTAAATGATAAATTTTAGGAATCCCCAAAAAAAGAGAAAAGTAAGTATTCTTTTTTTTTATTTCAAAATCAACATACAATTAGTAAATTATTTTTAAATAGGCGATAATAGGTACAGTAACATTATACATTTTGATTTAAGCAATACTTTTTCAGAAATTGTTTGATGGTAGGATTGTTAATTTTATGCAGGGGAATATTGCTTGCAAGCAATGCTTCTCATAAATCCATGCTAAAATGGTTGTTTTGATTGCATTTAGAGCTAAATGTAGACGCGGTTATAAGTTGTTGTCGTGGACCTTTCTTTTGCAATCCTGCGATGTGAAGACTTGTTTTTATATGTTGGTCTTTTGAAATGTTTTTGTGCATGAAATATTTTTCTCGCAAACACGACAGTATAAAACATTTCCGTCGTATGTAAATATTCCAGGAAAGTCAGTTATCCACGAAGACACACTTTTTTTTCCGGAGGCATGGTACGCACCAAATTTTACACAAATAAATAAAAAAACTAAACTGCAGATCAATTAGCACGCACGTCAAGTATGAACACGAAACAATTTATATGCGTAAATAGGTGAAACGACTTTGTAGAAGGCGACCGCGACGTTCTTTTGTCTCTTTCATTTTATTATCGTAACTGTCAAAACAAAAGACCCGCGCGACTACAGTAGCAATCACTGAGTGAAAAATATTGTAAGTGTACCGATAATATGCATCATAACTAGATCTTAGGTAAAAAATGCTATTACCGCTGAGAAGGGCTAAAATATGCAAATGCATATGCGAATATGCAAATGCATATAATCTGGTCTCTAGTAAAATAAAAGGCTACGATGGAGGGTAGACAGATTTGTCTGCTCTTAACAACTACCCACCTGCAGATTCAACAGTTCTTCCATGATCATGGCGCTTGCTGCAGTGCCCAAATATCAGAAATTCATAATAAATAAGGTATATGGTATAAACCCCGAATCAAATAACTACAGCGAAAGTTTAAATTTACCCTTAATACTTTATTCACCTAGAATCATAAAAATCCCCAGACTAATCAAATTTTATTCCAAGCAATCGTATTATAACGGAACAATATACATAAATAAATTTCAAACAAACAATCATCTCAAGGGTTCGATGACGAGGCCGTTTTTTGGCCTCGTCCGCCAATAAATTGACCAGAAGGACATACTTATTAAATCTCATCTTACTTTATTTTTTTTTCTACCACAGGGTAAAACTAATATTCGCGTGTAAGATACAATGTAAATTTTTATCTCACGGTAAAGGTATTATTTTATTGTATTATTCTGCATTGCATTTGACAAGGTAAAAGCGTAATATGATTCTCAAAACGTAACAATGCAGAAAACGCAATTCTTCAATGAAATAAACTAGGTGCTCTTTGTGTTATAAGTCGAAGCCCTGACATTGAAAATAAAGGTCAGACTACATTGTTAGTTGTTTAAGCCTATTACAGTCCCGCGGCGCTGGAACAGTTTTACATTTACAAGCACTGCAATAGTACGAGTATAAACAATTTCAAGACAGAAAAAAAGACATTTTTTCTCAAAGCGTCACTGTTGGTGGGTTGTTTGTTTTCGATTTTTGATCGGGAATAAATATAGTAATAAGTCGTCCCTTTTGAGAGGCGATAGTGTGTTGGTATAATTATATATCCCATGTGGTGCAGTATTGAGAAGTTTTAATCAAAAACTTGAAGTGAAAGCGCGTTTGCAGAAGGGAACTAAGCAATATTTATGGAGACCCCGATTCAAGACCTAGATTTCCGTGATATTTATCGATCGAAATCATTGTGGTTGATTTTCCAGCACTATTAGGAAGAAATCTCTAATAGATAGCATAAAAAAATTCAATAAATCCAGCCGTGAGAGTGGGCCACCTATGTTGAACACAAAACTTATTAATCTATCGTGCCAGCCTAGGAATGTTTACATCTCTGAGTTTTTAATCGATAAAACCAGGCGGTTATTCTACATAGCAACAGAAAATGTAAAAAACAAAAAAAAAATTGCTGCATGGACTTCGTACGGGAAGTTGTATGTAAAAAAAGAAGAAGGGCATCCCCCGTCCGTGTCGGGAACGAGATGGAATTAAGTTATTAGAGTGACTATGCCATGTATACCATTTTATTTTAACTTGCATGTTTACTTTTTGTTTTTTACTTTACATTATTAATTTTAACTTATGCCTTTTTTATTAGATATAGTTTCGTGTCATTTTTTGTAATTTTGGATACTACATCTTTTTCATTACTACAACACAACAAGATGCATAAACTCCAAACAAAACACACATACTCAACAACAGATTTTATCATCAATATAAACATTTTAAATACTACCCTTATGTCTAGTCACAGACTGAAAACTTTGCCCGTGTATTGGTTAGATCCGAGTGTTTATCAGCGAATTATCTTAAATTCCCACAGGGCATGCGAACGATGCGACCTGTCTGTACCATATATAAATTGGTATACTGTGATGCATAACAATGATATTATAAACTCGGGTCTAGACTCTTTATCGATTTAGGTGTGATATTGATGATGCAATTAACCACTTAACACAAGGCAAGGGTACTGTTATCATTCTTTCACAAAATATCCGGAGCATTTCATGCAACTTGACAAGTTGCATGAAATGCAATTTTAGCACACTAGGTACTGTAAAGATCTAAAATAATGCCTGCGGTCTTGAAAATCCTGGAACGCATCATACCAATTCGTAAAATTTCTTGAATCTAACAAATTAATTTCATTCTCGCAGTTTGGCTTTCAGCAAGGTAAGTCCACAAACGATGCTGTACATGAGTTATTAAATTCTATCATTTCCGCATTAGACGGCAAAAATAAATGTCTTACAGTTTTCCTAGACCTGGCCAAGGCATTTGATTGGAATAGATTCGAGTGAGAGGCCTCCCTCTTAAATTATTCAAAGATTATCTCACAAATAGGAAACAACGAGTCAAAATTGGTCAGCAAGTGGGTGGAGAGCTTCCAGTAAGGTTTGGGGTTCTACAGGGAAGCATACTGGGACCGACCCTCTTCTTCTCCCTCTTTTTCTTGGTGTACATCCATTGATGTATTACCTGTGCCGACTTTGCCTAAATAACGGCAAAGTATACACCTTTGCAGATGATACGGCTCTTTTCTTTCATGGCAGGTACTGGGACGAGGTCTTTGATGTTGCGCAGGAGGGGTTCAATGTTGCCAGTGAATGGTTGCGGAATAATATCCTTGCACTCAACGTCTCGAAAACCAAGTACATAGCATTCGCTCCCAGAACACATCTTCTACCTTCAACGTCTCTACACATTACTGCGCATGAGTGTGCGTTGAATGGTCCCATCTGTTCATGTCCACATTTATAAGGCACTGCAAGGGTGATTTTCTTCTAGGTGTTATAAGAAGACCAGATGGGACTAAACGGCTAGGTTAAGTCTATGCCCGGCTTGCAGAAATTTATAAAGAACCTTGTCGACTGGCTACGGGATGTTGAATAATAACAATCAATAGTATTTACTAAATATATTTATTAAGTTGATGGCCAACTGTTATCACATTATGAGTAATTAATCTTAATAGATATACTACTATTAACTAGACAATCCACGTAGCTAAAGATATAGTATTTTAACCAATTAGTACTAGAGATATGACTCTCAACATAATTAATTCAGAGTGTGTATAATGGTTCGGGATTGAAATCAGTGCTATCCGTTCTGCATAATCTAAATAGCTCAGATATAAAGACTCGACTTTACAATATATTAACATTAAAATAGAACTATGGTTTCAAGTAGCTGCCCTCACAGGAAAAGAAAGAAGATGGTACCTTTAGACGTTGAATACTCATCCGGATCGGTCAGTGCATCACTTCAGAACATCCCTTGGAATCCCTGGTTAGGTCCTGAGCCTTCTTGTGGCTACTAAGCTCCCGGATGGAAGGCCATGTCAGTTCCCAAAAACAACCCAACGTTGAAAACCCAAAACTATATCGACTTCACAAGTCGTTCCATACAAATTCTATGTTCATCATCAGGAACAGAACCTCAAGTTAAATGTTGATAAGGAATAACAATCTTATCCAGATAGAATTAGATGAATATGAAAGAATGCAAATTAAAGTATAAATATGCAAATTAAAATATGCAAATTAAATATAAAAATATAGAATTTATAAAGATTAAAATAAAATATGAGAACTCAAATTTGGAATTGAAATATAAACCAATGTTTACTGAAGAATATTAAATCTAGAAATCTTTCAGAAACATATCCCTCGTCCACCAACAACATTATATAGAAACTCCTCTCATGTTGTTTTGCTATTACACTTTTAAATATAAGTTGTATTAGATGCCCTTGACATCTTTGGATTGTTATTAACAACCACTATAAAAATATATCCGCCATTTGGGTCGGCGATCCCAGGTCAAGTGTCCCAAAGAAAACCTAATCCTTCCTGTTATGACGTTCCGTTACGCGTTTTGATTCACTAAAGTAATCGATCATACAAATGACACTTAAATGGAAGGAATCTTAATAAATTAAGAAATAGCCCTTATTTCCTTTATTAGAAACGAACCAGAAAGAAAATTATTATATTAAATAGATATTCCAAACTTGGAATTGGGAAAAAAGGAACAATATGACCTAAATAACAATACGGCGCCGTAGCGACGAATCCAAGAACCATCAATAGATGTCGCTAGGCGTTCGAAAAACCCAATCAATTACAATGTTATTAAAGCTGCAAAAAAAAAATTGCTTGCGAAGAATTTGCGTCCTTACAATACCCTCCCCCCAAAGCTTCGAGCGCAGAGAGAAGGTGTGCTGCCCTCAGCACAACTTGACAATAGATAACAATAATCTCTTCCTAAAGAATGAAAAAAAAAACAAACCAACAATGTAACAACAATTCGGCCACCTATTACATAGCATTCAGAAACTATACTGAAACGAAGAAAAACAAGAAAAGAATCTAACAACATAAGTCACTCAATACCTTAAAAATAATCCAACCACCAGGACTGATGTAAACAAACTAAATCTCAAACTGTCCGGGCAAGAGTAATTTCCCCACACTATCATACAAATCATCTATCATGCTGCAGCTTTCAAAATGTAAGCATCAGTTTCTATTCACTGCCTGCCACCTCCTGACATACAATCCCCTTTGAAGTTGCTCCTGTAGTACCAGTGCAACTCTGTTCCCCTTTAAGTAGCCATTGATATACAATTCTACTCTAATATACTATTTGTCGTACCACAAAAAGACCTTAAGGGAAAAGAAAAAAAAATGTTGTAAGGTTACTAACCATTACGAATACATATGACACAATGACGCTACCCTGAGCAATCCTGGTCCAAAAAAATCTCGTGTGTTGCTCGGTCACTAAAGGACGTCAACGCCTGGGTCCACACGAGTCCATATGCATACTAGATGCAAAGGAAACAAAACAAATTTGACTATTTGCCAAATACAACAAGTGTCGCTAGTCATAATTAAAGACGTCATCGCAACAACCACACAAAAAAAACACAACAGAGTATATAAAGGTCAATAAAAGTAGCTAAACGTACGAACAACCTAACTCAACAACTGTATCGACTTCACAAGTCGTTCCATACAAATTCTATGTTCATCATCAGGAACAGAACCTCAAGTTAAATGTTGATAAGGAATAACAATCTTATCCAGATAGAATTAGATAACATCAAATACCTCGGCGTTGTCCTGGACCAATGTCTCACATTCAAGCCACATATTGAAGTGCTTGTTACTAAGCTGCGCAAACTCATTTCTGTAGTCAGGACGCCGACCGACACACTATAAGAATGGTCTATTACGCCTTGCCAATCACTGGGGCGGAGTTGCCAGAACTTACATAATCCAGGCAGAGAGAGCGCAACGTGCAATACTTAAAGTTGTAGCCGGTCTGCCCTTCAGATTTCCTACTGTAGATCTATACAGAAAGAGGGAAGTACTCACTCTCAGACAATCATTTGTGCTAAACACAGTTTTGAAAAAACATCAGCAGTTAGAGTTCGACCCCGGTCTTATGAAAAATAAACGGCGAAAGGGCTCTGTGTGTCAAACCTCGAAATAAGGGACTTAGGAAATTTTCTGCATAATAAAATCAATACCAAACTAAATAACTTCATAATTCACTTCAGCCAGGAAAATTTGTTACATTTTCTATTGATTAATAAAGATAATTCTATAATTTATTCATTACAATAATAATAATAATTATCACGGTAACTAGCTGTTGCGCGTGACGTTGTACACGTTGTACACAATTTTAATAAAAGTTTCTGAGTCATCATCATCAATGTCTGGTTATTATTACTGAGATTCATCGTAGCCTAGCAGACGTTTTCTAATACGTTAATTTAATCGATTAGTTACTTCCAACTTTTGCATTATTTTACTTCTTAATGATTTTAAAAACTGTTCTTTAAGCAAAAGAATTGCTAGAGAGAATTAAAATTACAGTTCCTTTAAAAAAGTCTACTCAAGCCAAA
This sequence comes from Anania crocealis, assembly GCA_949315895.1. Classification (NCBI taxonomy): domain Eukaryota; kingdom Metazoa; phylum Arthropoda; class Insecta; order Lepidoptera; family Crambidae; genus Anania; species Anania crocealis. The sequence goes on along the minus strand of OX438879.1, from coordinate 38,436,530 downwards.
TGTATGAGTAGCTCAATAGTTAGAGCCTTCGCCCGTAGGCGGAAGGTTGTGGGTTTGACCCCAGTCTAAGGCAGACAGATTTTTTTATTCAAAGAATTGTATGCTCTTATATTTTCCTGTCGTATTTTACTAACACACGTTACAAGCTAACTGTATTTTAAGTGAATATCACACGAATGGGTGATTCACGGAAATCTATGCGATCGCTTATCAATAAAACATGGTTTGTGCTAAATTGCGCTCGCCACAGGAATCACGCGTCGTTTATTTCAGTCTCCTGTAATAGTAACTATAATATCTTAAAGAGTTCTTAAGTTATGTATATCTACAATCTATACTGAAGTATGATTGCAAAATATATTTGTAAAGTACGAATAAGCATTAACCTAAAATTGGGACACACGCGTAGCGCGTTAAGCAATAGGTTTATATTGCTGACTTATTACTAAGCATCAATGTATCTTTTCATTGTATATTGATTGACATTCAATAAACTACCACATACGAAACATGTCGCTTTTCCTTTAACTCAAAGCCTCGTAAATACATATTACTTCATGGCGACCCTTGCCAACCGAACGTGATAATTTGGTTTATGAAAACAAAGAATCTTACCACATGGACCATCAAGTTGGAACTTCGAAAACTATACTAGCAGCAATCTTCGTTGCGGTTCTATTCGTCTCCGTCCTACTGTTCATCGCACTACTTATGAAGACGAAACAATAACATGGGATCTCCACAAAGCAAAGAAGAAGTCATCATTGCACAGACGGCCAGCGGCGATGCCCAAGCTACACAGAAAATTGCAAGCCAGCTTAGTACGACTGATATTCTGATGTCCGTCATTTTGCTCCTGATCGTACTCGTCATTATTTACGTCTGCATTAGAAAGATTTGGAACAGAATCATTAACAGACTAAGAAGAGAGTTCAACAGCGCAGTTCTGAGAAATACTGTATCTTCCGTGGAACTGGCAACTTCGGCGGCTCAACCATCTACTTAAACCAGGAGGTGTCCAGGGTATAAACCCGGCCCATTGTACGAGGGGCAAGGGAATACCCAGCCCGATCTACGGTCAGCGGTTTCAAGCGGTCCAGGAATCCAGCCTGTCTTCGATGTCCCGCCCGACCGCCCGAGGAGTATGAGAAGCCCACCCTACGCCAGTCGACCAATCGTGCAGAGATGTGAAATGGTTAAATGAAACGCTATAATGCTGTTAGTTACTTTATAAATAATTTGTTAATATGTATAATAGGAATAAACTTTTCTAATTATTCTTTTTAGATAATGTCAAATATTATAAGCGATATTAATGAGTTACATGCAAAATTTTTGTACATTAAGGAATATTTAATTAAATTGGGACCAAATAGACGACAGAAACAATTAGGTATTGCAAAATTTAACGAAGCGAAACTTGAGTACGCGAAATTAGAGTATATTTTGTCTCAGGTACATGTTTTAGTTGAGAAGTCTGAAATATCTACTAAAGATATTACTTTAATTAATAAGATAGTGAATGACATACAGATCATATATAGTAAAATTATTTCCTTAGAGAGTTCAAGTTCAGCTAGTATTACAAAAATGGCAGAAAAAGATAACTTCAATTTAAAGACGGCTATCGCACTTTTGCCGGTAATGACTGGTCAAGAACACGTCACTACGTCTCTTATTGATTCTATACAATTGTACAGCTCTATGATTAGTGATGCTACTCATAATCAATTAATTGATTTTGTGCTAAAAACTAGGCTTTCTTCTAGCGCAAAATTACGTTTAAAGAGCAGTTATTCAACTATTACAGATTTAATTAAAGACATGAATACTTATTTGATACAAAAAAAATCTGCTGTTGCCATCCAACACAAATTGCAAATGTGTCGTCAAGGTCATAGGTCAATCGAATCATTCGGTTCGGAGCTAGAACAACTTTTTGTAAATTTAACGATAGCACAAGCGGACGACGACGCTACTAAATTCGAAGTATTGCGCCCCATTAATGAAAAAGTCGCTATCAAACGTTTTTCAGATGGATTAGTCAATCAGAAACTTAGCACTATCATAGCGCGTCAGTTCGATTCTTTACCCGAGGCTATAAGAACTGCACTAGATGAGCAGTCAATGTGTACTAGACACGAAGAAGTTATGAACGTCAGAAAATATTTTCCTCGTAACTTTTCTCGAACACCTAATAATTATTCACGTCACCCTAGTAATTATGTGAATAAATATAGTTACCATAACAGATTTAACACGAACAATAGGTTTGGTGCCGGTAACACGAAACCTCAAGGTAAATTTATGTCACGAGACTCCCGTGACGCGCCTGGGACGTCACCACGTCCACGCGGCCGGCCGAGCCCGCGCCCGCCGCGCTCAGCTGTTCCTTTCCATCGAATCCAGCACACTAGCCACGACCATTCGAGTAATAACGAGTCACAAACTCATTCTAAGACACAAAATGATAATAGCTTAGATTTTTTTCGTCCCTACTGAAAACTTTGTTTTAAACTACAATAATAGTAGTACCGTAACTTTTAATGTTAGTAATAGTAGTGTTGATCTTTTAGTTGATAGCGGAGCAAGCCTGTGTGTTTTAAAGCACGAATGGTTAAGCAATTATCCGGAATTATTGAATTTACTTACGTTTGAAAAGTTAGTTATAAAAGGAGTTAGCGGTAAACTAGTATCTGAAGGCTATATTTACTTAGATTTGTCTTATAATGGTTTAGTTTTTAGAGAAAAAATGTATGTTTTTAAAAATATGTCGTGTTCCGCAAGTGGCATTTTAGGCGATAACTTTTTAAAACGTTATCAAGCAGTAATTAACTATAAAGAAAATATTTTAGTTTTAACTCAAAGTAACAACTATGTTTCTATACCTATATTAAGTCATTTAAGACATTTGATACCGCCACGATGTGAGGTAATAAGATATATACCTACGTTGTTTGGCGACGATTGTGTTTGTCTATCTAAAGAAATACAAAAAGGAGTTTTTATAGGAAGTTTAATAGCGAAACCTCATAATGGTCGCATACCAGTGAGAATTTTAAACACAACTGATAAGGAAGTTGATCTAGATCTCACCGATTTAGAAACTTTCTCACTAAACGATTTTGAAGTTTGTAATTTTGACAAAGAGGAAATATCTGTCTCTCGCGTAAAAACATTATTCGAATTATTAAACTTATCAGAACTTTATTTAGAAGAAAGACGAAGCATTGAAGGTATATGCGCCAAGTACGCGGATGTTTTCCATCTGCCCGGCGACAAACTATCTTGTACAAACTTGATGACTCATACCATAACTTTAAAACCTAATGTTTCACCAGTTTATGTCAAGCCACATCGATTACCATATGCATTAAGAAAAGAAGTTAAAAAACAAATCGATATTATGCTCGAAAATGATATAATCGAAGAGGCCACGTCAGAGTGGTCTAGTCCCGTTTTGCTTGTACCGAAAAAGGCAGATAGATCTAACGAAAAACAATGGCGATTAGTTATTGACTACAGGCAATTAAATAATCGTATAATGGACGACAAGTTCCCTTTGCCTAATATTACCGACATCTTAGATTCTCTCGCAAATAATATTTATTTTTCCAAATTAGACCTTTCGCAAAGTTATTACCAGTTATCTCTTAGCGATAATTCTCGTAAATATACCGCATTCAGCGTAAACAAAATGAATCAATTATCTTTAGACAACGACTCCCGTAAGTTAACTGCTTTCACCACAGATGCAAAAATGTACCAAATGAAACGCTGTCCAATGGGACTTAAGACATCTGCAAGCGTCTTTTCGCGCCTTATGACTATTGCTATGTCAGGTCTAAATTATAAAAAAGCTTTTATTTATTTGGATGATTGCGTAATTTTCGGTAAATCTATAGAAAACCACAATAAAAATTTAATTAGTGTTCTCGAACGATTTAGAAAAGTAAACTTGAAATTGAACCCCATGAAATGCGAATTTTTACGTACTGAAATAATATATTTAGGACACAAAATAACTTCTAATGGCATTTTACCTGATGACAATAAAATTGCAACCATGCAAAACTATCCAGTGCCAATGAACTGTGACGATGTCAATCGTTTTGTTGCGTTTGCAAATTACTACAGACGATTCATACCGAACTTTGCAAACATTGTTTATCCTTTAAATAAATTACGAAAAAAGAATGTACAGTTTGAATGGTCATCAGAGTGTCAAAAAGCATTTCAAAAGTTAAAATCAGCCTTAGTTCAACCACCAATTTTATCTTATCCCGATTTTTCAGATAATAACATCTTTCGGCTACAAACAGACGCATGTAAAACAGGTTTAGGTGCAGTTTTATCTAACATGAACGGCCAAGTAGTCGCTTACGCGAGTAGAAACTTGAAACCTGCCGAAACGAGATACCCTATAATAGAATTGGAACTTTTAGCGATTGTTTGGGCAGTAAGACATTTTCGCCCTTATCTATATGGACGAAAATTCAAAATTTTATCTGATCACAAACCATTAATTTATTTATTTAACTTAAAAGATCCAACAAGTAGACTGACAAAATTTAGATTATTTTTAGAAGAGTATGATTTTGAAATAGAGTATGTTCCGGGACGAAACAATGCAGCTGCAGACGCATTGAGTCGTTTACCTGTAACGTCCACTACTTTAAAATCATTACAAGATAATGTAGTATCAGTTCTAACTAGGGCACAAACTAAAAAAATTTCAACGCCTACTGACTTTTCCTCAGAGAGCTCCACCAGCAACAGGTCTGATCAACCTATTGCCGTAGAAGTTCTTAAGAAACCCGATAACGTCATCGAATTAAGTTTTAATCAAATAAAATATGAAAAATATGTACATTTTAAAGATAGCATTATTTCTAACGCGGGTTGTTATGTCTTTGTACCATCGCAATCAGCGATTTATCTGAGTACCCGATCGTCATCTACCACAGAGGTGTTAGCGAGGGACTTAGAGTCATTATGTCAAAAAATAGGCATACATGAGGTACTTATTATAAAAGAAAAGTGCAATGAGAGTAAAATTAAAAGTTTAGTACAAGCAGTAAAAAAGCTTAACTCCGTAACCCCGCGATTTCTCATAACAAAAAATGTAATAAGAATAAATGACTGTGAGCAAAAAAGAGTAATATTAAACGATTTTCATCTACTACCTACTAGTGGACATGCAGGAGTTAATACGATGTTGAACAACATAAAGCAATATTATTTTTGGCCAGGCTTAAGTAATGACGTAAATCAGTTTGTTAAAAATTGTCAACAATGTCAATATCATAAGCATAGTAACAAACATATCAAACAACCGTTAACCATAACATCCACAGCTCACTGCTCTTTCGAAAAAATAAGTTTAGATATCATGGGTCCACTCGATGTTGACGATTTTAATAATAAATACGTGTTGACATTACAATGCGATTTAACTAAATTCGTAGAAGCATACCCATTAACCAGTAAAGACTCGGTTACAGTTGCTCAATCTTTTACAAATAATTTCTTGTTACGATATGGTATCCCCAAAGAAATATTGACTGACCAGGGAACCGAATTTATGTCTTCAGTAATGTCTGAAATATGTTCTCTATTACATATTAAAAAGTTAAACTCGACAGCCTACCATCATGAAACTGTAGGAGCTTTAGAAAACACCCATAAGACTCTAGGAGCTTTTCTTAGAATCCAGTGTAATAACAACAAAAATAACTGGAGCACTTGGATTCCCTATTGGTGTTTCTCTTTTAATACCACAGTGCATACCGAGACAAAATATACGCCTTTTGAGTTAGTATTTGGAAAAGTTTGTAATCTTCCAAATAACTTACAATCGGAAGTCGATCCTTTATATAACTACGATAGTTACCCAAGAGAACTCAAGTATCGTTTACAACAAGCGCAATTCGATGCACGAAAAAATTTAATTAAAGCTAAAGAAAAAAGAAAATGTTTTTACGATACAACTAGTAACCCTATTGTCTATAAGGAAGGCGATTTAATATTATTAAAGAATCAAGTAGGAAATAAATTAGATAGGATATACAATGGTCCTTATAAAGTATTAAGAGATATGACGTCAAATGTAGAAAATCTGAAAGAAAAAAAGATATTATTGTGCACAAAAATAATACGAAACTGTTTAATCAATAACTATTTAAATTAGACACCTACTTAGATTAGTACCTACTTAATATGCAACTTAACACTTAATGTAATTGATATGTTTAAGTATAAAATGTGAAGCTTCCATTTTAAATGTCTATTTTTTTTTTAAAATCAATATGTATACGTTTAATCAAAGTTTAAGAATAAAATAATTATTATGTTATTATAACAATGTTTAAGTTTAATTAGTTAAGTTTGTTTATAAAGTTTAGTTGCTTAATGTTACGAGTCTGTTCCTTTTGCAGGGAGGGGATGATCCTTCCACTTTTTCAGGGGAGTTGAAGTATGATTGCAAAATATATTTGTAAAGTACGAATAAGCATTAACCTAAAATTGGGACACACGCGTAGCGCGTTAAGCAATAGGTTTATATTGCTGACTTATTACTAAGCATCAATGTATCTTTTAATTGTATATTGATTGACATTCAATAAACTACCACATACGAAACATGTCGCTTTTCCTTTAACTCAAAGCCTCGTAAATACATATTACTTCAATACAAATAAAAGAAATAGAAGTGTATTTTTGTAATTTTAAACTAAAAGATTTTTACTAAATGCGTACAAAAGTATATAAGGTACTTATATCTAAAAATCTATTTTTTAAAATTTTATTTGTCTGTCTGTCTGGTATATCTGTTTATTTATTTCGGCTAATCTCTGAAACCAATCTAACGGGACTTTCACTCGCAGATAGTTTATGTTATAAGGAGTAACTTAGGCTAATTTCACTTTAGAAATTGTATTACATTAATTATTAAAAAAAAGGGTGAGACTTGCATAGCATCCTAATCTACCATGATATTGTACTAATAGTTGACCACAAATTTCCAATTAATATGTTGTGCCATCAGTTTGTCTATTAATCATTACCGACATTCAGGCAATTTCCCGTTCATTGCAGTGCCTGATTTTTCGTTTTCACTGTACCCATACTTTTTTCTATTAGCAAAAATGAAATCGAGTAGAGATGGGATTTTTTGTTAGGTAATTTTAAATCGGGTAGAATTGGGACGAAGCCCGTTGGTATACGAGTAGCAATCCACTGACAGAAAAGTCAGATACCAAACAAAGATTTATTTAGTAAAATATATTTTGTATATTCCTACCGTACTAAAGCAATAAATATAACATTGATTAGAAAATGTCCAATCAAAATGGTTACTTGCTAAGTTTATACATTATTGTTATTCACCGAAACAAGCCAATAAGGAGTAAAATGCGAAATACATTTTTTCCATATAATATAGGTATTACCGTTTGACTTATTATTCTCGTAAAACGAATATGTCTAACAACATACATAACGTGTGAATACTAACTTTTAACACGGTAAAAAACATTTGCAAGTAAGATCGGAAATTATCTGTCAGCGCCGGCAATGAAATTGTGCGCGGCACTTTGTGGCTTGATTAATGGACTATCCGAGCGAGTTCTGAAGCACCGCACATCAGACGCGGTTGTGGCGCAGAATAGATTAGTACCTACTGCTGCACTTTTTTTTAGTTTCAACAATAACATCGTTGAAAGTAAAATTGTTTGAATAAAAATTTTGGTGGGATTACTCAGCTACTTTTGAAACTGTTTAGGACGACAAGTAGTACTATTATTATGAGAAGTGACGAAAAATTTTATGTATTTAGTGTTACTTACCTTTGGCAAAGAGTTTATCACTGTCCGCTGTTCCCGTTGTGTTTTCACTAATTCGAATTTTGAACTGCGCGCGTTCGGTGGCCAGTGCTTCCTTAATCGAATGGTCGCGTCAATTTAAAAAAGATTGGAAGTGGCCTGAACCATAGATATACTACGTTTATGGCCTGAACACTGTTTTTGCTTGAAAACCGTTTTAAATATTACATTGCAACAAAATTAAGTTTAACTAATTTTCTGAATTAGTCAATATATAACTTATAATGTCATGGACTTGTTCATTCTGTGCTGGAGCAGGTACCTAGGCCGGTGTAAACAATTGGAAATAATAGGAAAAATATTCTTTAATTTCATATACAATGACAAAACGCAAATCAAACGAATGTCAGTCTCGTCATTGTGACATTTCATTGTTGCCAGATTAAAAACGATAATTATCACTAGAAAATAATAACATTATCATCTCCTTGAATACATTTTTTACCTACTTATACCTACAATCTTTCGCATTTCTATGCAAGGAATTATATTTTCAATTTACAGTAGCAATTTATTGGCTTAGAGAACAGTTGTAAAAACATTAAATAAGCTGTTTCATCTTTACCTATTGTTAAAATATTTGTATAAATATTTTACAAACATTTGGGTTATTATACGAGAGTTGTCGCAACTTAGACAGTTAAAAAATATAGAATTTAAATCAGCTGTTTTTGTGACTGGCAACCTTGCATACCGGATAATACATTTGGAATGAGGATGCTGTGGGTATCAGTTTCATGCTTTATTAGAATTTTTACATTTCTTGAACAGATAATTTATATTTTACGACAAGCTCCAAAAAAATTCATTATGAATTTTAGATATTAACTGGTTCTTGTAACAGTCAGGCCCAAGTCTGTCTATTACCTTTGTACGGAACTTCACATTCGTCCGGTTTTATAATAATGTGAGTTACTCTACTCCTCTTACTACACTCCTACCTCTGGATGACTCGCTGGGCGAACAGCGCGCCTTCCTAGACCCTTGTGTTAGGCGACTGGTGCCCCCGCACCTGCCGCCTGGGACCCTGGCGGGGCCTACCGCCCCGCCTACTCCGACGGAGGCGGAAAGAGTGCGGATCCCGCTCTCTCTCCCTCTCGGCGGCCTCCTTCTGCGACATGACGTCATCGCAGAAGGCGGCCACTGCCTCCCAAGCCTGCTCGCTGCGGATCATCTCCGACATGATGGCCGGCAGCGAGAGGACTCCTCCTCCCAGGGCCGTGGAAAGGACCGACCGCGGCCCACTCCACGCGGGGCACTCCACCAGAGTGTGGTGCGCAGTATCTTCTGCGCAACCACAGTGGTGGCATCCCTGGGTCGGCTCCTTCGCGGTGACACAGATATCTCCCGAAGCATCCATGCCCCGAGAGAATCTGCATCATCCGGAAGGAGAGCGACCCATGCCGCCTCTCGATCCACCTCTTGCGAACAAGCAACCATAACTCAACTCTGTGTAGGATTTAAAAATAAGTAATATCAATGGGAGCAAAAGGAATATTTATAAAATATTGATGTAAATAAACATAAGAACATACCTATCTAGAAATATAAAACCAAATATATATTTTTTGTGTACCTAATTAGTTTTAGGTTACAAGTAATTCTGTTTAACAGATGGCTGATCGTATTTCTTTCGTAGTTGTTCTAATTGGTTATTATATGGACTAAGTCTAACTTATCAATAACAATGGAAAAGTTTGTGTAAGCATTTTGTTTAGAGCAAAATACAATGATAGCTATATCCGTTCGTCACCCTAATAATCGTAATTTGATTCCTGTTAGATTCAAACTCCGATAACGTATAAAAGATATCTGGATTTTGTTTTCTGATATCATCGAGTCATTAACTAAATAAGACTCCATAGATAGTCAACAAGGAATCCTGATAGTTTCGCCATATCCTTCTGTTGGTGTGTCTATATGTATTAATGTCTGTCCGTCAATCTACTACTTAGCTATTTCCGCTATCCTCGATTTTTATTGGTCATTTAAGTACTAAGGGCTTGGGAAAGGATCCAATATGCTTCTCTTAATCTTTGATATGTCAAAATACACATAAAAGTATTTTATGACATTTTGCCGCATTATCACATATCACTTAGACGTAATAAAGAAACTTGTAAACACAAGCCAGTTTCAATGTCATGTTCATTGGATTACAGTAAATACCTGGGTACCCAGTAAATACTTAGGCAAATGAAAAAGAGAAATCAAATTCGGATTGCAAATGCATGCAATGGTTTTTTTTTTTTCATTAATACCAACCAGTCCTTAGAGCTGTTAGCTCTTTGCAGATAAACAAATTGTTTGTCGTTTGTTCGTCGAATGTACGTCGTTGATAATTAATAGACCTATTCTGAACTCAGAGTTGAAGTTAGGACTGTGCCCTGTTATAGGAAGTATTAATCCCTACAAAGGTAAACCCCAACAAATCAAATATTAAACAATCTAACGGCAAGACAAACTTTACATAAAACAAAATTGTACGTTTTCCATAATAGTGTATTGCCCAGGTACTTTTAGGTCATCAACATTTCAGAAACCGATAAGGTTGACCCAAAAACAATGACAAGATTTAATTATACATGGTGTACCAAGATTATAGAGATATTTTTTAAATTTACGCTAACACTTTACATTGAAATGAAAAATATATTGACGTATTATCTCGCGCTTTTTAGGGCTTACATAAAATTTAGATCTATCCCGACGTTTCGAACACTTAACGGCGTTCCTAGTCACGGTGAGGTATTATTCGACTTAAATAAGGTAATTTAAAACACTACCTGCTCTAATTTTATATGGGCTAAGGAAGATAAAAATAGGAAGATACCAAATAATATATTCTATTTTTATTGCGTGTTATGTGTTGATGCAGTTATTAAAAAATAAAAAATATTTTGTATTCTTTAATATTCTATATTTAAAACCAAAAAAAAGTGCGGAAAATACTATTCCGTTACAAAGTTTAAAAAGCTCAAGTATTCATAAATGACATACACAAATTACATCATTTTGACTAAATTACTTAATCAGAAATTATGATAAGTATGGGATGGGACACGCGGAACTTCAAGGAAAAGCTATCAATGTTTTGGTTCCAAATTTAAACTAATAATTAGACAAAAGAGTTTCATAAATATGATACATATTCGATTTATTATACAAACCCTGTAAAGCAGCTTTTCTATGCCCTTGTACACCCTGTATATTGAGTACGTAATAACACATTAGTAAAGTTATTGTTAAACTTAATGGGCATAAAATCGGAGGTACAACAAACTTAGCTTAGAACATAATTAATTGTTCGTCGTGTACGGGCCGGGGTCAGGTCGTTCATAGTTCGAAGCGAATGTGTAACGACCCGTCAATCACCGCGTTTTGGCCCGATAGGGAATTGATCGAAGACTTATTTGAACGATAACGAAAATTTCACACCTCGCCCATTTATGTATATTTGTGTCAGTTTATATCAAACACAAAAATATTTTTTTACGAATCTGGAGTAAAATGTTATCTACATTTAATTTTATCTTCATTTCTTTGGTTTACTGTATCACAGAGCAAACGCAGCTAGGTATTTTTGTCCAATAATTAAAAAATCACTTCAGGATACTGTAAGTAAACTAAAATAATTTTGTTGTTATATATTGGACCAGCGTACTTACTACAGTTTTTTTCATCCATTCATCACTAGCCTATCGCAGTCCACTGCTGGACATAGACCTCTCCAAATGCACGCCACTTAGGTCGATCCGCGGCTTCCGGAAAATGTTAATTAATTTGTTTGCAAAGTTTTTGACTTCACGGAATTTGAATGACCTACCATCATAGAATTAAGAGGTATCAATTGAATAACCCAGTTTGAAAATATTATGACACAACAGCATCACATGAGTAAAAATCCCTACAGAGTACAAGCTTCCTGACTTTTAAACTATTCTGATAGGGCTGACACCTGTTGCAAGTCAAAAAAATAGGTAGAAAAATTAAATACGGTAAGTACCTACCTACATACTAAAAAGTGTATTTCAAAAGGTATATAATATAAGGTTTAGTGTAATTTGACAATACTAAAGTTAAATTAGTTTATGAGTGGCTAACCCTAAATAATTTATTTTTCTTCAAATATTTCTTATTTCTTTATAACGTGTGTTACAGTCTAAATCTAATACCTACAGTTTCTTTAAATAAGTGATCGGAAAATATTCGCATGGCATGTCAAAAGATAATTAATTTATAATTTTATTCTTATACTTATCACATTATTAAAATAATCTTGGTACTTACGTTTTTTTTTCATTTCACCAAAAAAATAACATAATTATCTGGACCTGGCAGTATTTTAAGGAACCCAGCCTGTAGATATGTTACCTGCATTAAAGCCTTTACGATGAATAAATAAGGAATCATTGCTTATATTTAAGGCATTTTCCGATTTCTTGCACTTGTGTCGATCCAGACATTTCCTATACAATTATCATGCAACAAACCATAGCAGTGCGTAACTGACCCTTTGTTTATTTAACACCAATTTTCCTAAATCAATATTATATAAATAATTGAATCATAGAAATAGTACAATCACAATTCGTCAGCCAAATCACTTAAATAAATGTCGTCTAATGCGCGCGACGTGCAGGCGGCAGCCCTGTCATTTATACCGCAACTGAATCGGCGAAAACCAGTTCTTACCCCGGCGACGCGTCGGTGAACGCGTCTGTGAGATGTCACGCGCATATCGCCGCGCTATGTGTGAGTGGAACAACAGCGGGCCGCTTATAGGTAGCTTGTATACTGGTGGGAATATTTATTCATGTGACAGCATGCTGTATTTTAATATCAGTACATAAACTTGAAAAATTTTGTCTCAGGCGGGACTCGAACCCGCATCTCCTCGCATGCCGAATATGTCATAGACATCCTCGGCATGCGAGGAGATGCGGGTTCGAGTCCCGCCTGAGACAAAATTTTTTAAGTTTATATACTGATATTATAAGTGCAACTAAGTTGCTAAATTATCAAATAAAGTATATAAATAGCTGTTTCATCTTAACTGACTGTCAAACATCTGCAAAGATGTTTCTTTCGGGTGTTAAGGGTGCAAACTCCTAACATTTGATGAAACAACGCTGGCTCACAGCGTAAGAATATGCTTGAAAAAATCGCGCCGTGTCGCAGTGTCTCGGTGGCCTAATGGTATGGCGCCCGCCCGGCATGCGAGGAGATGCGGGTTCGAGTCCCGCCTGAAACAAAATTTTTCAAGTTTATATACTCATATTATAAGTGCAATTAAGTTGCTAAAATATCAAATAAAGTATGCTGTATTTTGTTAAATATGTGTAAAATAAAATAACTTAACACTTCATTATCTTTATACGATACTTATCGATTGATATACTGATTGATAAACATTAAAAATATAAATAATAATTATTAACAAATAAAATGGACTTTTAACAAGAAATACAATTCTTAAAATTGATTTAAATAGGCAATGTCATCAAAAACTTTTGATTTTACAAAATGTCAAAGCATAAACATCAAAATAAAATATATTTTTATGTATCATAACATCATAAATACTTATCAGTCAGTCAAATCAGTGTAGGTACCAATTTCTATTAGCGATGTTTTATCTTATTCGAAAGGGTTAGTGCGAAAATTTGAAAAAAAGAAATATTCTGGAAAGCTAAAGAATTATTAATATAAAAAACCTATTTTATTATTAAAAATGGGACCTATAAAAATATTAAATTAATCTAAGTCGGTGCCAAAAAACAAATCACCGTCAATCATCACGCATTAACTCAGAATTAGTGTGACTTATTAATTACAAGCTTTTTTAGTCAGTTATATTTGAGAATAATAATAGGTATTCTATGAAAGCATCTTACGTGAACAGCTGTTTAAAAGTATGCTAATTGATTGGTCAGTCGATAATTAATGGGGTTGTTGTTATACGATTGAAGCGATCCGGCATCGTAAATTAAGCCATCGCTGTGAAAGCTGCGAAATTTTACCGACTGTGTTTTGGGTACTCCACGGTAACCGCACTTCCAAGTGAGTAAATGCAATAGCCAGTTAGGTAGACTTTGGTTTTCGAGTCACAAAGAAAGACAGATTTTATAATAGTACTCTTTTAAGTTTTGATAATTATCTTCAAATATATATATTAAGATGATAAATTCATTTTTGTTATATCAATGTTAGAGATTTATTTATTTCAATGTTAGATAGTAAACATGTTTTATATACATTTACGTAAAATGTTTTAAACCTAGAAAAGTTTTTCTTTTATCTTTTACACAACAATTTGTATTCTACACAAAGCCAAACGTTCGTCTAGTACTAACAGTCAATCAACCTTCCACCAAATGGTAAGTTACATTTGTGCAGTAATTTTTCTAGCTAAATAATAGAAAACATTAATGAAATAAGAACAAACGGCAGCACAGGCTATATAAGCACGAAGGCATCTTATGCAGTTGTAATAGGTGCGATCTCAGGCAGGCGAAGTTATGTGCTGTCTGCTCGATCCATCTAAAGCTTCTTCTTAACCGTAGATTTAAGTATGTAGTCAAGAGCAAGCCCATTGATTATAAAAAGAAAAAAATCCAAAAACATAATAACAGAATAAAAAAAGACATTCTCTGATGAAAAACCAAATGACGTTCATACGGCAGAGTGGTCTAATAATAATTTCTCACTATTTGATTCAATAACAAAATAAACAAGCCACATCTTCTAATAAAAATCAATAAAAAAGAACATATATTCTAAATAACTTTCTTTGTTAATTTAAAAAATAATACTGTAAATGACTTATGAACTAGCCGTAATAAATCAACAATTTAAGAGCAATTAAAATTAATTCACATTGAAATAATTAGGAACTATGATCATATTAAAACATACAATTTTCATTAAATCGACTAAGTATAATCAGGAATGAACTTTTTACATCTGTTATTATTTTTTCCTCTTATGTATTTAAACTTACGAAGCACCAAAGGGGATGTATTACAATCTTACAATAGTGGTACTAAGATGATACGTTTTATTTTATGAGATGATTCATGGTATCATTCTAACTATCAAAATCATAACGATATTTACGAAGTGCGATTCACTTGGCAATATTTTAACTTTTTTATTTAGTTAAACAAGACTTTCTGATTTTTAGATTACCCAGCAAAATTCATTTTTTTTTCTTTTATACAGTCTCCATTTCTACTTATATAAGCTTTACCTACAAGTATAAGATACTAGTGTACCCCGCGAACATCGTATCGCCTCAAAGTACTATAGAAAATCACTACTTAGAGAAAGCATTGGTGTTTTATTTAAAAAAGTTCCGTATTTCCATACATTGTTACAAAATTGCATAAGACATCTCGGGGAAGCATACGGATCTAATGACAATGGCACAGGAAGTCACAAAGAAACAAATATGCAAACTCACATTTATACAAACATGCGCTCGTAAGATATAACCCTATTTCTGCAGACGGGTCTTAATTAATAAAATACAAATAAAATGAAATTTATTGTTATATTAAAATTTAATCATTTACAGATAAGCATAATCGTATTCATATTCGTGTACGACGCAAAAAGTAGTATGTCGTACATACGACTTTATGTCCGATTTTAATTTCATATGACAACGAAGCATATTGTTGTATCACTAAGTTACGACTCAAAGTAAAATAGCATACAGTCTTAAGTCTGAACATTGTGCCACGCTTAACGTCGTAACTTAGGTGTTACGACGTTATGCGTGGGTGGTGAATTTATTTTTAAGTACGCACAAAAGTAGTGTTTTAATCTACTGACACTTCATATATCTGTTTATAATATACCTGTAAGTGGTAGAAAATAAAACTTACCATTTGGAAGATTTTCTCGGACCATTAAGTTTTTATTATTATCTGGTAGCTTATTTAAAGCTAGTTTTTAGAGCATTGACGATCGCAAGTTAGTCATTTTACTCCTTTTCACACTACTAAAGAAAAACAATGACAACACGCGGTAAAATTATTTATTTTCTTGTAATAAAATAAAAAATCAAGTGCATGAGCGTTGGCGAAATACGACGTCGTAACTGTGCTGTGTTTGGCCCGTGCTGCGCCCAACGAAGCGGCGCAAATAGTCGTAAGTTATTACGCGACTATTTGCGCGGGAACATTCACATGATACGACATTTTGCGGTCAGAAAACTCATTATTTAATACAAATAATTATGTTATGATCATGTTTATTTATGTTATGATGGGCTAAAAATATCATTATTCCAAAAAAACAAGTAACGACTTTATGCGTGGGTGCCGTCGATTTCATTAATGTTTTTTTATTTACCTATAAATATTCCTAATAACATATTTGCACGAAATGCTTCTAGTCGTTATCGTTTATAACGTTACTATACCTACAATACGATCAAACTTTGTTTTAAGTTCTTTCAATTCTGTAATTTTTGCAACCATGATCTCATAAAACAATATTAAATAGTTCAACTTTGTTGTTTTTTCTATAGAGATTTCCGTGAAAACCTCTACGCTCACCTATATTTTGACGACTACATTATTAATTTATTTTTATAAATAAAAAATATTCTCTTGGATCAGAATACAAAACATATTTGACAAAATGTAAACTAGAAAAAAACAAAAAATAAGTTAGATCTCTGTTTCAAAGCTCGATGTTACTGTTTTTTTAATAACTATGTATTTCTAGCTAAGAACCATCCATGAAGTGTTAAATCCTCAGCTAAGTATAACGGGTAGCGACTAAAATAATCCCGGTAGGAAAGGAAGCCTTTGATCGCAGTTTCAGATTGCCCGCTCTTGAAAATCCTTCGCAATGGCACTGCCTCGTGCAATCTCAGGAGGCGGCCCTGACCTTGAATGAAGCATCTCGCAACTTGCTACAGCATTAAGCTCTTAGACGATAGAATCCTCGTGATTACGTAAAAGCAACAGATACTAATGGTTGTAAAGTGCATCCAGAAATATCTTTACCTTTAACGATCTATCTAGCTTAACACTTATATTCAAGGCTGTGGAAATGTTGTTTAACTATGCAGGAATCTACAATGACTTATTTTTGTCCCATTTTTTCTTTTCCTTAATTACTTGATAGTGATTTTGAAATCTTATATTAGGCGTATTCCAACACGAACCTGAGCCGTTTTTGAGAGTTCAATACTTATCAAGAAACCCTTAAAGTTTCGCCATACTTTATATGATATTTAAGCAATTTAATTGCAATTATAATATCAGTATTAAAACTTGAAAATTATCGATAGTTTCGCCATGTTATTTTGTCTATCCGCACTTGAATGCTGCGATTTGCATGTGTATCAATATTAGTCACATACGGTGTAGTGGAATATTACCCTATAAAATGTGTTTTACCCCATTTGGGGTGAAGAAGGAAGTGGCTTCGTCTGCCGCGCGATTAAGAGGAAATACAACGGCCGTTTTTCCATACAAACATAGTCCCCTGTTTCCTCCTTGGATAATGCCAGTAGAGCAATAATTTTTATTACAAAAATCTATGGCCACTATTAGCATGTTTCTATGTTTTCTGTTTTTTCATAAATTAATTAATAAAAAAGATATGAGCCCTCAAAAATCGAAAAAATTCGCCAGATTTTCCGCTCTGTACATCCAGAAAACAAATTTGGCTAAATTTTAAAAAAAGGAAAATATACGAACACGGCCAAAGCCTTTCTTTAATTTTTAATGAAAAAATTATTTAAATCGGTCTAGTTTTGGAAAAGTAATCGGGGGACTACGAAACGTTGATTTGGTGTGCTTTTAGTAGGTATTTTCAGTCCGAAAAGCAGTTGTCTCTATTATACTCTGCGGTGAATGCGTTTATCACTTCGCGACAGTAATAGATTTTACAAATACCTATTTTTCAATTCTCTCGCCTGTAGTGTTTCCTCATAAGGAACAATGGAGAACGGCTACGGCACCGAATACTGCGCGTGGCCAGACAGACAATTCGTCGGTTTCTGTTTATTTCATAACATCTAAATGATTAATTTAATAAATTAATTAATTATTCTTTTTAGATCAGTGCTTTTAGAAATTGGTCTGTATAAAATATGGTACACTCTAAAAATCAAAAAAATTTAGATAAGGCTTCACAAATTTAATCATTCCAGAAGATTTGCTTAAAATATAAATATCTTGTCAATGTTAAATCAGTACTAAAACAATACTGCGAATTTAGCAAAATCATAGTCTAGTATGAAATGATTTATGCATGTTCCCAAGAATACGTTCAACTAGCAAAGGTATGTTTTAATAGGTACTCGCGTGTCGGTCGCTTGTGCAACGGTATTGTTTGCTGTCTAGAGTGTTTTCCTACTACTCAGACTAAGATTATACTTAGTTCACTTATTCAAAATGCAAACATAGAGCAGCGGTATGGTTCTTAGAGCATCGGTATAAGTATTTTATAAAACACAGTTCTGAATTGCATATAACCAACAATAACTTATATCATTGATACTCCTTTTCAACTTTCCCGTACCGGAAAATTAAACAACCAATTACTGCGACTGAATATAAACATTATTATTATTTAATAAAATGCATGTACGTGCACGGTCTTCGTTTTAGTGTGAGCAATTTTAGTAAGTAATGTTAAAGCCACTTATTTTCTGGTAGGCAGTCAACAGCTTATTTACTAAGCCCATTGAATTGAACCCTATCTTTTTCACATTCAAACCAATGTGGAGTAAGTACTTTAAATTAACTGTTGATCATATATTTAACGAGTTTGCTGGTGACCAATTTAGAAACTAAGTTATACTCGTAGTATCTTTTATTATTTTTAAAAAACAAAAAGAAATCACTAAGAAGGTCACATCAAATTCATATTAAATTTTTAAAAACAAACTGTTTATGTACTTATGGTAACTATTTAATAATCTGTACCTAAAGGCACAGGTCAAAAGATCTTACTCTCCAAGTGTCAATTGCTTGTTTAGGTTATACTTACATTTATTTAAACATTTTTTTAAAGTAAGTATATATTTACAAGCAAGTTTGTAATTCTCTGCCCATCATATGAGTTTACTAAACATATATTAGGTCCATAGTACATATGAAATTGGCGTTTGGTATGGGAGGAACATAAAGTAAAATATTTTTTAATATAATAATATTTATTTAATCAAAGTATGTACCATTGTTATCTAAGCACTTTTGTCATCTCGTAGGTAGTTCATTGATCCCTTTACTAAAAAAAACATTCGGACAGCAATCAATAAAATCTTATCAAATTATCCAAATTTCGAAAAAAATGGTAATCAGTTGGAGCAAGATCTGGGGAGTACGGTGGATGTCTTAGGCATTCCAATTGGAGCTCCTCTAATTTAATAGCCGTCTGTTGTGCAGTGTGTGGTCTAGCGTTGTCGTGAAGCAGTAGTGGCGTTGAACGATTGACCAGCCTCGGTTGTTTAGCAGCTAGCTTTTCCATCATGGTTTGCAATTGCTGACAAAAGACATCTGCCGTAATCGTCTGGTTCGATTTGAGAAAGCTGTAATGAACGACACCGGCGCTAGTCCACCGAACGCTCACAAGTAACTTTTTTTGGGTCAATTTTCGTTTGGGGCAAAATTAGGCTGGCTTGCAAGGGTTCAGCCATTGCGATGAGCGGTTTCGATTGTCGTACAGGATCCACTTTTCATCACAGGTAATGATTCGATTTAAAATCCCTTCGTTATTGTGCCGGTTAAAACATTTTTATCACTAACACCGCAGCCTGCAGCCAACTCTGACTTAGTTTGCGATGGATCCGCTACCACGATAGCCTTTAATTCTTCATTATCAACTAGGGTCTCCGGACCAAGGGGCTTGTTCTGCATGTCGAAATTTCCAGAACGAAAACGTTGGAACCAAAAACGCACGGTGTTTTCTTTTGCGACTCGACCGCCATACACATCGTTAACTCTTTAAACCGTTTCTGCAGCACTGGGGCCACGGTGGAACTCGTAGGCACTCGTAAATAACGCGATATTTCAAGTTTACCATTTTGTCAAGTAAGTGACGCAAAGAGAAAAAAGGAAAGAAAATTACAAATGAACGACAGTTTACAAAACACAAATCAAAGTGGCCAGTACTACAATACGCCAATTTCATATGTAAGGACCTAATACATAAATATACTCATATCTTTTTTTTCTATAAAATTGAGCAAATATACTTAAAAAAATCAAACTATGCTATTAATAGTATTTTACATTACACCCAGCTTAGCAATATTATGTTGCGCTATTCCGTTAAAATACAGACACATTTTCTTACGAATGAATTCCCATCTTTATTCCTCGGGGAAAATAAAGTTTTTTTAGACACACAAATAAAGAATAGTTATTCATAAATGTATTGAGAAGAAATGTTATTAGTATTTTGCGAATGGACGAATCCTTGGGTGTAAGGGTACAATTTATTTCGCATCTCAATAATAGTATAAGCATCAAGAGCTTAGACCTGTGGGTCTAGCTCGAAAAACTATCGAATTCGAATCGTTTGCGTGTTCGTATCGCCATCGAAATATTTAGTATGAAAACATAAACAGCGCTCGCGCGGTCAAAACGAGAACTACAAAACAAAGCACGAACTTTGTGTCGTTTGCTTTCGATACGCAAACGATTCGAAGTCGATAGTTCTTTGTGCTAGACCCACAGTAAGAAATGTATTCGACATTATACTGCGAAATATCTAAAATAATTTGCTAAGTAATTTACTTACTTTTTTCAATTATTTTTCATTTTTACTGCATTTATCAATGACTGCCTGACAAACTAATTCAGCAGACCTATTTTATTTTGTATTTATATTTAAATAGTCGTAAGTGTCGCCATGACCAAACATTTCTAGACAATCGTCTAAATTAATTTATATAAAAGTAAGTAGGAGAATGAATCAATTGTCATCTTTTTACAATTTAACTTATATTTCTGAGTAGTTTAAATTCAACATTTTAAATGTTGATCAAATCCGTACGATGCAAACCCTAAGAAAATAATAGAGGGAAAAAGAAGTGAAATTAATGGTGAGACCTATCTGGTCAATCGACTTAACTATAGCTTTCTCTAAAAAATCTAAGTACAAATAATAGATCTAATTTTTGCACTGAGCTAATACTTAATTGTGAATAACTACCACTTTTTCGCTCGTGAAAAATAAAACAAGAACACTTCTAGCAACCAAACATCTTTGTGTTTGGAAGGTTGAGAAATAATATTATAAGGCAAAGAAAATTCTAAATTAATTTCAGAGCTCAAACTAATTCAAAGCTTTTATAAAATAGGTACTAATCGATGAAGCAATACTGAAAATGTTGGTTAAAAATCCTTTTCTCTTAAATGTATATTTTAGTTAAGAAAGTATCGATTCAAAATTTTCAAACACACTTTACAAACTGTACGAGTGTTGTAACCTTATTTACAACTGTGTACTTTGAGTATTCTTTTAAAATGAACTAATCATCTACAGAAAACTGGTTTTCTACCTATGTAATAAAAATTATATTTCCTTTGTTTCACAAGACCTTCTGATATCTCTTCCAATAAGAACATCGCGGATTTCAGGAAACGAATTAAAAACAGACGCTCCGTTGCACAAACAAACTTGCGTCTCCGTCGTGTTGTTAGCAAATAAATAGTGATCCATCGATGTTGCCGTTATCGTGGCATTGCAAACTCGCCTTGAAAATCTATGGTAAGGATCTCATTTATAGGGTTCCATACCTTAAAAAAAAATTAGGATCACTTTACTGTCCGTCCGTCCAGAAACGCGTGAAGGTATCAAGTTTAAATTATTAAATTCCCTTGGAGCTGTAAAATCTAACTTTCATGTTAACGTTAATAATATGTGCTGTCGTTTGTGCCACAAGAAGCATTTTTTTCGAAATTCTAAAGGAAATTAAAAATAGAGTATTTGCGTCGACCTATAGAGCTATGAAGTTTTGCAATAACACCGTTTTATACTGCAAGTGTAAGGAAAAGTTAAATTAAGTAATAAAAAATTTTACTATATTTAAAGAACCTAGTTCACAGTTCGTACTCATCGAAGTAAAGTAACGGAATGCTTGATCATAATGTACATACACATTTGTACCACGAACCCACGGCAGGCGAGTCCAACGCGCATTTGTCCGGTTCGCAGTGCGTTCGTAAATAGGGCGGTGCCACCGGTGCCCAGGCACAAAGCGTAGACTCTGGGGGGCGCAAGAATGACCAGGCCAGGCAGAACTATTATCTTTTCGGTTTGCTCCTGATAAAAAGTTCCCGCCGCGCCCCTAGTGCTCGATTCCAAATTTCCAACACATACGTACCTACACCAGAATCATAAAAAACGTCTGATAAATTAAACAAAATATCGCGCTTATTTTTCGTTGCCCTCGACGATTGGCCAAGTAAGGTTGACCGGCCTAGCGATTTTGTCGGTTAAACGCGACATAGGACGGTGCCTGTCGTAGGTTATCAAGGATTTCGGTATAAAGAAAGCGCGAAAAGTAAATCTTTAAAGAAGTATTGGCTCACTTTAATAAATCTTTATTATTCGAACTCATTAATTTGAGGTATATAGGTTTGGTAGATCAAAACCTTGTGGACAGGCATAACATGCAGGAGGTGCAAATATTCACCGACGGCAGTAAGCCAGAGGGGAAGGCTGGAGCATCACTTTCCACATGGAAAGGCGATGCCGAGATCCAGAACCGAAAGCTGTGTCTGTCCGCGTACTGCACGGTCTTCCAGGCGGAACTTTTGGCCATATGCGAGAGGCAATGAGCGTACTCTTGAAGAGGGTGGAAAAGAGTTATGGTGTGTATTGTGACTCTAGAGCAGTGCTCGAGTCACTCACCAGCCATAACTCTCTCTATCTTCTTGCACGTAAAGCCAGGGATAATCTGCAGCGGGCTTCGGACCAGAGCAAAGATGTTTTCTTGTTCTGGATCAAAGCCCATGCAGGACTCCCTGGAAACGAGCGTGCAGATGAGCTTGCCAAAAAAGAAGGCCCAATTACGATGTGTAACCTCGTACGTAAAACGCCTTCTGCGCGAAATATCCATAGCAAACTGGAATGACAGGTACAAGAAGCCAGCAAGAACATGAGATAAATTTTAACAAAGCACTTAGTCGCTGGCAAAATTAGGTCCTCTGGCTCTAGATTAATACAATGGGCTGTACCTATATAGGTACTGAGTAAACTTGTTTTTAGTGGTTGACACTTCTAACACAACTAGAAGCTCTTTTGCTGCACCCGTTTGTAAGTGCTAGTACCGGCGAAACATTTTCATTATCAAATCCGCCATCAGATATAATGCAGCCTTCAGCTAGATTCGCATTTTTCATGAGCGGAGGGCAAAAATAGTAACGTCGCGCCGTTTTCTAAAATTAACACTAGTTTAATTAATGTTACTTCTTACTCATTTTTATGATAGTTGAAATTATCGGTCTGACAATATTAGAAACAGTAAAATCTGTGTCAAGAGTTCTGTTTTGGTTTGCAAGCTTACTTGTCTCTGGTTCAGCACTAAGCTCAACTAACTTAAAGTTTAGTAATTTTAGTGATGTTAGTTCTACCTCCTGTTAGAGACTGCAGCTGTAAAGCGATTTTCCTAAAAAAATCCTTTCTGAAATAAAATTTAACAGCGCTTGCGAGACTTCTCAAGGGTTTCTAAGTAGTTATTTTACTTGTGAAACCTAAAAGAGTTTTTTTCTGTTTGAAGCACATATACTAATGTAGCATCTATCCTATTTTCAGTATTCTTATCAGTATACTTATCCCCGTGCTGTACTATTTATTGCTGTATTTTTGTAAAAAATACTATATTTTGCTACCATGTAGTTACTTTATATTAGGTATACTACGAATTTCTCCATCTGTACAGCTCTAAACTTGTTAAATATATTTGCTAGTTCTAGTTTGATGTCCCAAATTAAATTAGTAAAATACCGAAACTTCTTAAATATTCAAGTAAGCTCTTGAATTTAGAAGTCGTAGAAACATCACGTTAGAAAAGGTCTCATAATTGTGATGGATTTGATTAAACTTACCGAAAGGTGAGATTGTTAATACCTACACTAGCTTTTGGAGATTCGATTAACTTGGCGTAATATAATTCAAAGAAAAAAGAAATTTCTATACGGATAAAAGTAGTAAAGTAAAGAAACGGGTTTAGGCGCATTAGGGCTAATTCTCATTATGGCAACCGACTCGCTAACGGACTACTTCTCATTATGGCCACTTCTCATTTTGGCTACTTTTCACTTGGGCTACTTCTCATTAGGGCTACTTCTCATTAGGGTTACTTCTCATTAGAGCTACTTCTCATTAGGGCTACTTCTTATTAGTGCTACTTCTCAAAATTAGGGAATGTTTATTGAAATAAGCAATTCATAAGAGATAAATTACATTATTTTAAGAATAAATCAACATTCAATTAATCGCCGCAGACGTGGTGGCCGCCGAAGGAGGGAATACCTCCTTCATCTGCCCCTTCCGGATGGGTCCCGGGCTACAGACACGGGGGTGTCTCCGGGACACGCAACGGCGCCACGTGTGCAGTTGTGCACCCACGCGCTGCTTGCAGTAGAGTCCTGTCGGCCTGTCGTAAATGGCGGGCCGCGGCTGAAGCGTAACCTGAGTGAATGCCCATGGCGCCAGGTTCCGCTTCATATGGCACCGGAGGGCACCGTGAGGTTTTAGTGGGTAGACGGGCTTCTTCTGAGCCCGGAGTCCCACACGCACCTCCAGTCGTACTTCATAATGAGAAGTAGCTCTAATGAGAAGTAGCCAAAATTAGAAGTGGCCATAATGAGAAGTAGTCCATTAGCGAGTCGGTTGCCATAATGAGAATTAGCCCTAATGCGCCTAAACCGGCATAATCACCACGCTTGCCTAATACGGGTTGGTCATGACAAACCCGAGCAATGTTCCAAAATTCGTACCTGTGGCTCGACCAGGGGATGCCTTGACCTGACCACTTGACCAACGGGACGTTTGTACGGGTAGATTTAACGTACTAATTCTAGATTGTTTCAAGTTCGTTGTCATGATGGAGTATAATACAGATAACGGCAGGTCAACCTACCCAAAAAGTTAAAGGTCATTGAATTGATTTTCAACTCTAAGTCTAACAAGTAGAAATCAATATCAATTGAGAAAATTTGACGTTTTGTGGTAGGTTGACGTGCCAGCTGTTGTCTGTACATAACGTTGTATACATAACTTCCGGAAGTGTAGTTTAAGCTTAAAGTAAGTCGCATTTTAATTTGAAAAATAAGACACTCATAAGAGTAGATAAATAGGTTTAACAGTAACATTTATGTCAAAAAATTCAATAGATTTAAAACTAAGATACGCTACCAAATTTGAGTCGGTGCCAAGCAGGAAATCGACTATTTCGTCATACATACCAACTCAAAATTTGCGTCTTAAAATTTTCGTCATTTTTAGTCGAAAAATTTAATATTTAATTATTGTAAGCACATTTTCTTTTGTATACAGGATGAAATTTTAACCATCTTCCAAATTTTAATATATCAATCTACGAGACAAAAAACAAATGACGTATTTTTTCTTTTGGTATAGCCCAGTACAAAAATGTCAAGATAAAGAACTTGGAAAATGTCCGCCAATAATCGTTGCACATCTCATTCATTCATTACGATACTATTCATAAGTTTTTGATTTTTCCTTTATACCTTAACAGGTCTAGGGCCGTAAAAATTTAAAACTATATCGCGAAAAATATTTTCGGGTGACAACTTGATTTACTGCATAAATAGGCTCTAAATACGATACTGAACGCGTATGAAAATTTTGGAAAGTGGTTAAACTTTCATCCTGTATATTTAGGTATATATCTACCCTATAGGAGGAATAGTCTATTACCGCCTTGATTTGCGGATTTTTCATAGATGATGCTGGAACCACACGGCAATTCGTTTCAACTGTAAGTAGTTAATCAATCAATCAGGTACAACACTGTTGGTTTTCCGGAATCCCGAAATTCGGAATATTAGACACTACTCTGCTTGGGCGATGTTACGTGTATGCGAGCAGGGATTAAACTACAAACATATTTGCTGGCCTTCTGGCAGTCCATAAACGATAGTGTGAATTCGAATCCAGATTGTGATTCTCTGAACCTAACCTTACTATTTGCTGTGTTTATATTTTTTTAATTGTTTTTATTAGTTTAATCTCACATTGCCAGCCTTATCGGTCCTTAGATGGACAGAGGCCTCACCAAAACGAGAAATTTCCATTTTAACCACGCTTGGCACGGGGTTTTGCGCGGGAAACGAAGAGAAAAATGGCCTCTGTTTCGTAATTTTGTAAAATTATCCTAAGTGGCATTTATTGTGATAAAGTAGTGGCATTATTATGATATATGTCAGTGAGTAGGATAAATCCAATATAAGTGTGAAACAAGGAAAGGCGCTCCATAAAAATAAAACCGGCCAAGTGCGAGTCGGACTCGCGCACGAAGGGTTCCGTACCGAAAACGGCAAAAAAAACGTTTTTTTTGTATGGGAGCCCCCCTTAAATATTTATTTTATTTTGTTTTTAGTATTTGTTGGTATTGCGGAAACAAAAATACATAATTTGTGAAAATTTCATTTGTCTAGCTATCGCGGCTCTTGAGATACAGCCTGGTGACAGAGCGACGGACAGACGGACAGACGGACTGACAGTGAAGTCTTAGTAATAGGGTCCCGTTTTTACCCTTTGGGTCCGGAACCCTAAAAAATGTATGGGTCGTTTATACATTATGTATTATATTTATTGAAAATGTAGAATTCCTACTAAAGACATGGCAGCATGGCCTCAGACCTTAGCCGGTTCTAAAAGGGACCAATTAACAAAAAAAAATGGCAAGCGGGTTGGGGATCGCAGTTTGACCCAAAGAGTATGTAACTAGTTTTGACCAAGGATGTGAAGAAGACGCTGCTACAAGTTTTCTTCTTGTAGTACTACTTCTGGCGGTAGTCGCCTCTTAGGACACTCATAGGAAGAGAAGGGGTAGTGTTATTCTTTTTATGTGCCGGAACCACACGTCACTTTGTCACTTACAATTTTTTGTTGCTTTTTACCTCCTTAAAAAAACATGGTTTTACTGTCTGCAGAAAAAAAATGCAAAACCAAAAATACGTTTCTATAAGATATCCACTTGAAGTCATACTCGACTCACAACTCACGAGTGCCTACTTCACGCTGTAATCGAACAATTATTATAAATCTACAGCCCTAGTTATAGTTTCGTTTATTGAAGGAATAAAAATGTTAATTCCAAAAATTATTGTTAAGCCGGGCAGAGTGGCTTTAGCAAGTTGGATAAAGTTTCATTAAAATCAGTTAAAATTTGTTAGTTCAGTAAAACGAGTTACACAAATTAACGAACCATGTCAATTAATAGAATGGCAAATTACACAAGTCGACTTATGCAGTAAGTAACGGAGCCCTACTAGACGCGTGCTCGATGTCCAATTAGTCGATTTTATAAATTCTTATAAGTACCTATCTGAAATTATTTTTATCCTCAATATTCTCAGAAGCAACTTTATAAAATGTCTTCAAGGTTTTTATCTCAAAGGAAAACATTTATTTATTTATTTTAAACTTTATTGCAGAAACATTAAAATGGTGTATAACACAACACAAGGTAGGCTTAATTCCATATGGCATTCTCTCCCAGTCAACCATTGGGCCAAGCACAAATATTTGCAAAGAATTTTTTTTTCATTCATATTTCATACTTATAGAGTTGTTCTAATAATAATAAATTTTTAAACAAGATCTATACGCGTTTATCAAGTGTATGACAAAAATAAAAGACTGACACAATGAAATCTCAAAACACAAAAGTATGACACAACATTTAAATCCTTGGGGGTTTGAAGGTTCGCTTGCAAAAATAATATTTTTCCAATAATAATTCCCTACTGCCTTTTGTTTCAGAAGTAGACTTGCATTAATTTGAACGAAAAAAGAAAAATAAATAGATTAAGCCCGCGAGGCGCGCGTGGCTTGGAAATGCCCGCATAAGTCCGTTATAAACTTTATTATTTAGTCTTTACTTTAACAGGATACGTCAGATACTTTCTAGTCACTTTGTTGCCCGCCTGATACAACTCGTCTAATCTAAAACGCGTCTGAGCGAGATACATTTTTTAAGTGAGCGTGGGGCGATTCGTGCCTTGTGCTCGACGCTTGTTTGTGTAATTGTATTTTTCGCTCTATATTTCCTATTTTCGCCAGTTTTTTTTTTTATGTCGTACAATCTTTGATAGACTTTCTGAGAATTCGTAAAGTAAAAATGAATAAAATCGGCCGCCATTATAGTTCCTTGGGAGCCGAGGGAAATTTTCTTAAAAGTCCATGTAGCTTATGTACTCTACTGGCAAAGTTTGACATAAGTGCAAGATATTTTGTATTATTATAAATAAATCTTATGAGTGATAAGTTGTTTTTACGGCAAACTCATTACATAGGTAACCAAAACAACCATTTTGTGGCTTAGGGATTAGCAATAGGTTAAAACTAGAGGAGATTTACATCAAACTTTCTTTTTTGGGTAAGATTTACATCTAAAAATTCGGTCTTTTAAATTCCTGATAACCTATGTATGAAGCTTGCTAGCACTAGGAGTTATGATACCTAAAATGAACCTACATTTAAATACGAATTCTTACCCAAACTTATGCATCAAATTTATTTTACAATTCCATCACATTAATCTCCACCAAATTAAAAAAAAACTTTATTCTATTATAGTCGATGTCAGCGGGAGTTACTTCAAAACGAGGCAGGCGGGGAAATTTTAAAAGCTAGAGTTAATAGGCTTCTTCTGGGTTAGCTCGCTCCATCGTAGGTTTCCTGTCAAATTTAGGGTTGTAATAAACAATAATAACCGGCCAAGTGCGAGTCGGACTCGCGCACGAAGGGTTCCGTACCAAAAAGGCCAAATAAACGGGTTTGTTGTATGGGAGCCCCCCTTAAATATTTATTTTATTTTGTTTTTAGTATTTGTTGTTATTGTGGCAACAGAAATACATAATTTGTGAAAATTTTAACTGTCTAGCTATCGCGGCTCTTGAGATACAGCCTGGTGACAGAGCGACGGACAGACGAACAGACAGCGAAGTCTTAGTAATAGGGTCCCGTTTTTACCCTTTGGGTACGGAACCCTAAAAAAAGGACAGCGCGGAAAGCTGGCCGAGGTACCCTCCTAAGTTTTTCGTCTGAAAGCTTGCAGACTCTGGAGGGCAGACGTCGTTGCAGCATTGTTATTCTTTTCTATTTTTTGACCAGCATTCTATTTTAGCATTCAGATCCTTCTCTTATAGTCAGTGTCAAACAGAGTAACTTCAAAACGAGGCGGGCGGGGGCATTTTAAAAGCTAGAGTAAATAAGAATAGGCTGTTTCTCGACCATTTGGATCAGCGGTAGTTAACGCTGCTTCTGAGCCATGGGTCGCGGGTTCGATCCCCGCACAGTACAAATATTTGTGTGCATGAACATGTCTGTTTGTACTGGTCTGGGTGTTTTCTATGTATTATAAGTATGTATTTACAAAAAAAAAAGTATATAAGTAAGTTTATCGGTTGTCTAGTACCCCATACGACAGGGTACTTAATAGTACCTTAATTTGGGACTAGATGGCTCAGTGTGGCCCATTGAGGCATTTGTCTTAAATATTTATTTATTTATTTATTATTTGTTTCTTGGTTAGCTCGCTCCATCGTAGGTTTCCTCTCAACTGTAGGGTTCAGGGTGAGGCCAAGACCAAAACCATAAAATAAACAATAAAAGAAAAGACAACGCGGAAATTTGGGAGGCACACGACTAAGTTTTTCTTCCTAAAGCGTGCAAACGCTTGAGGGCAGAAGCTGTTGCAGCATTGAGATCCTTCTCTTATAGTCGATATCAGCGGGAGTAACTTCAAAACGAGACGGACGGGGACATCTTAAAAGCTAGAGTAAATAGGCTTCTTCTGGGTTAGCTCGCTCTATTGTAGGCTTTCTCTCAACTCTAGGGTTCAGGGTGAAGCCAAGACCAAAACCATTAACAATAAAAAAAAGGACAGCGCGGGAAGCTGGCTGAGGCATGCGACTAACGGCAATTTCCAATAACCTATCTATCTTCAGTTTTGGCATATTGGAGATAGAAAACAACTTCTGTCTTTGTTTCTCTGGACGGCAAAAACAGAGATAGAAACTGTTTCCTATCTCCGATATGCAAAAACTGAAGATAGATAGGTTATTGGAACCAGCCGTAAGTGTTCGTTCGAAAGCGTGCAGGGGCTTGAGGGCATACGTCGCGCGTCGTTGCAGCATTAAGATTCTTCACTATTTTTAAATCACCTGTTATTACTTACGCTACAAATATCTAAGTGCCTGTTTTTTTTTATGTAGACAACATTACATTGCACTAATTTCAAAGTAAGTAGGTAACAATTTAACTTGTTTTGTAGAAACCGGCAACAACGAAAGGTACCACAAACACCCACCGACCCGTCCGAGAATCGAACCCGATACCTCCGCCACGAAGGTCGTCAGAATTGGGTGTTATTCGATTTTCGTACTGAAATCGTAAAATAGAGTTGTTTAACAGATTTGTATTAGAAATCGTATTTAAATATCACTTTTTATTTTAGACTAGCTGTTAGCCGCGACTTCGTACGCGTCAATTTCTGTTACTTATTATGATCGCGATTACTTTTGCGACATTTTTCACTGATGCTTCGCTCTTATTGGTCGCAGCGTGATGTTATATAGCCTAAAACCTTTCTCGATAAATGGACTATCCAACACAAAAACATTTTTTCAAATCGAACCAGTACTTCCTGAGATTAGCGCGTTCAAACAAACAAACTCTTCAGCTTTATAATATTAGTATAGACGTAGGTCTTGGGTGATGTTGGAAGGTAGTTTTTTTAAAATTAAAATACGATTTATTTTTTGACTTTTTCGTGGTGTAATATGTGAAATTAGATAAAAGATACGTAAGTGGAATAAAGTAGTCTCAGCAGTTTAGCCGTGAAAGGAGGACAAAAAACAAACAAACAAACACTTTCATATTTGTAATGGCAATGGATTATTTGAGAGCAGTAGTTAACAGTATTTTTAGATTATTCGTGAGAAGTACATTCAACTATAACTTCAAACTTCAATCATCAGCTATGCACCGTAACATGAGTTTTCAAAAGCAAATACTCGATTATGTCATACTAAAGGGATTCCTTTAGGGAGTTCTAACTACTTGGCAGCATAACAGGATGGTTTTGCTGATGTAAATAACTGAATAACTGATTAAAACTCAGCAAACACATTAAACGCTTATAAAAATAAATGATCATGGTCATAATCTGATTACAGGGGGAGTAATAATTTTCAAACAAAATAAAAATAAATTTCAAATCTAATCGTAGAACATACAGTAAAAGATATTTCGGAAAATTAAGAACTTAGTCCCTTTTTTAAGAATTAAAAAGCTTTTAAAATCGGGTCTAAAAGACCTTAGTGCGCGTGTCCAAGTCCCAATTTAAGGCACGTCTACTGGCCGACTAATATAATTTAATAGAGGGTTCAATTCCCGTAGCTAATAGTTTAATCTCAAGTTTCTATTTGCGCTTAGCAGTCGCGTTGAGAGGGGCGCGGGATGGGACTGAGATGTAATTAAAGCTCTACTATGTATACACGATATACACCACGACTAAT
Organism: Anania crocealis; assembly: GCA_949315895.1. Taxonomy (NCBI): domain Eukaryota; kingdom Metazoa; phylum Arthropoda; class Insecta; order Lepidoptera; family Crambidae; genus Anania; species Anania crocealis. The sequence goes on along the minus strand of OX438879.1, from coordinate 38,404,888 downwards.
CTGATGGATGAAATGATTTGTTATGACTACAGTAAACTGCATGGTGGTGTAATATTTTATGTAAATTTATTTACCATCATCGTTATAAACAACCTGTACCTATCATAACTGGTCCCCACAAAAAAGGATTTTTGCCTAACGCCCGGTTCCTATAACCTATCTATCTTCAGTTTTGGCATATCAGAGATAGGAAACAGTTTCTATCTCTGTTATTGCCGTCCAGAGAAACAAAGACAGAAGTTGTTTTCTATCTCCGATATGCCAATACTGAAGATAGATAGGTTATTGAAAATGGCCGTAAATCGCCACGCTTGACATTCGGGTTAGCTATCGCAGCTTGGCCAATGGTACAGGGAAGACGCTGCTCGCTGCTGCTCATCTTTCTCTGACAGTACTCTTATTTACGTGTCACGGCACGACACAATACATTAAGTGTTGTGTCGTGCATGTCATGTATGTTAATCTATTTATCTATATATATAAAAAAATAAATCCCTATTTCCCTTGGTCACGGTATCACGCGTGAACGGCTGGACCAATTTGGCTAAGTATTTTTTTCTTTTGTTCGTTGTCGACAGGAGAAGGTTCTAATGAAAGAAAAAATTAAGAAAATTGCGCGGAATATTAGAAAATTTAAGAAAACTTAATCACCATACTAAATTATTTGTAATATAACTTTAGCGCTTTTGACAATTTCAACTTTTTTAATGTAATATTATGGCGTTTGACGTAACATTGACAGAATGCGTGCTGCAAACGATTACAATTTTCAGGGCGTTTTCAATAAATTTGTATCTGAAATATTTTTTTTATTAATTATACCAATTTGAAATCAATATTCATAGTTAAGACAGGACTACGTCTGTCGGGTCCGCTAGTATACAATAAAGATTGAATGATGATAAAAATTATCGTTAGATCGTTCTAAATGTTACTCATACCAGAAACCACTACTGAGGCAAGATATTATCTTGTTTAAAATTATATGTGATGAATGTACCGCAATCACACCAGAATAATTGAACGGATGTGAATGTAATTTGACACGCGGATATATTATTGTCTGATATAGGTAATATTATACAAGGGCTAAAAATACAATAGGCTTTTTATACCGAAAAAATTCCTTACATGGCATTAAGTAATAGGTACCCTTAGGCATTAAGCAATGAGTGCTTACTATAGTTAGTTTTTTTTATATTTGCGTAAATCATACCCTACCCAGAATTTTAGTGCAAACTTCTGTCCGTGGGACGGCTTCAACTTCATAATTCTACCCTTACGAATTTGTGTAACCTATTCCTAAAATGGCAAAACTGTTATACTTTTCTAAAAGCGAGAAAACTTCTAGACTCACCTCCTTTATCAACATTGTTAAGCAATCGCTGGCCACGAACGGGACAAAGCATAAGAAGGCTTTACTGTGGCGTTAATAGGCAATAATAAACCCCAAGTCAATCGGCCAGCGCAATATCCGCATTACGCCGCTTCTGAGTACACAGCTTAAGTTTAACCATGAACCAGCGCCGTGGGCTATTTGCCGAGGCTATGTCAAGCTATCAAACGCGAATCTGCTAAATAACCCTTTGTTTATCTTTAATTGTCTGAAGTACGGTAATGTGACCAATTTCATGTTGCGTAGAATTGTAATGTTATTTAGATGAACATTGTCGTTCAATCTAGAGACATTTCGAGTTACGATTTCCAGGAATTAATTACCTCGTTATATTGAGAGGCTATCAGAATACTGCAGATATCTTTTCTTATCCTCCGGGCACCTGATTTTGGTTAAAGGCGTGCGTAGGTTTTCCCGATTGAACTCGTCAAAACACGTCTACATTTCACAATGTCATAAAATACCTGGGGCGCAGGAGTAAGGCGATCGTCTGTTAGATAAATACTTTCAAGAACATTTGGCTGTGAGTATCTATAAATGTTTATCCCGTTTATTTCCCGCTCGAGGTAGTGATATTGTTTATTTTATAACACGGTAAGTACTACTTTTTCAACATTAAGTACTGTAATATTGTTGAAACCTACAGATTTAAGGGCAATTGTCTGTTTTTGCAAACGTCAGCAATGCGTAAAATTTTTTTAATTGTCTTAATCAGACTTAGATATAATATGTACTGGAGAAATTTAGTGAGGCCGAACCCAAAGGCAAAATGTAGTTCTCTTAAGTAAACTATAATAAAATAATTTTATTTATTTCTTAACTTATTACAAAAAATAAGTATTGATTAGTTAACGGGATTACTAGTTGTAACTTGAACACAAAGTAAGAAATTATTAAAGCATTTGTTTTTAATCAGAAACAACAAAAGAAGCACAAACACAAAGACTTGAGATAATGTATAACAATTTTTTGTACTTCATTTACAAGTCCAGTTATCAAACCCGGGACCTCAAGGCTGGCGACACCTTGTAAACAAGTACACCTACATTATTTACATATATATAACATTCTTGGATCATAAATCCAGGTTATAGCACTAGTTGAGTTACCTCATTTCTCTTTCTTATGCGACGCGACTGTGGTTAAAATGTATGTAACTTTTCTGATATTCTTTTTTTCACCTGGTGACAGTATGTATGTAGGTATGCTTCTATGTCATTATATCGATTTATACAAAAAATACAAAACGAAGGATTATCGCGAGATTATTATATAAGAACTTCGTGTAAACTATAAATAAAAAATGATTTCTTTCTTACAGCGATCGAACAAATTGGTACTTAAGTATTGCAAACTAAGATAAGTATATTAAAATCCATTTTATTTCCAAAGAAACGAAGTTTCAAAGGTTTGTGGAATTAAGATGATTGCTGAATATGAGTTGTAAATCGAACCCATTAGATAGACTGTAAAAAAGCAAGCACGTTCTGACACCTTGACGAAGAAATAATGAACTGACAAAAAATAAAAATAAAGCCATATGTTAGGTATAACATATGGCTTTATTTTTTTATTTTTTTTGCAATTAGTACCAATTTGTTCGATCGCTGTAAGAAAGAAATCATTTTTTATTTATAGTTTACACGAAGTTCCCATATAATAATCCCGCGATAATCCTTCGTTTTTTATACATCGGTACAGTAGGTATACTGTAATGCAATTTGAGCTATACGTAAATAAATGATATAAATATAAATGTAACTGCGGTGAAATAGCATCCAAGCGATCAGTACTCGTTTGGTGGGGACGTTTTTGTGTACCTATCTAGTTATTTATTTTTGATTATTTTTGCAATCACTTAATTTATTTTTAATCGCAACTTACTTATCTTATCACCTTATCAATGTCGCGGAAATACTCTAGTTCATAAACACGTAAATAAGCTACATAGATACCTGTGCTACATATCTTCTCGCAAATAAAACAAAGAGAATTGCACACACAACATTGCTCTAACACAAAGAGCGGCTGTTATTTATTTTATCGCACCCGTTAAATTGCGTCTTGGTGTATCTCCCGTCAGGACTCTACCGCAAATAAAAACATGCAATAATCTGCATCTAAGCGCTTGCAAATTGCATTCTTTTGAGGTTTGTTTTTTAAAAAATAATAACATCCAACACACAGAAATTTAATATGAGTTAACCTTCAAATTCGCTAAAGTTATGAAACTAAATCTACCATTATTATAAACTTGCTCCGACTGTGAGGTATTAGTACGTTTTAGTTCTCTGTTTAAGAATGTTTCTTTTATATGACCATTCTACTTTTTTACTTAATAATAAAATACTATATGGATAATAATGAATTGCAATTAAAAATACCTTTTTTTATTCCATTATCAAACCTTCATAGTAATAAATGTTATTTTGTCACCACCTATTTTATTCTTCTGTTGAGAAAAACGATTTGATAAATCGTATTACAATCAAGCTGTATCTAGGTATGACACAAAGTTTAGATATGTATTATATTATACACTGATAACAAATTTAACGTTAAATTGTTTTGCATGCATTCCAAATAATTCATCAGTATGCGGTGAAGGTAGGGTAAGGTATCTGAGTAATTGAATTGAATGCCTTCGAGATCTATACAGGATGACTTTACATCACCGTCGATAATTTTTATTGGCGGTATTTAATTTTATCGTATTTAGAGCACATTTATGAAGTAAAAAATGTAGGGCAAGTTTTCACACGGAAATATTTTTCGCAACATTGTTTTAAATTTTTACGGTCCTAAGCCTGTGAAGGTATGAAGGGAAAATTATCAACTTATGAATAGTATCCAAATTAATAAATGAAATGCGCATCGTGTAAAAAAAGTATTACGAGGAGGCGGTATCAATAATTTTAGATTTTTGGCGGACATTTTCTAGGTGCTTCGTCTAGATATTTCCATACGCATTTGGAATTCACCGCCCGAGAGTATTAAACAAGAAATATGTGCGGTCACATTTTCTACGTAAATTGCAATCGTCACCATAGACCTTATACTTCCACTATTTTCGTCATTGTTTGTTATGTATATATTATATATAATATAATTTAGGTATATATTGTATCTATTTATATGTTGCATTTATTTATTTATTGTATTTTATATTATGTTTTTAAATATTTGTTTTATTCTTATCTGTTGCACTGCCCACAAAACATTTCTGTTTATCCCAATGGTCGACTGGCAGAGAATGCCGCATGGCATTAAGTCCACCTTTTGTACATTTGTTTCGTTAAAGTGTGCAAATAAAGTTTAAATAAAATAAAATAAATATTGTTGTACTTAGCTATACCAAAAGAAAAAAATCGTTAAATTGTATTATAATTTGGAAGGTGATTAAAATTTCATTCTGTATACATAAAAAAAAGTCGTGTTAGATACACTACTTATAACGGCCATTTCCAATAACTTACCTATCTTCAGTTTTGGCATATCGGAGATAGGAAACAACTTCTGTCTTTGTTTCTCTAAACGGCAAAAACAGAGATAGAAACTGTTTCCTATCTCCGATATGCCAAAACTGAAGATAGATAGGTTATTGGAACCGGCCGTAAGTCGTGAACGACTGGATCGATATTTAGGACTGAAATGGAAGATATGTTTACGGATTAAATAGGTACGCGTTCATTTTTGATTTAACCCGACGTTTCGACGACCCCTTTACAGCGTTTATGGTCACGGGTAGACTAAGGTGTTATTTGTCTTTAAGAAGGTAATTTGAAAAAATGTTTTACTACCGCCTCTAATTTTTATCGTTGGTTATGTTCCTTTTCACACAATATGAGCTAACCGTGTCCGGAGTCTTTGCAGTGTTGCCATGGTTTGTGGACTTCTTTGATGGTAAGACGGGGTCCCAAGCAGCTGGTAAATTCCAACCATCTTCTCTTTTGAAATTAAATCCGTAAACATATCTTTCATTTCAATGTATAGGGTTCGCGTAAACTCAAGACAACAGTACGATATTTTGGATTTTGGTAATTTTGGATTTGTCTTCATCAGGAATAGGATAATTCACGCCATATTTGATGAAAATTACATTAAAACGTCAAAATCAAGTAGATACTGTTATGAGGCGATACGAAGTTCGCGGGGTCCGCTAGTAATAGAATAAATATTCGTTTTAAATCCAAATAAACTGATGATGAAACACATCTCAATTTTAAAAATCGTTTTCTAAATCATATACTAAGGCTCAAGTAATTCTAATTAATCACTTTCTTGGCAACAGCAAATGGCGCTGAGTTCTGAAAATTAAGTGACATCGGGTGTTCACACAATGTAAACGCTGAAAATTCTAGTGCTTAATTATCTGTGTTGAGTGTTGACTTAGATACTCCAATTGAAGAGATCGTGTCAGATTTACTAAACTAAATAGCTTGCTTCAATTAGTCCCTGCTGCCCGTTCGCAAGTGCCCACACTAGGTACTTACGCTAGTAAAACCTCAAACGATTGGCTTAGCGGCTTTGACTTCGCTTTCTAGATTTTCCAACTAGGTACACTAGCGGTAGCTCCTATGATATCATCACGCCTTATCTTATAACTATTAACTATAAACACATAAAGGCCAGGCCCCTAATTCGCGTAACCGAATCGTATCACAATCGTAATTGAACGACAGGTTTTTGACAGTTCTAGTATGGGCTAAATGTCAAAATCGTCCAATTCAATCACGATCGAACTGCGATTCGGTTACGCGAATTAGGCCCCTGAAGCCGAAAACCAAATTATAATATCCCATTACTCATCTTTACCAGTTGCACAAAGACCTTGTTCAACGTTACAGAAATATAAATTGATTAAAGAATCGGATAAGGTGTGAATAGGCTATAAAGTCCCTTTAGAATCCTCTTAAATCGGTTGACGGAAGATCGGAATTTAGAGTGCCTATTCTCTCAAGAAATATCTTTGTAGATACAAATCTTCTTTGTCTAATATTAAGTTTATAATTCTTGTTACCCCTTTAGGAGTAAAATTTAACATTTTAATTTTAAGTTTTAACTGTCCTGATATTTAATAATAGGTATGTGGACAAAAAAATACTCAAAAAATTATACTCTTATATAGATCAGTTTACATTTCGGTTCTCATTTGCGATTAGTATAATTCACTGTCCATAACGTCAAATTAGCAAAAAAAATTGTTCGAGGCAGATGTTTACCGTAGGTAGGTGTATTTTACTACCTTTGCTTTGTATTTTTACTGACTACTAGCGCACCCCACGAACTTCGTATTGCCTCAGTAGTATTTGATTATGACGTCTTACGTCATTCTTGTCAAATATGGCGAGTTTGGATAAATGTATGAATAACAACCATAGATTTAATATAATCTATGATAAAAACAGTTTCTCGGTATTTATTTTTAACGATACTTTCCAATGTTTTTAATAGTTAATATCCTATTCCCGACGAATACAAATTCAAAGACACCAAAATCATAAAGATTGGTCTAGCCGTTCTCGACTCATAAGTGGTGTAGCTAACACGACTTTTATATATATATATATAGGATAAAGATAAAAATAAAGATTATGATTTTAAAATTAAACCCATATTTTTGACCAGTAACTATGCTAATTTGTTCTTTTCCTAATTAAAAACCGTTGCGACAGGTCCACTTAATATTATTTGGCAAGGCTTGTGTGTAAAATCTACTAAAAATGAGGGACAGTAAATTTGAAGGCGACATTTAAAAAGATCTTACGACGCTCTTATCGTTTAATAGAATTTACAGATTTAGTTTTTTACTTTAACGTAGGTATATCCAAGCTATTTTAAGGTCTATATCACAGATTTATTTAAAAAATGATATCGTTTAGCGAAAAATGGTTTTTACAGAACAAACAAAAAAGAATTAAATACTAATCTCAAATAACATTTTGAACAATAAGATAAATAAAGACAATTATGCTCACGTAACAACAGAACATCAATTATCATAAGGCGCATCAAAATTATATTTACTGTAACAAGTTTTTTTCATAACCACGGTAATCCATCGACCTAATTGGTTGGTTAGAAACCATTTGCTTAGCAACTTGACTCATCTCTCTTGAAAAACCATTAAGCACGTGGCAAAAATATTGTTACCAACTCCACTATGATCAAGCGAAGGGCCGCTTTCGCTTTCATCGCACTCTCACTTTCTACAACCTACTTTCTGTGTCTCGACGGTAACCTTCGTATTAAACTTTTGAAAAGTAGTAAAGATCACGGATTTCTAGGAATCTTAACTTGCTATTGTGTCATGTACGATTTTGTTAACTTGAGATTTCGTTAGCTTTACGAATTATGAAATAACATTCAAAATTATAAATCTTTTATTCCAACATTGAATGGGATCTCAATATGACTTCATTTGCCGGCTCAAAACCTCGTCATGAAAAACTTCAAAAGTTTATTTTATCTGTAACTTCTTACATTTTTAAACCGATGCTCCTTATAAACTAAGTATCATAGATTTTTCTTACTATGTGTATTTTTTTGTCTTATTATTTCGTGTCAAATGGTGCATCAATTTAAAATTTGGCGAGCTTTTATGTGTTTTTTTTTTAAATATCTGTAATATTTGAGGGTTGGAGAATACAATGCAAATCTTATTTGTATTTATTTGTACGAACAAATAACAGCAAATTAAAATGAAATACAACAATTGCGGATTTATGAAACCAAATAATAACAACACTAAGTCGCGTAATTGCAACTACAATTAGCACACAATAGAGATGCGGGCAAATGCAACGAATAGTATATTTTAAGTGTTAGCACTAATTGCAACACAAGCAATTAGATGAAATACAATTAAGGTAACAACTCAAAGCTCAATATAAGTTCTACATTGTAATTAAAGATTTTATTATGAAATACACAAATGCATGCTTGTATCAATGATAAAATACAATACTCTAGTGCAATAATATAATAATTGAATGGATCTTTATGTAACTTTATAAGACTTGGCCTGATATTTTTTACTCTGCTTTTTTATACAACTATTAAAATCAAGAACATTTACATGCAGCACCTAGGGATATCTATTCTAATTAAAAGGTTACTTACCTATTCTTGTTTTAGAGGTTTAGTGCATAATTAGTCGTTCAGTTTGCATTGAAAGCATTTTCATAGACTCTAATGTTCCCGTGGGAGCACAGCGATTAACCTGTAAATATTTGATGGCTTTCATTACTCGTGCTTCATCGGCTAATCCATAATAAACGAGACCGCTAAACTACCACCACTCTACCATCGAAATTGTTCTTCCAATCCCTTCAAGATCATTATTATCTTTTGGGTCCGTGTTAATTTTATTATCGACAGCTGTATTGGAATTAATAATTGTTTTAAAATTTATTGTAAATATACTTACTTAGGTATAATCATCTTCTTCCCCTCATTGACCAAGCCGCATATACAGACATCTGGCGTTACATGTATTTATTACTTCTATCTTACGACAAGTCGGGATTAACAGATGAATGTACCTTCCATATCACGACTGTAACCCTAAGCCTAAGTCCATATATATAAAATCGATGTAGTACGTCAATCTCTGAACCCCAACACTAACCAAGGGTCGGTAAAAGACGATTACGTGACAAACATACCATAATTAATGTAGCCTAAAAGTATTATATTTCTTTTCTAGGCCGTCAATTTTTAAGCACGAATAACAAAACAAACCGATTTCAAATAACAGAAAAAAATACAGTCTAGATACAGGCTTAAAAACAAAACTAACCAAACCAACATCCTTTTAGATGGTGAGTGGCCATAATAGAAACAAACACAACGTCACTTGAACAGGCGCAACAGGCGCACAGAGGTCGACATCAAATTTAAGCTAGACTTAATTTTCTTTACTTCTCAGGAAATATTTTTTAAATGTCGACTTTTCTCATCTTTCGTAACAACGTAAAATTGTGCAACGTGTAACTACTATCGCTCACAACGCAAAGCCATAATATAACAGATTATTAGAGATGGGCCGACTATCACTTTGGCCGACTAGCCGACTAGCCGACTAGTCGGCTACGAAATGGCCGACTAGTCGGCCAAGCCGATTATTGCTTTAGGTTATAATAATTAGAGTAACATGCTCTAATCACACTGTATTGCCATTTTTTATGATAAGTGCCTACTTTTATCTGATTGCCATCTTAATTCTTCGTTTGTAGTGTAGTAGAATTTTTATTTATTTTTACTTTCTGTTGTCACATTAAATAAATTTTTATAACTTTTTATATCTGGTACTAAGTTCTAATTCATTATTATTAGGTCAAGGGGTAGTATTCCAATATGTAAGTTGTAAGCTTAATTATAGCCAATTTTGTGAGTTGCTTTTTTTTGTTACTTGTTTAATGTCTGGATCTAAGCCCAATTAGTTAATGTATCGAACAAATGGTTCCTAATTTCCTAACATGTTCTAAATTGCACTGAAAGTGCATTGTAAAATAAATTTCGTATTTCTAATAAAAAATATAACAGTTAAGATTTCAATTTCATCAATTTTTAGGTATACCAAGGTAACACTGAAAATGTTTAGAAAATGAAAAACAGCTTAATGTAGAAAGTTGCCCATACTTTTATTGTTTTTCGAAGTAATCTCCGTTCCTCTCTACACATCGTCGCATTCGATGGAACCACTGAGAAAAGCAGTGGGCCCATTCTTCCTTAGGGGTCCCTTCTATGGCATTTTTGTAGGCTCTCACCGCATCTTCAGGGCTTGTAAAGCGAACACCTCGAATTTTATCTTTAGTTCTTGGGAATAAATTAAAGTCGCAGGGCGCCAGGTCAATATTCAACAGTCCGTTTTGCGGAGTGCGCTTAAGCATTATTGTCGTGGTGAAGGGAATCCTGCTTCGAGGGCGCTGCTGTCGAATTTTTTCCAAGACAACAGGCAAACAGCGATTGACATACCAGTCTGCAGTAACTGTCCTTCCATCTTCTAGCACATCTGTCGCGAAATGACCTTTCCGACCAAAGAATGAGGCAATCATCTTTTTTCCTTGACTTCTTCCTTTCTTTACCTTAGTTGGCCGATCCTCGAAAGGAAACACCCACTGAGCTGATTGTCTTTTGGTTTCGGGTTCGTAGCAATATATCCAGCTTTCATCACCTGTGACGATGTCAAATACAGCATTTGAGTCAGCACCGTTGAACTTATCTAACATTTGGCAACACCAGTCTATGCGAAGGTGTTTCTGGTCGTCGGTTAAAGTATAGGTACAAAGCTTCCTGATGCCTAAATGTTCGTGTAATATTTTTTGAACTTGACTCATACCAATGCCTAGGCTTGCCCATATCTGCTGATAGGTCAGTCTCTTATCTTCCTCTATCATGCGTCGCACAGCACTGATGTTATCTTCAGTAGTCGCTGTTAAAGCACATGAATATTTACTCATGTGGTTAAAGGACGTCCCTCACGCGGATCATCATTGAGAATGCTACGTCCACGCTTAAACTCGTTAAACCAATTGTAAATAGTGGCATGAGATGGGGTTTTATGAAGAAATGCTAATCGCAGCCTATCATAGCTTTGTTGTTGAGTAAGCCCACAACGAAAGTTACTCGTATAATAATAAATCATTAATAAATCACCGAAAATTTTCTCGCGTTAGGTTCATTTTCACGTGTAACAAGAGTTATAGATTTGATTTGTTAGGTTACCAAAGAGTTCTAAAATTGAAATTCAAAAAAAGTTTTAATTTGCAATGTTTCCAACTGGCCAGATGTAAACATTTTCAGTGTTACCCACGTATTAATACGAGAAAAAAACAGGCCGACTAGTCGGCCGTTTCAGCCGACTAGTCGCCGACTAGTCGCCGACTACAAATATGGCCGACTAGTCGGTACAACCCTACAGATTATTATTAAAGTATAAACAATTATATTTCTTTCAATAAATTTGTTATTGATGATTGTTTTCATAATGTGAAATGATGTAAGATAATTTTATTTTTTGACATTGTAATAATGTACCTATACTTAGTTTATTATAACAACTTGACATTTACATGTTCGCGAAACACAATTTTAAAATTTTTACACCCATATATGTACCATGTTTTATGTGAATAAATGAATTTGAATTGAATAAAAAATTTAGCCATTTCTCCTGTTTACTAACCACGCGCGTCGTATTTGAATAACACCCGTTATTCTATCGTACAAGATCAATAATCTGGGACTAACGCGTGCGCTTCTAACAGAACGTTACAGAGCTAAGATTTAAGTACCAAAGTTATTATGAAAACTTTAAAATGCGTAGCGTTTACAATCGTTTCTGATAATATTATTTTAATGGATTTAATAGAATAAAATGAGGTTTCAATGTCTTAGGTTTGGAGTATTTAGAGTTGTATATTTTCTTCGTATGGCGCGTAACTTTGTGCATTTGATATGGGTCTTTACCCGTCTACGGCAAAGCCAACGGGAAGGGTATTTATATGGACGAAACTACTTAGCCGATTTTTGATTCTTTAAAACAGTCCGGGTAACATACTAAGGCTACCTTTTGTTTAAAAAAAAACCAACATGGTGAATGCTACGACAATATATTGGGGTACGTTCAAAAAAAAAGTATGTATAAAGTAATTTAAAATTTTGTAAATATCACAATGAACACAAAAAAAGCCGACTTTTACTTCAGCCTAGACCACTGTTAGGAGTGCGAGTATTTATCACATAGTATTATAAGGCATCACCAAACAAAGTCATCGGCGAGACCCGTTTCTCGGGGTTAAGGTCGTTGGGTGTTCGGCCGACCCCTAAGCCCTGCTCGAGGTCACTAGAGAGAGGGGTGCGGGGTACTACGATACTCTTCCGGACAGGGACGGGGTTGCTAATATCCTGCGCCCCAGACACTTGTAGCTCTTGGATTGTTTTGTTATTCGCTTGTTTCCTTATAATAAGGCTAAACAACGTTAGGGAAGCATTTTGCGTGTTAAGGTACCTTGGTACCTTCTTTCTTTGAATATTTACTTAATTCAAAATGACGCATCTTCCATCCCTAAGTGGTAGTTTAGTGATTTGCATGTTATACTAAATTATAAAAAAAATATTTAAATAAAAATGGATTTAGCAACTTCATAGAGGTTGAGATTTGAGATTTTTTTTTCAAACATAGCTTCCTCCACTACTGAAGGGCTTGCTTCTTTCGCTGATCTAGCTAATTCCCTTCTCAAGTCGGCTGTCGATGTGTGAAAATAAATTTCCATTTAATTTTAGACATATAAACCCTGATTTAATAATAAAAACTTTTAGAGAATTAAATATGAAAAAAACTGAAGATCTTTGGGGAATTTCCGTCCATATTGTCAATACAATTATAAATTCAATAGCCCCTCATCTCGCAATAATTTTCAACAAATATATTGATGATGGACAGTTTCCAACTTTAATGAAGTTTAGCAAAATCATTCCATTATTTAAATCCGGCGAGAAATGTGATCCCGCTAATTTTCGACCAATATCTATCTTGCCAGTTCTAAGTGAAATATTTAAAAAAAATATGTTTAGTCAACTTTTTTCGCACTTTTGTTTGAATAAATTATTACATCACAATCAATATGGATTCAGGAAAGGTAGAAATACCACTGATACGGGAGTAGCACTTCTAAAACACGTATTCGATGCTTGGGAGAGTAGGTTAGATGCTATAGGTGTTTTTTGTGACCTGTCAAAGGCATTTGATTGTGTGGACCACAGAACATAGAAACCTCTTTTTCATGTTCTGTGGTGTGGACCATAAAACGATAATAGTATAGACTTAGAACTGTTTTATTTACTTCAAACATTGTATCATTTGGCTTAAAAAGCCCTTTACAAATAGTTCTGTATAGGTAAAGTAAAAGTAGAGTGAAGTAGCGGCCTATAATCGTTCTACTGCAGGACACAGTTCTCTATATGGCTATACTAACCACGTTTTTATAAAAACAGTTTTATGATAAACGACGTTTTATTCTGAGCCAAAGTAAGCTGAGGTACGCTAAGCGATAATAAACTCTGTTGCTGTCTAAGTAGTTGTTGTTTTTCAAATCAACGGAATACGAGCTGAGTCTTGTTGTTAAGCATAAAAATGTTTTGGCTTACTCTTAATAAAACCATCTTATCAGAGCACCCACTTAATATTGATGTTATGAAACTTATGGATTGGTTGTAAAGGTTTACCCAAATAAAATATTGTCGTATAACAACGTTGGTTTAAATTAACGATATTGATATTTGAAACATTCAGTCTTTGATCTTAATTAAGGGCAGCTTGGAGTAAATGTTGATACTCTGTTTATTGCTAAATTCAGTGCGTTTAATGTTTTAGGCTATTAAGCATTGGAGATGGATTTTCTCTCGACTATCCCTTATTAAGGATAGACGGGATATCATGGACCAGGTCTTTGATAACTTATACAATTTTAACTTATGCAAGTGCAAATTTTTGTTAGAGTCAACCTGTGACAATGTCAAATACAGCATTTGAGTCACCGCCGTTGAACTTATCTAACATTTAGCGACACCAGTCCATGCAAAGGTGTTTCTGGTCGTCGGTTAAAGTATGGGGAATCCATCTGGTACAAAGCTTCCTGACGCCTAAATGTTCGTGTAATATTTTTTAAACTTGACTCATACCAATGCCTAGGCTTGCCCGTATCTGCTGATAGGTCACTCTCTTTTCTTCCTCTATCATGCGTCGCACAGCACTGATGTTATCTTCAGTAGTCGCTGTTAAAGGACGTCCCTCACGCGGATCATTTAGTAGGGCCCTCTTTATGTCGCGCGTCGGCGGTCTCCTTGAATGTCCGACTAGGTAATCATTTTTGCTAGCTCTTTTCATTCTCTTCTATATCCTCCGTGGCGGAGTGGCGTACACACCGGTTTTCAAGGTGTCGCCAGCTCCGAGGTCCCGGGTTCGATTCCCGGACGGGTCAATGAAGAAAAAAAAGTGTTTTTCTACATTTTCTCGGGTCTGGGTGTTTGTGGTACCTTCGTTGTTTCTGGTTTCCAAAATACGAATGCTTTAGTTATTCAAATTGGGATCAGAACAATGTATGTGATGTTGTCCACATTTATTTATTTATTTATTTATCCTCCACAAACGAAGCCTACGTTATGTAACCACTATGCATAACATCATGGCAGTGTTTTTTTTGAACGAAGTTCATTATCGCGCGTTGCGAAAGGGGGCTAGACGGAAACAATTGTAACGACACTTTTTGACCGACTTTTTGCTTTAGTTGTAAGCCGTGCGGCGAGAGAGAGAGAGAAAGAGAGAGGGAGAGAGGGAAAGGGGGAGAGGGATAGGGAGAGGAAGAGAGGGAAAGGGGGAGAGGGATAGGAAGAGGGAGAGGGAGAGATGGAGAGGGGGAGGTAGACGGAGAGGGGGAGGGGGAGAGAAAGAAAGAATTAAAAAAATAATAATAATAATTCCTTCACCAAAAAATTAACTTCGTTCCATCCGGGTGTCCCTTGACACCTCTCAATTTTTTTTTATTTTGTTTATTAATTAACTATCTTAGATTAATATGAAATATTATTTCAGCTATTCATTTTGAAACACTCTGTAACGCACATAGACATATCTGTGAAAGGTTCATTCATCCAGGACCCGGCCTAAGCAAAATAAAACGTCCGTGCATGATTCTAAATGTCTTATTTTAACATTTTCCTAAAACAATTTTTATTAATAAATAAATAAAAATAATACTACTGTATTTTATACATAATGGTTACATAAAGTTTGTCAGGTGGTCAAAAATGCACGGTACCTACAGAATAGATTAAATTATTGATACTGCAATCTGCAATTCTGCATCGACTGTAATAAAAAGTCATGATCCCGTCCTTTCAAAATCTTTCGAAAAAATCTTCGATTATTTAAAGAGTCCGCACAACATTTCTTATTATTACCTACCTTAACGTAAACAGAATATTTTTACTCCATGATAAAAATAAATCGAGTCGACTAAGAGCAACTTTTTCACCGAACGTTCTAAAACTTGGTGTTATAAAATGGAATGGAGTTTTAATAAGTTTTAGCCGTAACACCATTGAAGCTGTTTGTGTAAAAACTTTGAAAGATAAAGTTAACCACAGGCACTGCAGGAGACATATCGTTCTTAGGCCATACAACATCGCGATGACTCAAAACTGTATGGAATGTTGTAATCCGACGTCTTACCATCTATTTGTTTTCTTAAATATGACTAACAACAACTAATTTAAAGATACATGAAACCAGAATAACTTAACACATGCATCTCAAGCCCGGCCATTTATGATGAATGACACTATAAATAATCGTAATGCTAACCTATCCACTCACCAACATGGCGTGGGTTGCTTACTCGTTGCTATACAAAGAACTTCACAAAAACCAATTTATTACTAACGTTTCAGTGTGTTAACCTATTTTAACCAGCCAAGACTACCTATGTTTATTTATATTAAGTCATGTGCGTAATACGAGTATTCCATTCATCATAATTATCATCCACAATTAACGATAATCACCACGCTTGGCAGGCGGATTGTCTATCTCAGTTCTGCCACTGGCAGAAAGTAGACGTTGCTGCTGTTTTCATCTGGAGGTACTTCAGTCGCTTCTTATGTCACCCTTAAGGAGATAAGTGTCGTATCACATGGTGCTGGCACATTAAAAGAATAGCAGTAGCTTTGGGTGTCATAAAAGGCGACTAAATTAATACTCACTGCCAGAAAAAGACCATTGAGCAAACCATAGAACATGGAAAAAGGTTAGGCAGGCGCGCCACTGAGGTTATGAGCATATGCTTGTAAGTGAGCGCTGTGACTCGTTTCTTTTGACCTCTGACCATATTGGTCGCGCGACGTCAAAAGAAGTCGCCTGTGGCGTTCTTTGAACTCGATTATATTATGTGTGTAGTGGGGTGCAAACGGGGACATCGGTTCTCATACAAATGACGCATGATAGCCTTTCTGACCTTTGATGTGTGAAAGATTATAAAAAAATCTCCTTTTGGAAAGATCTGTGTCCAGTAGTGGACTGAAATAGGCTGTTAATGTTAAAAGCGATCAGGGATGGTGCTATTCTTTTTGTGTGCCGACACCATACACAAATATTGAATATTCCATTAATATAGACTAATTTGTTGCAGGAATGCTCGGTGTTTGTTTTCGACAAGCGCATAGCGGAAAAGTTGTACAAGCCGAAACGCAAAGAGAGCATGCTCGACCGCATCCGTGGCTGCATTAGTCAGCTGGAGAAAATGCGCCATCCGAAGATGTTGCAGATTATCCATTCCATTGAAGAGGGACACAACACTATCGCCTTCGCCTCCGAACCAGTGCTGGCTAGTCTGCACAACATCTTGGCGTGGCACGTAAGTACATTTGACTCGATCATGATATTTAACATACCACAAAGAGATATTCGACATAGAATTTCAGCTCTTTTTTAACTTAAAATATTAAACGTCTTGTGGTAATTTAATGGCAAAGCAAAACCATGATTACAGTAGATCCAAATGCCCTGAGTTATAAAATGTTAACCAAATAGTTATTGCTACCTTAAAAGTAAAGTAAAGACTAAAGTCACAGACAACGAACTAGCAATAGGATTACAAGATCTGTCACTAACAGTTAGTTTTATCAAAGATCACCCTGGTTTTCTTATTAGCAGTAAAATAAGTTATAGTGCAATGGTGCATGGCAAGCTTATTAATAAATTGAGATCTAACGTGGATTAATGATTACGTTCCCGATATTATAGTACTAAAGTATGCTTACAAAATATGCAGTTAAAACACAACATTGTTTTTTGTGATAATAACACTCATGAAATAAAATAAAAAATATTTTCAAATCAATGCTAAAGTCACTTTGCTTTTGAATTTTTCTTTTGATCCACTAACATTTGTTTTATTCCGTACATGCTTTTAAATACAATGAACCACATCATTATCATTAATCTTCTGGTAGATAAAGCCTTTACGATAGCAGGATTTTGCCATCGTCGATGCTAGTGCCTATGTAGGCACATATTAAGTAACAGGTCGCCGTAAGACCATTGTGGAAAGTACACGTCGCTTGCCTGTACGCCTTTTCTGGATTAAGATAGGTACTCCTTTGATTGCCTCTTACAATTATACAGGATGAAATTTTAACCACCTACTGAATTTAAATACATCAAACTACGAGACATAAAACAAATGACGTATCTTTTCTTTTGGTATAGCCCAGTACAAAAATGTCAAGATAAAGCAATGTCCGCCAAAAATCTAAAATTTTTGATACGGCCACCTAGCATCACTTTTTTTACGCGTTGCGAATCTCATTCATTCATTACGATACCATTCATAAGTTTTTGATTTTCCCTTTATACCTTAACAGGTAGGTCTAGGACCGTGAAAATTAAAAACTATAACGCGAAAAATATTTTCGGGTGACAACTTGATTCAATTTTTTACTTCATAAATAGGATTTTAATACGATACTAAACGCCTATAAAAATTTTGGAAAGTAGTTAAAATTTCATCCTGTATTGTTATTGCCAATGATATTTAAAAAGTACTTACTTTTAAACATCATTGGTTATTGCTTTTCTATTAAATGTCAGCCCTACCTGACATGTCGTATCAGAATAAATTATCTCATTAATACTCACTACGACTAGGCAACCCACTCATTTCTCAAATCTCACCTTGCATAGTTTTGCAATGCAACATCTAACTTTCCACCTCTGATGCTGAATGCTGGTTTAATTGCACCACCTCCAGGAATTCAATTAACAACAAAACTGAAAACCAGAAACTGCAGTCTGTATAAGTACTATTTTAATAGTTCCTTTACAAATTACGCTTTATACACCCGAGCTTAATTAGAGGAACGCGAAAATGTATCGCGCGCACTAAAGAGTTATGTAAGATGGTGGGGCTTAAAAGTTAGGGAAACCTATATGTTTTTAAAATTAAATAACTTCATATCTAACTTTGGTATACAGCTAATTACAATTAAAGTACTCGTATAATAAGTATAAGTAAATTACACATTATTAATGTTCTTAGAAACACTTTCTTGGGTAAAATAATTATCAATTATTTAAAACTTCTATACCTAGACCTCACTTAAGTGTGCCACCATTATTGATAATAATATCATTTTTTGGTATACTCATTGAACTAAACTTCCAGCTATAGTTTGAACTAAAATTAAAAAGGACTTGTTTGGGTGGGGGCTTAACGTTACTTAGCCGCTTTTAACCGGAAGTGCTCCTATAATGCAATCGAAGCACCCCACTTTGAATCAGACCAATCGAAATCCAGCTGAACATGAGATAGCCGAATTACACAACAACGACGTTTTTAACCCAGCGCGCCACACGATAGGGCTGCGAGATACAGAATATGATTATTTTCTATCTATTCGAAAACAGCCAAAACGTCGTATAATAAAATTTCTTCGCTGATGTAAAAACTTGATTAATGAAAACCTATTGAAAGAGTAGTCTGACCTAACCTTTTTTTTTACGCGAGGAAAATGCGTTACACATCATCACCATTGCCCCGAGGGAGGGCAGGGTGGTATGTGGGCTCCTGGGAATGGGACCCAGGGGTATACCCACTAAAAACCTCGCGTTGCCCGCCGCGCTGACTGAGGGCAGGGTCCGTGGTGATTCGACAGTCCACGGACCACGCCAGCGGCCACCTCCGCCCTGAAAAGGGCAGATCTCCTCAGAGGGGGTGCTGTGACGACACCCCACCCCTACCTCTGGACGACGCGCTGGGCGTACAGCACCCCGCCTACACCGACGGTGGCGGAGAGAGTGCGGATCTCGCTCTCTCTCCCTCTCGGCGGCCTCCTTCTGCGACATGACGTCATCGCAGAAGGCGGCCACCGTCTCCCAAGCCTGCTCGCTGCGGACCATCTCCGACATGATGGCCGGCAGCGAGAGGACTCCTCCTCCCAGGGCCGCGGTTAGCATCGACCGCGGCCCACCCCACGCGAGGCACTCTACCAGCGTGTGGTGCGCAGTATCTTCTGCGCAACCATAGTAGTGGCATCCCTGGGTCGGCTCCTTCGCGGCAATCAGACACAGATATCTCCCGAAGCATCCATGCCCCAAGAGAATCTGCGTCATCCGGAAGGAAAGTGACCCATGCCGCCTCTCGATCCACCCCTTGAGGATGGGGTGGATCGCCTCGAGGATACGGCGTCGGGATCCAGCTAGTGGGTGCCCAGCCACTCCTCGAAGGACCGCGTCCACCAGTCCAAGAAGAGCATTTTTTTGACGCAGAAAAAAATGCATTACGCATACAAACTGCTTCAGGGGCAGCAGTAGGTTATGTGGGACTCTCTTGTCGGTGCCTGACAAGCATACCCACTAAAAACACCTGCCGTGTACCTTGCAACGTATGTTGGCGACGTGTGGGTTTCCCTTAGGATGCCCTCCATGCACCGCCTACGTACGGCCTATGCCGGGCCTTAGGCATAAAGTATGGGTGATCCTGTACACCAGAAATCACCCCCAGTCTGGCAAGCTGTGCAATGCGAGCTTTGAGCCCCCCGGCCCAACGCCCACTAGCCTGCTAGAGGGGGAAAGTTGAGTTCGGCGTATGCCTTCTCGTCCTCCCCCCTCTACGACTTCGGGTCGGGTCCGCAAGCAAGCTCGACCACCCGAACCGTGGCCACCCTTTGCAACGACAGTGCATGTCGTTACAAGGGGCCGCCAACGTCTCACGCCCACTCGTCGCCCAGCATAGCTCAAACCATACTGGGAATCGAGCGACTACTGTCCGCCGCGGGGCTGACGCCCCAACGGCAACACCGCCGTCGCGCCCTCCAGCGCGAACGGCCACGACAGGCCACGGGCCGAAGCCCGCTACCACCGTCTGGAGACGCATTCAACATCGGGCTGGCCAATCCCACTGGAAGCGCGTACCGTTTTTGTCCGGGTTTTGGTCCGCGCCGGCCAAATGCCCGGTACCCTCCATGTCTGGAGGGCGTTCCCCTATCCGCCACCTGGGGACGCGCCCGGTAGGTAACTCCCTCGGGAGTCCAAGAAGAGCCCAACCTAACCTAACCTACCTCGATGTTAAACCAGATAAAAACTTCTCTACCTGTCATCCTATAGATTACGTAAGTGATAGATAAGCTAAGATTACTTACACGTAAATTTTGTCACTTTAGCTATGAAGTTCCTATGTACATAAATGCATATATATTTGAGATAAGTTTAGTCAATTTTGGGTTAAGATCTTGATAGTTATAGCCTTACATTTATAACAATGTACATAAATAAACTTGGGTCATTACAAATTTTATTTCACCAAGTTTGTTTTTAAGAAATAACAATAAATAAGAAATAATATAATAAATAACATAAGAATCCAAAAAGCTGTAATTTTTGACCGGATAGTTAGACGCTTTTTGCAAGATTAACTTTCGAATTTAACCAAAATATACCCTAGTCCCATATCTTGGAACTACCCGTACTGATTCCATAAACTACCCGCATAGCTGTGATAAAAAATAAAAGAGTACATAATAAATAATGATATTATTGCAGCGTGTTTTACAGGTGCCGTTTTGGATGTTTTGAAAACCAGCATTTGTCAGAAGTAAAGTTAAAACTTCACAAATGGATAGTAACACTATCCTATTATGATTTAGAAAATTTGCTTAGATCACTTAGGTAATACGTCAAAGTATGCACGTTAACACACACACACACACACACACACACACACACACACACACACACACACACACACACACACAGAGAGAGAGAGAGAGAGAGAGAGAGAGAGAGAGACTCACACATACACACACACATACACACACACGTCCACACACAATTACTTTTATTTAAATACTTTGAGATAATTAGGTATTTTATTTTTATTTTTCCTTTTTGTCGTTAAATCTTATCAAGTTACTACTTACATTATTTTTATAAGTTTATGTATTTTGTTGAAAGATAATTTCTACGGGACAGGCCTAGCTTTTAGTAGGAATCATCGCAAATAATATTTATTGTAAGACTTTTTATTGTGACATAAATAAATAAATAAATAAAAAAGCATTAAATTATATTTTTGTTTTTTCTTAAAAATCGCAGATTAAAACTATGATACCTGATTTATATTTTCTTCGGTTGAGTTTTCAATAAATTACGCAGAATACTCTTTAACAACTGTTTTATCTGAAATAGAATCTCTGGAATTCCCGTACCCTGTATGTGAGTGATTAGGCGCGCTCCTTCAATATATAATTAAATAGGTCTGAAAGATATACTCTTGATTCAAAATATCTAACTAAAGCTAAAAGGATTTCTTTTTGCTCTAAATCAGCGAATGAATGAAATTCAGCAGATTTTCATTTTATTTTGGAGTAAGGCAAATTACTGCTATTTGCGCATTAATTTATTGAC
Organism: Anania crocealis; assembly: GCA_949315895.1. Classification (NCBI taxonomy): domain Eukaryota; kingdom Metazoa; phylum Arthropoda; class Insecta; order Lepidoptera; family Crambidae; genus Anania; species Anania crocealis. The sequence goes on along the minus strand of OX438879.1, from coordinate 38,383,028 downwards.
TTGAGTCAGATTTATACTTTGTAATATATTTGCTACTTTTATTTATTACTCTCATACTACCTCAACCAAACCAATCTTAACAACAAAGTCCGTTTTATAGAAAAAAATAAACCCTAACCAAGTTTGGCTATTAGTAAATTTTAAGCTTGTTAGCTTAAAATTTACTAATAACCAAACTTGGTTCTAAGCATTCATGACGTTGCGTACTAACTCTTGATTTCGTTGTTCTTAGCTGAAAATTTTTATGATTTTCCTTTTTTATATATGGTATATATATAAATTTCAAATGAACTGTATTCAAGACAAATTTGAAGGTATTATACCCTATGGATTATGTATATCGAGCAATTTCAGTACCAAGTTATTGGTTACATATAAAAATGATCAAAACGATTAGGTACCTTACTCGTCCCTTCTTGATAAAACTGGACTGGACACCATTGAATTAAATTTATTTACATAATTTTACTAATATTTCACGAAACAATCGAACGCTATAAAGATATACCTAATGCAAACTTTGTCTAAAAAAAAATACAAAAGTTTATGTATTTGTGCGTACTACACATTTTTGACTCTATTAGGTAGAGTACGTTTATCATTTAGTAGCCAATATCCATTATTGAACATGCCCTACTACATGTAATCTGAAACCTATGGTTGGTGTTTTATATAATTGATGCATAAATAATACTGGCCAGCATTATTTAAACGTTATTTAAAATATTGTCCCCAAACCGTATTGTAGTTAACTTATTTATCCTATGGATAACTATACCTATATTGGTTGAAGATTTCCTTAAACCTCTCTTCTTGAATCGCTTTGTCTGCCTGTCGGTTTGTACCTCAACCATTTTCCTCAATAAATATTCAACAAACTTTGGTAACTGTTTGAGTTAACAAAATTGTACTTGTACTTTTATTTTATATAATGTTTTTGTTAATATTTTACACTTATCGGAGTTTTAAAATAAATAATATATTTTAAAACTACGCTAAGTGCTCGTGGCAAGCTCAAATTACGCAAGTGTGTGATACCGCCAATCCACGTGACCAAACAATAAGGTAGACATAGAAATATAAAATAAGCTAGCAATTGTTACGTCACTTACCAAAAATAAATCGACCATTGTATTGCACTGACAAGTCATTATCATTCGTCGTGTTCTACAATGAAGTATGCATTGGTGGATTTTGCACTGCAGTGTATCTATCTATTTAAGAGAAAACATGCTAATATGTGATCTTACTGCCTTTATTGGATGGTGGATAGACGGTTGGCGGTGAGATAGCGTTCATTGGACTTAACTTTTTATACATTGCGCCATTTCTAGGTGTGATACGTCCTTCAATAAAGCGACAGCTTTATGCAAAACTTTGACTTCATATGACAACCAAATAACACACCAATCGTAACACGACTGCAATAGAAAACATCTTTAAATTTAAGTAAGTAGGTATGTCGAGCAGCTACTTTGCCGTAAAGACGAAGGTATAACACAACACATCAAAGGCACTTAATACCCACTTATTGCGTATATGCTCTAGATAATCCCGAAGGAGTAACACGTTTAATACGCTACATTAAGAAGAAAATAGCTTGAAAATTAATTAGGTTGTGATCCACGCCTGCCGATAGATTGCAGAACGTAGATGTAGCTACTCCCAACACTTAGTATATGATACGCTCCTTGGAATTTAAGCATAAGCCGTTCCGTAGTGGCTTATATTTAAGTAGTTTATGTACATAGTTTTTGTGATTAATATTAAGATGTAAATTTATAAGTTATGTGCAAATGGATACAAGGAGATGATAATATATAATGTTGAATATGGTTATCTTACATCTGCATAGATTTGGTTTGTAACTTAAAGAAGTCATCGACCTATTATTATTATATCGCTATGCGTCTTTCGTCGTCCAAGAAAGCGAAGGAAGCGCTCATAGCCTAATGCTTCTTCGTGATCAGTTTCTGTCACGAATGTTAAGCAACGATGGGAGCGGTCACTAATTAGATGGGTGACCGTGTGTGGCATCATACCTTGAGCGCTTCCGTGCTTCGAAGGGCACGTTAATCCATCGATACCGGCTGTTATCATGAGATAACAGTAGTTAAGCCCTGTTGGAGGCCTTCGGGCGGCTTGAGAAACGTCCAACGGCGGGGTGATGTTGCCACAGCGTCGCCCTCGCCGTCCACCAACCCGCACTAGGCGTGGTGGTACTAAGGCCTTAAGCCCTCTCCTTAAAAAGGAGAAAGACCCGCGCTAAACAGTAAGCGAAAATGGGTTGTTACTTTTATGCGTCTTTAAAAATATGTCTCTGTGATCAATGCCGTTAAAACTGGAAGTGATTACCGTTTAGTACGAGGTTCATTGAATATTAGGCTCGGAAGAAGTCAACTGATAAGGTCTACGGTCCGACCCATACTTGCACAACTTCAAAACCCCGAGATCTTTCAACTCAAAATTCAAAACGTGGACGATCTGAACAACGTGGTGGTCGATACTGTCCGTACCAAACACTTTAAAACCGAATTAAGAATAAAAAAAATATCCGACCAAACACTCCATAAAACGAGAGATGCGAAACAGTTTGTTAAATAGACAGATATCAAAGTCTCTGACGAAAGATCTACGTCTAATTACGAGTAGTACCAACCATATTAAAGATGCCATCGAGTGGAACAAATACTTTAAAATGTTCGCTAAAGTCTGTCTATTGGGTATGCTGCGAACTGATGACAGCGGCATCATTTTTTTTAAGCCTGAAATCTATAGGGTGATAGTTTTTAGGGTTTCGTACCCAAAGGGTATAAACGGGACCATATTACTGAGACTTCGCTGTCTGTCCGTCTGTCCGTCTGTCCATCGCTCTGTCACCAGGCTGTATCTCAAAAGCCGCGATAGCTAGACAGTTGAAATTTTTACAAATTGTGTATTTCTGTTGCCGCAATAACAACAAATACTAAAAACATAATAAAATAAATATTTAAGGGGTGCTTCCATACAACAAACCCGTTTTTTTTGCTTTTTTGGTACGGAACCCTTCGTGCGCGAGTCCGACTCGCACTTGGCCGGTTTTATTTATATAAAGTTATACTCCACACAAGCACCCGTTGCAAGCTCCGCTACATATTTCTAGAGACAGCTGATGTCCGGGATTTCTTCGAAATAGTGTTTGGCTAGTAAGCTACAACTCAAATAAAGGCATTCTTATAACAGAACATTTCCACCTGACATCAAAGCAAAAATAAGATCAACTACGAATCCGTATAATATATTTATTGCTTGTTCTAGCTGTGGGTATTACCTATAAATTTTAAATTCCTCACAAAACAGTCAGATATATCTACCACCACATTAAACTAAAAAGAGTCGGGCCAATATGGGCTAAAACTTTGTAGCTCTTGATAAAAGTAAAGTGACAGTAAAAAACGACAGGAAAAATATTAAAAATAGACGAGTATAGCTTAATTGTTTACGGAAAACTTACCTTGTTCTAAGAATTCCAACACAAACAAACAACAAAACAATTAACGTCTCTAAGAAATCATCCAAGACAAAATGCGTGGAAGAGACACTAATAAGCAGCGAGCATCAATAATGAGATGTTTTCACTTCCGAGGTTAATTAATAAGTGTTAATTGAAGTAAATAGCCTTTATATTTAAATCATGTAGGTACATTAATTTTTAATGAGGAAACCACGCTAAATCATCATCGACAGCCGTTATTAGTCCACTGCAACACAGGCCTCCCCGAAAGTACGATTTTGCCATAAATTTGCCATAATGCGCTTGGGAGCAAGCAGGATGGCTCTGGCAGTTTGGCCAATGCTAGAAAGAATGCGCTGCTGCCCGTCTTCTCCTCGCAGTACTCCCTAGTTCATCTCTTACGATATCCGGAAGGAAAGGGATGGCGCTTTTATTTTAATGTGCCGGCGCCACGCGACATGAAAATGGGTTACCAATATTCGACAGTGAATAATTGGAGGTTTTTGCCTACGGCGGGACTACGGTGCAACACTTTTATCGTAACCTGACGTTGTATTAAATGTCAACATTTATCAAAGCTGTATACCTACATCATTTGCTGATAAGTAAACTAATAAAGAAAATTAGTCCAAAAATAACCTTTACGACCGTGTCTACACACTTTTTTGTCTCACTTACCTACCCAATTTTGTATTCTCATTTCTAAAACCTTGTTCCAAAAACCAAAATAACTGAGTAACTACTTACGAGATTTTAACGTGCCTTAATTTGAATGCGCACTCATATGAAAACTGTTGATTAAAACCGAACTCACGGTATACTTACGGTCGGCTTGCCTATTCCATCATTTGGTAAGCAAGAGGAGATCGTACTACTTGATACTATTTTGAGGGTCGCACTAAAAGTTTTTTGATAATATAAGATGCAATGCTGTATAAAAGAAACCTTCTTCCTTGGAACCGTCCTTCACATTATGAGTCATGATATAGTTTAGAGCTTGTTGTAAACATTTTTATCATTCTCATTATCAGGCACTAATACTACAATAAAATTGTTATTCAGGTATCATTTTACACCGTTTTTTTATACATTTTTGAGTGTGCGCCACGAACAGAATTGGACAAGACAATCTTCTCACACTAGTTTTTTGATACCGCAGTATATTGCTTTTTATACTAGGAAGTTTGACTTTATTTTAGATGTTTAACTCAACCTGCAGATTGGTGTGTGCCTGACAGTCAGTCACAATGTTTTTCCTTCTTTGTATATACATAACAATCCGCCTAAGGTTTCTTTTGACGACGTTATTACATTTTTCGTCGTCATTATTTAATATTCACTGAATTTCACTGATGCTTTTATGAAAATAGGTTGCGTGTTATTTAGATATTATAATTAGATTTTGTGATATTGAATCAAACGATAAAAAGCGAGTGCACTTTCGCAGATTTTATGATAAACTAACTTTACCAGTCATTCAAACAATATTCTTCAATACAATAAGTTTATTCTGAATTCTCACAAAAACTTATGAAATCCATAATTTTTTTGTTGTAATCAATGTCAGTAGTAAATATGTACTTAGATAATAAAAATTTCAAAACCATTACCAACGACTTCAATTCATTTTATTGATGTAGGTTTGGTAAGTGAGATTTTCTCAATGTACATTGAAATGTGATCACTCAGTGCCAATAGTCTATGTTCCAAGTCGTCTTGATAAATGATGGAGCAGATATAATCTTCTAAGTTGTAAAAAGAAACTATTAGTTCACTTTAACAATATTGGTTTTTAACAAGGTTTTAGAATCGATTCATCTAGCAGCCCGGAAAGCTACAAAAGTATACATATGCAATGTAGAAGACGGTAATGGTTCTTTTTTTTATACAATCAATGGGCTTGCTCTTGAGTACATACTTAACTCTAAGGTTAAGAAGAAGCCTAAGATGGAGCGAGCTTACCCAGAAAGTGGCACTGGCTCTCCCAAACACCAGCCACTTACGAAGCCTACCACCGCAAAGGGATCTGTTAACCGTCATTATTGTTTAGAAAATCAAAGATGCCCAGGGTGGATCATTAGGAGGTAGATCCCAGTACCACTTCTTCTCTTCCTATGGTGTTGTTAAGGCAGAAGCGTTTTCTCTCCGCTATTGGACAAACTTCGCCAACGGATCGATCGCCAAGCCGCCCGTTAGTTTAAAATTTGTTTGCTATGTTCATATATCGGTATTTCCACATTAAATCAATTGGAGGCAGCACTTAGCTCTAGTAGTCGCCCGTGGCAACCTTTAATTAAGGCAACACCTAGTGGAAGCAATCTTATTCTTACTTAAGTCCTAGGCAAGTTCTAGTGTATGTCCTTGACTGTGTCCTAAAAAACAAATAAATATCGTCGTTTTCCTAACCAATATGCATAAGTTATTTAAAGTGAATAATTTAAGACAAACCCTTCACGGCTCGCCGGTCAATACAGTGGAGTGTCGATGCACCGGGAAATAGTTGCCGTAAGTTATTCGGATTAGGTAGGTATAGAGAATCCAGACAGTTTTTAACGCAGAAGCAACTTTTTACTATACATACATACAATACTTTGGAATACCTATGTAAGACTAGCAACACTACCAACGCGCTTTTTTATCTAATATATAAAATTCTCGTGTCACGGTGTTCGAACTTGAACTCCTCCGAAACGGCTTGACCGATTTTGATGAAATTTTTTGTGCTTATCCGGTATCTATTAGAATCGGCCAACATCTATTTTTCATCCCCCTAAATGTTAGGGGTAGTCCACCCCTAAATTTTTATTTTTATTTTTTAGACATAATTTTTAATTTTTTTTTTTTTATGATACAACATACAAAAATACATACAATCCTAAATTTTTACCCTTTTATCACCAACCCCTATTTTTTAATAGCCATTTTAGTAATTTAATCATTTTTCATCCCGCTCGATAACTGATCAATTATCGTCTTTTTTGTAAGGGTAGGGTAGGGGTAGGGAAGGGGTAGGGAAGGGGTAGGGGTAGGGGTAGGGTAGGGGTAGGGTAGGGGTAGGGTAGGGGTAGGGTAGGGGTAGGGTAGGGGTAGGGTAGGGGTAGGGTAGGGGTAGAGTAGGGGTAGGGTAGGGGTAGGGTAGGGGTAGGGGTAGGGTAGGGGTAGGGTAGGGGTAGGGTAGGGTAGGGGTAGGGTAGGGGTAGGGTAGGGGTAGGGTAGGGGTAGGGTAGTAAAATATTAAAATTTTATAAAATATATACAACCCTAAATTTTTACCCTTTTACCACCAACCCCTATTTTTTGTTAGCCATTTTAGTAATTTAATCATTTTTATGGCAAAACAACGTTTGCCGGGTCAGCTAGTTAAACAATATAATATTATACTAGCTGTTGCCCGCGACTTCGTCCGCGTCAATTTCTGTTATTATGATCGCGACTAAGAAGTTTTTAAAAAATATAGCAATAAGCTTTCCTCGATAAATGGACTATTTAACATAAAAAATATTTTTACAATTCTTACCATTAGTTCCAGAGATTAGCGCGTTCAAACAAACAAACTCTTCAGCTTCATAATATTAGTATAGAGTTTTTTTATATAGTCATTTGTTCACATTTAACTGGATAATAGCGTATCCTCCGAACGAAAATGAAATTGTAGTAGCATGTATTTTTAACATTTCCTTTAACTCGTATTCACGAGTACCATTTGGTAGCAATTACTAACTACCTATATGCTAAGGCAGAATAAAAGAGTGCGAAAAAACCACAAAGTAATATTTTAAATACGAATACCTACGCCAAACGAATCAGTTGTACAATAATATGTAAGTAAGTATATTTCTTTGAATTGAACGCTTGAGCCCAACGAAACCATAGTGTTTTATTTACACAGAAAACCTACAACTAAGCTCTGAAAGAGAAATAATTTGTTCGTGTGGCTATCGAGCAATATCGAGTAATAAAATACGTCAGTAAAAGAAATAAAGATCCATATTTATTGAAATGTACCACTTTCTAAATAAATAGCTTGATTTTTATTGAACATTTCAAGCCGTAACTTAATGATTGAGTTCCTAGAAAAAGAACGGATTATCGGGGCATCTACCTACTGTTCAGGTTTGCATACCGTACCTTCAATCTTTTTATTATTGCTCTTCAGTGTTTTGTTTCGTTTCATATATTCGTGAGCCGGTTAAGTCGCCTCGTTAAATTTGTTTTATCAGTAACTGTTGTAAAAAGGACATGATGGGCATTTATGTAAAATCATTTTTAAACTCACGCGAGCTTCGTAATCAGTGAGCAGTTTGCATTTTAATGAAGGAAATTCATACGAAAGGAAGAAGTTTTTAATCCTTTCACTTCAGGGCCCTGTTTAATTAACATTACAAATTGTAAACCACAGGCTACAAATCTACAAGTATCTGTTTAGAAGAATACAATTTACAAGTTTACAATAATGGAAAGTCTACAGAATTGTAGAATTGGACCTAACATTTTACATATTTCTGTTCAATAAACATTTTCTCCTCACAGGTCACAATTTACATATTTGTAGGAAAATCTGTTATTATTGAACACATAATTGTAATAACAAGTTTACATATTTTGTAAATTGTAGTACAATCGCAACAGGTGAACCCGTTGTGTGTCAGAACTGTACAATTTTGTGCCACAACCTATTGAGCAAAGAAATTTATTTGTTAAACACAACTAGTAGGTGAAGTAGTGACAGTAGTGATGATAAATATTAAGTGAACAGCAACGGCGAGTTTTTCGTAAAAGGATTTAGGCACTTTACACTTGACGTGACAGATTTAATTTCAACGAAAATTTTCGGTTCATCAAATCCACCGTCAAATATTTGGGAACAAAGATAGTATTTTACATTTCATGTAATTTGTAACTTATAACTACAAAATTCTAGATGTATACAATATTTCTTCCAAATCCACAGGCGTTTTCTACACATGTAAACATTTAATAAACAGGATTGGTAATTGTAACATTTGTAGATTTTTATATGTAAAATTTCTTACATAATTGTAAAGTTTATTAAACAGCACTTGTCATACAATTTACTACATATGTCACTTAATTACAAAATTGACGAATTGTAACGTTCATTGAACAGGGCCCAGGTCGCCAGAATTCACAAAGTAATGAAAAAAAATACCTGTACTCTACACCACGCACATGTAAAAAGTGTTCGCCATTCATTAATCGGTTAATTCATGTCTAATATACAGGAATCATCGCCGGTATTGTCGGGGGCACAACAGCCGATAATGCCAAACCCGATTTCGCTGGGCCCGCTCAGCACGCACCAACAACAGCCGAATCCGCCTACGCAGCGGCCGCCGTACGCCAAGGAGTACTTTTTCCTCGACATAGAGCTGCGATATGGCCTGCTCCAGGTAAGAATCATTTACCATAAAACCTTATGCCGTCCACAGCTTAACGTAGGCCGTTCCCGATGAGCGCCACTCCACTCAATTACTTACCTTCGTCATTCAGTCATTGCCACCAGCACTAGGTCGTTCGTAACGAGACGAATGGTGTCCTACACTACGTTAGCCAGTGCGTTGTCTACTCTACAGAGGAAAGAATCCTTTGAATATATACATAAAATAATAACTTTAGATATGATAACAACTAATACATACATTCATCATCTAGGCGATCGCACTTAAAAAGTGGCACCAAATGCCAAAAATTAATTTTACAAAAAAAAAGATAGTGTTAACTGGGTCTTGCTATTAGTTGCGTCTGATCAGTATTTTTTCGTCCTACTTACTTACCAAGGTAACGAAAAGTAGTAAGCAATGGTGATACTAACGGAAAAAGTAGACTATTAACATCAGTCATGTTGCGTTTGCTACATAATACTAAACGCCTAATGTATTTATACAATTTGCATACCTAATTGTAATTTCATCAATAAAAAATTGTGTTAAGCCTTTAGATGGACTATAAAGGCACAGTAAAGGCACAGTGATCAACGGAGAGAGTTCAACAACTTGAGATTCGCAGATGACTTTGCATTGGTGGCTGATAACGTTGATGATAATATGCTTGCCATGATAGAAGGCCTACGGAGAGAATCAGCAAAGATTGGTCTGAAAATGAACGAAGGAAAAAACCAAAAATCCTCATAAATATCCCTGAGGCAGATAGTCACCATCTGTCAGTTGAAAAAGTCGATCACTACATAATTGGTCTTACCCTTAAAATAACTCTGGATCTAGAAGACCAGGTGGCCAATGTGGGAAGGAGAACCGATTTTTTTTGCTCTAAAAAGATCGCGCAACACCAGAAAACCAGGGTATTTAACCAATATGTCCTGTCGGTATTCACATATGGCATGGAAACTACGACTTCGAATGAAAAGTCTGCTGAGAAACTTCGAGTAGCACTAGAGCAACAGAGAGGTGGATACGACGAGTGGATTTGAGAAAAGACTAAACTCTAAATGTATGTCGTGCAAGAAATAGAGCGTCAGAAATGGAGATGGGCGGGACACATTGCTAGACTGGTCTACAGCCGGTGGACTCGAAGAGTGCTTTCGTGGAGACCCCGAGCAGACACCCGAGGCAGCAACTTCCTCAGCCAAAACCATTGTTTTGGTGGTTTTCCTCAGCCTGGAAAGCGAACTGGATGGCGATGGCACGGGCATCGGGAAAATTAGGAGAGGAGGCATACATCCGAAGGCGGACAACCTAGAGGCTGCGATGATGATGATGATGAAGCATCTATGATCTGGATGGAAAGGACTGTCGTAGTATTCATTTCATAAATAACTTTTAATTATATTTTAGCAAATTAATTGCAATTATTATATCAGTATTTAAACTTTTAAACATATATCTCTGGCACCGTGCCCGGTAGGCATGGAGATACAAGTTCGATTACTGCCTGCGACATCATTTTTTAAAAAGCTTTCGAGAAAATGTTGGTTTATTAAATATAACCCAGAATCAAATAAATTCTACTAAATACTAACAAAAAATATATCTGTGTATACTTTTTAGGATCAGTTTTATTAAGATGGTTCGATTTAATCGTGTGTTACATTTAAGATACGTCTTGCGAATTAAATACAAGCTTTGTAATAATTTACTTAGAAAATATGAACATGTGTGACATCAAACCGCCAAATTCATAATTCAATCAAGTATGCACGAGTAATTAATTTGTCACCGTGCTCAGGCGTGCTCGCTGGGAAATTAGTTGCTCATGCATAATTTAATACATATACTATCTTATATTGAGTTTCTGGTTTTGTAACGTTATATATTTGTGCAAACGTAGTGACATACGTAGTGAGGAACGTAAGTGTTGTAGAATAGAAGAATAAAAAACGTTTTCGATTATGTTTTACCACCATCATATACGGCAATAATCAAACTAGCTTGCCTTTCTTGTGTAAGTGCATTAATAAACGAAAAACATATAAATCTTAATGTAGGTTTCATTCCAATGTAGTTAACGTATATTTTGGTATCTTCGATCTGAAGCGAGTAGGTGTACAAAAAATGCAATCCCGCATTCAATAAGTCTCCGATGTAATGGAAAATGTTTAACTGTTTTTCAAAACAACGCGCAGCGTTTAAAACTTTTAAATTGCAGCTTAAGTTTGGCTATAGCGTTATAAAACTTTTTGTGAATCCTGAAAATGTTTCGCTGCGAGATTTATTCTAAAGTCGGTACATCATTTTCTTCTTCTTTAATCAAAGAACACAATATTTATTTTACTGTAAAACTATCCTAAGTTTTGAGACATTATACATTCCTGCTTTTATTATCTAAATATTTCAAAGTGGTACCTATTTACATCCTCTTTTCTTTTCTCACTTAAGACATACAATATTTTATTATGTTGAATTAATAGATAAGTGTTTGATTGACAACACAAAGTGTTTAAATTCATAGAGACAACCAAAAGTTGATGATAAGAGTTGAACCGTATAGTGGGCGTAAGGCGTAACCGTAAGTGTACTTAGGTATTATTAGTAAAAAAGAATATATCATAAATCCGTAACAAGGTCAGATCAACCAGACAGTAGACGTTAATTATGAAGATTGCTCCTAAAAATAAGTTGGCCTAGTCGATAAAATAACCATCCGTCTCTTTGATTATCTCTTCAAGGGTAGGTATAGGTCTTTACCAATGAAATTACCGTTTTGTATGAAAAAAATGAAACATTTTTTTTTCATGTATTTTTTATTTGTTTAATCGTAGTAATCACCCATGCAATCAATGGATTTTTGCCAACGCAGTGGCAGTTTATTAGTGCCCTTCATTAAGAAATCAGCTGGACGGGAGGCAAAAAATTCTTCAAAGACTTTTTGTACTGCCTCTCGGGTATTCAATTTTTTCCCGCCAAGAAGTTATCCAAATTCTGGAAAAAGTAGTGGTCTGTAGGCGCAAGGTCTTGTGAGTAGGGCGGATGACGGAGAGCTTCCAACCCCAGTTCTTGCAACTTGGAGACCGTCTGCTATGCAGTATGAGGTCGCGCGTTGTCGTGCAGGAGTAGCGGAGACGAGCGAATGAGCAATGCTGGTTGGAGAAGTGCCAGCTTCTCCATCATTTTGTTCAGTTCTTCACAGTACACATCTGCAGTAATGCTCACTTCGTTTGGTAAGAAGTTGTGATGAATCACACCGGCGCTAGACCACCAAACAGGGACCATCACTTTTCTAGGGGTTAGTTTTCGTTTAGGGCATTGTTTAGGTGCTGAACCAGGATCCAACCAACATGCTGAGCGCTTGCGGTTATAAAACAGAATCAATTTTTCATCGCAGGTAACAATGCGGTTCATAATTCCTTCATTTGTGTGTCAGTTCAGTAGTGCAAGGCTCGTCTCGACGCGTACTTCGCGCTGGCGATCATTGAGTTCGTGGGGCACCCGTTTGTCAAACTTTTTTACCTTGCCAATTTTACGCAAAATTTTACGCAAATGGACGAATATTGTTTTGACGCTAACGTCGGAAGCTGCTGCTAATGCAGCCGTAGATTGTTTATTATCACTCAGCTTCCACAATCGCCTTTAATTCGTCATTGTCGACCAAAGACTTCGGACAACCGCGAGGTTCATTTTTCAGGTAGAAATTTCCAGAACGGAAGCGAGCAAACCAATAACAGGTGGTGCGTTGGTTTGTAGTGTTAGCTCCGTAAACGTCGTTGATGTTGCGTGCCGCTTGTGCCGCGTTGCTGCCACGACGGTACTCATTTATTCCATAATTACTCGAATTTTTAACGTATCCATGATGTCGAAAAAGATTGAAATGCGATGAAAATATAACACTAATCAATAAACAAATGACTACTTTTGGAAAAAGAATTCCATGTTTTTAAAATAAAATTAATTTGAAATTAAAATTCTAAGCCAAACAAACATTATTTTGATTTGAAATGGCCAGTAATGCAGAACGGCAACACACGGCAATCTCATAGGTATTATTTGTAACTTATCGAGCATACCTAGTAAAACTCGTATTTAAGTAGTCATAGCCATAAAATGTATTATATACTTAAACTGGTCCATAAAAACAGAAACGTTATTGTTCAAAATTATCATACAAGAAAGGATTACAAAATAATATGTTGCGGAATGCGGTCATTAAGGACTTGCAGGTCGTTGATACCTACAAGTACAACATTACTAAATTACTTAAAGCGCGGTTTAAATTATTACATTGCATTGTTCCATTTAAATTTAAAGTTTTACAAATTCAAATGCCTATTTTTCAAAAAGATGTAAGAGGATAGCATGAATTTACACTAAAATGACCAAATTTAAAAATTAAAGAAAAAGTATAGTCGTCACTTTTTTGTATTCATGAGTTAACGAGAAAATTCACATACCTACTTAAAGGAACAATGCCTAGTAATTGCATTACATACGTAAACGCTGCTCCTTCCGTAAATGACGAATTTATCCTGTTTTTGCATTGCTATTGCTCATAACACAAATATAATGATGCTCAAGAAATACCCTAGTTTGTAGCATTCTCTAAGTGCAGCTAAAAGAGTACCGGTTTAAGTTGTCTAAATACGACTTGTATTGGCCGGCAATACCTTCAAATTTTAGACGGGTTTTTGATAGCTTCGTTAACCTTGAGAAGATATGCAGTCCTAAATACGTACTCATTTACATGTTGATTGTTAGCTTGTATTCAAAAGAGATCCGAAACAACGGGTGTAACAGTCAGGAAAGACAAAGATATTTTACAAACCCTTAGGCGAATTCTGAAGAAAATGTTATTTTTGCATTCCTCTGTGTTTCACCCCGAATAACTGTGTCGCTTTTACTCCCGTTTAGTTGTTGAGCATTGTAGTGTAAGTATCTCCCTGACGAATTATTAACGAAGCACTGTAAGCACAAAGCCGAGACACTCAAGAAATAGCTGACTCGCATATTCATAAAACATGGAATCGTGAGCGCACATGTTGCTTTTACTTAGTTTCAGAAACAATTTTAAAACGAATTAACACTAACTATCTTCCGTTTTTCACAGACGTCTTTCATTATATTTCTGCAACCCTTTCGTTTAGGAAAAAATTTACCGCTTATGGGCCTTACAAAAATTGAAATTAATAAAGTGTAACTTTTAACATTTATATTCACATTTAGGTAAAGTCAGCTTTCCACTCCAAACTCCAATTCAGTCGCAGCTAAAAAGCTCATTATTTACAGACAGGGCAGTTAGCTTGTAAAGCCTTAAACTTTAGTTCGCCAGAGTTGCCAGACATCCTTATTCTCAACAGGCCCTGTTTTGATATCAAAACCACAAATACAAACTCTCGGACATCAGTTTCTCGAAAAACAAGAGAACGTTATAGTTGCAACAAGGTAAACTTTTAATTAGAATCATTACCGGCTATTTAAGATTAAATAAACCGGCCAAGTGCGAGTCGGACTCGCGCACGAAGGGTTCCGTACCAAAAAGGCCAAAAAAACGGGTTTGTTGTATGGGAGCCCTCCCTAAATATTTATATTTTATTTTGTTTTTAGTATTTGTTGTTATTGCGGTAACAGAAATACATAATTTGTGACAACTGTCTAGCTATAGCGGCTCTTGAGATACAGCCTGGTGACAGAGCGACGGACAGACGGACAGACGGACAGACAGCGAAGTCTTAGTAATAGGGTCCAGTTTTTACCCTTTGGGTACGGAACCCTAATAAAAAACTAAGTATTTAAAAGTTGATAAGTAGGTTCTAACTTTTTTTCTCTTTTGAAGTAAATATAGGTACACTTTTTTATTGTATTTCTCACCTCTACATCGCCCCTGTGGCTTTGCTTTTTGTTGAATTATAACATCGATGGACAGAGTGTGTCCTTGAAAATGCTATATTTATTATTTTTTGTAATTAGTACCTACCTATTGAAACAAGTTAGAAAATAAATTTAATTGTGGACCAGACTAGATAGATAACACTAGGTAAGACTAGAATTAAATTAAAGTTTAAAAATTATATCTTGCCAATTTGGGTATACTATTATAGTAGGTAAGTATACCCAAAAAAATTATTACTAACAAAAACAATTCTTAGCAGTAAGTACTTACATCCTAATAAAAAAAAAATTAAAAAATCAATCAATCAACACCTTGAAATATGATATTATAATAATATTTCTTTTTTAAATTAAGTTAGTTAAATAACGTAAATTTGTCTATTTCAAAAACAACATTTGAGCCAAATACTCGTATTTTCAACTGGTAAATACTTTTTGTTCATATTCCACACAAAGCCGTGTTGTTCAACTTTCAAGACCAAATTCAACACCATCGCAATCATTGTAAAAGTAAGACAATATTTACGCATAATATTCCTGTACGCAAGTCGAAGCAAAGAAATTACACGGACTTATCAAACACTTAGGGTAAGCGAGCCAATAACTTAGTCATATCGGATCACTCAGCCTACGCAAATAAAAAACAGGGCAAGTGCGAGTCGGACTCGCGCACGAAAGGTTCGACCCATTATCAATAAAACCCTAATATAAATTAAACTCTTTTACTCTCTGTTTAATTTGAATTTCCCGCGCATTACCTTTGGCTTTGTATTGTATTATCTATGGTGGCAGCACTTTTTACAACTATGTTCTAGAATAAAACGTTAGCGAGGTTTCTTAAAATAATAATCTATTTCTGATATAACAAAATAATTGAAGCAATAGCATTTAATGTTGTTTCTCTTTACAGAGCAAAAACTACTCTTTGTTTCGATTATCAACATATTACATATATATATATTTTAATAAAATCATTATTTTTAAAGTGAATATAGGTATATCTTAGATATATATTGACTTTGAAATTAAATGATGTTTAGACGTTCTGTTTATATTTTTAAGCGTCTACGTTGCCGCTATCAATGTCGAGCAAAAAAGGGCAGAAAAATCAAGTTTGTTGTATGGGAGCCCCCTTAAATATATTTTTTTTAATTCCATTTTTTGCTATTTGTTATTATAGTGGCAACAGAAATGCATCATCTCTAAAAGTTTTAATCATCTAACTATCACGGCTCAAGAGATACAGTCTGTTGACAGACTAATGGACAGACAAACGGACTGACAGGCGAACAGCGAAGTCTTAGTAATAGTAGTATTATCTTATCTGTGGTAATAGGGTCCCGTTTTACCCTTTTTGTACGGAACCATAATAAACGGAATGTGCTTAGACATTCCATTCATATGTAGAAATCCTAAACTGTAAATAAGGAAAATTCTCTGATAAGATTCAAACATCAATCATATTATCAATCACCACATAAAAGTAGTCAAGTATGTATTATTTTCATTAAACGGATTTCTTTGTTTGATATTTTAGCAACTTAATTGCACTTATAATATCAGTATATAAACTTGAAAAATTAAAAAAAAAAAAAAAAAAAAAAGTTTTTCAAGATTATATACTGATATTATAAGTGCAATTAAGTTGCTAAAATATCAAATAAAGTATATAAATAGCTGTTTCATCTTAACTGACTGTCAAACATCTGCAAAGATGTTTCTTTCGGGTGTTAAGGGTGCAAACTCCTAACATTTGATGAAGCAACGCTGGCTCACAGCGTAAGAATATGCTTGAAAAATTCGCGCCGTGTCGCAGTGTCTCGGTGGCCTAATGGTATGGCGCCCGCCCGGCATGCGAGGAGATGCGGGTTCGAGTCCCGCCTGAGACAAATTTTTTCAAGTTTATATACTGGTTTTCTTTGTTTCTGTAATTTAGTAGTGCTGTTATCACCTTTAATAAAGTTTACTAGTGTTGTAAGAAACTCGAGTCTTCGAGTCTTATTTATTAAGACTTGAGCTTTTTTTGACGACTCGAATATGAAACTTAGAGCTCAAATCCTTTAGAATTTGGAGTCTTTTGTAAAAAGTCTTGAGTTCTGCCAAAAAGAACTCAAAGACAAAGTCTTTTCATAGAACTTATGACTGAGTCCTTTAAATCAATGGGTATAGTTTTTCAATAATATAAATTTAGTAGGTACGTAACTATATAAAAATATACATAAACAGGATGAATTTTTTACTGTCTTCAAATTTTTTTAAAGGAAAAGATTAGAATATAGGATAGAATATATGTTTATTTGGCACTTCAAAAAAGATTAAATAAACAAAAAAATAATAACAATAAATGTGCCACTCAGCATTAGTCGCAACAGCCAAAGGCATACTGCGACGCTGATTTTCAGTGAAAGGCGTGTAGTATCGTATTTAGAGACCATTTATTATTTATTAAGTTAAAAATGAAAATAATGTTTTCACCCGACATTTTCTGAGTGCTTGACATTTTTGTACTGGGCTATACCAAAAGAAAAAATACGTCATTTGTTTTTTGTCTCGTAGATTGATACTCGTATATTAAAATTTGGAAGGTGGATAAAATTTCATAGAATGCATACATCGTGCTTTTTGAACCACCTAAAAAATGAAACGAATCCCACGTTTTTGGACCATTATTTACTCATATAACATCACGGGAGTGTTAATTATTTTTTGATATTTTTTTTTTTATAAATATTAAATTTTGATTCAGACTTTTAATTTTGTTTGTTACATAATTAAAAGTAACCAAGACCGGTTTTACTTTTAATTTAAAGTATACTTATAATAAGATTATTTGCGTTAAATGCAATTTAATTGATACATTTTTTTATTGTGTGATTTAATTTCAATCAGGAAATAAATGTGGATGACGATATAAAAATTAAATCATCTATTACCTATTGTGTACCTATTGAATAATAATAATACACCAACTCAAGTTCATGACTCAGTCTAACTTAAAGAACTTAAAAGACTCGAAAAGACTCAGAAGACTCAAAGGACTCGGACTCATGTGACTAACGAGTAGTCTTGAAATAAACTCAAGTCTCGAAATGAAGACTAAAAGACTCGAGTTTATT
The DNA here is from genome assembly GCA_949315895.1 of Anania crocealis. Lineage (NCBI taxonomy): Eukaryota > Metazoa > Arthropoda > Insecta > Lepidoptera > Crambidae > Anania > Anania crocealis. The sequence goes on along the minus strand of OX438879.1, from coordinate 38,365,122 downwards.
ACATCTCTAAAGTTTGAGCTCTGTTAAAATTGAAATAAGTGTATCTACTAAGCATATTACTAGTGTAAACTTGTTGGTGATATTAAATAAATTATATTAAACAAAAACTGTTGTTAGAAAATAAATAAAGACAAACTTAAAAACAGCAACATTCAAAATAAAACTTTAAATAGATATTTTTTAAAGTGGTTCTACTCTACGAATGACAACATTCATACTGTGACAACGTTTTAAATATTAACTAAGGAATACATGCATTTTATCTAAGTAGCTAAAGATTTTTCAGTTCTTTTTATGTCGCTAATGGTCAGTAATTACAGTCCTTATTATGAAGAGTCATAGGAACTCAAATGTAAGGTTAAAAGTATAAGTAATATTCCATATTCGATGATTTATTCTGTTGTTGATCTAACTTAAGGGGACATAAGGGGAGAGCTATGTGCTGCCCCCAACTGATTTAATTTTATTACTTCTAAACAAAATATTTATTTAATACTGGGTGACTTTAACGTGACGAATGCTGAATGGTATCATGATGATGTAAATAATGGCTTAAGTATTAAACTCAGTAACTGCCCGCTTGTGTCCATGACTAAGGACTTTATGTGTATGTCCTCCCTTTCTCAGTATAACCAGGAGTACAATGTAAATAACCGATTATTAGATTTGGTTTTTTGTAGTGTAAAGTGTCAAATTAATTCCTGTGAATATCCAGTAGTTTCTGAAGACCGACAACACAAAGCTTTAAACATTAATTCACCATTAGATACCTCTATACCACTCACAAATAATCGTTACGTCAAAAAGTGTTTTTTTAAATCAGACTTCGTAACTATTAAGAGAAAGCTTAAATCAATAGACTGGTCAAAAATATTTTCAGCTATGACTACTATGGACGCTATGGTTGAATATTTATATAATAAACTAAATGAACTTATAATTAAATATGTCCCTACAAGTATTGTCTGTAGTAGTCAAAAATACCCTCCTTCGTATACAAGATCTCTCATTAAACTCAGTAAAGAGAAGCAGAAATTTCACAAATAAAGGAAAAAATATGGAAACATTCAAGACTATTCTACTTTTTCGACTTTAAGGAAAAGATTGCGTAAGTTGGAACGCGAATGTTACACTAGCTTTAACAAATTCTGAAGAAAAAATTAAAATGAATCCGCGATTTTTCTGGTCTTACGTTAAATCGCAAAAGCAGGGCTGTGAAATCCCACATAATATGTTATATAATAGCGCAATATTATCTGACGGTGGTGAAATTTGTGAAGCTTTTAATAAATATTTTCATTCCGTCTTCGTAAGTGACACTAATAATCGTTCTACTACTCATCCCTGCGATGTTCGGTCAGATATCGATATTGGAACTATAAAATTGGACCTGGACCTCGTTCACGATGCTCTAAAATATGTAAATATTAACAAGGGAGCGGGCGCAGACGGAATTCATCCCATGTTTATATCTCGTTGTTCTGAAGAACTAGCCTTGCCTATTTTTATTATTTTTAAAAAATATCTTGACACAGGTGTCTTTCCAACTATGTGGAAAAGGGCTCTGATAACACCTATCCCAAAAAATAAGGAAATTAATGTCATAACGCAATATAGACCCATTTCCAAACTGTGTATTTTTGGTAAATTATTTGAAAAAATAGTCACTTCACAACTATGTTGTGTAATTAGGAATTTCGTCTCGCCTGCACAGCACGGCTTTATCAAATCACGTTTGGTTGAAACAAACATGGTTACATTTACTGACTTTTTGTTAAGGTCTATGGACACGGGCATTCAGGTAGATGCCATATATACCGACTTTTCTAAGGCTTTTGACAAGATCAATCATGATTTGTTAATTGAATAACTTGTTAGGGTCGGTATACATGGCAACCTGCTCAGATGGGTAGATTATTACATTCGGAATAGGAGTCAGGCAGTTTGTCTAAAGGGCTATTGCTCTCGCTTTTTGGAGGTCCCCTCAGGCGTACCCCAGGGTTCACATTTAGGTCCTGTATTGTTCTAATTATACATAAACGACATCGGTGACATTCTTGAATATAGTTCTCACCTTTTATATGCAGATGACACAAAAATTTATCGCTGTATTGTTAACGATGATGACTGTATTAAATTACAAGCTGATATAGATTCGCTTTCTAAATATTGTCAAGAAAACCAACTTTTTATCAATTTTGAAAAATGTTCTGTCATTTCATATACTCGAAAACGATCACCGATCGTATTTAACTACTCTTTGAGTAATTCTCCTCTAAAACGTATTGAAAAGATTAGGGACCTTGGGATCATCATGGATAGCAAAGTCAACTTTGTCGCTCACATCGATACCATTATCGGTCGAGCTTTTAGAAGCTTAGGATTCATTAATAGGATAAGTAAGCCTTTTAGATACCCGTTTACATTCAAAATACTTTATTTTTCGTTTGTAAGATCCATACTAGATTTTGGTTTTGTTGTTTGGAATCCTCACTTTAAGCACCACGTTGACAGAATTGAAAAAGTTCATAAGAAATTTATTAAAACCTTAAATTGTCTTAATAACATTAAAAACGTATCGTGCGAAGTATTTCTTTCTTCTCATCGTCTATTATCTCTGGCCAATCGCCGTAAACAATTTGATATAATGTTTCTGTATAAAATACTTAACGCTAAAATTAATTCTTCACTACTGTTGTCTAAAATAAACTTTTTAGCTAAAGTCCGCTTACCTCTGCGTTCTTTGCGCGCTATGAATACATTTGTACCACCTCGTTTTAAAAAGAAATATACCAGAAATGGCTTTTTCCACCGTTGCTTAAACATGTATAACAAAGGATTTGTAGAACTCGATCGTTTCAATAACTCTCTGGTTACATTTAAACGCAAAATTATTGAAAAACTGAAGTAGTTAATAAGTACATACCTCGCTTTATCTAAAATTATAATAACCTAAGTTAAGTATACCTCTGTTGATATATTATTCTTACGTTTATTAGAATATATCGTGCTAAACTTGCAAATGTTAATAGGTATTCAAAATTCACAATTGTAACATAATAATATTATGTCTGAAGTATTTAAGAAATAGTATATCAGTAAGGATATCAATTATATACTTTTTATTACTATTACACAGCTCGTATTATTATTTGTAACTTTTGTGAATTTTCGGCACTGTTTTGTCTTTTTGTGTGTTAAGACTTAAAATGTAAAACTATTTTTAATATGACTGTTTGTGCCAAAATAAATGGAAAAAAAAACAATTTTCAAAAAACTAGAGCAGTATCATTTTAGAAAATTACCTCTAGTATTTATTGAATCACTGTTAACTGCTTTTTATTCTGGCATTCTTTCGTATTTCTACATTATTGATAAAAGCGGCCGCTTTTGGCTTTAGCGACAAATTCGACTTTTATAAACAACTAAATGAAAAGTTTACTGTGATTGATGTTCCGTTTAGTTATTAAGAATTTATGTTAAGTGTATTTCAATGAATTAATGTAATCAAAATTATTTTCAGGGCACCAAATTTTACTCCCCTATATATTTTTCATTCAAGACTATATTTTGATTTCGACTTCGTTAACTTGGAAATTCTGATATGTCTTGTGTCATGATGTCTGATCTGATCACACATCAGAGGCCTTACTCTGCAACACAATGTCCGTATATTCGAATCCATCTGTCCCTATCACTCATACCGATGTCTTAAAGTATCTGAAAGAGAGAGACATATTCGCAAATACGAGCTTCGTGCTGCAGAGTAAGCATCAGGCATCCCACCCTCTGTAAAAGCGGAAACAAATCAATCCCTCAGAGACCAAATTTTTTTTGCGATAAAAGTATTTACATACTACCGTCTATTATTGTGTGTCATTACCTATATCTAGATTGATTAAGACCAGTGATTGAGTAACAAAAATCCATCGCCACGTTCGCATTTACAATATTATTATGATTATTTTTAGTTTTAATAAAAGTGGACAATATCACATACTTTATTCCGATCCTATAGTATGTACCTATTTAGAGCACTTGTTTTGTTGGAATCAGTATGAACGAAGGTATACCAAACACCCAACCCCGCAAGTAAATGTAGAAAATCACTTTTTCTTCGTCTTCTACAGGATGAAATTTTAACCACTTTCCAAAATTTTTATATGCGTTCAGTATCGTATTTAGAGCCTATTTATGAAGTAAAAAATGTAAATTAAGTTGTCACCCGAAAATATTTTTCGCGATATTGTTTTCAATTTTTACGGTCCCAGACCTGTTAAGGTATAAAGGGAAACACAAAAATTTATGAATAGTATTGTAATGAATAAATGAGATGCACATCGCGTAAAAAAAATGCTACTAGGAAGCATTATCAATTTTTTTTTATTTTTGGCGGACATTTTCAAAGTGCTTTATCTTCACATTTTTGTACTGGGCTATACCAAAAGAAAAAACACGTCATTTGTTTTTTGCCTCGTAGATTGCTATATTAAAATTTGAAAAGTGGTTAAAATTTCACCCTTTATATTGACCCAGGACCTCAGAGCAGGCGTCACCTTAAAAATCGGTGTGTACGCAATACCGTCCATTCATAAACCACAATGTGATTACCATTAAAAATGTAATACTCTTGGTAACAAAACCTTATCAAAATTGGTATCTTTTGAGCGAAAATAATTAACAAAACAAATATTCGTCTGAAATCTGCTCCACATATTTGAAATCGGATGGATACGATTACTGTTAATTTGTGTGTAATCAGCTATCGCATACAAATAATGATATATCAATCTGAAGGTCGACCAACCCACCGCAATAAACGGACCCTTTGTAAACGAGAACCGCCCTAAATTATACCACACACGAGCCTACATAGAATTCCTTTTATGTGGTATATTGATTGATACATATTTATGCGTACCAAAAGGTAGGTTCAAACAAATAATTACAATCTAGCGAAATTGTTATAGCCACTACAATCTTAATTTTAAGATGAGACGGATATTGTACAATAATTATTCTTCTTATTTTCGTAATACATCCCTTTAAAGAGAATCTGATGTCAGAGGTTTCCAGTTTGCTAATATAGGCATCCGACATAAATGTAATAACACCGCTTCAATCTTGAGCCATCCTAATCGGTCCGGTTCGACAGGTTTGGAGGAGTAACAAACACACGTACCATACATAAGAATTATGTATATTAATATAATACCTAAAGTAAAAGCTGAATCTACGATTAATCATTCTAGAAAAATAGATCTGTAACAATGACGGCTTCGATTTTGGCTTAACCTTTAATTAACTAATTAACATGGACAAGGTCAAGATCAGGCGCTGAGATTTCGCGCCTATTTTCACCCCGTTTACTTTGGGTTCTAATTTTTGCAATAGAGATGATGAATATATCTATTATCAGTTATATTTAACTTTAAAAAAAAATATTACATTTATTCAATAAATATTATTAACCTTATCGAAAAATCGAAAAATATTTATTCGAGCCGTTGTTATAAACGCAACTAAAAGTTTTATTCGTATAGACAAATCTAACCGATCGATGAAATTACCTAATGAATATTTATAACGCTAAATAAAAGACTAAAAATATTATATCTAATCTTTCTAATAAAATAAACGCATAATATATTACTATATTCAACTACAGTGAAAAACATCAAAAAGAAATGTATCTGTATAAACATATTAAGTAATATTTTCAACCATATTTAAGTACAGGCAAAGGTACAGGTGAAAATATCAAAATAATGTATCTGCATAAAAATATTATAAACTGATATTAAAATTTTCAATCATTAAAAATATCGATACCTATTTTTATTCAACGATTAACTTTTAACGAATATTTTTTTTCAACCATTAACCCCACCACTAATTTGTAACCATTTTTTGATAAGTTACGCTAATGGGAAATTTACAGTTTCGTAAAATTGATAGTATTTTTATGAATATAATATCTATAGGTAAATAAGGTTTATTTAGTCCGAGGGGTCTGTAAAGATTACTCTTTGCAGTCATAATTGTGTAGCATACGACCTACAAACTTTGTTGTATGCTTTGTTTGATGTGCATAAGACCCTTGAACTATTCCTGAATACAAAACTGATAGATTACCATTGTATAAAGTATTGTTTTACCTACTGTTTATTCTGTATCAAACTTAGTCCATAGGTAAAGATTCTACATTTTCATAACACCGAACTATATCGCAGACTTTCGCAACAATAAGAATATGTAAGAAACAAAAGAATACAATCTTATTCTCACAAAAGATGTGATATTCCTTTTGCATGAGAAATATTTTTCAACCAAAAGTATGTAAGTTGGGTTTATCTTTTACCATAAGGAACCTAAGTTAGTACCTACTCTTGATATTTTGTTTAGGTACTTATATTGGAATTTACAAAGCAATGAACAAATATTCAATTTAACTATTTGATTGAAATGTTGGTAGTCACAATGTAAATATTGAGTCCAAGAAATCATTAACCTACTATACAAATATTAATTAACACAGTTTTAATAATTCGAGAAGCCGGACAAGATTTTCATTTCAACATTCCAAAGTAGGGGAGCGGGGTGCGCGTTGTTACAGGGGTAAGAAGTTACATGCGTTTTTTACCGTGATTTTAAACTCTTTGATGGACATAATTAGACTTATTCGTTTTCTTATAACATCGTGCATTTAAATAAAAACGATAAGTAACCCGCCAAGCGCTGAGCTGCTAGGTTGTGTGCATGTATCCCGACTTCGACCAAGTAAGTTTAAAAATCCTTAACGAAATTTTTGATTCCTGATGTCTATATTTTGTATTTTGTCTTAATGTTTGACCTTGAACGTTCATAATATATCTAACTTTAATTTACAATATTGTTTTATTCTACTATCGATATCCATTAATAATGACATCAATTTATATTAAAAAACTTGTCATGGGGCAAGTAGTTACAATTTTTTGGGGTAAGTTGCTACATGTAACAAGTTACTTTTCTTTATTTTCTATAATATAAGTTCCTTAAAGATGTCCGAATCCAAAGTATTTTAGTTTGCCAAAAGTTTATAAAAATAACTAATTAGGAAGTGAAAGTGAATAATTTACTACAAGTTGTTATTTGCAGACGAAGTCTGTGTTTTTACATAAGATTTAAAAATGTTCCCACCAAAGTGATTTTCTACTAAAAAAAAACTTAAATAATTATAAAACTGTATAAGTGATCTCTATTGTTTATAACGTTTTGAAATAATAATAAAAAAAATATATATTATCATTGATGATTTTGTTTATTTATCTACCGTAATATCGTGGCCCCGATGATGTAACAATTAGCCCCAATTCGGGGATAAGATGTTACAAACTACTTGTTTAGTTAAATTATCCATTGTGAAAAGATTACATAAATTTTAATAATTTTTCAGTCATATCAACCAAATAGACATACTAACCATACAAATAATCAAATGCATAATTTATTAGATAGCTTTTGTTATATTTACAACAATCTAAAAATGTAACAACGTGCCCTCCGCTCCCCTAATTCAATAAAAACAAAGTGAAATGAGATGTCGGATGCAGACGTTTTTGTTTATCTAATTTAAAACACACTTTAAAGGGGTAGTAATAAATAGGCATCATACATAATATACAGTATTTGACATTGGATCTACCAAAAAACTAGCTAAGGTTAAGTTAACGTAATTTGGAAACAATTTGTTTTCAATTTAACAAACAGATAATTTTACGATAGTGTTGTATCTTAACTGTGGTTTTTTCAAAATATTAAATAAACATTGTGTTAATTTACAGAATTAGATTCTACAACTAGCACAATGTAATTGTATATTTTTTATTAATTTCACCAAGAAATAGGAGTTTCTCAAATCGACGCGTATATTTGTCACATTATAACTTTTTACCAGGTTAAGCTATTTCGATAATTTATTCACCCGTATATATAAATCATTAAAAGGTTAACTAAAAATTGTATAATTTAACAAAAAAAATATATACATGAATAAAATTGGTAGCTTATTTCACGTCTGTCATCGGTTTAATTTTTTGTGTTTATCTAATATAGACCTAGTCTTGCAAATCTCAAAATAATAAATCACCAAGTAAAGCTCATTCTCCTAGGTACTCTGACCAATCGATACTACCCTACTTAGACGTCATGTATAAAATAGAAGTAAATACATGTACCTAAATGGCACATTAACATTATTCCCGAGGCTTTCATACATTACCTGATAACTTTCAGATTTTAGACATCTGTGTCATATAAAATTTATAAACTTTCTGTGTATTTCTATACTTAAGAGATTTTTTCTTTAAATTACGCTGTTACGGATTCACTTCGTTATTAAAGATACAATCTGTTTAAATAAGTAGGTAAGAAAAACAGATAAGTTCTGGTTGGTTTCAAACTAAGAGCCGGAGTTGCTCCTGATGAGGCAATTTGACTTAAATTATAAACCATATAATTTACTAAATGATTTTTTAATTTCTGTTAACTTTTGACTTGGAAAAATTATTTGCCATGCCTTAAGCTCGGTGGTCATTTAAAAAAATTAAAACGTAGTTGTGCAGCTTTTGATCATTGAAAATAAAAGTAAGCTGTCTGGATTCAGTAAACGCCATCAAAATGTCTTCTTCTTAGGTACCTACTTATCCCTATTACAGCGGCTTTGTTGTTTTTCCTACGACGTACCGGAAACACTTCCATTAAAAGTTTGTCTTTCAATTATTTTTAAATCTTAAATATGATCATCAAGGTCCGCGGAAAAAGTTTAAGGATGTTTGTACTCGAAACAATGAAGATTCACCATTGATAGGTATTTATACTTATTTTTTAGATGTTATGAATTAATTTAACCTGCTATTAGGGACGACAGTTATTCACATTCACCAGAAAATCATAATCGGTTGAAATTTGTTTGATGGATCAGTCGCTGGTCAGTCTGGCAGATTTAGCGAGGACTTACGATTTGAATGTGAACAAAACATGACAGAGGATGAAAGCAAGGCGGTAAATAAGCAATTAACGAAGATTTCATTGTATTTCAATTTCGTTCGCTTAAAATTCGGTTACATCACGCTTTCGAATACATCACGCTGTCTGCGTTATATGGTGCTCTCGGATATCACGTGTTTTCAGTTATATCGCGCTCCTAAGTGATACTGCCTTTACCCCTAAATTTAAAATATTAATTGTTGCTTTTAGGAAATGATTACCAAGAGAAAGCTGCCCTATATCCTTTCCAGTATAACAAATATTTCCTAATCTGTGCCATCAGTGTACATCATCTTATTCCCTTCAGCGGCTTAAACGTGAATATAGATATACACTTTCGCTTTTATACTCGTAATATAAAATACGATATTTTTAAATACTGATTAAAACCTTTATTATCACTATCACTTAACTTATTAGCTTCAGGTTTTTAACCATGTACGAGTAGGTACCTTATTTTTACGGGTTCTGATGATTCGGCACTGTCGTAAGTGCCATGATCCCGGAAGAACTTGGCGCTCGCTTAGCGATTCTAAAGAATTTTAAATACTTATTTGTTTAATTGGTATTTAAAAATCTCTAAAGTCGCTAAGGCGAGTTTTAATTATAATTGTAACCGTATATACCATTTCTTTTTTTTTCTGTGCACTTTTATAATATTTATGTATTATCAGATCATGATCCTCAGATCTAAATGACTAAAAGGTTTGAGTATATCGTTGTTTGCCCAACTGTTACTCTGTGATGTTTATTTAGCTTTGTCTATTTTCTTTTCCTTCCTTTTACCCGCATCTCCTTTTCAAGTTTAAATACTGATATTAAAATTGCAATTTAACTGCTTAAAATATCGTAATAATAAAAAATATTATGGCCTTGGTGTTTTCGGGCCAATTATACAACATATTTAGATGTACCAGCTGTTTTCCACGACTTCGCAAATGTGGAATATTGAATATGAAACTATCCCAAGAGAACTAAACTTGCAAATCCTGTCTATAAATCTATCTACTTGCTAATTTTCATCCAGATTCATTTAGCCGTTATTGAATAATAAACATCAAATATAATATTTGCATTTATGAAATTAAGATATAATATAGTTTCTACAGAGCGGAACTAATTATTATTGACACGGTGTCATTTCTATGCAAAATACCTATTCGTTTTAATATACAATTTAGATCTTGTTACAATGTGACTACAAATTCTATTTATAATTTGTAAAAATAATAACCTACCCGTCATGACATACGGAGCCGAAACGTGGACACTGACGGTACGGCTAGTCCACAAGTTCAAAGTCGCTCAGCGTGCTATGGAAAGAGCTACGCTCGGAGTTTCTCTTAGGGATAAAATCAGAAATGAAGTAAATTAAAGTTACCGACGTAGCCCACCGGATTAGCAAGCTGAAGTGGCAGTGGGCTGGCCATATTAGCCGCAGAACCAACAACCGCTGGCTTATACTTGGTTCTGGGTTCTTGAGTAGAGACCGCGTCTCGCCAAACGTAGTGTAGGACGCCCTCAGGCCAGATTGAGTGAGTGATTGAGGTGGCTGGCAGGAGCTGGATGCGAGAAGCCGAGGATCGATCTAAGTGACGTGCAACTGGAGAGGCCTATGTCCAGCAGTGGACTGCGATAGGCTGGTGATGATGATGATAATGATGAAATAGAATAAATAAATTTGTAGTTTCACTTGTATACTCGTAGTATATTACATAGGAAATGTACAGGATAGTCTTCTATATTTCTAAAATATATACTATTTTAAAAACTGTAAGAAACGGGTCGATAGACTTTACTATATCTATTTTTGGCAATATAATAATATGATAAAAATACACTTTTGAACCGTAGACGAACACCTGTGTAAATGTGAATGCTAAAGTATAAACAGTTCCTGATATTGGTTTTGTTTTCTTTGAAAATCACTTGAGGCTTCCTAAGTGTTTGCAACAAGTTTAATCAAGTCGCCGGGTGTTAAAATAATAAACCCTGATACTTATAGTTCAAAAGTTTCACCCGCGACCCCTAATTGTTTAGCAGTTGTCGATCCGCCAAGAAATTTGTTTCAAAATTAAATAACTTGCCGAAGTAATAATGTTCGTAGGCCCAATAACAAATGTAAGGTTATATTTTATTGGTAAGTACTTCAATTGAGGTGGTTGTCTACTAATCTTACAAATTTTCTAATAAGGCTGATATGTAAATGGCAAAAAAACTGTACCTATAGTAAAAGATTTGTACAACTATAAAAATAAAGTTTATGCAGTTATGTGAAACCATATTCTTTGGTTAGGTCAACAAAAAGACTGCAAAAACACTGAACATTTTAAATTGAACATATAGGTTTTAACATTTAACCGAATCAATATTTAATAAGAAATTGATAAGATATGCATAAATCTTCTCTTCAACGTAAATACCTCTTTCTTTTCAACCTAATTTAAAGACGCTAAAGCCTTTATTAAATTTGAGTTCGAAGTTCATCATTTATGTTCAGTTCATGTTTAGTACCTATGGAAAGTCCTTTCACAGTTCTGCTACTTAAATCACATAACAGACGAAATTGGTTTAAAAATTACCGGAGCTATTTCCAGGATTCACATCGCGCAAAAAATCAAGTCACTGGAAAAGTCACTAAACATTGCGGAGTGAGCTTTAAAAACATTCGGGACGCCGAACCACTAAATAACTTTTTTAACCCCATTCTACTGTGCGCCAACCAAAAACTAGTTAGGAAATTAAAAGTTTCAGTATTTGATGTCCATTCAAATGCTATTCTATTTTAGGTTACAATTTAGGCAGCCATATTTTAGCATAGCCCATAGGAAGAGAAGGGGTTCGTTTCCTACGGGTGTCATGAGAGTCAATTAATGAGTACTGCTAAAATAAGATGTGATGTAATGTGATCGCCATTCGCCTGTAAAAAAAAGCAATTATAAAATCCTCCTTTTAGTGATTCCCTATGTCTACCAGTATGCCAACTGATATGGCTATGATCATAATGCTGTATTTTATAACATATAAGCAGCTGAAAGCAGTTGGTTCTTATTATAGACTAGATGACCCAGTGTACTTCGTAATTCGTATCACCTATCCTAACGACATTAAAACTCTCCTCCGCTAAATGAGTGAAATTTTTGATGTAGAACAGTTTATAAGGGTAAATAAAATTGTGGTTTTTACTATCTTCATCACAATTTTTTCCTGTTTTCTCACACAACACTTCAGTACCTTCCCTAGATTACGACAAACATTTCAAAATCTAAATCAGCTAAATCGGCCCAAGCATTCTTGAGATTTAACGAGACAAACGAACAGCAATTGATTTTTAGATACCTAGCTAGATATATTACAGCAGTAAACTACACAAATTTATTGAAATGAAAGATAAGTTTACGGATTTATAACGCGTTAATTTTTGATTTAACCCGACGTTTCGAACCCTTTATAGCGTTTACAGCTCCGCTTCACGGACCGTCAATAACCATCCACAGTTGAGCATCTACTAGCGGTATGTATGGGAATACATGAAGGGTGACACAGAAAATATTGGTAAAATCTTGAAGCGCGCTTCTATCAAGTCCTACTTCAAGCCGCCGAAGAATATCAACCAATTCTTACGACTAGTCAAGTGTAAGATTCCCCTTCAAGTACCAGGCGTATACAAACTTGAATGTGGGCTCTCTTACATAGGTCAAATTAAACGCAGTATAGGTACTTCGTTAAAAGAACACATAGCCGATATGAAAAACATGCGTATAACGAAATCTGCAGTCTGTGGTCATGCGTTTGATAAGCCCAACTATTTCATTAGATTTGATAAACCTAAAGTTCACCTAAGGAAAACCGATATGTACCTAGAATGATACGTGAAGCAATAGAAATTAAAAAACATCCTAATTTCAATAGAGAAGATGGTTGGAATTTACCAGCTGCTTGGGACCCTTCTTTCCTTCAATGAAGTCCACAAACCATGGCAACACTGGGAAGACTCCGGACACAGTTAGCTCATTTTGTGTGAAAAGGAACATAACTGACGATAAAAATTAGAGGCGGTAGTTAAACACTTTTTCAAATTACCATCTTAAAGACGAATAACACCTATTAGTCTACCCGTGACCATGAACGCTGTAAAGGGTTCGAAACGTCGGGTTAAAAAATAAACGCGTTCTAAGTTTCATTTCAATGTATAGTGTTCGCGTAAACTCAAGAAAACAGTATACACAAATTTAACCGTGGTACGAATCTCTCGAAGTCTAAAGTACCTCACCTCAAAATCATTCAGTAAAGCGCGCAAGCATGCATTAAATATTTAGGATAAGCAGAGAACTAGTCTCCTTCCTAGGGATGGGTCTTTGAGAAAGGTTACTTCAGTACACCCAATAATACGGTTGGGTTGTTCACTTCAATGCCTAATTCTCCATACATTTATCTTTCGGTTCATCGATACTCGCTTAATACGTAGGTTAACGAAATAACATGTTTGTTGTGTGTCTCAATAAAGGAAAAAATGATTGCCGAGTACAACTGTGCTAATTATTATTGTCATAAAGACCTAACTACGGTCTTTACGGCGAAGGTTTAGTTTATTTAAGGTGTAAGCCCCGACTGTGCATTAATTTATGACTTTGCACTTTAAGAGCAAAATATGTACTTAGGTTTTTCAAAATACTAACACATTGATATGTTTTAGTTAAAACAGCAATTTATAGTCAAATCGTTTTAACAAAAGTTCTTAACTAAATAATCAAGGTTATTTGTTTATTTATTTAAGGAGATTTTTTACATCCGAAATTTAAGTTGGTTTTTCTTTATAGATAATCGAAGCCCTTCACTACCTGCACTACACGGCCAGGCAGATCCACCGAAACGTCTGCCCGCAGGTGATCATCGTGTCCAAAAGAGGCACTTGGAAGTTATTCGGCCTAGAATTTTTAGGTAAGTTCGTCGTAGTTTCTGCATCTTTTTTCTTTTAAAAAGGCAGGCATATAAAAAATATCAGTTAAAAGCTGTATTTAGAATTAAAGATGAAAAAAAGGTCAACAAGCAACTGAGCTTATTAAAAATTTGTACCTAAATGTTGTAATTGAAAATATAGGCATGCTTGTAATGATGGTCTTTCATGTTTGTTTTCATCTAGAGAATAATGAAAGCATTAGAAACATACTATAGCCGGGCTTGCCGACGGCATTGAGAATAGATAAGTCTATTGTGTCTCCTACACATGAACGGTTAAGCGTTATTTGAGGTCAAATATCAAGTTGCACCCTTGTGACTAGACTGCGAAACTACTTAATCAGGACCATCGAACAAATAGATAACTACGGTGTTTTGAAACCCTCTACGTATCACCAAATGGCTTTAGTGGAGCCTACGAATATCCTACGTAGAATCAGATCATACCAAAATTGACATCATTGTCAACAAACAAATGGATCTATCTTAAACTTGCGCTTTTTGTTTAGTTGGCGTTATCTCTAATGTGCATTCTTTTATTCCTGATGATATCAATCAGCGATCGATCTTTTTCGTTATCGAAAATAAAAAGCAACGATAAAGCAGCATAGACGTGACCCACTCAGGGCATCAAGTAGTCTTATCCTGGATTGATCCACGAATTAAAAAGAAAATCCTACATTCTACATATTGTTCTTAAGAAGCAATTGCAGCTATAAGATCCTGAGCCTGTTTAACATTTGTATCTATAAAGCAACTTGGCACTAGTATATTTCACAAGTTTGCATTATGTTTATGTACCTACCCTGTTATACTGGTCTGTGTCTTGCAACAGTTTATCTAATTTTACTTCATACAATTTTAGGATGGCTAAAATTTGTACCCAATACTATCTAAGCGACTACTGCAAAAGGCTTGCAGCGCAAAATTATCTTCAATTTCGTAGGCATGCACAACTGTCAGCACAGTGCAGTGCTGACAGTTGTGCATGCCTACGACAAAACTTTCGATAAGTCATTGGAATTGAAATTGAAGAGAATTTTAGTGCAACTAGACGCGGCCGGACCATGTGACTTTAACGAGTCCTGGCTGCTTCGATTAAAACAAAATACAATGCGTGCAAACTATGGTTTCACAGAGATCGCTTGCAAACCCAAGTTCAAGTTCAAATAATACTCCTATCCAAACTTGTCGTCAGACTTCGTTTTTTACTTGTATCAATAGCAATATTCAACATTTTGAAGCAATTTTGGCATATGTTTCTCCAAGCGCAGTTCAAACGCGACTAAAAGTGTAATCGCGTTGATTCGGTTGAAGTATGATTTTTTAATCATACTTGCAGCGCGCCCGCCTTGTCCACATTTTCATTCTAATCTACTTTGTCTGCTCTGTGCTCGTAGGAATACTCGTAGCTAGACTTTCAATGTGCAGTGAAAGTGTGTCTGGAGTGTAAAATGTCGTCAATTCGTTAAAACCTAAAAATACAGCGCAACCAAATTTCATTAAAAAAAAACATTTCTAAAAAATTTGGTAACTAACACGGTCATTGATCTTTTGATTTTTAGTAGGTTTCGTTAAATTTTGCAAAGAAGTACTTAACGTATCAATGAGAAAACGTGAAGGTAAATGAAACCGTATAATTGTTACTCGTATTAACAACCGAGTAAATTGGTTACGATACAGCTTACAGTATAAATTGCTAATAGCAACCGTGCGCACTCTGTTACGCATATACGGTTAATTTTAACAGAGATTCTGCTATCATTATATACTTTATGTATTTAATCCTTTTAACATATAAACTGTTGATATTAACAACCGCTAAGCCCTAACGGTTGTTCGCAGCATATTTACTCGGGCTAGATTAGCAGACCTACTCGGTTGGATTAGCAGATCTATTCGGTTATATTAGCAGATCTACACGATTAGATTAGGATACATTGTCTGCTAAAATAGAAGAGTAACTCCGCTAACTAACCAGCGAATTACCTGTTAAGTTTAATAGTGTTATTCTGCTATAAGTAGCAGAGTAGCTTCGGTTACCACACTGAAACTACTCTGCTTCTTAAAGCAGAATATCACCATAAACAAACGTTAATCCGGCAGTTAGTCAGCATATTAGCTCTTCTAATCTAGGAGAATACGTATCCGAATCTAGCAGAGTAGGTAACCAATCTTGCCGAGTGTGGGGTCTGCTACGTCAGAGGATCGCTGTAAAAATAAAACATTAGAAAACTCAGTAATTATTTATTATATTATTGTACACATTACAAATAATGATTACAAAAATAATGGTAAATTAACATTACGTAGTCTTATCTGATACATAATATCTAATAACACCACCCCGTAGATGTTTTCCCATTCAGTTCAAAAATTCACTTCGCTTTGATTCGCTAAATTGACTGATGCTGTTGTTGGCTGCGTCATATTCATTCTCCTGTAAAAAAAAAACGAGAAGGTTAATAGATTCTCTTTTTTAGGATATAAGGCACAAGCAAGATATAAATCGATATAAAGATATTTTTAGGAAGTAAATCATAAAGCTGGCTTATGATAAAATGCTTTGGTGAGAGACTTCTTATCAAAAAAAAAAACATTATCAGCAAGGTACTAGGTAATTATTACTATCTGCTGTAATTTCTGTGCGTAAGTGAGTGGATGCATTTAAAGTCTACGCCAGTCCCAATATCTCTACAAATTTGGCGCGACCTTTACATGCATTTTTTTCTCACATTACCAGCAGCACATACAGTACCTCTTCCCTTCCCTATACTGTGGTCTTAAAGCTATAAGAAAATTAAAATGTATCGTACTTACGTTGGAATTTAGGGATGAACTCCGCGAGACCCCACTGCGACAAAAGATTGCACACTTCTTTGTTCGCCGTCCATTTAGATACTAAAGCCCTGTGCCGCCACATAACCGAGATATGGATAGCTGGTAGCAGTACATACGTTTAAGTCTAACAGAATAACTACTGAATCTAACTGAAATACTGCTAATCAAATCGTTTTACGGCTAAATTCAACAGTGACTCGGCTAACGATTAACCTATATATCTGTTAGGTGCTACCGTTACACTGTCAAAAGTAACAGTGTAACTAACTCGTTAACCGAGTCACTGTTGATTTTAGCCGTAAAACGGTTAACACTTAACAGAGTTACGATTAAGCTGTTAACAAAGTCACGGTTGACACTTAACAGGCATACGGTTAAACTGATGACCTATTTACTGTTGATTTTAGTCGTAAATCGGCTAACAGATCTTAACAAACGTACGGATAAACTGTAATTGAGTTACGGTTGACACTAACAGACATCCGGTCAGACTGTTAACCGAGTTACTGTTGATTCTAGCCGTAAATCGGCTAACAGATATTAACAGACATAAGGATAAGCTGTAACTGTGTTACGGTTGATACGTAACAGGCATACGGTTAAACTGTTAACATAGTTACGGTTGAAATAGCAGAGTTCAAACTACAGATATTAGCGTTCTTCTTTCTGTTAATGTTAGCATGCTTACACTGTTAATAATAAACGAATGCACGGTTGATTCTAACAGAATCGATTGGTAGATATCTTTAAGTAGTTGAAATCGACAGTTTTAACTGCTAGATTAGCAAAGTGTTAACCTGTTTTTACAGTTTTACAATAACTAATAATGTTTTACGAGTATTCGTTAGGAAATAACAGTTTTGCCACTAGCAGAGTGAACATTGCGTTTTGCTAACGTCCCATTTCAAAGTATAAATGCTCAAAACTTTCGCGGTAGACCTGCATAAAATCTAAAATCATTTTAAGAAACGAGCCACCATCTAAATTTGTGGAAGGTGCACGAACACTAAATAGCTTTGCGGTGCAGCCACTGACTTAATAAGGGTAGCATAGCTCTACCTGAGATAACTTTTAAATAGGACGAAGTACTTCGTTCAACAAGAAAGTCCAAAAAATTGCACGTGTAAATCAGTGGCTGTGCGAGTTAACAGACAATGTTTTTTAATTTAAATTGCCCTAAACCTAATAAAAAACCTGTATTATCAACCTAATCGATGGTTTATTCATGACACAGTTGACGTGATTATTTGGTTGTTTCTACAAAACTTTATTTTATTCTTTCTTAACTCTTTTTTGGTAAATATATTTTTTCCTGTTACTTGTTTTCGACGTTTCCGAGTATAATTTAGTCTTTCAAATAAAATTCGTCTAAAATGGAGCTTCCAAAGAAATAAGTATATATTTTAACGACATACTAACTAACACGTCGAATTTAAGTACCTGGGTACGTAACATACAAAAATCAATAAATAAATAAATATTTTTAGACATGCCACACTGGGCCATCTAGTCACAAACTAAGCTACTACGAAGCTTGTTGTATTGGCTACTAGACAACCGATTAACTTACTTATAATACATGAAAAACACCCAGACCAGTACAAACAGACATGTTCATGCACACAAATATTTGTACCTACTGTGCGGGGATCGAACCCGCGACCCATGGCTCAGAAGCAGCATTTACTACCACTGATCCAAAATATATTTTTAGGTTTTAATAATCTCTATTAAGAGAAGTCGTTTTCGACGAGAAACATTTTTATGTTTAGAAACGTTTAAGGGAACAAAAAGATCGTTCGACGCCCACCTCCAGACCCGCTCGCTTGTTATTTTTACGTCAGGACAATCGTCAGCTCAGTTTGTACTACTACAGGGTGAAATTAAAATCATTCTATAATCATGTTACAGATGATCGTGTATATAAGATTTACGTTAATATAAAATTTAATATAAAAAAAACATATTGTTAGGAATAGGTTCGTTTTGTACATTGCTCTGCCCTAAACAACTCTCCAAGCTACTTCACTTATCTCATTACATATTTTAAAGTGGTAAATATGCTTATTCTTAGATTAGAGTTTAGTTAAAAGAAATCGTCGTATTTTATTTTGTATGTGGATGAGTATTAATAGGAACACTGTTTTCGAATTCACCCTAATAATATCAGTATATAAACTTGAAAAATTACCTAATACGTATTTCGCTTATTAGCTTCTTACAAGGCTTTATGTTTAACGATAATATTGATAAGTACGAGGGCGGGTCAATAAGTCCGTGACTTTTTGAATTTCTGACCTCTTTACTGAAAAAGCAACACTACTCCTGTGAACAGGTATCTGTCAGTTGATTCCTATCAAAATTTGAACTTGCTGCGTCAGTTAGTTTGTGTTTGACAGCTATTTTTATCAGACTACCCAGTAATTTGAGGAAAAAATGGAAAAAGGTGAATTTCGTGTGCTTATTAACAATGATATTTAAAAAGTAATAGATATGTTACATGCGCTCTCAATATGCGTCCCTAAAACGTCACAATTGTGACGTCTTTTCAAACCCATGAAAGAGAAAGTAATTGTTCTTTTCACGAGTATGACAAGGACAAAATAAGAATTACGCATGTGTGCAGTTGTTCGCAAGCGGCACATATATTTCGATAGTTTTGTAAGGGCATAACCTATCTATACTTTTTAAATATCATTGCTTATTAAGCATTATTTTTTGCGAAAAAAAACCATTACCGAGACCAAGGCTAAGCTTGATAAATACTATGGGGACTCTGCACCATCGATTTCAATGGTAAAAAAGTGGTTTACTGAATTTCGTTGTGGCCGTAAAAGCACTGAAGATGCCGAACGTCCTGGACGCCCAGTTGAGGTCTCTACACCCGAAACAATCGAAAAAATTCACGATATGGTGTTGGCCGACCGAAGATTGAAAGTGCAAGAGATTGTGGAAGCCGTAGGGATCTCGCATGGCTCAGTGGTTTCAATTTTAAAAGATCAATTGGGCATGAGAAAGCTTTCCGCAAGATGGGTGCCGCGTTTGCTCACAGTCGACCACAAACGCAATCGTGTAACAACTTCACAGGAAGGTTTGGCGTTGTTTAATCGCAATATGGAGGAGTTTTTGCGCCGTTTTGTAACCGTGGACGAAACATCCATCACAACACACCAGAGACCAAACAACAGTCAAAACAGTGGGTTTCTAAGGGTGAATCGGCGCCAAAGAAGGCCAAGATGGGTTTGTCAGCCAATAAAGTTATGGCGACTGTTTTTTGGGATGCACGTGGGATAATCCACATTGACTACCTTCAAAAGGGAAGAACAATCAATGGGGAATATTATGCCAACTTATTGGACCACTTCAATGATGATTGGAATAAAAACCGACCTCATTTGGCCAAGAAAAAAGTTCTTTTCCACCAAGACAATGCAAGGGTGCACACATGTGCAGTTGCCATGGCAAAAATCCATGAATTGGGCTATGAATTGCTCCCTCATCCGCCCTATTCTCCAGATTTGGCTCCGAGTGACTACTTTTTGTTCCCAAACCTGAAGAAATGGCTTGGTGGAAAAAGATTTGACTCCAATGATGAAGTCATCTCGCAAACAAAGGCCTATTTTGAGGACCTCGACAAATCATATTTTTTGGAAGGAATAAAAAAATTGGAGAAGCGTTGGACAAAGTGTATAGAGCTCAAGGGAGACTACGTTGAAAAATAAAATGATTTGTTTATCAAAAAATCTGTGTTTTATTCCAAAAGTCACGGACTTATTGACCCGCCCTCGTAGCTGTTGCCCGCGACTTCGAACTCGTGGAATATTGGATTTAAAACTGTGTATTAAAATTATCCCACGGGAATCGTACCTTTTTCCGGCATAAAAAGTAGCCTATATATTATTCCAGCCAACAAACTAACAAATCAAATCAAATCAAATCATTTATTTGCCTTTGAAATAGGGTAGGTACTCGTACATTACAGGTCTCATAAAAATAAAATTATTTCACCTAGTCAGCCATAAGCTATAGCATGCAAATATTATTTATTATTATTGAGTCAAATTATATTTTATTATTGAGTCAACAAGACTACTACCACTACTACTACTTAAAAAAGAAGAGTCTAAATATAATTTAAGAATTCCCGGACTGTGTAGAACATTCGCTTCAAAAGCCATCTACCCAGCCACCATTGAGGTATCTTATTAAATATTACAATACACATGTAGAAATAATTTTTCTTTAATCGTGTTGATTTAGGCACTATATCTATGACCAATCTATCACTGTTTCTTGTGTTCCTAGGGTATATATCTTTCTCTTTCTTAAAGTAGTTTTGGTTTTGCTTGACAAATTTAGCAATCTCAAAAATATATAGACATGGTAGAGACAAAATATTTAAACACTTAAAAAGAGGCCTGCATGATGTGTATGGGACACCACATAACACCGCGTCAAATTTCATTCAGATCCGTTAAACTCTGTATCCAAAATCTAAAGAGAAAGAGAAAGGTTGTGTGTCCCGAAAACGAGACTTGTTAAAGCGCGCAAACAGGGCATCTCTCTAAAAATTAATATGTATAATAAATTACCAATTAAAATTACAAGGATTCATTTTAACGCATTTCAACAGGTAATTAAGACATTTTTGAAAAATAATGCCTTCTACAGTATAGAAGAGTATATGAATGAACTGTTCATTTTCTAATATGCTCACATGATTTGACTCCTGTATTGTTTCTTTGTTTGTCCTGTATTAGTCAATTAAATTATGTATAAGATAAATTAATTTTGACGTACCAATGTTATGAAATGTTGTTGTGAATGAAACGAAAAGGTGAATAAATAAATTGAATTGAATTGAATTGAATAAATTATCCTAATAAAAAGTAGTCGATATGTTAAGCCAGCCAATAAACTAACACCATGTCAAATTTCATTTATATCCGTTGAGTCGATTTCGCGTGAAGGGGCAACAAACAACCAGACATAAATATCCACACTCACAAACTTTCATGTTTAGGATTCTAACTTTTGCCTGTAAAATGTATATTGATCTTCATATAAGTCTTCAAGAACGAATTGAAAAAAAAAACTTCCTCATATAAATCTTTATCCGATTAAGTTGTTAGGAAAAACTAACTTTTGGCCGATTTTACACTATACTCAATTATTTAAATTTACAACTTTAAATAAATAATAAATATTTAAGACATGCCTCACTGGGCCACACTGAGCCATCTAGTCCCAAATTAAGGTACTATTAAGTACCCTGTCGTATGGGGTACTAGACAACCGATAAACTTACTTATATACTTTTTTTTTTGTAAATACATAGTTATAATACATAGAAAACATACTTTATAACGACTTTAATAATAATTTTTAAACCCTTTGCATTGCCCACTAACTAACTAACTAACGACTTTGGCCTGGCGTCGACAAACGTTTGAGAGTTTTTGTTGTAGTTGTATTGTTAGTTTATAATAATAAGATACAAAATATGAACTTTATTTTGTATCAGAATTTATAAAAAAAAATTACATGTGCTTAATAATAACTAACCTTATTTAAGCACATGTTAATTTTTTTTTAACAACGAGAAAGGTGAGCTTTGGTCAAAGTTTTAGCGAGGTTCGTTTATAGGATTCGAGTTCAAGATCTGAAAGTGCGACAGAGTCGTGGGAAGAGGAAAAGAAAAGAAAGCCCGTAATGAGGAAAGGAAGTCGTATACAGAATTTACAAAACAACACTCACGATGTAAAATACAATGCGAATGACAGAAAATTACGGATTGACATATAACTTTTTTTGAAATGAATTTCCTTATCGCGCTTTGCGAAAGGGGGCTAGACGGAAAAAAATTGTAACGACACTTTTTGCTATGCGGCGTGCGCGTGTTTCTCTGTCTGAGAGAGAGAAAGAGAGAGAGAGAGAGAGAGAGGGAGAGGTAGAGGTAGAGGGAGAGAGAGGGGGAGAGAGGGAAAGAGAGAATTAAAAATAATTAAAAATAAAATAAAATTTTATTACAGCTCCTTCACTAAAAATTAACTTCGTTCCATCCGGGTGTCCCTTGACACCTCCCAAGTATTTTTTTTTGCTTCGTGCTGTCCACAAGTTCACAAAAAATGAGTGATCGATAAAAATCGTTTGCAATATTTTTTTTTTGCTTTGTACTAGTTTATAAACACTATAATGTAAATATTTATTCATGTGGTAATATTAGCTGGCCAATAAATCATATTTTAAATAGGTATAATTAAAACGAATAAACATTGAGTAATACTTTTTATTTGAGCGGGACATGTATTGATTAAAATCGATTTTATGAAATTAATAATAATGATAATAATATAGTCTTTATTTCCGAACATTAGGTTTCACAATATCAAACAGATTCTTCATAATTAATTATAAAATGTCCCGCAGTTCGGTGTGCCTCTTGGCATAGGCCTCCTCCAGCTCTCTCCAATGTGCTCTATCTTCTGCAACTCTGCTCCAGTGTGGTCCCAAGGTTAGGCTGATGTCATCTCTCCATCGTGTTTTCGGACGTCCCTGTCTTCTAGTTCCATCTCTTGGGTACCATAGGGTCACCTGTTTGCTACATTTATTTTTCTTTACATCTCAGCATATGACCTGTCGAGCTCCATTTTAAGTGGTCTATACATGCTATTATGTCTTTTACTTTTGAAATTGACTGTTGGTAAACTATTTTTTGGCAGCACTAAATCTTAAATTACACCGGATATAACCGGATGCTTGGATAGTCAACTAGTTTACCATAATTATTTTATTTTCTTTATGGTTCATTATAAAATTATTATTGCTTTTTTTTGCTAGCGATATGTTCATGCTAGGCCAAAAATGAACATCGTGATCCTTTTAGCCGTACTATCGTGACTGCGTAACAAACATCTATCCAAACATTCACATTTATAATATTAGGGGTTTAAGTATGAAATTGCCGTTTTGTATGGACGAAATTGAGAAAAGTCATTTTTCCATACTAACAATTTTTTAGTTTTTTTAAAAACGCCTGAACCGTTTTAGATGCAATTAAAGGTGAAAGTTAGATGGTTATAAAGCTACGCATTATAGTATTTAAATTTCTGAAAATCAAAGTATATAATACAAATATACTTAATTGAAGCCACAAGGTCAGCTGACACATTGTAAGGGGTCTTTCAACGACTTCCTTTAAAGTAATAGGCACTAGTATTGCATTTTTTTTTAGTCAAATATACTTTATTTAGTTTTTGATACAATACAAAAAGAATTACGCAATAATATGACTATACTTAAGAGCTATAAACAAAATAAAAAGTAGGAAAATAATCGCCAATTTCATACTAACCCCTATTATTATTGCTTTCATCCGGCTGACTACTCTAAATAAACATTCGACAGAAATGCATAAAGTCGTCTCACTATTTATATAACTTATTTCAATGTAGTCACGGTACTTAGCTTGCCTCTACTAAATAAAGTTAAGCAGGCACTTTTCCATTGAAATATGCCAAGCGAGGGCTTCGCGCGGCCGCGGCTCAGAGGTTGGGCGGGAGTAAGTAAGCACTCGCTTGACAGAGTAATAGGCCAGACGCCTACTGACTACATTAGTTTAAGCCTGTGGTATAGTGTAAATAAGATATCAGTAGACAAGTCGTTATTTAACACAAGTAATTTTTCAAGCCGCTATTGGGTCCCATCAATGTTTACGTATTTAATTGAAACGACGAAAATGAAGTACAAAGTATTAAACTGTACAATGTACAATTGTACATAGTCAAGATTAAGGTTTAGTTTTTTTTTATAGATAACTAGCTGACCCGCGAACTTCGTATCGCCCTTATTTGATTTTGACGTCATTGTCATCAAATATGGTGATTGGATGTAACAAGAAATAAATTTCTTCATTTTTTATAACGTTAACTTTTCAATGTTTTTAATACTCATATTATCCTATTCTGGGGGTCGAAAAATCCAAAAATACTTAAATCATAAAAATCGGTCTAGCCGTTATCCAGTTACTTAAAGTGGTGTAACTAACACGACTTTCTTCTACACGGGGTGAAATTTTAACCACCTTCCAAATTCTAATAAACCAATCTACGAAACAAAAAACAAATGACGTATTTTTTCTTTTGGTATAGCCCAGTACAAAAATGTCAAGATAAAGCACTTAGAAAATGTCCGCCAAAAATGTAAAATTTTTGATACGGATTGAATTTGAATTTTTGATTCTTCTATGATACGGCCGCCTAGCAACAGTTTTTTTACGCAATGCACATTACAGTGATTCATTACGATACTAAGCATAAGTTTTTGATTTTCCCTTTATACCTAAACAGGCCTTTATACCTAAACAGGCCTAAAACTGTAAAAAAATTTAACTATGTTGCCAAAAATATTTTTGGGTGAAAACTTGATTTACATTTTTGACTTCATGAACCCCTACAAAAGTTATGGAAAGTGGTTAAAATGTCATCCTGTATATATAGAAGATTTGTTGATATTTTTAAATGACGAATAAAAATATTTCTTAATTCGATGCGTATAAATTTTTCCATTAATTTACGAGTACCAAGGTCCTCAATTTTAGGCCAATTTAATTAAAAGATATAATCCGAATATTATACATTTTTTTATTTGTTTGAAGCAACAAAGGATGCTATTCCAGGCTTAAATCTATCTCTGTATCAATTTTCCTTCAGATTTGTTCAACCGTTCTTAAGTTGATTGAGTTACAAACATCCATCCAAACTTTGGCGTTTGAAATATTAGTAAGTAGGATAAGTAAGATTAAATGTTCTATATAAAAGTTCTATAATGCCCACATATTTGTTTGAAAATAGAGTTGATTTAGAGAGAGTATCTAGTGTTGATTTCTCATACATTTAATACAATAGTCTCCAGAACAGAGCAATAAATAACTGAGAATGGACAAGTCATCGCAATTTTATTGCAATCACTTTGGTATCTTCGAGTTTCAGTGTATTACTATGAAGCATATTGTTACGAACGTGGAGTTCGGGATTTGGATAAAACACCGTTGACTTATTAGAAGAATTTATTAGGCGATGAACAGGTCGCAAACACTATCACACAAGCCAAATCACAAGAATCGTAGTCCGGTAGGTCGCTGAGGTCGTTGGTTCCAAAACAATATTAGCCAATCCTTAGACTAGTCCTTAGATCCGTTGGTATCGCTAAAGTCGTCGTTACTTCGCACTAGATCACTTTTCGCAGGTATCGCACCGAAAGCTCAGAATGAACTGACTGCGGCGTCTTAAGTCCTGTTATTTATATATCTCAACATCGATGCCGGTCGTACATACTAGAATGTTCATTTTCCAGAAAAATCACAAGGACGTTTAAACGTAAACAACTCTAGTGAGTTAAACCATTTTGCGCCTTAATCTGTAAACTTAAAGTCCAATGTCGCTTGCACTAACATCTTGTTATTACTTTGTGGTTCAACTTAGGTAGTTATGTACATTCCTCTAGCGATATCTCGAAGCATCTAGCATGTCCGCGACACTGCCCTCCTCTTAGAGATGCTCGTCCCGAGCGTCATCGTTATTCCCGTTATAACGTGCCAAGCGGTCGATGTGAACTACCTTAAGTGCTCCTCTCGGTGGCCTTTGGATCCGGTATGTAACATCGTTTATTCGCGTGACAACTTTGTACGGCCCTTCCCATCTTGTCTGTAATTTAGGTGACTTCCCTTTTTTCCGTATCGGGTTATGTAGCCAGACTAGTGCTCCTTCATCAAAACCACTGGTATTTGCTTTCCGGTCATATCTAGTCTTCATGTTTTCACTCGACTGCAAGCCGTTTTCTCGCACCATGGCATAAATGTCCCGCATCTTGTCTTGCAAATCGGAGACATAATCCTGTACGGTGACGTGATCGTCTGGCGCTCCTCCGGTTACAAGGTCTACCGGTAACCTTAGCTCTCGTCCGAAGTTAATATATGCCGGGGTCGTTTTCGTGCTCTCATGTTCCGAAGTCCTGTAGGCGAGAAGGAATGGTGCAATGTACTTGTCCCAGTCTCTTTGATGGTTGTCCACCAATTTTGCTAAATGCCTCTCTAGTGTTTGGTTAAACCTTTCTACCATACCGTCGGACTGAGGGTGATAAGCAGTGGTTCTCGTCTTGTGCATGCCCAATATTTTGCAGACTCCTTGAAACACGTTCGACTCAAAATTTCTGCCCTGATCGGAATGAATTTCCAGGGGTACACCATATCGGCATATGACTTCTTCAACCAATTTAGAGGCTACGGTCGTAGCTTCTTGATTAGGTATAGCGAAGACTTCTGGCCACTTGGTGAAGTAATCCATGACGACCATAAAGTACTTGTTCCCCGACTCTGTCACAGGGAACGGTCCGGCAACATCCACTGCTATAACATCCATATCCCAAATGCTGCCCAACCCAACTGATTTTTTTTTCACCTCATCCTCAAAGTTGTTTCTACCCAACTGCAATGTCTGCCCAAGGTACACATATTTTTTGTTTTTTTGTGCAACTTCGTTTTGGAAAGTGGTTAAAATTTCATCCTGTATAGTTTTCAGATTTTTTCCTTACTTGCTGTAAGTATAAGACGGCACTACTTGCCTAATTTCATAGTTCTTGGTCAACGGGAAATACACGACAAGAAAATATCGCAATTTTGGTCTGATAAATACTCGTAGCATGCCTATTGCTTTTGCCATAAAGAAAATACGACAAACGGTGTCATGTGAGGCCGCTCTCGCGGCTTACCATGGATACGTGGCATCGGTCCTTAGTTATGGTATACTCCTGTAGGGTAACTCAGTGGACATTCACAGGGCTTTCAAGATGCAAAACAGGTGTATTCGTGCCTTAAGCAACATTTGGTATTTGGACAGTTGCAAACCACACTTCAAACAATTTAAATTGCTTCCATTACCGTGTATATACATTAGAGAGGCTTCCATTTTCGTGAAGTCACACCCTATTATAAAACTCGCGGAGAGACTACAATGCGACAATTAAGACAGCAATACACTAACTTAGTCTATCAACATCCCTGTCGTAAAGATATATATATGTATAGACGGAATGCGTACAATTCAAGCATAACAGTGTACAATGTACTCCCTAACGAATTAAAGGTTTTGGATGTTTAAAAATAAATTAACGGCGGCTTATGGAGAAATGTTTCTATAGCTACAAGGAATTTCTGAATTGGCGACATTCCTAATTGTATGTACCTAGATAATTAATTGACAAACTATAATGATATTAATTTAATCGTGTATTTAATTCCCGATGACATATTGAATCTTACTTTTTTTAACTCTTTTATATTGTTAGATTTATATAACAGTATATTTTTGCACGCCTGCGAGCAGGCTAAACACACCAACTATTAATATATAAACTGCCAAGATCTTAATACTGTGTTTTTTGCAAATAAACTTTTTGATTTGATTTCTAAAAACAACTTATAACTAACAGAAAACATTCAAAAGGCTCAAAAAATTACATCAATTCCACATCCTTTCGAAGTGCCTACCTATTTTTTCAAATGTTAGCTACCTACACTCTATCGAACAAGTATCGAAATCGGTCTAGGTTTCGTTGGTTGAAAAAGCGAACAACTATGTACAGCCATTCGAACAAATGTAGTCCGCAACTTCGGTGGCCACATGTGGCTTAACTTCCAACACTGGCTGGCGTATGAAAATATATCGCGCTAGAGTGCTGGCAGCTATGCTTACCGACTTCTGACTTCTTAACTCAGGCTTTAAGTTATTTATTAACCATAGAAAATCCAAGTGGAAAACCCTTTATTATTTTTCCCAACTGATTCCTTCTTAATTTAACTGCTAATATCATTTTAATCTACATGTTTATCCTTAAATTAATTTATTTCATTAAATATATTCTTATAATTAAAGTTACAATAGCGTTACTAATTTCTTATATTATGTGTGATTAATTCTGCTGGTTGCCAAATGTCATGAATCTAAAAGGCCTAATATTACTAGCGCTTCGACCGCGACTTCGTCCGCATGGAATTCGGTTAATTCGCCCCCGCTTATATCGCGCTCTCGCTTATACCACTTTGCCGACCTATATTGCCTTCCGGGGTTTATCTCACTACTTACAAAATCTTCAAATTTTCACAATCGCTATCTTTAACAACTTGCAAGAGTTCAACGTAATCCAAATTGTTTTTACAATTAATGTCTCCGACTCACAAACTCCAAACTTGCAAGAGTGCTCTGACCTCCTCAATGCGGCCCTGAAGCAAGAACCCCGTCCAAACGAACGTTTACTAACTGTAAATATCTCCCTGCCGTTTTTTATATTGAGGCTCCAAAAATTAAATAAATCCGTTCTTTGCAGATATCTACTTACTAATTTACAACAATTTATGTCTTTGTTAAGCGGTTTTTATCAAGCTAAAGGTTGTATTAATAAGTACCTACTATTGCATATAATACCGTTATAGTATTTAATTTGTATTTATGTCTATTTAGTTTCGTCTATGTGACATATTTTGAAGTTAAATCCGTTAATGTATCCTTCAGTTAATTTTTTAGTGTTTGCGTAAATTCAAAATTGCAATAAAGGTCAAGTAACAGCCATTAAATCATCCCACTGCATAGCTAAGGCCTCGATCATTGAATTCAAGTTACCACATCAATTCATCAACTGAAAGCGATATCTTTTTTAAATTATATATTTATATATATATTGACATTAAAATACATATTTTAACCGTAGAACCACAACATGGGTCACCCGTGACCCTGGGTCTTGATTTTTTTATTTATTTTTGCAGGAGGTTGACATAGAAACTTACGCATCCCAGTACCTTCCGCTTTTAGCGGTCAGTTGCCATTGCCGCTTTGCGAAGTGCGTACGTTCATTAGTTCCAGAATAAACACCTGTTGGGGTCACCCGCGACCCGTGTTGTTATTAGTGCAACTATTTTTTCTATGGACGTTTATTACAGTTTTTGTTTATTTTTCGAGTGTTATAAACAATTTTGGGGGAAGAAGAGAATAATACCGTCCAGATCCCGCCCAACCATCCCATTAAGAGTGGTCGCTGTTATTTATGTCCTAGGTCTAAAGACAGGAAGGGCAGAGAGCATTGTGTGAAGTGTTCTAAAAATCTATGTGCTCAGCACAGGTTACCAATTTGTTCAGAATGTGTCTAGTAAATAAAAATGTTTATATATTTTTTTGGTCGATACAGTTCCTAAAATGTCCAAAGATATCTATTTTGTTTGTTAAACTTAATTAAAGTTTATAGTTTTCTAGAAAAATGTATTTTTATTTGGGGTCACCGGCGACCCCTGTTGTTGTTTGTGAAACAAAAAAGTATGTTGTGGTTCTAGGGTTAAATTTACTCAATACCTGATAAATTCCGAAGTTTAAAACCAGTTGGTAATTATACCCATAATGTGACAAGTCTCATAGTATAACTAGTTATACAATTGCAAAGTCTCAAATTCTAATTTACAAGTTTCTGTAATCCTATCCCTAATTTGTGTATCCACCTGTTCAGTTCTCACTCGCAAGGTAAATCATTGTATTTCACCTTTCATGAATTTCAAAGAAAGGATTACTTTTATAGTCTGGTTTTTCACTTCTTATTTAATCTAAGAGATGAAAAGAACTTTGAAAATGCATGCATGAAACATCTATATTATTCTTTTCTTTCACCACTTACAACTCAGGAATGGCTGGACGGATTTATATTATTTTGGTGTTTTTGGTGTTAAAAAGTAAGAAAATGCAAATTAAAATAAAACAGGGATGCTGTTAGCTATCATAAAGCATTAGCTATAATAACCAAACCATTACATAAAATACAAAATTGAAATCATTAAGACCTCCGGGTGGAGTGGCGTACGCACCGGTTTTCAAAGTGTCGCCTGGTCCAAAGCCCCGGGTTCGATTCCCAATCGAGTCGAAGTAGAAAAAAGTGTTCTTCTAAATTTTCTCGGGTCTTGGTGTTAGTGGTATCTTATTGTTTCTGATTTTTACAATAGGTAAAATGTATGTGATGTTGTCCACAGGTATTTATTATTTATTATATTCATAGTTAAAACAGGATAACGCCTGTCGTTACCGCTAGTTTAAAATATTTTAACATTAAAGATACTGCCGATGGTTCTATATAAATCCTCTTGTTTATATAAGTATTTAGCACCAAGCTTATCATTATTGTATCAACTCAAACAACTAACACAATAAGACTTCTTCTTGGAAAGCTTCAACTTCCATTGATACCGAGTGAATTTGATTGGAATAAAACGAAATCAATAGTTAGGTACCAATTGGTTCCATGATAAAATTTAGTAAAATATGAAAATTATTTAACTCATTTAATACCCGATTGGTATCATATTTAGTTCACGTTTTAATTTTACGGCTAAAAATAATTACAAGCTCTTACTCTCACTTCTTGTTTCACATATTCATAGGAGTAGTCTGCACTTATTTGGTACTAGCTGTTGCCCGCGACTTCGTCCGCGTCAATTTCTGTTATTATGATCGCGATTTTTTCACTCCTATTGGTCGCAGCGTGATGTTATATAGCCTAAAGCTTTCCTCGATAAACGGACTATCCAACACAAAAATAATTTTTCAATTCGAACCAGGGGCCTAATTCGCGTAACCGAATCGCAGTTCGATCGTGATTGAATTGGACGATTTTGACATTTAGCCCATACTAGAACTGTCAAAAACCTGTCGTTCAATTCCGATTGTAATACGATTCGGTTACGCGAATTAGGGGCCAGTGGGTCTAGCACAAAGAACTATCGACTTCGTATCGTTTGCGTATCGAAAGCAAACGACACAAAGTTCGTGCTTTGTTTTGTAGTTCTCGTTTTGACCGCGCGAGCGCTGTTTAAGTTTTCATACTAAATATTTCGATGGCGATACGAACACGCAAACGATTCGAATTCGATAGTTTTTCGTGCTAGACCCACTGTACTTCCTGAGATTAGCGCGTTCAAACAAACAAACAAACAAACTCTTCAGCTTTATAATATTAGTATAGATTGTGTAAGGCGATTACTGTCGTCATTAATGGGCAGATAATGAGCAGTAGCATTTTCTGTATGTTTTCTGTCATTCATTACTATACCTGTTTTTTACAACCCTGCTAAGAGAGACGAAAAGGACGGAACAAGTAATGTGCTTAGGTATGAAACAAACTAATTAAAATCTATTAGTGCCACCCAATTTTAGCAATGTCGTAACTGCATGGAACAATGATGAAATTGAAAATCTACCTATTGAGTGCCTATTTTTTTAAATCTCTGTTGCATTTCCACCAAAAAAGCTATCGCCAAAATTGGGTGGCACTAATAGCTTTTAATAAGTTTGTTTCGTACCTAAGCACATTACTTAGTAGGTAATCACGATAAAACAATTATAATTATGTATTTAGTTGATGCCGCAAACACGTGTGAGAAAACATTCCTTAACGCGTAACTCTACGAATACATTAACACCTTAGCTGCGGCAAGTACGAGTAAAATCATAAACCTTCGTCTGGTGCGGCGGCGCGGCGGGCCAAAGTGTGCCCCCAATGATTTTCCCGCCAGTGCGTGGTAGGTCTTTCTCGACCCACCAGCACTAGATTAAGTTAAATTGCTATAACTTTGCGAAAACATAATGTAGGCGTGCAGTTTACTGTTGGAATAACCATGAACCAAACTTCTTTAGATTTGATTCGCCCCGAGATCTGCTAAACAGGAAATGAGAAATTAACCAGGGAAAGTGGCAGGCCCATATCGACCAGAACCGCACTAGAAAGTATTTTTAGTAGTGATGGGAAAGACAAAAATAAGGGGATATCGAAAATAAAATTAGTTTATTCAATTATTTATTAACGCCTGTTTTTAAAACATTTCGCACTAAGATTTTGTTTGCACTTCCTGCAGTATGTTTTAATTTTTTTAACTTTATTTTTTGCTTCGGCACTCCTCATCGTTTTCCGCAGTTTATCATAGCACCCTGCACAATTTAGCGCTCATCTCAAGGACATGATCGGCCGCAGGTGTTACTTGATTTCCTGAAATTATTTTTTTAATTCTGTGATTTATTTACCGTATAAGTTTGACTACGGGGCTCTATTAAATAGATTCTTAAATAAAATAAAAAGTAAAAGTAAAGTAAAATAACATAGGTCTTGAAATAGTCAATTCTCACCACCGTGCGTTGTCAAAGTGCACAATTTGATAGGTAAAATCAAATACAACATGGTACAAGGTAAGGTGATACAACTTTGTTCTCTGCAATTTTAAAGACCACTCTATTTGTTAAGCTTGTGAAAACAAAATGAGTATAATATAGTACAGGGCCTAATAAAGTAGACGTAAAGCGTTATTTTTATGTTAAATGCAGCCATTTGACCCGAAACCAGAGCTCGCATCATGTGTTATTGAGTAAGTAAACAGAGTGGCATAACATGACTTAATACAAGTAGTGCAATAAACGCCATATATTGCTCGCAGAAAAAATAAACGAATTCAGACCAAAGCGTCAATCGTCAGTTCAGATAAATTGCACAACACTAACTGGCGTGGCGTGCGCTCTGTGTGGCATCGGGTCGCCAACTGCCTGTTGGGACGGTGGGCCGCAATAGGCCCACTGCCGCACCGAGTTGATAT
This sequence comes from Anania crocealis, assembly GCA_949315895.1. NCBI lineage: Eukaryota > Metazoa > Arthropoda > Insecta > Lepidoptera > Crambidae > Anania > Anania crocealis. The sequence goes on along the minus strand of OX438879.1, from coordinate 38,331,620 downwards.
TTTTCACCGTCAGTGAGTGCCGATAAACGCCTGCCGTGATGTTTTTATAGGAAACACCTATAATTTTGACCACAATCTCAAATATATATTTGTCTTTGTCGTATCTTTACAAACACCTGAGATAATCGTTCCGCACCAGCGAGAGGGACATAGTTTTCTTTGTCCGCACCAGCTGAAATTCCGCGGCAGGCCGATTTGGGCCTGATCCGCAGTGAACGTATTAAATGCAATGGTACTTATCCAAATCGAGATAATTCGACTATTTCTTAATCGTTATGGAATCGAAAATCACTACATTAATCAGAATAACAAAAATGATCCAAAGAATATTTAAGTCTGTTAAAATTTAACATGCAGAATTAAATGTAAATATTGATGTAAAACTCTGTAGATAAAGTAAGTCATGTCGGCAGTGCCGGCATGCTACATTAACACTGTGGGAGTTAGTGAACTCTCGCAATGAATTGTTTCATATTATGAAATCCGCAAAACTTTGCCCTGCTACACAATTAACGCGAATGAAAAGAAGCTTAGCCTTTTAATCATTTAACAATCCTTTATCTTCTTCGCGGAAAAATAATTACGTTTTATTTAAATAGGTAAATAAAGCTAATCGATTACAAAAAAAAGTTCAGCAATAAATTCATAATAAATAATAATTATTATTATATTATTATATTATTCATTGATAAAATCGTTATAAAAAGTTCTGAAACTAGTTTTTATACGATCCAAGTTTTTGTCAACTTTAGGGTAATCCTTTGCCCTAAACCGTGTAAATAAAAAATACATTCTCAATTGCTAGATTAGGATCAAATGAATAACAACAATGTGAATAATCATGTAATACTCTTGTTACCTAAAAATACTGGGTAAATGTAGGTTTGTATGAGAAAACGGACTTAAGACCATTACAAGTACTTGGTTGTCAGATTTAGTAATCAGGGGCAAAAATCACAAAGCGTGTTCAGATAAATTTCGTGTCAAAAATACCTACCTAATTAAAATGACATTAAAATTATAACGAACAAATTAAAGTAACTATTTACAATTACAAGTGAACATACTTAAAAACTAATTTACACAACTAAACTGTCCAGACAAATGCTGTTAGTTAGGTACGAACACAAAGTTAGTCTAATATTAGTGCGGTCCCCCGACGCGACAACATTAGTATAAAAAATTGTATACCTACTACGTACTTACGTAGGGTCAAAATTTCAGTTTTTTTTTTCTTTTTATAGGGTTTCCATTTAAACCAACTGAATTTTGTTCTATTTGTATCTAGCTATAATTCCATAGTTTTTAAACCTTGTTTTAGGATTATATGTGCATCTATTATTTTTTTATTTCATGCTTTTTGCAGGGGACTTCCTATTTTTTTTATTTCATTTCAATTATCAATATACTATGATCAGTGTCATGCAGCTGGAAAAGTCCAACAGTGGACAAACACTGGCTGATGATGATGATGATAATGTAGGTACTTTTATTCCAATAGTTAAGCTCTTTCATTTGAAACCCATATTGAAGAAGTTGTGAAATAAAATGCAATTCGCAATTTTGTGATAACGACCATCTTGGATTTGAAATTTAGCATAGTGTATAGTATTCTACTAGTCAGCCCTTTCATTGGATACCCATATTGTGAGAGTTTAAAAAAATATGTAATGCGCCATTTTGTTACGGCGGCCATCTTGGATTTAAAATTTGTCGTAGTGTATAGTGTTCTGCTAGTCAAGCCCTTTCATTTGATACCCATATTGAGGGAGTTTAAAAAAATATGTAATCCGCCATTTTGTTACAGCGGCCATCTTGGACCGATTTTCATCAAACATAGCTAAGTACACTAATTAATCATTCAAACAAAAAAAAACAAAATCGCTTCATCCGTTCGGGAGCTACGATGCCAGAGACAGACACACACACACACAGAGAGACACGTCAAACTAAACCCTATACATAACACCCCGTGGTTTTTGCGTCGGGGGTTAAAAAGACAATTTAGTTTACTAAATTTAAATGGTCATATAATTAATATGATGTGTATATTTTATAGCAATAATGAATTATGACATAACAAAAGTAACACTCAAAATCAGTTAAAATAAGTTTTATTTCTGCAAATAGGCTAGGGGCGCTTTAACACGTCCCAATATTTAAACCTACCACTGCTTCGGGACAAATGTGGGCTAGTGCCGAGAAGAAGCAGCGCAAGAAACTCGGTCACTATTGTCAGCCTCTTTTTAAATAAATATGTTTACATAAGACAATTTAAAGCCACACGTTCCTATCATTTATATAATCATTAATAGTACCTATAATAGCCCTTTTTCATTAAAATTAATTTTATGTATGATTTGAGTTTATATACTGGGAGTTCAGCAATTGAAAGTGGTAATTTATTGAAAATACGAATACAATTTCCCATGAACGAATTACCCACTTTTCGCAGTCTGAATCCTGGAACGGCAAGTTTATCTTTATTTCGAAAAGAGAAGATTGAATTTGAGAGAGAAACACTCTTCTATGGATGCAATAACTTAGTAAACTAAGACAGAATCTTATTAACCGAGAAATGTTTTAACTTAGTCCTTGCCCCTTAGCTTTGTAAGGGAGATATTTAGACCACCACGGAAGTGTATACGGTACACTTAAGTTAGTTTGTTGATTTAGTTTAACACCTCACGTTAACGCTTCTTATAACTACTACTTCAGATCTCAGTGAAAAGAAAAAGCTGCCGTTTTCTTATGACAGAGCTTTCGACACCAAAGACGAGGTGCTATTAAAACCTTGATAATTTATTACACATTACATTACATTAAATTTAGTACATAATATTTAATTTTAATATAATAAATTTAATATTATCTACTTTTGAACCATTAATCTCAATATTCCCGAACGTAAGCGCCTTACAGAAAATCTATATGGCACCACCCGGACAGAAGCAACGTAAATGCAAACAAGTATCACAAGTATCGAATGAGGCAAAAGCAGCTAAAAGGGATGAGTCAGATGGAGCACAACTCAGTGTGTGCAAATGGATTGAAGTATCCCGAGAGGCCGGGCAGTTTGCCTCCTCTCGGTCCGTTAGAAGACAAATTGATATCGGCTAGATCGCCTTTCATGCAAATAGTTTCGCCGTGACGCGGTGGAGACAAGTAGTTTGGAAAAGTTTTAAACGTACCGATCAATGTTAACACCATGATGAAATAGTTGACGAGACAGTAGAATGACAATGACGCTAAGACATTACGGTTAAGATGAAAAAGATTAACAACCTATTATAGTAGAGATATTAATACTAATACTATTCATAAACAACACTTAACAGACCGGTTCAGAGTATGAACTGTTAGAAACCTTAGGAAGCTGAAAAACTTTTCTTCTGCGTATATTTTCATTAAATCCCAATTTTAACGTTCCAACTACAGCACATCAGAGTAAGAACTAAGTTATAATATTGCATAGATAAAATAGATGGGATTTTGCAATTAAATTATGTGTCTCAATTATTATTGCAGGCTGCTGTACGTATACCCATAGGTACTATACTATTTTCCAAATCATTGTCTGTGATAAACCAAATGACACATATACAAGTAGCGAAAAACAATATATGTAAATTATTATCAGTAGTACCAAAATTACCTTGAATTACATAAGAGATTAAATAAATACGTTATATGTATAGTTTTGATTGGAGCGCCCAGTTCTTCTCTCAGTTGGCAGGATCTACTACCAATGGAGTTTATCGATTTTGATACTTTTTTATTTATCAACAACATCATCATTACCAGGCAAATTGCAATGCAAAATCCTCCATTTAGAGAAGCCCGCGTCCAGCTGTAATCAAAATAAATAAATAAATTTCAATTTTACAAGACTCCTAATCTCGTAAATGATTTATTTGTAACACAATAATTACAAGAGCGTTGTTGTTCTCAGATTTGCAATTGTAGCAATTGTAGCTCAGATGGCTATAGCAATATTTAACTATTTATGGAAGACAGTTAGTCCCGTTTGTCTTTTATACTTGTAAATTCAATAAATATGTGACACTGCCAAGGTTTGATCCCGATATAGTTATATCCCTAATCATAATTCTACGTACTGTTATGTGTGTATATAATAAAAATAATTTTGGGAGAGTTGCCCACAATAATAGCAAAACATAAATAAATATTTCTGTTATTTTATCATAAATATGTTTTCAACAATCGGCATCGTAGTCTCGCTTACAATTTGCTCCCCTCTGATAAAAGTTGTCGCGTTTGTTACAACTCGGAAGTTCAATGTCGCGTCTTTGTTCACGAGGGTTATGTGGAAAGGTAAATAAATATACAGCTGTTTTACCTTCTATGATAAAATAAAAATAAACGCGATACAGCTTCCAACAATGTAGTACAACGTAAGAGCTTTGCGTTACATTTTACTCTTTTGTTTTCATTGAAATGAAAGGTCCCTTTATTCGAACTAACATAAAGAAAATGGATGGAAATAGTCTAACAAACACAAATAAATTTAAATATTTCTGTAGCTATTAATATTTAAATGGAGTCTAATCCCCAATTGTTTGCCTTCGGACCACAAAAGGATGTTTGTGATAAATAACTAAAAATATTTATATTAAGAGTACACCAGTAAAAGGTTGCTTACTTTAAATACCTATACCTATAGGTATTCATAGGACACAGTGTAGCTCGTGACTTTGCTAGCGTTGAAATTTTTATTTTTAAGTTGAGAACTACTACGCTTACGCTTACTAAGAAAATTACGCTTTTTCTGCCTTTTAAAATCTTAGTATTTAAATGATTTATCATCTTCATTTCGGTACCGGTGTAGTCAAAGGTTGAACTAGGCATAGGTATGCTGTTTTTTCTTTAAATTACTTAAACGAATTTTTTATGTTCTAGTTTTAACCACAACATGTATTACATTTACGAAATACGGAAAGTAAGCTCGCCTAAACAAATAAAAATAGAAGCACGTCGGTGTTATCTTGTGTTTATTTCTATAAAGTAACGGCCTATAATTAATCATCCCACTGCAGGGAAAAGACCTCCATCATTGAATTCAAGCTACCACAGCAATGATGGGTACTGGAGTAATCACCACGCTTGCCAAATGCGTGTTGATAATCACAAACCCAAGCAATGTTCGAAATTTCGTAACAATTTGTTGCCCCGTTGGGTCCCGAGTTCGATCCCCGATCGGACCCTCGGGACCCCAAGATCTGGGTCCGGTATTTAAACCACTAGTCCAACGGGGCGCAACTAAAATTATTCAAAGGAAAAAATGCCGTGATGCGATGTGGGGAGAAATAGCAAGCAACGAATATTTTGTAGTTAAAAAAGTAAGAAACACAAATTATATATACAACATCAGTACCTAGTTAGTTAAATAGGTAGGTACTGATGTTGTACCTATATACAGTAATTCCTTTTTACTTGCTAAACTTCTGTATAAATTGTAGGAAAAAAAAAAGAATCGCTAAAAAAGTCCACCCTTTTTGCAAACAGTTAAAATGTTTTTCTAAATGGGTATTCAATATAATTGTTAGTATTTACATACTAATCTATATAAGTTTCTGCCAACAAAAAGTTTGAATATTGGTATTTACAAAGTCTGTCTAACGTCTGGCGAAGTTTCTCATCTCCATGACACTCTACTCCGTAAAAACATTTAAGAGAGCGGACGGAAAAAAACGAAATATTGAGTTATTTCATCAATTCCTCAGTTTGCTTTCTTATAGCGGACGTAATTGAATTTTATTGTAGCGTTCAAAGCTTTGTTAACGTTTGATATGATTGAAATTTACCTCTTTCGTCTCGGTCGTTTAGTTTAGTGGTGAACGATTCAACAACACCTGCAGCAGCGGGTTCTATTTCAAAATGTCTGTGGAACAAATAAACATTAATTGATTCCACCATTCTATTATGATCTCATAAGTTAACTTATATCCGCATTTTTAGAAGCACTGATTGCGTTTAAGAATATGAACCTTAATTGACATAATTATGTGAATTTTGAAGAGAAGCAGTCTTTGAAGAATTAACCAATCATAGTGCTCTAAATCTACTAATCACAGATTTCCAGTATAATAATTGGTCAATTCACAGACCGCTCCTATCCACTCCGCCCAGCTCCGCTTCTGTGAAAACGCCTTCTAAGTTTAATCACCATGTTAAATGTTTTACGTATAAAAAGATATTTAACATAAAAATAAGTACGCTTAGATGAAAATATTTATCCATTTGTATTTTGTTTGAGTATCAAAATTACATACTTAATTATTTTATTTACATAAAAAAACGACATGAAGTGTAAGTTTGTTTTATTTAGAAGCTAATGTTAACTGAACTTAGAATGAAGAGACAGTCAACACAGTATTTATGTCTACTTTAAAGATTTAATATAAGTATTTATGTGAAACAGATAGTATAATTTTGTTTTTTTTTACAGAAAACATCATCGGACCAGACCCAACGGAGATGATGTCGGTGTCTCCGTGGTCCATCAAGGTGGCTAAGATATCACAACCAAACCTAGACTTTTTAGGTAAATATACCTAGCATTTACAGAAGAATCTTGTAGCTTTCTAGTTTTGAATTGTTTCTATTGCCTATTAATACCAACTTCTTGAACTTGAACTGAAATTGTATGAAATCTTTCTCCTCCAAGCACATTTTGTAAGTTGTCTCAGATCCAGATTCTTATCTTTATGAATACCTACTAGTATAGTTTAAGGTCTTAACTAAGTAAGATTTACAGACGACCTTACTACTCGGCGAAAGAAAAATTCATACCACATATTCCATTGAATATGTATCAGTTAGATAAAATGGATAGTTATGTAAAATAAGTATGAATTCACGAACCATTTAAATTATGGAACATATCAAATAAGCTTACGTATTTGCAACGAGCCACTACGGAACTCTCAGTGCGTGGCCCGACACTTATTTACTTAACCGGTTATGTTCCTCTTAGGAAGCATTTGCGTGTCTTGGGTTGAGCGAAATCAATTCCGCACTATAAGGGTGTGTTTCTACTGATACGGAGCTGATTGGACCAAACACAGAAACAGAGTTTTCGAGCACTATGAATGTTCAAGTTATGGTCGGCTCTGTTTCTCTCTAAACTTAGCTTCACAATGCCAGAACTTAACATCATCCTTCAACTACGCAGTCAGTTTGAATGACGACGGTGAAGAATGAAGCCCTAATCGTACTTTCCGGACCTTGTAGGGTTAAGATAGTAAAAGAATATGAGCTTTGTGTTAAATATAAAATACTGAGCGTAAAACTATTTGTTTAGCTCCTGAGACGCAGACAAATGGACACTGCAACATCTTATCAGACATGTTCTCCCTGGGGCTTGTCATTTGCGCCATCTTCAACAACGGCAAGCCGCTGATCCAAGCCAACAACAACCCCATGCTCTACATAAAACAAATTGAGCACGTAAGTATTTTAAAGTTGACCTACCTCATGTAAACAAAACACTCTTTATCATAAAATAATAAAAAAACACGATTCAAACTAACATGGTCACTATCACTAGAGTTAATTGATTGGGGATTTATACCATGCACCTTATTTATTATGAGTATCCGATATTTCGGCGCGGTTGCAAGCGTGATGATCACGGGAGAATTAAATCAAATAAGTCCGAATTAACTAAAAATTTCGATCCAATAAACCCTAATAAAAAACTACCATTTTGAGTTAATTTTTAGTGATTTCATGTTGAGTTTTTTTCCTATTTAAAGGATTATCTTCGATATATTATACCTTATCAAAACTATTAAAATTGACGAACACGTAGGCATACTTACTTCTAAATCTAAAAAATCTTGACATATGGGTATAGTATGTACTCGTCAATTTAGAACCTTCTCTTTTATCGTCAGTCCTTCAATTATTGATTTAGATATATATAAATCATCAATGTTGCTCAGTCTTGTCAGTCAGTTCTAAATACTTACTTATTTTTATTCAATCAAAAAATTATGTTTATAAAACTATCAATAACCGTTTCCATACAATTCTAGTTCCAATTCCGTCTGATTAGGTGGGTCATCAACTCTTGACATGCGGGACCACAGAAACCATTGATGGTTTAGTAATTACTTGTATAAATGTATATAAATAAAATGATTAATACGTTAAAATAGTATCATAGTATGTAGTCGTATTTAGAAGACTATTTAGTTTAATATATTCCATTGTCTTTTTTCCTTAATGCGTGTCGTCGGTGCGTTGAATCCTCTTAATCTAGAATCTGGAATCAAAATAACAAATACCTACTTTGTTACTTGATAAACCAGTCTCGTCTACTACCTGACCAATTTTTTAATGAAATTATTGTAAGTTGTAACACATTCAATACTGACGTATACCTAAGTAAAAGGACTAATTTTTGTCGCACAAATACAAATATTCGTCAACAACAGTTAAAATAATTCTTGATTTTAACTTCTTACTGTTGCGTTATATCAATTTATTATTAAAACACATTAAACTATAAAAACATAGTTCAATATGTTAGCATAATAGTGTTACCTTATAAACAATTATTATTCGAAAACAAACTCTAAAACGGGCTCTAAACGTTGAATAGGATTTTCGTAGTTTGCTTGGATCGCAGTATAGTGCTAGTTCCTCGTATAATTTGTAACGCAACACGTTTCGGGCTTATGTTGTTGACATACCATTACGGACGGTATGCGCCTTATTCTTTATATTGCGTCCACGCAAGTAATGAAATTTCCTGCCTGCTCTGTATTCCTGGAAGATACAACCTGCTTCAATAAAACACGGATGAATGTCACCTGACGATCGCATATTAATGACGTCTTATGTTCATGTATAATATTATTGTGATTCACTTTCTACAAAAATTAACCGGCTTTTTTGGTGGTTTCGTACCTATTTTTTTGGTATTTTATCTTAGTAACGAGTACCTATACTAAAAATTTGCGCAAAAAGAGTGTAAGTAGTTCTTCAATATTTTCATTTACGAGTATGTATGAGTCGTTACAAAATTTCCCTAGATTAACGAGAAGAAATTATTGGAATACTTTCAACAAAAGCCTTCGTTGGCAGTCTGGATATCAATTAGTTTCATTCTCAAACAGAGGTTATGCTGGCAAATTACAATACGTATCTCGGAGCACATGTATAGATTACAGGATTAAAGGCTTTCTAACGTTTTAGTCCCTTTCATATTTACATAATTTGTTTTGTCGCATCTGTGATGGGAAAGCAAAATTTAAGACTAGTTAAAAAATTTGATCATTTTTTAGCTTTAAAAGCAATTCAGTTCATTTATAATTAATTTAAATATTTAACTCACTTCTTGCCAAAAAGCCTTCTTTTATTGCTGAGGCCTCTTTTTATTACCAGTCCAGTAGTATAAGTATGAAATTCAATACAAAACTAGTATTACTAACTTACAATAAAAGCTGTACAAATCCTTCGAAAAAAAATATATTTAGTTAACTGATATTCATCTAAAGTTTTTTCAGTAATTTTATCGGGCACATTGAAGACCAAAACTTTAATGCGATTGTTGTGGATTCAGTGAATCGATTCAACTGACTATGAGCCTGATGAATTAAATGGCATTGAACATCTAAGATTATTTCGTTAGAGTACGACCAACTGCGACCAAAATAGGCTCTGTTATCACTAAGAATGTCTGTTAGGTTTCCGGTACATGTGAAAAGGTATTTATCGGGACACAATGTGACATTTGTACTTATAATGATGGGTCCACACTTGTAATACTACGTTGAACCAGATCGTTTAGAATCGCACACCATGTACGCCAAATGTAAGTGTAAAGTTGCGAACAAACCGACAATTTGACTCATTTTAAATCGCATGTACCATTCGTTTTCTAATTAAGGCGTATCACATCGATTGAAAGTACTCGTTTGATCGGACCGGATCCTGTCACGCGTAATTAAGTACTGCGTACACAGACCAGCTCAGTAATACAACTTGCTGGACTGTTGATTTGGGAGCGTTCGTGAAAACAGGCAAAAAAGAGAAGAAAAAGGACAGCAGTGTCTTCTCAAAGCGATTGGGCTGACGAACGCAATTTCGTCGCCGGGCTTCCTACAAAGCGTGGCATGATGGTTTATTTCTTTCTTTGAAGAAGCCTGTATTCAGCAGTTGGCTAATTTGGACTGATGTTGAATAATAATAATCCTTTGCATAAATTTCAATTAACCAATAATCCCGTGACATTACACTGGGACAATTATTCAACATTAAACGCTTACATTCAATAGCTAGTATGCATTATTAACAAAATTCGTGGGATCTAGGTTCTTTGTCTTCTCTTTGCCTACATTTAGATCCACTAAACCATTGCCAACATTCTAAATGTATTCTGGTTTACGTTCATCGTCCACCGTAGTAATATTTTTATCACGATAAAATCCCACAGTGTGACCTCACCTTTTAGCATCTCAGCAGATTCGACTTTGATTTCGACTGCACGAGTTTCATGTTACTTAACAATAGCTCAATGAGCTTACAGTGTTATTAATAATATTGAATACAAAAGGAAAACCAAACAAGGATTATTCTTTCACCTTTTCGCTGAGCTTTTAAGCCAAGGAAAATAACGTATGAAAACAAAAGTAAGTATTTAGTTCGCTATTGTCTGGTCTGGCGCTCTAGACAAAACCCTTTGTCTTATAGTGTTTACTTGATACTTTGCATTGTTGTGACCCTTTATTCCTGCGCAGCGTGAAATGCACCTGTCATTCTTCTATTAATATCTTAACAATGAAAATATAATAATCCTTTTACGAAGTTTGGCTTTGTTGACTGTTACCAAAAGAATAATATACGAGACAAAAGGAATAATATACGAGACAAAAGGAATATGGTTACAAACGAAAAATTTGTTAAATAACATCATAATAGTCTAGTTTGGTGTTTAAATATAATAAAAACGTTTATAATTAAAAAAGAAACAATAACCGATTAATTTAGCATCTACAAGACAGGTCAGTGGATGGAGTGATTAATGAATGAAGAAGGACTTTGCCCGTTCAAGAAATTATTATACGAGTAGGATACACAGCAAGCTGGTAAACATAAACTGATTTGTTGAGATTAACTTTGCTGTACGTATATTAAAGAACGTCGTTTTATTAAAACACTAAGTTTTGCCTGCGACTTCATACGCTTGGAGTGGAAAATCATGAAATGGTTCCTATGGAAAGTGAGACCATTTGAGTAAGACCTCAAGCAATACATCGGTAATAATTGCATATTCCATGCAGTAGTTTTTACGTTCAAACTTACAGAAAGACAAGCGTAAATTCTAATTACTGTTGTTTAGGCTTCTGTTGCTCTAATAAACACCCGCTGTCAAAATCTGTAATTGACATAGATTTAATATAGATGATATATTGGCAATTGAATCCTGAAAACGAGACCAAAACTAGGTTACGCTAGTGTGCGTAAAGTGAGCATGTGCGTGAGATAAATAGTGCAGTACTGCATTAACTGCTTGCTTACGATATCGATTCAATCGACACAGTTTACGTTGACGCAGGTGACCTATTATTATTAGAAGAAGACAAAAAAAACTGCAAGTAAATAGGTATGTTTTTTATTTTATATTTAATTTCCCCCGATAAAATCAATTTATTGTAAAAATGCCGTTTGCTTTCCTTGCCAATATTTCACAATTTTGCCTCATACTTTATTCTAATAATAAAAAAAGTTTCGATTATTATTTTTATTAATACTTAAGTATTTATGGTTTGAACACGTAAACGAATCGTAAGTATAAAATATGTATGTTTAGCACCTCCAAAAAGTTTGATTGAATATCTATTGTAGGTACTCAAGTTTAGTATATTTTTAATATTTTTTATTAAACATCCTTTTATAAGATTCTGCAGTAAATTATTTGAACGAGACTCCATTACGCCAGTAATATTATTTTGAAGCGATGAAAGACTCTCTAGTTTTTGTCACTCCGACAACCTAACAACTTTTTCACAGGCCTGTGTCTTATGTGCCCTAATATTTTAAAGCTTTTTGTCTTTAATATCTAAGCATCTTTAAAGGACGTCAATAATATTTATCATTTCTTTTTTCCTCGGGCTGTTTTCTAGACCATAAACGTGTGCTGTAAAGCTATTGTGTACTGGGGATATGTCTCTGTAGACATAGGTCGATACTTTGCGTATTTCCTATAACACACCCTGCAAGTAATTACATAAAGCTCATGTACTTTTCTAAGGCTATATCAAAATTATGCATAATATTGAATCGATCTTAAAATAATAGTATTTTTTTTTTATCCGCAGGTAGCGATCGCGATCGCAAAAGTTGGAATAGCACTGATATTCATTTTTCAATTACACATTACAAACGTACACAAAATATACATTATATTTAATGTATAACTTACGGGCATGAACAATATGGGGATTGATCCAAAACGTAATTTAACAGGCTAAACGCCTCTATGTGAAAATCACTTTGGGTCAAAATGTAAACTGCAAATGCTCGTATATTTATTGGGCGTCCATTCTCTTCTATTAAGCATTTTAAGCCATTTCTAACGTATATCAACATTTTAGGATGTATGCGGTATACAATGTGAAATGTGTCAGCTAATGAAATGTCGATAAGATGTCATCGATAATATCAATCACTAAAATACAAAAGTGACGTTAGTAATCGCTGAAATTCACGTATTTGATATTATGATTTTTAATTTCATTCATATGGATTCAAATCCTTGTTGTGATGAAATACCCTATTAATTTGTATACAAAACTTTACTCAAAGCTCTGAAACATTGCATTATATTGCTGATAGTCGCGATTGTACCTACGTGTAAAATGTACAATTATGTTGGTTCCCTTTTTTAGGTGAGTTACATCCAGGTACTGAACATGTAACCATAATGAAAATACATCCACTCAACGACACTCTATAACAATGATAAACCTGAAATAAGTAAGACTAAAGGGAATATTGTGTTGCGCGTGACAGACGTCAGAACTCAGAAAAACACTGGTCCATAGTACAGGGGCCTAATTCGCGTAACCGAATCACAGTTCGATCGTGATTGAATTGGACGATTTTGACATTTAGCTCATACTAGAACTGTCAAAAACCTGTCGTTCAATTACATTTGTGATACGATTCGGTTACGCGAATTAGGGGCCTGGTACTGTACGTGAACGGTCTTGTGTATCTATCATATGGCTGCATTATATTTGTCTCTTTGCATTACCAATCTAACAGCAGTATATTAAATTTATGGGGTTTTTTTTAAAGACATTTTCCAATTACAGCTTTATGTTTAGATATTATGCAGTTACAGTTATATCACGAGCCGAGAACATAAACACAATCCAGTAAAACTGTTTCTGTAACCGGTCTACTTCAAAGTAACTACGTGGTAGGAATGAATTTAATGAAATTGCTCTTTTATACGATTCACAATGTTCCCCTCTACATGGAATGTTCCGATCGTTTTCTATTTTTACCCACACCGAGGATTAAAATCAAGATCGCTTAACTCTTGACGGGGCTTAGATTTAGATTTAAAAGTAGGTAGTCATCGATTTCCTTTACTAACTAATTTGAAGGTTAACATTGACAACAATATTAATTAAGGCAAACTTGGATAGCTAAAGGAATAATGGACTGTCCTTTAGGGATGTATACGCGTATGGTACCTATCGCGCTCGATTGTTTTCGGCTAGATTAGAAAGTTCTAGCTAAGGAAAACCGCTATGTATCTAGCATGATACGTGAAGCAATAGAAATTAAAAAACATCCTAATTAAAATAGATAAGATGGTTGGAATTTACCAGCTGCTTGGGTCTTACCATCAATGAAGTCTACAAACCAACCATTGCAACATTGCGAACTATTGACATTTAGCTCATTTTGTGTGAAAATGATAAAAATTAGACCTAACACCTTAGTCTGCCAGTGACCATGAACGCTTTAAAGTGTGCGAAAGGTCAGGTTAAACCAAAAATACACGCGAATAATCCGTAAACATATCTTTCACTAACTTTTGCCCGCGACTTCCTCCGCGTCAATTTCTGTTATTATGCTCGCGACTATTTTTCAGTAATGCTTCGCTCCTAATTGGTCGCAGCATGATGTTATATAGCCTAAAGCCTTCCTCGATAAATGGACTATCCAACACAAAAAAAAAATTCAATTCAAACCAATACTTCCTGAGATTAGCGCGTTCAAACAAACAAACAAACAAACTCTTCAGCTTTATAATATTAGTATAGATGTATATATATGGCCATAGTCTATAGTTTTATACTAGGCGTAAGTAATTGTGTATGTGCTGTTGATTTTCTCAATAAATAGATTTCAATAGATTAGGAAGGTAATCTAAAAGATTATCTCTCAACCGGAGGAAAAAAAATCGTGAAAAGGAGATATTCTTTAAGTTTTTAAAATATTTTATTAAGACAAGGCTTACTTTTTATAGCTCAACAAACACCTCATAGTTAATTTTATTTTCCATAAATACATAATGAGACTACATAATAAAAAAATACCCGGTTCACAAATGAAATTAATTAAATGAAAAATGTAAAGTAACGTTTTTACGTCGGTGCTCAACAAGGGTTCACCGGCGATCGTTATAATCTACTTAAAATTGGTTACTTAATTTCTCCTTTTTGACGGTAAGTCATTTTTATTCTAGTCAATTTTGAAATATTTACTTGAATAAAAATGTCATACCATCAAAAAAGAAGAAATTAAGTAACGAATTTTAAGTACAAAGATTTAAATTCCCTAATAATATTTAAGCAATTGAATTGCCATTATAATATCAGTATTTTAACTTGAATAATTATGTCTCAGGCGGGACTCGAAACCGCATCTCCGCGCCCGGCATGCGTGGAGATACGGGTTCGAGTCCCGCCTGAGACATAATTTTTAAATTAAATTAAACATAAGTTTGAATTCCCTATCTTTATAAGTACAAACATTTAAAGTCAATGAACCCATGTGTCATAAGTATGTGAAGACAGATCGTTACTCAAACTCTTTCATTTTTTTTTTCGCTTTCCCCACAATTATTTGTAGCATTATAAAATTAAGAATTGGTCATAAATCAGGACTAAAGGATGGCCCATTGTTGTTTATGTAATATCACTGGCTGTTTAGGTAACGGCCAACATTAACCTATAACCTATTCCCAGTAAGAGATAGGCCTATCCTGGTTATGTTGTTTGGCAATTATCTCTGGTAGGCCAACCTCTATCAGAGGATAGGTTATTAAAGCCGTAAGCGCTTCAATCGTACACGTCATAAACAAAGACTTATTCTTTTATGTTCAGAATAACAGCCTTGTGCCCAGCCTATAAGGGCTTGTGTGGCTGCTGTCTAACCCCCGTATTTAAAAACAAGTAAAAGTAATTACTTGACTACAAGTAATTACTTGAGAGACAATTTGTATGCCCTAATCAAGAAATTACTAGAAGTTATAACTACCAAAAGTTAGCATTTTCATCCAAATAATATGACTATTAATGGTGACCAATTTCTTTCACTTAAGCACTAGGTATGAACACTTTAAGTTGTGACTTTCTTAAGCAATAAGTAATTACTTCTTTATAAATACGGGGGTTAACAGTCTACTTTTGCAGTTGGATCAACAAGTGAGCGCTGTGCTCCCTCGGGTGCCCGCCGCCCTGCAGGAGGCCGTGGGCCGCCTGCTATCCCGGGACCCGCATCCCCGCCCCACAACCCAGCTACTGCCGTTGATTAAATATTTCAAGTAAGTTCTTCATTTATTACTATCTTAAATTACGTGCAGAATTATTTCGTTGATGACACTACTCGCTTATTAGGTTACCCCGAGTCGGAATCCGTATCAAAAGTAGGTCACGGCTTCACATAAAGCTTTACAATTCTTTTAGGCAACTCTCAATGAAGTAAGAATCTTCACTATAAAATCTGAGCTTACAACGAAAAGGTATGGCTTCCCCGCAGTAATTCATATTAATCTTCTTTAATAAATAAAAGAAAGCAGAGGTGTAAAAGTAACGAAATATTGCGTACCCGTATGAACTCGTTACTTCGACAAAAAGTACTCGTTACTTTCGTATCGTTACGTTACTCGTTACTTTTGATACCTCATTGAGTCGTATTAATTGTTATATGTAGATAAAATACTTCTAAATTACAAAATTAAGTTTAATTTTTTTTTAATTAACCGAATAAGGCACGCATTCATAAAACATACGAAAAGCAAACGTTACAACACACGCATCAACGGTACTTTCGCGACCTAATATGGAAAATGCGAGTAACGAAATGCATTCGTGAGTAACAATTCGTTACTCGGTACTACATGGAGTACCCGTTACTCAGTACCGAATACATACGGTTTGTTACAGCTCTAAGAAAGTCGTGTTATTTACACCACTGATAAGTCGAGAACGGTTGGACCGATTTTTATGATTTTGGTGTTTTAGGATTTGTATTCGTCAGTAATATGATAATAAGTATTAGAAAGTTACTGTTAAATAATTAAGATTTTTTTTTCAACCACGCCATATTTGGCGGTAATGACATTTATGACGTCAAAATTAAGTAACTACTTACTATTTTGAGGCGATACGAAGTTCGTGGGGTCCGCTAGTACTTATTATAAATGCGAAAGTTTGTCTGCCTGTGTAGTCTTTCTGTTGACGACCTCCGTGGCGGAGTGGCGACTGGCGTACACACCGGTCTTCAGGGTGTCGCCTTTTAGAGGTCCCGGGTTCGATTCCCGGATGGGTCAATGTAGAAAAAAGTATTTTCCTACATTTTCTCGGGTCTGGGTGTTTGTGGTACCTTCGTTGATTCTGATTTCCAAAATACAAATGCTTTAAACAGTTATTCAAATTGGGATCAGAACAATGTATGTGATGTTGTCCACATTTATTTATTTATATTACTTAACTCTTCACGCTTAAACCGATCTTAGTTGTTGAGAATATTTAAGAGTCTTGAAAAGGAG
This sequence comes from Anania crocealis, assembly GCA_949315895.1. Classification (NCBI taxonomy): domain Eukaryota; kingdom Metazoa; phylum Arthropoda; class Insecta; order Lepidoptera; family Crambidae; genus Anania; species Anania crocealis. The sequence goes on along the minus strand of OX438879.1, from coordinate 38,314,576 downwards.
GAGGTTACTTTTTAGCCTTGACATTATCCCATAAAAGGGTTCAAAGGTGTATAAATAAATTATTTTTTCCTTAACTCGGTATAAAAATAACAGATAACGAGAGTTATTGTATTCGTGAACGTGATATAGCGGATTCCCAAATGGACAGAGACGGGAGAAGCGCTAGTGCGTAATGAAACATGAAAGTATCATAATATAATATTCCATTGAAACCTGCGGCAAAGTGCTTAGAACCGAACTTCGAAGATGAAGATACGGAACCGACTGAATTAGTAAACTTAGTTTCATTCAAGTTGCACGCCCATTGCGGAAATTAACCGATCTCCGGACTATGTGTTTACTAATGCGGAGAGACATAGTAAGCTCATTAACATCAACAACGCATAAACTCGACTAAGTCGTGTTCTAAAACTAATGAAGATTTCAGAGTAGAACATCAGTCCGGGACCCCAATTCCGCTAATTTACAAATGGCTCAATAGAATCGCAATTGCATCTCAATTGTATATTTTGACACATTCATTTAGGTAGTAATGTCAAAATATACGATTGCGATGCAATTACGATTCTATTGGGCCATTTGTAAATTAGAGGAATTGGGGCACAGGTGTTTGGTAAATAGTATTACTACCCGAAATCGGCTTATGTAACCATAATATAAATGCTTTGGTAAAGGCAAATAAATATAATATGATTGTTTCTACTACGCCGTAGTTAATTTCAGGCGTTTGTTAATGTAGCCTGGGTATGACTTGTAATGCCATTTAGGTATCTAACATCCTGTTTACGACAAACTCTATATTTCATCTCTCTTGTGACCAAAAAGTCTGAAATTGAACGGCGTAGATACCCATACACTTTTGCGCTTTCTGATTATTAAGTCTGATCAAAAACTTCATTTTACGCTACTAAACTAGGTTTTCCTGCATCAAATAGTGCTTGCTCATTCAGTGTCAGTGCGGGTAGTGTGTTGAAGGTACCTGGCCGGTTTTAACGAGCGGAAATCATTAGCAAAATAACTTTCAAAACCCATATTTAGTTATGGATTTTTGCAAAGTAACGCCCGAGTCTATTAATTTTTTAATGTAACAGAATTACACTTTCCCGTTCCTACAGTAGTTATATAGCCCGTTTAGCATTCACGCTAGTGAGCCTCTTGAACTCACCCATCCATTGTGGTTCTAACAACCTCACCTAAAGGAGCTTACGACATTTCCTTTCTCTTACCGACCTTTGTACCGGTAGTACAGGATATTGCTCCGTAAATTACGTCAACATTTACCTTAGTAAGTGGATTTTCGTTAAATGTAAACGTGGTCTTAAAAACTCAAAACTGTAATGGAAAATAACACAAAACCGTATCTGAGACAATTCACATTACGGTATTATGTTTAAATAATTAAATCATCGTAACTTTGTCACTAATACGAACAAATGTACCTTTGCAGTACACGCACACTTAAAGAGATTGTGGTAATATAATGTGGAATGTTCAAATAAATAAATAAATAAACATTGATAAAATACATTTTTACATTTCTAAATAAGTACCTATTTAAATCACTTTTTTGTGAAAATCAGAAACAATATCTTTATATAGTATCTTTGATACCAGAAATAATACTACAAATAAGCGGGAAATATGAAATAAAGAGCCTCTTTTGTTTTTTCCATATTCATACGGAAATCAGACTCAGGACCTTATAGCAGACAACACCTTGAAAACCGGTGTGTTCGCCACTCCGCCACGGATTTCGTCATGTCAAATAATTTACATAAAATAACAAGTTTAGTTTAGCTATTGTACCTACAACGATCTAACCACAACTCTAGTGTATCAGGAAGCAATTAGTGAGACGAAAATTCGGTATTACTACTTCGGGGAAATGCGTGCACAGAACTTTCCTTTTATCCGGGCTGCCAGTACTCAGTCGCTCTTAAAACCACCTCAAACGAAAGCTATTAAACCAACGAAACAAATCGTATCCTTACATTCGTGATATTTGTACGGGACACATTGTTACTTTCAAACAAGGGAGAAATGTACACACAAGTCATATACCTACTGTGACATACCCGTTCAAAAAAGTAAACTATTTGATGAAACACTGTTTACATTTCTACATTTTTTAGAACAGCCATCGTTCCGCGTTGCTTTCTGTCGTAGTCTTCAAAAAGTCTACTACGGCGTAACGTATTAGACTACGAAACCGTAGTAATATGCATAATTTTTGGTAGATTTGAAATACTTACTTAATAATAAAACATAAATTTGAAGGCAACTCTGGTCTGTCACAGCCCTCTATGTACAGGCTGCCTAAAACAGGCGGAATCGGCTGCACATGTAACTTTGGAATCCTCAGGGGTAGCTACCTATCGGGCATCTATCCTCGGTACACCGAGTTCCCTTTCAGAAGCCTGCGAACGTCCCAAAAGACTTATGTGCTTCTGGAAGGAGTTGGGATATAATATTGACTAACCACCCCAAGCCCCTCTACGCATAATGGCCCAAGTGGAGCCCTAATGCGGAATAAGGATCCCGCTACCAATACCAATACCAACAACTCTGTCTGTCTGACAAAATACTGAACCGATTTTTATAAATTATCGCACAAAGATAATTGTCTCTAGCATTGGGTCCCAGAATGTGTTAATAATAAAAAATAAATGCGAAAGCATTTGTAGTCTGTCACAGCCCTCTATGTAGAGGCTGCCTGAAACAGGCGGAATCGGCTGCCCATGTGATTTTGGAATTCACAGGGGTATCCTATCGGGCATCTATTCTCGGCACACTGAGTCTTCTTTCAGAAGCCTGCGAACGTCCCAAAAGACTTCTGTGCTTCTGGAAGGAGTTGGGATGGTTGGACTAACCACCCCAAGCCCCCCTACGCATAATGGGCCAAGTGGAGCCTAAATGCGGAAAAGGAAGCCCGCTACCAATACATACCAATACCAAAAACTCTTGTCTGTCTGACAAAATACTGACCCGATTTTGATGAAATTTGGTACAAAGATAATTACACCGTAAGAGGACTATTCTCAGATCATATAAAGAAGGAGATATGAAATAACTCATAAATCCTTAGCGAACCCGTGTCGCCGAATTATTTATGTGTGCAACGCAACTACAAGGACACTATTGATCCCACTAAATCAATTTACAACGCTCATTGGTGCGCACACAAACATGGACCCAATCACAGCGGCTACCACTTACTCACTTACACAATGCGTCATTTGCTGTGTGCAAATTAGTGCAGCGACAATGATTGTCAATGAGACTATCGATAATCTTAGGTGACATTGCTAATAGGTTTGCCGAAATCTGTTGCACATTTATATTAAACTTATTTAGATAGAATAATAATAAGATGGTAGCCATTTCAGTTTATCGAAGAAAATGTGATGTTATTTTTTGGGCTCACTATTTTTGCATCTACAATGTAAAACTATTTTAGTAGAAATCTCTTCTTATACAAGGTGTATCTGGGCTCCTAAAATATCTCCGAAGCGCTCTATTAATTAAGGCAGCATGATGAAAAAAAATATAAGCAGGGAAACAACTTTTAAAAACTTTTATATTAAAAGAGATTTTGATTTAAAATCGCTACTATGCCTTAAGTGAATACCAAAATGTAAAATTATAAAAATTCACTGGAAACCAATAAGGCCAGTGGCATTCATCTATTTTTCCTTTATATGAGAATTATTTGGAAAGCTGAAACAAAGTATAGTAATGTCAAATAGTGACTATCTATTTAAACTACATGTTTACCACGTTACGTACGATATTACCTCTATTTAATGAATTATCAGGTTTATAATAACGGTAGCACCGCTTTATGTGCTTGTTTAAAATACTTAATTTACATCATAAGATTATGAAGTAAGGTGATTTTTTTTTTCAGCGTTTTATTTTCATGTTTTAAAAGTGTATTTTTTTAAATATGGAGGATATTAAATAAAAACATAATTTGGATGCGTTAGAAAGGCAGTTTCACTAAACAAACTTTGCCAGGCCCTTAAAAGCGCCTCGCTATGGAGGGCCTGAGGCCTCCTAGAAATAATAAATCGTTACTAAATGGAAGTTTATTAAATTATCTTCTAAATGGAAGATTGTCAAATGGTCTACCAGTCTATATTGATTTAATCCACCAGTCAGCTGCTTAGTGTTGTTGCAACACACCTGTTACCTTTTTCTGCCTGAGATACGGGTCTATGCCCACTGTAGGAAGTATTTTTGTACTTCTTAATATAGTTGATAATGTCATAAGGTACAACAGTGTAATTCTATATACTTTTTTCGATTTCCCAACATTTGTCTCTACCGTATAAACAAAAAAACGGGCAAGTGCAAGTCGGACTCGCGCTCGAAGGGTTCCGTACCATTGACTACGAAAACAACAGTAGGTACCTACATTAATGTAGTGCCCTACCTGTTACCATTTATTGATATCAAGCAAAAATAGGCAAAAAATTGTTTCTTTTTGTACGGGAACCTCCCTTAAATAATAATTTATTTTTGAAGTGAAAACTTCTTTAGCGGCGCTGAGCACTTTTTGTTGGATGGGTAAAAACTTCCAAACTCGCGTCAGGGTCACGTGATGCTGATCGAAAAAGCGTAAGATCGAGGGGAAGGGAGAGGAACTAGTATCTCCCACTCTTTCTACCGTGCCTGAGTGTGCTGTTTTCTATTATTTGAAAACTGAAACTTCTTTATCGGCGTTGGAAAAAATTTACCGTCACGTTTTGCGTCAAATTTTCGTCACATTTTTCGGTTACGCGCCATCTTTTTCTTGCCCCTACCACGGTTGGTTCAGACGATAGCAAAAAGGTAGTGAAATAATATTTAACCAATTTAACCAATTTAACCAATTTAACCAACTTAACCAACTTAACCAACTTAACCAACTTAACCAACTTAACCAACATAACCAACTTAACCAACTTAACCAATTTAACCAATTTAACCAATTTAACCAATTTAACCAATTTAACCAATGTAACCAATGTAACCAATTTAACCAATGTAACCAATTTAACTAATTTAACCAATTTAACCAATTTAACCAATTTAACCAATTTAACCAATTTAACCAATGTAACCAATTTATCCAATTTAACCAATTTAACCAATTTAACCAATGTAACCAATGTAACCAATTTAACCAATTTAACCAATTTAACCAATTTAACCAATTTAACCAACTTAACCAACTTAACCAACTTAACCAACTTAACCAACTTAACCAACTTAACCAACTTAACCAACTTAACCAACTTAACCAACTTAACCAACTTAACCAACTTAACCAACTTAACCAACTTAACCAATTTAACCAATTTAACCAATTTAACCAATTTAACCAATGTAACCAATTTAACTAATTTCACCAATTTAACCAATTTAACCAATATAACCAATTTAACCAATTTAACCAATTTAACCAATTTAACCAATTTAACCAATTTAACCAATGTAACCAATTTAACCAATTTAACCAACTTAACCAACTTAACCAATTTAACCAATTTAACCAATTTAACCAATTTAACCAATGTAACCAATTTAACCAATGTAACCAATTTAACCAATTTAACCAATTTAACCAATTTAACCAATTTAACCAATTTAACCAATTTAACCAATTTAACCAATTTAACCAATTTAACCAATTTAACCAATTTAACCAATTTAACCAATGTAACCAATTTAACCAATTTAACCAATTTAACCAATTTAACTAATTTAACCAATTTCTGGAAAGTTGCATGTAGATCATTTTTCGAAAAATAAGGCCATAAAGAAGTTTCACTTCTTACGTGTGTACACTAGTACACGCACAACTTTTTTTTTTATTATTAAAGTTAGAAATATAACTGAGTGTTTTGTGAATATTTCAAGTGCCTACCTGTTGCCATTATTAATATCGATCAAAAAGGGACAAAAAAACGCGTTTGTTGTATGGGAGCCCTACTTAAATAATTGTTTTATTTTGTTTTTAGTATTTGTTGTTATTGCGTTAGCAAAAATACATAATTTGTGAAAGTTTCAACTGTCTAGCTATCGCGGCTCTTGAGATACAGCCTGGTGACAGACAGACGGACAGACGGACGGTCAGCGAAGTCTTTGTAATAGGGTTCCGTTTTTACCCTTTGGGTACGGAACCCGAAAAATGATTAAGTTCTAAATAATACCATTCTTATAGTAAGTACCGATATTTATTTTCTGAATATGTACCTAAATATAGATAAGACATCTAATAGGAATTTTCAAGTTTTATCTTTTCGTTACATAGCCTCCTTATTTCTTCGTCAACTTTGTCCTTCAGGGCGTATGGAATACGTCGCGGCTAGATGAAAATTGGTGTCACATTTTCTTGAAGCACTAATTGAGCTTTATAGTTTGATATGCAAACAAGAGTTCCGTCAAACACCATTGTTAAATCTTCATAATCTGTCCAATTTTGAGTTGTTGATAATTTACTAACTGAATTTTAACTAACTCCTCAAATTCTAACTCACAAGGATCCCGTGAATCCAGCCCAGAATTATGATGTAATTCTGGGCTCAAAGATGTTAGAAACGTGTATTTCCTTGTATCGATAATATCATCACATCTGTTCAGTTTTAAGTACGTATCCAACCGTTTAATGATGTTTTTGAATGTTTCGTCCTTGTCTAATGGTACTGAGTTCAATTTAGATGTCCTAAGATTTGTTTGTGACCGACCTTTGCTCCTCAGTACCTTCTGCACACATGGAATTGTTTCGTGCTATCGAATTGAAACTCTGCAGTTTTAGTTTAAGCTGTAATATCCTGATGGTTATTTTTTTCTTCAATCTCAGATTCCAACTGTCGGTCATCAGTAATATTATTTGTAGTCGTGTCTCTTCCAAATTATTCTTGGTAATTTTGTTTATTTGTCACTGGTCACCAACTGGTCACTCACTTATTTCAATTTATAATGAGAAATTTCTCGTAGGGTTTGTATCTGGCTGCCGAATTTTGTAATGCAGCCTTTAACTAAAGTTCCACACATTTTAATTAAGTTAATTCATCCATTTCGGCGCCAATTATTAAATTCTAAAATAATACCATTCTGTTTGTAAGAAATTACCTATTTATTTTCTGATTGACACATTGAATGTCATAACAAACTAAGTAAAGTCTGAGAGTACAAATATGTAAAGAGTATGGATATGACGCGGAACCGAACAACCGTTGCCCCCATTTTTAATCCCCTTAAAGATTAAATTTTCAAAAATCCTGAAAGATGTCATTCTTAATTTTTAATCAGGTAGCTAGATACCAATTTTCATCGACTTAGCTTCAAAACTGAGGGAGTTTCATACAAACTTATGGGGCCCTTTTTACCCCCTTAAAGGCGGAATTTCCAAAATTATAAAAGGAAGCACGGTGAAAATTTTCAGATTTTAAATCCCAGTAGTATGGGCTGTGCGTTGATATGTCAGTCAGTCAGTCATTAAATCAGTTTTCATTTTTATATATATAATACAGAATATAGATAGATAGATCACGGAACAACTCGGCATTTTAATTAAATGAGGAGATTGTTGCGTCGGCACGGGTGAAGTGCAACTAATCCGCCGCGGAGTGCAATAGTTCTATTTGCCCATATCGCTTTCGCACGCGCCACGCCCCCATTTTCATATCTATTCCTTTATTTGATCTGATGGACTAGTAGACCTAAGTGACCTTGAGAATCGTGAGCACACATTCAAACAAAGGTTGTGAACGCCGCCTACGGCAATATTCTTGGCTATTTTATTATAAAAGCACATCTCAAAATTACGCCATGGTTTTCTAATAGATGGCGTAACCATCGTTTTCTCGATGTCTTAATGCAATAAAAAATAGACATGGCATCTTATCTTATTGCGTGTAGGTGTTTATAATTTTCTAAGCATTGTTTTTAATTTTCTAAGCATTTTCAGTCATTGTTTTGAACATTAACAATGTTATTAGAAATAAAAAACGGCTTAGACATGATTTAAAAATATTTAACCATTTTGAAATTAATGACACGTTGACATGTTAGTGACAGGAGAAGGTTCTTGTAAAAGAAAAAAAATAAGGCAATTGCGCGGAAAATTAGAAAACTTAAAAATAACTTAATCACTATATGTACTAAATTATTTGATAAGTAACCTTATCGCTTTGGACAATTTAAACTTTTTTGATGTATGGCGTTTGACATAACATTGACAGAATGCGTGCTGCAAAATATCGGCAAATAATGAATAAAAAAAAACAGAATTTTGCACATGGCCAGTAATATGTCGCCTATCACAGTGTCGGAATATCAATAAAACTATTTATGTACCCGACAGAAAAAAAAACTGAGATGTTTTATATTATAAAGCATAATAATAATAATAAACAATTGCTTATATATTTTTTTATGAAAACATTTCGTAATCAATATTCAAAGTTAAGACAGGGCAACGTCTGTCAGGACTCAGGACCGCTAGTTATAAATAAAGATATCTTTAACAGAACTTAAATATTGATATCGTTTGAAAAGTTGCCTAGCTAAAGTGGCAGTGGTCCTAACACTAAGTAAGAAAAAGCGATGGCCGTTTGAACAAATATGTTTGGGAATGTGGACCGCACACCGAACGATGACGTGTGATGCATTCATCACCGCAACATTTCGCGGGAAGGCGCTGGTTGCGGGCAGCGTGTAATCCTTGGGGGGGGGGGACCTATGCCGTATTGTGAGCAGTAATGGTAATGATCAAGCTATTTATTTAAGTACGACCAATTTATAGTGTCCCCTCCAAAGACTAAGATTTTTTTAGTTTTCTTTTATCTCCGCCACTTTAATATAGCTCCGCCACTGAACATTGGCCTTTCCAAAAGAAGGACTTTTGAAGGTCACATAGTAATTTAGCAGGTTATCCAATCTTTTTCTTATCGTATGACTATCCTTCAAGGATAGTATCAGTCGCCTATTACAGGACCCTGTCATCATTACGACTTCCATGTTGTAAGCTTAAGGATCACACTATATCAATTTACAATGCTCATTGGTGCGCATACAAACATGGACCCAATCACAGCGCCTACCACTTACTCGCTTACACAATTCGTCATTTGGTGTGTGCAAATTAGTGTGTCGCTATAAAGTGTGGTCGCGACGCACACGTCGGGCAATGAACGCTTCGATTAAACCTCGATACATTTTGCAGTCGCATAGTACTCACAACACAGCTAGTTAGTATCAAGCCTTCAATGTATATTGTGCCGATACAATTATCGTTACATGGATGTTTTTATTAAATATTTTGGTGCGGAGTGATAGTTCTGTTTGCCCATATTGGATTCGCACGCGCCACGCCCCCGTTTCGTATCTATTTCTTTATATGATCTGAACAAGCTACGATCGCCTTCCCGCCTGCCAAGGGTATCACTTATGACAAAATCCTGTTTTTGGATAGACAAAAAAAATCAGCAGTGGATATGGGTTAGTGATGATGTAGAGAATATTCTCCTCTTGTGTCTTTTTTCTGCAGTAATTATTAAGATGTCTCTTACTGCACCCATAAACATGCTGTTTAATTTTATACTGACACTACAAGGCAATATAATAACAATTCATATCACTAAATAGCCATTCTGATCGGAATAGTCTCTGGACCTCTCGCAACCACAGCGTGGGTTGCCTAACGAAGCTCGCGGGGCAACTAGTTATAAATAAAAACTTGTACGGGCTCAATGACGGCAGTGCTTTTTTAGTTATAACCTACTAAGATTTTAACTAAAAAAGCACTGCCGTCATGGAGCCCGTACAACATTTTTATTTCTAAACTAGTTGCCCCGCGAACTTCGTATTGCCTCAGAATAATTTGATTTCGACGTCTTAAATGTCATTGACACCAAATATGGCGTTTACTTTACCAAGTCTTAAAGATTCAATTTAAGCTATCCTATCTTTCAAGTGTGCAAATTTGATTAAAATCGGTTAAGTAATTTAGGAGTTCATCGCGGACAAACAACGTGAAATATAATTTATATCTAATGTATATTAACGTTCGTAATTAAAGATATATTTTTGGGAGTTTTTACTTTAAGTGTTAAATATGGACTATTTTCATTTACGTATACAGACACGGGCAAAGGACAGAGCGCTGGACGGTTGGTGATTGGTTACTAAGTCCACGCGTAGCATTCTTATGGACAATATTGATTTCCCTTATTTATTGCTATCTGACTTTAATTACTCTATTCCCAGCTCGGCTTCCCCTTTAACAACCAGTAAAATTGCCTAAGCTAATTACAGCATACGGAAATTAAGGAATGTAAACATCGTATCTAATTAAATTCGAAAAAAAATCGCCAATCATAAGATTGTCTTATTGCTCCCGATATCTTTAAAGAGTGGTGACTAAATTTTGTTGGTGATAATAATTGGTAAAGGTTCATCGTTTTATTATTTTCCTTATTTTATATTTTTTTAACCGAGCTATTGATGCGGTCCTTTGACGACGAAATAATGTAAAACATATTGGCATATTTTCCGACTATCTTGGTCTAGTGACTTACATTGTATCCCATAAAGCCAAGCGGCCGCGAGGCCTAATCCCACAAAGGAAAGTGTTTGTGTGCTTATGTAACAAATAAATCTTCGCTTAACAGCATACTGTCATGGTCTCGAAGCAAGAAAATAACAGCCTTATTTCACGCCTCGACAGATTTTTTTGTAAGGAATCTTAGAAGATTTAGAAAGTTTTTTAGATTTTAGTGCATCTGGATTCAAAACTAAAATCGCCATTGCTAGATACGAGCCGTGAGTGTCAGGTAATGTGTTTTCGTTATCTAGTCAATATTCAATGTATTAAATTGTACAGTATGAAAAAAATTGCACAGACTGAGCTTAAATTAAGTGGGTACTTGTATGCCTATTTACCTGTTAGGGGTCTTCCACATATTACGTCACACATCAAGGGGGAGGGGGGGTCTAACTTTTGGTAACATTGGGTAAAATAGTACCTATGGGAATTTTCGTTAAAATGCGTGACAAGGGGGAGGAGGGGTCTAAAAGTCTTAAAAATCGTGTGACGTAATTTATGGATGACAGATTATCTGATTCAGATGTGATAAGTACTAAGACTTCTATCATCGATCGAGTATTGTCAACCTATACTTTAAATTCCCATGAAAGTCTTTAATACAATTAAATACAATTAAAGATTTCCATGGGAATTCCCTGCAGACATGTTTCTTTTTCTAAATTGTTTTTGATTTTTATAAGACATAGCTATACACCAACCATCTGAATTGTATAATATGTTTGAATTATGTTGGCTCAATGGTCCGATTGACGATCATCGTTCATTGTTGGTTAGTTTAAAAAAGAAAATAATACCAGCAGCTCCATAAAGAAAAAAAAAGTTTTAAGAAAAACCTGCTTGTTTTGACGGTTAAAATAGTATTTTAACCTATTTTTAACCTCCTCATTCTTTTGTTAGAAAAAAAAAATTCTGGCATTTGTTCTAGTGTATACTCGTACATAATGTCCATTGATATATCTACTTAATACACTACGATATAAAAACACACAGTTAATGTAAAGTAGTAAGGAGCAAACATTAAACAGTTTCATTTCAACCATCATTCATGTGATCATTCAGCACAGCTGTCCATTAGACCGATTCATTCACGACCTAAAAACTTGAAGACTAAAAGTATCTAGCCTGCCTATAATTTATTATTTTTGTACTTCTTACCTATTTTTTAATCACATTATTCCAGCAAAACGGTTCTCGAGAACTTTTTGTTTTCTATTCAATCTTGTGAAATCCGCTTTACACAACATTTATTTTCGTAATGTTTTTGTAGAAACTTATTTATGGCGACAAAAAGTTGTTGTATTTAATTATAGTACTCGTATTGTCATACCGTAGAAGCACCAGTAATCGGAACAATTAGGACATAGTGTAGTTGTTTGTACGATAGTGTTATCTTCATGTATCTACATAAGTAGCTCTTAGCAGCGAACATGGATGGGACCAGAATTGGGTTCAGATAAACACGAATAACAGTGAACATTTTTACTTAGATCTTCGAAAAATTACACGTTGGATTACTGATTTGGATCTATTACAAATATATTTTTGTTTTTGATTTTTTACTATATATTCAACATGAAATGTGTTTGCCTTTTCATTTAGTATAATTAACTGGCGCTAAATGAACAAAGCGCCTGGGGCGCCTGGCTGGTTAAAATCCGGTCCACCTTACGAGTAGGTACACGCTACGCGCCGCAACGTAGCACCACGACTACGGTTAATTATTAAACTTTCCTCCTTTATCAGGCAATCAAATTATTAATCTAAGCATTTGTATCTGACTATACACTTACCTAATTGCGCTAAGCTCAATCTAGTGTAACTTTTAGCTAGTCAAAACCGTTTTACTTGAAGTCAGTACCTGTATAGCTCTGTAGCTATATATAGTGACTGTGCAATAAACATAATTTAATGTAAAGTTGATAAATGATAAATTTTATTTACTTCGTCCTATCAGGTGCCAGAGCGAGCCAGCCATCCATGCTATGCAGTTCCTGGACGTGATTACTATGAAGGACCCAAACCAGAAGAGCAACTTCTACCGCACTACCCTTATCGATGCGTTGCCTTACATACCCAAAGTAAGTATATAAATATAGGACAGTGGTAAATAAAATCAAGTGTTGATTTAATATGCTCTGATTTAGACATATTTTTGCAAATAGGTATTCAACAATCAATCGTCCCCAATGATATTTTAAAGTATAATATCATTGGTCGAAACGAAAACGAAATAGCTTAACAAATTACTAAATGGTTTTTTATTTCTAGTAAGTAAGAGAAAATCCGTTAAAGAAACATAAAGGACAATAAAATTAAAATATCAAATTAGAGAAACATCTTAAGATTTCTACTATGCTTGAGTCCAGATAGACAACAAAGGAGCTTGGATTATGATTATAATAATCAAAGCAAAGGAGATGAATCAGGTGGTTTCAAGTTTATTACAATCCAATTTATTGATGCCTGTGTTTCGAATGACTGTCAAATGCACCACGATAGTTCATTTGGCTTTAGACTTATTATAATAATTATCTATTCTAATTTTAAGATTCCGATATATACGTACCTAAGTACCTATGCTATGTTACGTATAATGTTATAAGTACTCGTACTTTAACTAACTTTTCATAATAGGTACTTACATTTATTTTTAAATATCACATATCGTAATATTTGCGTTCCTGTAGCTGATAACACGTGATTGAAAACGCTATAATTCCAATGTTCTTCATTGATAATAATGTTCTTTGCGATATTGTTTTATTAACTTAAGGCTGTTATCTTATATCTTCGGAGTATCTTATATATTTTTATATCGATATTACCTTTACTATAATTTTACTTCCAAATAAGTTTTAATGAGAAATATTTCAAATATTGAATAGAGCTCGTGATTCAACTTATATTCAAGGGGACTACTAGAGCTATGTGCTGCCCCGATTTTTTTTAATTTTATTACTTCTAATCAAAATTAATTCACAAAAAACTAGAACAGTATCATTTTAACAAATTACTTGAATCACTGTTAACTGCTTTTCATTCTGGCATTCTTTCATATTGTACATTATTGCTAAAAGCGGCCGCTTTTGGCGTTAGCGACAAATTTGACTTTATAAACAACTAAATGAAAAGTTTACCATTTAGTTTATCATTTTTTAAAATGATGCTGTTCTAGTTTTTTGAGAATTGATTTTGTTTAGAAGTAATAAAATTAAATCAATTGGGGGCAGCACATAGCTTTAGTAGCCCCTTAAATATAAATATAAAAGACGTGTTAGATACACAATTTATAACTGAATATTATTCTGTTTTTAGATTTTTCTTCTTTTGGAATAGGTTAATAATAATTTAAAATGTGCCATTCATAAATTAAAAAAAAAACACTTCCTTCCACTCGTATAATTATACGACAAAACAACATTTTCCGGGTCAGTTAATTATTTACAAAAATGTTATACAAACATAATGTATTGACATATAGCTTGTGAAATTCTATGTTCCAAGCACAATAAAAAACTTAACCTGTTGTATATTTTTGTCTCTTAAATAATTCAGTTTGAAGTTACATACCCAACTCAGCTGTATCTACTTTGATACGACAGCGAACTGATTGAATTTATTCGTACTTACATTCAGTCGAGAACAGGCTGTTCTCGTAAAACCTCTATCTCGGCTCGTCCCACGCGAAACAACTTCGACAAATAAGTATTTCAACGAATTCACTTCAGCTGCCCTCAGCTCTATGTACCTACTCGAACAAATTTAAGCGCTTATACAGCCTGTCCTTTAAGTTATGGAACAACATTTAGGAAGAATTAAAACTTTTGAAATATCTGTGACATCCTTTAATAGTTTGTTTTTAATAAAAATCATTGTCAGACGTAGCTACTACCATAGGGAAAGTAGTATATTTCTTTCCCTATGCTACCACTTTACGTGAACACATAATATACGTTACGCAGGCAACCCATGATAGGTAAGAACACTGCTGTTAATTTCTAAAATCTTCTTTTTTTGCTCTCTTTTTTATTTGTATTCCATGCAGACCTTACCCGTTCCCAAAAAACATACCAATATACGGAAAACGGTCCTATCATAAATAAAACATTGAATTTTTCCTTTTTCAGTCTCGGATTTCGGAAAAGGAGGGAAATTAAAATCTCAAAAAGTTTCATGATTAACTGTGCAGAAGTCTTTTTTGCTTTTCCTGTTGGATCTGAAGTTTGAAAAGATTTTAGTACGGTAAAAGAGAACCTACTTTCCAAACGAAATGTAGATTAATTTTTTCGATGAAGTTTAGAAACAACCAATCACGTCATTAATTGGTTATCATCTATAAATAGTTTATATTATTATGTAAATACAGCAATCTGGTAACTCTGGTCCGCCGCACACGCGTTATATTCATTTTCAAAATAAACATGAATCCATAATAACTTACTAAAAACCAACAAACGCCAAATTCGAACATTTTTGGAGACACAAAAAACTGATCCATACTGAACTTAGAGTAGAGATGAGGATATCATTTTCTTCACGCTTAAAGAATTATCGACCGATCTCGTTTCTGAGATTCGATCTCTATATCTATAAGTCAAGAGAAGATATTTTGATTATTTTTTTATAAACCTTTTGAAGGACACTTGGGTTTTACGATTCTAAATGGAAATTGATACAGCCGTTTGGAAGATACGTAGGTACGAATAAATTTACAAACATACGTACATACAAGAGACGCACAAATAAAAAAATCTTCGGGTAAAAATAAATCAACAATAGGCAAACTTGTGTCGTTTCGTACGTTTGCGCGCCAAATGAAATTACCGCTATGTGCATTATGAAGGTGCAGGAGGACACAGAGCATCGAGCAGTACCCCAACTGTGAGTGGAAAAAACGCTACGTTACCACTGACACATAGCGCATTATGACGCCTATTTTTCTTTGACAAATTAAATACATAGCTGTTTTGTTATTCCGTTTTAATTGTGTTATCAAAAACGGGCTTACGGGTTGATTAATTTTAACTACAATAACAACAGCTAGTGGGAGAGGTACCTAATATCCCGACTTTCTTGACAGATTTAATTTCGAGTATCGTGACTAATTCGGAAGGTTGACGACTATACCTACATTTGTCTCGTCAGTCGGATACCTCAGGGCTGCTGAGAGCTTTAATAAACTTTCCATTTTCTAATTACGCTGTCATTAGATCTCTGAGAAGTTAAAGGAACCTGAAGTTTTGTTTTAAAATACTTGAATAAAGTTACCAAAAAATTTTGTAGATACCTATAAGTATAAAATTTTAACCAAACCTTTTAGTTACAGGGTAGAATTAAATTCCAGTTTTATGTTAATAAGTAGTATTAATAAACATTTAGGCACATGTAGGAGGGTCGCATTCACCTTCTCAGTTACGAGATATTATTGTATAGAGGTGTGATGGGCGCACGGTCTTGGGGTGCGCCAGGCAATCACTGTATAACACACACGCACACCTACTTAAATCATACTATATCAACACTTTGAATCATACCTCTAAGATATTTATATCCGTTCATTTCTAGAGTGATATTATAAGATATGAAGATAAACAAATACCAGAGTACGAGAAATTATAAAGTAAAAATAGGTATACATTTTGGGTGTTGGTCTTACAGAATAAATTCGTCAACACAACAAAGCGCAATAGTTAGAGCAGTCGCTCGGAGCGGAAAGTTGTGGGTTCGAATTCAATGTAAGGCAATATAAGTTATTATTTAAGAATGTATTTTCACTTTTAATAGCAACTTTATTGCTTCTAAATTGTTTACAAAAGAACCTTTTTTTTCGCGTCCCGGCGCCCAATATGATTAACTGAGTGTATCTTTATTTATATCTTTCTCTTATATAAAAACTCTGTTGTTGTTTGACTTTGTAGAAACTTCGATGGCAGCACGTCTGGCCGGCCTTGCAGTTAGAGGTACGCACTGCCGAGGTTCTGGCCGCGGTACTACAGCCCATCATTTGGCTGACGAACGAAGCCACCCAGGACGAGTTCTCCACATACGTCCTGCCGACTTTAAAGTAAGGTCACCATTACTTCACGCGTATCTTATCTTAAATAATATTTTAATTTACGCAACAAGGGTTCTTTTTTCTATAAGAATTATGACGTCGTAATAATGTAGGACGCCCTCAGGCCAGGTGGAGTGATGATTTGCGCAAGGTGGCTGGCAGGAGCTGGATGCGAGAAGCCGAGGATCGACCTAAGTGGCGTGCATTTAGAGAGGCCCCTATGTCCAGCAGTGGACTGCAATAGGCGGATGATGATTATGATGATAATGAATATATTACAAATGAAATTGCAAAGAGAGCTGAGTTTAAACAATAATATGCTGAGAGCCTAGCACTTACCTACTTATATATTATTTTAAATAATCGCCTCGATTATTTGTATTGTTTATCATGTGAGAACCTACTAGGTACTTTTAACTTCAATGCAATCACATTTAAGTTTTAGTGATGAAAAACGAATATGGTGTTTAACTAACATTTCTCATTTAGAAAAATTTTCAGGAATCTAATGAACTCCCCTAAGAGCGTACAGGCTTCGGTCACCATTTTGGAGAATTTACACGTAATACTGAAGAAGTGCCAACGAGATGAAGTCAACAATGAAGTTATGCCATTGCTATACAACGCACTCGATAACAATACAAACCAAATACAGGTAGATCTATTATTTTCTGTATCAATATAGGTATTTAAACAATCAGTTACACAACATTAGGGGCAGCTAGAAACATAGAATACCAGAACTTTATTAAAAATGTGTTAAATAATTGTTACGCATGATAAAGATAAACGACACTACATCATCTTTTTCCTACCTAATATTCTAAATGTATTTATTTATAGGCTGAACAGATTTTGTGTGAAAAGAATTACATGTTAAATGTTAGAACAAAATCCTAGCTAATCCATTTTTTATTCTATAATTTCACCACCGTTCCATGAACGTCTGTATCATCGTCAACCCACATCAGTCCACTGCCACACACAGGCTATCGCAGTTTGATCAATGATTAGTTGAAAAAAGACGCTGCCGCCTGTACTCTTTTAGATGCCTTGTCCAGACAACGGCAGGTCAACCTACCCAAAAAGTTAAAGATCATTGATTTGATTTTCAACTTTAAGTCCAACAAGTAGAGATCAATACCAATTAATAAAAATTGACGTTTTGCGGTAGGTTGACGTGCTGTTGTCAGTACTACGCGTTAAAGTCGGCACCACACGGTACATGTACAGAAAGTACGTAAGAAATATTGCTTTAGCCTCAAACGTTGTTCTTGAAATAATACTGTTTAGTGAAATGTGAATAAATGTTGAAATTAGGTAATATTTTCACCTATTTCTGTCAAAGATTATTCATGAAAATTCAAACCCTAGCAATAAAAGTATGGATAATTTGGCTAAAAGGAAAAAAAATAATGAGCTTCGAGTTAAAACGACAGTAATTGTTGACCGGTTTTCATAAATAAACAATCGAGTTTAAAGTTACATTTCAACATTATTTTTGTGGTTTACTGCAAGTTTGCAACTTTTTAAAACAATTATAAAATCAGCATTCCTGTAAGTTCTAAGTCAGTCAATTATACTGACTATTCTTTGCCAAAAGTTTCATCGAATGTAAATACAATACCTGCATCAGTGATTAAGTAGGGTGGCAAATCAATAAACAGGCAGTGAACCAGTGCTTAATAAAAAAATAAGTAAATTAAGATTAGGGTTTCAAAGCTATAGATCAAATAACCTTCATGCTGTTCATTTAAATACAGGTAGATAATACCAACCTACGTATATGTTTATTTGATAGGTATTGATTAGTAAAGTCTAAGCACTGAATAATAACTATCTCGTTATAAAAAAACTTTGTTTTTATTTAACTTAAATACTGTTAACAGGCTTTGATTGCTTAGGGCATCAAGTACCTACCTGATCTCAATTTGGCAGTGCTGGTAACTAACTCGTCTCTGTACCTACTCTCACACTTTCATAGACAGAATTAATGATAGCGTCATAACCTGAGTTCATTGTGGGTCTAGGTAGAAGGCTATAAAATTATGAAAATGTAAGTTTGCTTCAGTTATTACTTAACATAACATAAGCGCATTGTCAAAACTTATATGAAACCACAAAAGATGAAGTTGCTTGAGACGATCTTACTGCGACCGATTGTAGGCGGCTTTTTGGAAATTAGGCAGATACCTACGTGTCGCGTTGCGAAGTTCGTTAAGGACGACCTAATTTTGATGTAACGGTATAGTCTTATCAAAATATAAAGATCTTTATAGGTTCCATCGATTTTATTTACCAAGGACTTGCATTGCATGCATTTTTCGTTTTTAAACTAGCATACGATTACCAAAACCATTGGTACTCGAATCGTGGATGTTTAATAATGTATTTTTTTATGTATATCCGCCTTTTTGTCACTGTAACATAAATTTTCCTAGTTAACGGCTAGATTTCTATTAGCTTACGATTACGATTAGCTTTTGAGTTTTTTATTTCCCACTTAAATGATTAATACTTTACTTTACTAATATCGAACGGATCAAATGGATGCACTTTTAGATACTTTTTTGATATTTTTGACCGGTTGACGGTTATGTTCTATAGGTAAAAATAATATAAAACGCCCTAAAACATGTGGTTCAAAAATCAATAGTTTCGAATATAACATCAATTTTAGTTAAATTTGTTTAAAAAATGTAACCAGTATGGCGAATCCTTAGTTTTGCGAGATGTTGGTAAACTTACACCAAAGTGTAGTAGTAAAGTAGCGGGAGAGCGTAACTTGTAAAAATCATTGACGTGTGTTCATTGATAAGTAGGTACGAGTAAATCGTTTTCATTCAAAAGTTCATTCATAACAAGGTAAGAGTGTTTTACATAAACAGCCGTGACTTTTTAGAATTATATTGTACGGCAAAATTAATCAAAAAAGGCCCAATTAGTATGTGAAATGGTGTTTTCTATCACTGACTGATGTCTGTTGGACTGACTTAAATGTTTTTATGTGAATTTCTAGGTTAGGGTATGATGGGACTAACATAACTTGTAGTTAAAGTCCCTAAATTAAAATAGAATAAAAATAAAAAAATTAAACAAAAAGATATTGAAAAATAATTCTTATGCAATTTGATTCTTTACCATGGTCTGTTTAATACCCTAGAGTTATGGGATATCAAAAGGAACACGTTCTATGTAACCTTTTCACACAAAACTATTCGACAACAATGCGCAAGGGATCTTTGGTCATTTCCTTTTAAATGGTATCAAATTATTATTGTTGTTTATTTTTCTTAATTTACTTTTTAGAGAATTTGTTGGCTTATTTGTTCCTGCGATGTAATAACTTCTGTCATTATATTTGAACAAACAATTTGCTGATGTACTGCTCTCTTCGTTTTCCACAGACTGCATCCTTGATTGCTATGCAAAATGTCTCAGACTACATTGAGGACAGGTCATTACACGGGATAGTTTTGGCAAAAGTGAAGATAGTGCTTGAGAAAAACCAAAGCGATGTCAAAATTATTAGCCTAATATTATGCTTTTATGAAAAAATCCTATTGCGACTCGAAAGAAACCATATTCTTGAACAAGTGATTCCGACACTGTTGAATATGCGGCTCAGCGATCCTGACATTATCAATCGCGTTGTCAGTAAGTATCACCAAAAAAGAATTGCATTTGCATTGCCTTTGCCATCACCCATTCATCATTCACCCTTGGTATTAAGCAATAGCGACTGTTATACTAAATTTACTTATAATATAGCATTGCGAATTTCTTTTATAAGTCATACGAACAGCGAATTAATGTTTAACAACTGCGAAACAATATTAGGGTTTACTTCAAAGTTTTATTTGACACTATCAGTCGTGCAATTCATTACAGAACTTTACAAGTCGATGCTTCTGGAGAGGAAATTTGGTTTGACAACCAACGTTATGGCTACCAAGATGATTCCGTCGCTGGCTCCGCAGACGGTCAACCCGGCATTGAACGTTGATCAGTTTACTAACCTTATGGAGGTAGATACCTGTGCATTCGCCTTATCTTATTTTAGTTAAGTTTTGAAGTTGGCCCGTAATGAGACGTTTGAATGGTTTAATATAATGGATTGTTGTCACAGATCTTATACGATATGTTGGACAACATCGACAAGAACCAGCGCTACAAGCTGAAGCTGGACAGCCTTACTCTGCCGAGCCCCGAGCGTCACCGATCTCTTCGCCACCAGATGAGCACGGATAACATGAACGTGCCGCCGTTTAACATCCCTAATCTGCGCGTCGAGCAGCGCAAGACTTCCAGCGCCGAGGACATGGCTCGTAAAAACTCTGTGACGGCCACAACTGCTCCCACTGGCAGCGTTGGCGGTGGATTCAAGAGTAAGTAGCAAGAATTACTCCAATCACAATATGTGCTATTGCATTAGTTGTACGTAATCTTAAGCCAATGCAAAAGCCATATCAACGTGCCATATATCTGAAAAAGGCTAACTGATTCGCAAGTCACGATGCCTGAACTTATTGTTAACAAAATTATTAGTTACTTAATAATTATTACTGCTTTCTGATTTTTTAGACTTGCCAACATTACTTATGTTCAAAATGAAATATTTTGTCAATACTAACCAATTCACTATATAAATTGAAAATGCATATTTATTTATTATTACTATTCTTCGAAATCCCCGCAGGCACCGGAATCGGACAGTGGTTCTTTGGTTCAAGCAATTCCACTAACAATGACAACAACTTCCTGCGCGTGTCGAACGCGTTCCCCAATCGTCGCCTATCGGACAACACTCTGATGACTCCCAAAATCAAGATCGCTCCGTCTTGCGCCTCCTCCCCCGGAGGTACCCCGGGAGGTAACTCCGGCTTGCCAACACGCCGCCACTCCAGCATCGGTCCCCAAGAGCGCCGTGGATCCGCGGTTAATCTCTCACCGCCGACTGTAAGTTACATCATTCCTCTTTTACATGCTCGATTTAATGTTTAAAAATTTTACACACATTGTCAAAGGTCCGTTTTTTTCCAAAAAAACTGAATTTGAGCTGAACAGACTGGTGAAAGTGGACAGTGGAACCAGTATTCATGTGGACAATGGTGTGCAAAACAAAGTGTTATACAGTGTAGTGACAGTGGTTGTTTTGGCAGGGCTACCAGTACAGGGGACGAGGCGGGTCAGGCTCGAGCCTGTCCGTGCCGTCGGCTTCACAATGCGTCGTAAGTGATGTGCACCACGTACGAGAGCCTGGCTGCGTGAACTCCCCGAACCCTCTATTGAATGTCGACTTGCAACGGCTTGACATTGATATTGTGGTCTATATTCTTCTGCGGTCGCGTCTTGTTCCCAAACCGACTGGGGGAGATAGTGTCTCATTGTTCACACCATCACTGTACACATATATACATTTGCACGAACCTGATTGGAGTTGTATCACAACGAACTGTCTCTATCTAATCATTAGACCTTTCCATTGCATCATACTGAACGCTATTACTTCCACTCCTGCGAGGTGATTGAAACCGGCATAACCTTCAAGATAAATGAAGTGGTGCATGTTCATATAAATGTATTGTGAAGTAAGTACCGCGATGCATGACCGCCTAGTCGCCACGAATATGTGCAAGGGACTGGGAGAGTACTATCCTATCTCCCGTTCCCTCCTGAATGCTATGTTATGTCCCAACTGCGAGTATGCACCAGCGGTGACTCCTCCCAAACTGGTGTTGTGTGTAAAATGTTACTACTTAACACCGGTAATAATCCTGTAATTGGCATATCTTATTTATAGGTTACGCATGAACATATAAATACGAAAGTGTTGTCTATTTCATCAAAATTGTCCAAGTTTTAATTTAACACCACTGATGTAACTTCTGTTATGTTTAAATGCTCGCTACTCGCTAGGTGTAGTATATAAGAGTTAAATGATGTTAAATGTTAAATGTGAGATAATGTAGGAAATCACAAGTAAGAAGATCATCTTTTCCCATCACAAGGCGGTGAGCCGTACGTTAAGCGCTGTCTCATTCACTGTTGCTATTTGTTCTTCTATGCAGCTTGCACGGAGCATGATCGTGAGTATGGTTCCTCTCTCGCGTGTCGCTGCGGCACGCGCAGGATGACGCAGGCATACGAGTACCTTTGTTTGCTGTATCAATCATTCAACTGTTTAGAATCGCTGCACTAAGATGTTGCCTTACCACAATATAATCGATTAGCTTTCTCGTTATTAACATTCACATATAATAAAACAATAAAGTATTCATCTTTGACGGCAACATCTCCGTGATAAAACCATCAGTAGTGTAGCTAAGTATATCTGAATCACGAAAAATTTTCACATGCCCAACACGCTTTAAATGCTGTTAATGATACGTACTTATATTTAAGGCATGCAGTAGTTAAGCTACTATTGGCAATAAAAATGATACCTATATTATAAGAGATCTATGATAGTATAGGAAAGAACAAAAAAATGTAGGTATCTATCATTCTTTATATTCTAATTTTACTTATTAAAATTACACACTTTTTCCATATTAGCAGCTTAATTAAACCACTTAATCACTTTTCACCGTCAAGCTTTACGAATAAATCTTATAAAGCTGCTAATTGTTGAAAAAGTCATCACAGTGATATTGTGATGTTTTTAACAAAACTTTTGTATGCGCTGTATAGGGTGGTTCTATGCCGAATACATCGTCGAGCGTGCCGTTCCTGCTGACGTCGTCGATGCAGTCGATAAGGTCCCGGCGCCCGTCGGCCTGCCTGAGCAACTCGCAGGGCTCGGGCCTGCTGCAGCAGCTGAGCAGCGGCATGGTAAGACATCTGCCGGTCGGGTCTCATAGCAGTGCGCAGCACCATTCCCATTCCCCGCACTGGAGCGCGCTCCACGGCGCGACCGCCGCCGGGTACAGCGCGCTTCAGCACACCGCTATGGCCGTCAGGAAGTGCCCGTCGCTCAATATAACCCTCACGCGCTAAGCGCCCGAGCAGCGACCGCACCGCCCGCGCCGCCCGCGCCGCACGCCCTAGCGACGAGAGGCGCACAACCCGCGCGCCCTCGCCGCCACCAGTCATTTCGCTTTTGTAACAGTTCAGCCTGCAATGGCGATCCCCGTCCGACCGACCCCTCTATGTTCAGTAGTTGTATCACTATCGATGTTGTATTTAATATTAGATTTATTTACGTCAATTTTTTTTTTGTGATATCTATTTTTCTCTAAGAAGACTCTGTTATCACCTACTTAATATCGAGACTGATGTCGTTTATGAAACTTTATAAACTATCACTTCGGGAAGTATGCCAGTAAAATGAAAAAGGGAAATTGTAAAGCTTTAATCGGTATTATGGACATATCACTTCATCTTCGACCATGACAAAATGTATTGATAATGTCCAAGTGTACCTAAAAACGAAAATTATTGAAAGTTAAAAAAGTAACATTAAAGAATGATAAGTACCAATTGGTAGTATACAGCAAGATGTTGTATAGTGGTGCTGTGATAATGGTATTGTTATATGAATAGACTACTATAAAATATGAATTAGAAATTAACTTCCTCTGTTATTATATTATTAAAAGTTAAATATGATATATATATTTTAACTTAAAAGCCATCGATTTCTATGGCTATAAAGAATGGTAACGTGCCAACTTGTAAAACAGGTTAATTAATAATAATAAAAATACCACAACCTTTAAACTCGTATCTTTAGGGTTAAAGGATTATATATTATGCTAAATTCTGAAGGTCAATGATAATAAAGAGATGTAATAGTGATATGTAAAGAGGGTAACGGATTGTTCTCACGCGTGTTTCCAACTATGTTATACGAGTGCCTGGTTAGTACTTTTATTTACTTTACAATATGTTTCATGATCCGAACTTCAAACCATTGGTATGCCTTCCTATAAACCAATTTTATCACATTTAACATTACCACATTATACGTATTAGCTAGTGTTTAGTACTATAATAAATAAATGTAGTTTCTTAGATTGTTGGTTCCTACAAGATTGTATATCGACACGTAATAAACATTTACGATAAGTATTCGTAAAATAGCTGGTATTGTCTCGCAAGGAAACTCCGCTGCACACTCTACTGGACCCGAATTCTTCATTAAACTTAACTTAATGTGTTATTCATTGTGTTTGTATCTTTACGTTAATGATAAATCATCCCTCAAAAATATTATATATTTAATATGTATATAAATTTAATTTAATTTTAAAATATATACATATATTTTAGTTATTTTATCCTAAAATATGTTTAAAATAACACCAATTTTTTTATTAACAAAGATCTGCATCCTCCTTCCTTACAAAAATCGTTACAGTGTTTCGGCTTAATCACGATAGATCCATAGCTCAAGACTGTTAGGTACTTTCTCGGCCAAAAGCCTAATTTTCAACAACATTAAATCTAAAAGTCAAGTTAGCGTAGAAGTTCCCTCATTATTGACCAGTAGCTTGCGATTGTTGCCCGGTAAATAGATGGTTGGTGTATTAGACCCGTAAAACGTTTACGTAGCGTAGCGTATAGACCGTAGCGCTTGGTATTCGTAGGCAAGATAAAGTTCGCGTCACGAGAAGCTAAATAAATTGTACTAGACGGCTAGAAACGTCATTCATAATACGATTAAAGTTAATAAAGGCCACTTGTAGAACCACTTTATATGTAGATTTAGTTTAAGACTATTTTGACACATAATTTTCACTACTGTTTGCAAAATTTTTATATCGAAATTTATCATACGATAGTCAAATAATTGTCGTTTGGTTCGATGTTGACATAGACAGACCGAAATTTTTATCCAGGCAGGTTAGCTAAACCTAGAATTAAGAAGACATCCCAAGAATAATCAGCAAATGTAAATCTAGATATAAGTAAACTGTGCATATTTGATCATACTAACGCCTATTAAGTTGTGTGAGACCAAATTTAATTAGTTTTATTTGCAAACTATAGCGCATACGAGTATAAGTATAGTTTCAGCGCATCGAATTAACGTTCTCAGACCAATCGAATTAACTGCATGACAGAAAAATATTCAATTCACCAATCGTACCTATAGTTTTGTCCTCATGTAGGTATATTTGTTTCCTAATTAATGTTTGTAATCATAGAGGCTTTCATTAACAACAAAAAAGATTTAAATTGTCGCCTTTTTATCCCGGAAGGTTGTAGCTTCTCGTAGCACGGACTTTATCGAGGGCGGGGGCGCGCGGCCTGCGGCGACCGCGACCTCTCTCTCGCACGCGTTTTATTTTAATCACCTTTAATTTTGTCGTTGCTTGCAGTACCAGCTGTTTTCCGGGCGTACGTAAAGAGAATTTGATTAACATTAGAGCGCGTAGCGTAATCGGAGCGAGCTGGCGCAAGCGACGCACGCCGGCGCCGCCCGCGCTCGCCGCCGCCCGCGCCCGTCCGCGCCTCGACTCCACGCGCCTCTATTACACTTACTAATACATGACTTACATGAGCTTCTATTTTTAATCAAACAATCTACTATCTAGATTATTTATTATATGCGAATATTCACCCTAAGTTACAGTACAATTATTAGTATGTGCATCGGCCTAAACTTCAGTAAAAAATTCGATACAAAAAGACAAACTCAAATACAAAATTTTATGAAATCATCACGTATGAATGCAATGCACATTCACCGTAGACACACAAAATGTTCTGTAAAAGCACACATTTACGTTTCGCGGGCTCAACCATCGCTCAAATGACTCAATGTCTATAGAACATTTTGCTTCTTTGTTAAATTACAGAAATGTATCATAGTGCTAGGACACCAACGACTGACTTAACACTAGTTAATCATGTCATTTTATCACTTTCATAAAGCACCTCCTCACAAAGCTTATGACACTTAGTGTGCACAAGATTTATGAATTAGGCTCTTTAAATAATAAGTAGGTATTAGCATCACCTTAGTAAAGCGATACTTACTTACTTCAAACGAGTCATCTCGTTTGCCGGGATCTAAACCATCTCGACTGATCTAAAGATTATGGAGGTCCTCCAATCGAATGTAATTAGTAAAAGTAGGTAGTACAAACATCTTGAGGGAATCATTATTATTATGATTTAATTATTTTTTAAATAATTAACCTAGAAGATGTTCTTTGGACTAATAATTCAATCCACATCACAATATTAATAACAAAATATGATTATTCAAAATTACTTAATATAATTTTAAAAGCCGCAATATATAAAGTGACATCAGTATATTCTGAATCAATAGTACAGACATTAAATTCTACCTAATATTTATATCAGGTACCTAGGTAGGTACTACGAGTCGGTATTTTCATTACGACAGGTTGTCGTGTTTTGTAAAAATCTAATACAATACATAAAAAATATTTACCTTACCTACTTTTGCATCAAAACTAAGTAGTAAAGGTTTATTTATCATTCAGGGTTAATTGGTTTGTCTTAGGTACTTACTCATATTATTATAGGCATTGGGGAAAGAAATGTTTAATTAATTTAATATTTCATTCATATTTATCATTTAGTATAGGAAAATTTGTGTATGTTGGTAAAATGCACATAAGATGGAAAAAGGTTAGAAAGGCTGCCATGCGCCATTTGTATGAGAACTGATGTCGCCGCTTGCGAATTTGCGACATCAAAAGAAACCAATAACAGAGCACTTACCTACAAGCATTTGCTCATAACCTCTGAGGCGCGCCTGCCCCGCCTACATCGCCTTTCTAACCTTTTTCCATGCTCTGTGGTAAAATCTATGTAGTAACACGTTAAGTTTTGGAAATTGAGCCATACTTAAAGAATGAAAATTCGCTACATACAACAGCCGTAATAAAACATTTTGAGGCTGTTTTTAAAGCAAATACCTTGTTGGTTTTAACTGAAAATTTAATTCCTGAAAGAAAAACTTCCGAGCAGTGGCCCGGAAGGTTGTGCTTCTCAAGTCCCACAGGACAATCGAAAAAAAAATATATTTTTGGAATTGTATTATCATAATAAAACTGTTTGATTGTCAGAAAATATCCACTGTACGATCCTTACCCCAAAATAAGACCAATACACTAAAATAATTTACTTAAGAGATGGATTAAGATACGGCTGAGTTAACGTATTTCTTCATTTTTATTATTAGTTAATCATATTATATTAGGAGTATTTAGGAGAACTACATAGGCCGAAGATCAGCTAATTGTGGAACAGGTAGATCCAATAATCATAATTTTAACGTGTGATACGGAACGTCTGTTCTAAATTCATATTAGATTATTGGACACGTTGAGGAGTGATGATTGAATGATGCTAAGTAGGTACCAACTTCCAAAACACCTCGACTGAATTTCGACCGCTTGGCAAATTTTTCTATGGTTAATAAATTACTGAAATTCGTAAATGTGTGTCAAGAATATTAACACAATTACAGATGTCACTAGATTAAAGATTGTCACTAGATGAAAGTTTTGGGAAATGTAATTATGAGCTTCGTTATACTACAAAAGTTGAATCAAAAGTATGTAACGAAATGATGCCAAATACCAAAAATAATAATTTTACTTAGGGTGTAAATTTATTAGAATATTTAAAAAAAACATTCAGAAATATTAAATTAGATAATACGATATTTATTTTATTCTGGAACAAAGTGCCTATTGTTTTAACATAGAATATGTATTAATAATCTTTAAAAAAAATGCTTTGGTAATTCCACACTCTATTTGCCCAAAATCTTATTTACACCTACATGAAGTGACCGGTAAAAGTAGGTGCTAATAGTGGAGTGTAATTAATTAAACCTCAGGTAATTCCCCGAGACAGTGCCGCTCTCCGGCACTTTACTTAGTTCATTCTAAGACGAATTTTATTAGTAGGTTAAAATTTGTCTCATACATTCTCGTCTTAACATACTTCTTAAGTAAAAGGTGGTAAAAACAACATGATTCCTTTAAAAAATTGTACTTCTTAAAAGAATAAATGCGTAACAAAATTCTCAACAATTCAAAATTATTTTGGCTGATAGTTTCCGTCAAAACTCTCAATCCTAGTAGGTACCTATCATGGGTTATATTTGGCTCGATAGCCGCTTTGCCGGCGGGGGTGATGCCCGATCGCTTCGCTCGCTTGACTCGCGTGATCTAGTGGTCGATCTTCTAACCTGGATCTCTCTAGTTAGGTACCAATCGAACTTTTATTTAATTTCAAAAACTCAACTTTAACAGACGATGAGGCTTGTAAAAATGTTAATATTACAAATTCCAAAAACTGTAAGTTAAATTTTATGGGGACAATACATTCTGTAATATTTTTAAAGCAAAAACAAAACCTAATGACGGTTATTTTAACACAGAAAAATTAATGTAATAACAACACAACATTTTAAAAACACCTTGTCAAAGCAATAACATTTTTCCGTTCAGTGCTTTTCATTTGCACAGTATACCTATTTCATACATAGTAAGCGCTTCTTGAACCAACGTTGTAAGAGCTGTCCTATAAAAAAAACTAGTTACTGTTAATCCCATGTAAAGCTTAGTTTTTCTTTTTTTAAGATATGTATAACCTAAATACTCAAACGAAACCATAGTTCAATTCAGAATTTACAAATTTGAACGTGTGTACCTGCTTGTTAAATAGTAAAATTAAACAGATTCTTTAAATATCGTTGCAAATTATCAGAGCCTGATATATATTATTGTTGAACAATACTGTATTTTTATACACAAGTACCTAAGCTATCAAAACCAGAACTCTATGGGAAGGCATTGTGTGCGAGAAACATAAACGTTAGGTATCTATATATTAAGGAAGTCCAGAAAGTGAGAAATAGAGATAAGCTATATAGCTTGAAATAAGATTATTTACTATATTATGTCTTTGAAGAAACATAATGATATATGTATAGTATACAATATTATGATTAAGTATAACTATTTATATCGATGTTGTCAACTTGTCCTGAAGAACCTTGTCCTGAATGCCTTTATTGTTGCTAATATCTTATAAAATGTAATTTTATAGTACCTATATTGTATGTATGTACCTACTCATAAGAAAATTACCCTAATTAAATTCATTTATTTATTAAATTTCAAATTTTACACTATAAGTGAATGTGATTTAGGATAGTGATCGTACGGATAGAGAGAAGTGTTTGAATTTGCAGTAATGGTTGTCGGAGTCGTCTGCCAGTGAGTTGAGAAGTTCACCTTCTCACTATTTTTATTGGCTATCACATCATAAAAACGTGTGCCTCTTATATGGAGCTGGGTATGCTTGAATATTTATACATATATCCTATCCTTTAATTAGTTATTTTCACTTACATAAGTAATTCTACCCAAATAAAAAAATATTTCTGCATTGCGGTGGAAAGTTATCTACATCTCCCAAAGATTCACCTCTTGGAAAACTCCACCAACCATTTTACTACTGTCGGGAATTTATGCAGCTGTAATGTCACGACGACGCGAGTGATTGAATACGAGGTCGTGAAGAGAAAGAGAGAGAAACAGAGATAATATGTAGAAAGAAAGGGTCGAGATGATGATGAGATATTTCCGACGGCTAGTATTTCTTACTTTCATTCTTCTAAGGGTTGTGGCGTTTGCTCAGTGTTAGGTTTATGTCAATATTTATTATGTGTGCCATAATTAAAACATGTAATCAATTTTATCTTATAAAATACTTACTTGATGTGATTATAAGGTATATACTATGCCTATTATGTATACCTGCCTAGATAAAATAAATTTGTAGCATTTTATCAAATATTGTGCTATCTTGTGATTTCTCTGTGAACTTAGGACTTCTCTAACCTTGACTACTTACATCTTTTCTAAGATAAGGAAAGATATTCGACAATACTTTTATAGGCTCTTTCTATAACCTTGTCGCCTAATGTGTATGAAATTCTTCACTAAAAGACTTTTAGACTATTGTGGTTGAGCTTAAATTCAGATTGACTTTTATAGATAGTTACTGTTTTTGCTCATTCTACTCCTGTTAAAAATTGTGAATTGTTGCCTTACATATTATTTGTAATTAACGTTTCGATAACTTTTAAAACTTGGCCGACTTCGATTAACATCTCAAGTCAGCATTCATATACACTATACTACTACCTATAACATAGCAGTATAGGTACTTAACTACTATACTTCGACGGTTTTGACATATCACTTTATGGCATATTCTTTCACTCTTACTGTATCCCCTGCATTTTCTAACCACTTTTCCTATTTATGGATGTAGGTTACAAACATATTTTAAAATAAATGTAGGGCAAAGATCCTCTGATACTTAATAAAACAATGTATACCTACTAATTCTGCATGTTAATGATAATGTAAAGTGAATTATTCCACATAATTGCATAGTTTTAATGTAATTATTTAGCAAAGATAAATGAAATGGATGTTAAAAACAGTTTGTGTCATTCGCACTGACCTGTTTAAAATCTTATTGAGATAATTAAATATTTCAGTAGATTGGATGTTATAGTACCTATGATTGAATGTTATCGCAACTTTTTTGTAAAATGACTGGAAAATTTATGTAAATGTTAATGTTACTCAGATAACCAAATATAAAATATACGTATAATATTATGTTGTCCTTTGTCGTTCTATTTATGTATACGTGGGCATTGTAGAGCATTAATAAAGATAATACAAAAATGAAATTGCGTAGTTTCATTTATGTGTGTTAATAAGTACGAGCAATTATCCACTAACGGCCATTTCCAATAACCTATCTATCTTCAGTTTTGGCATATCGGAGATAGGAAACAGTATCTATCTCTGTTTTTGCCGTCCAGAGAAACAAAGACAAAAGTGGTTTTCTATCTCCGATGTGCCAAAACTGAAGATAGATAGGTTATTGGAAATGGCCGTAAGTATACTATCTTATATCTAGAACTACACAGCACAGTGCGATCGAAGTGGTAGTCAAATGTTTTTTTTTCAACCGCTGGAAAGATATTAATGCAAGAAGTAGTGCCAAAATCAAATGCTGTCACTGTTTAATTGTCAACTTCTTCGCCAGTGCTTTGATTTCATTGGACTCATTTTAGTACTTTATGTGTGCTGCACATAGTCGTACTTCGGACCATAGTGGACAAGAGACATCATTTGAGCACCATTATATCCCAAATATAGTAGATCCCACCAAAAACATTCTGTAAAAAACTAGACTAAGTCTCAATGGAGCTGCTTGTTTATCTCTAAAAAGTAATGAAATCTAGACAAAGTCGTGCCAAGTCTTAACCCTATTCTTGGCATGGTACCATATACGAGACGTTATCTTAAAATTTTTTTTGACAAGCGAAAGCATTTTGTAGTACTGTTTTTTTTGTTTGATATTGTAAACAATATTGTCCCAAATCTACTAAAAAATATTTTTAACGGTTAGCAACACTGAATCGGCAGTAGTGCGCAAAATAACGGAACGGTCGCGTGCGACTACGGACCGCAAGGTAAGAAAATTAAATAATAATATGTTTTACTAACTTTTTTGTCAATTAATAGTTAATATCAAATACGTTACAATATTTACTATGAGTAAATTCAATTTTAGTGTAATAAAAAGCATGGCAAAGGCATTAAATGAGCGGTTATTTTCGAGTGTATCAAATATGGGACATTGCCAGGTAGCCAAACATTTATTATCATTATGTTATGTACCAAATACGGGACACTGCCAGATTTGTATAGATTGTGTCTTTGAAATTAGTTCTACAAGTTATCTATTTATAATTATTACTAAGGACACTTTAGACGCAGTTTTCAGTGGAATTTTACTTTATTTTGTTTTACCAGTTTTAATTATATTTTTATTATTACAGAAGCCAAAACTAACGCAGCTGCAGCAAAATAGGGCTCGTCAACTTTTAGCTCTTGTCCCCAAGTCAAGAGCAAAGTCTTATCTGGACCAAAGTGAATCATCTGATGATGATGAATTGCTATACCGAAATCGTCCAATTCACTCTGATAGCAGTTCACCACCTCCAACTCTGCCATCTTCATTAGAAAATCTTAACCTGTTATCAGTGGTTGCCAGTACATCGTTAGTGCCATATCGAGAGTCATCGCCGGCAACCAGTGCTTTTTCTTCGTCGATTTTGTCAACCTACCAGACCACAATAAGGCAATTACAAGATGCTAATGTTGAACCATTATCTCCGAGGCTATCTTTATCGTCGCTCTAAAATGGTTCGACAATAGATGTGTTACAGCCGCTAGCTCATATTTAGACGCACATCCTATTCAAATTGCCGAAAGATACAAAAAAGATGAAGGAAGAAAAGTCCATGTGCCTTGCCCAAATATGATCAAGCAATACAATGCTAGCTAGTATGGGCGGAGTAGACTTAGCCGATATGCTGATTGCATTGTATCGTACACCATTCCGGGGCCACCGCTGGTATTTACCTATCTTTTTGAAAATACTCGACATCTGTGTGAATAACGCCTGGTTGTTGTACCGAAGGGATTTGGGAACGGCTAAGTTCATGTCACTAAAATCATTCCGGTATGAAATTTATGACAGCTTGCTCAAATTCGAGAGAACCAATGCCAGCCAGGCCTCTAGTTCTAGCAAGGCCTCCAGTTCAATTCAGATCATATAGAAACCAGTAGCTGATAGACCATCTGATTCTATTCGTTATGATCAATTTTCTCATTTTCCAATTTTGGTATCCACCAGAGGGAGATGTATTGCACAAAAGGGAAAATTAAGTTTATGTGCCAAAGATGCAATATAAGGTTGTGTTTATTGCCTGAACGTAATTGTTTTCTGGACTATCATACTAAGAAATAGGAAATACCAATTTAGTAGATGTCCATTACTTTATTTTTAAGATTTAATAATTCTAAGACTGCCTATAAATAACTAGCTTATAACTTAAAAACAAGACTGTTGATTTTAAAAATATATCCGATAATTATAATTATACGTAAGTAATTGTTTTTAGAATTTAAATTTTATTTTCACATAGTAATGTGTTATTTTTGTTAAAAAATATTTTAAAACATAATGCTTATAAGCCTGGCAGTGTGCCAAATATGATACTGAGATTATATAAAGTTGATTGTTTTAGGACTGGCAATGTCCCGTATGTGGTACATTCAATAAACAGAAAAGTACTGACAAAAATTTTTGTTTCTTTACCTGATCCCCTTGTTTGAACTCCTAAGAATATATTTTATACAAAATAGAGTGATAATTCTACAAAAAAAATCCCTGCCAAGTATAGGGCTAAGGCGATTTCTTTATTATTATAGTTAATAAAATTTTAGATGTCACTTCTTTTTGTAGAAACGTGGGCATATTGATTTATATTATTATATTTTCTTATTTGACACATTTTTTTCTTTTTAGGAGTAGTTTTTTTATTATTACAAATCTTTTAAAATACAGTCAGCGCCATCTAGCGACGTATGCGGGTATCACCGCCACTCTTAGTCCAATGCATTATTATAATAATTTGTTTATTAAATTTGTGTAATGTTCGAGTAGAATAAAGTTTTTCGTTCGACTGTTTCTCCTTGTAAACTTGTAAGTGTAAGTATAAAAGCCATTCTAGACTTATCCAGAGTTTTCCTTTAATTTTATTTATATGCGTATTAAAAGCAGAAGGGGAGGCATTAGCCCAGCAGTGAGACGCTATAGGCTAGATTAAATTAGAAGATGTGTCCCAGTACGCTGGATTTTTGCAATGACAGTCGATTTTTTTATTGTACCAATAGTAGAAGGGGGCATTACCATATCTCTTATACAGCTGAGACCAGCTGAGGGTTCTTCATCAGATACTTCAGACCTTCGATTTTTGACATCAAATGAAGCGGCCCACCAAGTTGAATATTTTTTGTAAAGGCGGTATGTCGATCTCTAATAGTTTGGTTGGGCTCTTGTGTTTTTTAATCATGCTCACCAGGTACTCCAGATCTTCGATTATCCTAGTTTTTATAGTTTCCCGTTTCATCATCATCATCATCATCAGCCTATTGCAGTCCACTGCTGGACATAGGCCTCTCCAAATGCACGCCACTTAGGTCGATCCTCGGCTTCACGCATCCAGCTCCTGCCAGCCACCTTGCGCAAATCATCACTCCACCTGGCCTGTGGGCGTCCTACATTACGTTTTCCGAGACGCGGTCTCCACTCAAGAACTCGTTTACCCCATCAGTTGTCGGTTCTGCGGCTAATATGGCCAGCCCACTGCCACTTCAGCTTGCTAATCCGGTGGGCTATGTCGGTAACTTTAGTTCTCTGCCGGATCACCTCATTTATGATTTTTTCCCTAAGAGAAACTCCGAGCATAGCTCTTTCCATAGCCCGCTGAGCGACTTTGAACTTGTGGACTAGCCGTACCGTCAGTGTCCACGTTTCGGCTCCGTATGTCATGACGGGTAGGACGTACTGATTGAAGACTTTCGCCTTGAGGCATTGTGGGATCGACGATGAGAAGACTCGACGTAGTTTCCCAAATGCTGCCCAACCCAACTGAATTCTTCTGTTCACCTCATCCTCAAAGTTGTTTTTACCTAACTGCAGTATCTGCCCAAGGTACACATATTTCTGAACAACTTCGAGGACGGCACCGTAGATCGCAATTGGTTGCGGTAGTACTTGTTCATTGAACATAACCTTGGTTTTATCCAGGTTCATCCGCAAGCCGATGCATACAGAAGATTCAGCCAGGTCATTCAGCATCTGTTGTAGGTCCTGCAGCGTTTCTGCCATTTGACGATGTCGTCTGCAAATCGCAAGTGAGAGATGTATTCGCCATTGATGTTAATGCCTCATCCTTTCCAGTCCCAGCGTCTTGAACATATCCTCCATTGCATTTGTGAACAATTTCGGGGAAATGACGTCCCCTTGTCTCACTCCTCGATGCAACGGTATAGGTTTTGTTTGCTGATTCTGTACTTGGACGGACATGGTGGCGGCTTCGTAGAGACATCTCATCACTTGGACGTACCGCCAATCTACTTGGCAACGCTGCAGGGACTCCAAAACGGACCAGATCTCGATCGAGTCGAAGGCTTTCTCATAGTCCACAAATGCTAGAAACAGGGGCTGACTATACTCTTCGGTCTTCTGTATAATCTGCCGCACTGTGTGGATGTGGTCTATGGTGCCGTATCCGCTCCAAAATCCAGCCTGTTCCGGTGGTTGGAATTCGTCGAGTCTTCGCGCAAGGC
Source organism: Anania crocealis (assembly GCA_949315895.1). Taxonomy (NCBI): domain Eukaryota; kingdom Metazoa; phylum Arthropoda; class Insecta; order Lepidoptera; family Crambidae; genus Anania; species Anania crocealis. The sequence continues at coordinate 38,278,692 of OX438879.1, read as the reverse complement.
GGTTCGTGATGACTCTTGAAAACAGCTTATAGACGTGGCTTAAAAGGGAAATGGGTCGATAGTTCTTCAGCAGGCTCTTATCTCCCTTTTTAAAGAACCGGACGACCATACTTCTACTCCACGCCTCCGGAGTTCTCCCTTCAAACAGGACAGCTTCAAACAAAAAGCTTTTGAAGCTCCTTCAGTACGGATTTACCTCCAGCCTTTAGCAACTCTGTTGTAACGCCATCCTCTCCAGGGTCTTTTCCATTTTTCAGCTGTTTAAGAGCCATCTCGATTTCGCCAATGCTGACTTCTGGCAGGTCTTGAGTGTAGTGGCGTGTTAACGTGGCTCTAGGGTCCTCATTTTCGGGATGCATGCGAAGCGTATAACCGGCCATAGAAGCGTTCCACTTCGGAAAGGACTGCTGGCCTCGAAGAAACGAGTTCTCCACTTGCTGTGGTCAGGTGACTTCTTCCAAGAGATTATACGAACACTTTCGACCCCCGATTTTGCTCGATCGCTCTTTCAATCGCAAGAGTATTGGAGCAACGGAGGTCGTGTCGTACGAGCTTTCTGATCTCTTGGTTTAGAGCCCGCTTTCCCGACGAAGTGACGGGTGGGTTTTCAAGTCGTTCCTTCATTAGCCCTAAAGTCCCTTCCGAAAACTTTGACTTCCTGCCCTTACGCTGCATTTCACAAAATCTCGTACCTTCTTCCCTGAGGATCCGAATCACATTTTCGAGGTTCTGGTTTACGTCCGTTGTGGTTTCCACGGCAGCGAGTCGGTTTTCCAGGTTTGACTGGAATGTTTCAGATCCTAACATGGTTTGGAGCAAGGTAGGTCGGAGCCTAGACTTCATCAGACGGACACGTTCAGCCTTAAAATCGATATTCAGAGAGCCTCGAACGAGTCGGTGATCGCTTCCGGTATTAAACCTGTTGATCACGGAGACGTCTCTGAATATTTGCTTTTTGTTGGTCATGATGAAGTCAATCTCATTTTTCGTCATAGTGTCGGGGCTCTGCCACGTCCACTTCCTTTGAGGCTGTTTCTTGAAGAAAGAGTTTATCAAGAAGAGCCCCTCCCGTTCGAGGAAGTTGACAAGCATATGCGTATGGTTTCTGCATCCAAATCCTTGGGATCCTACTACCGATTCGTTGCAATTCTATACTCCCACTTTAGCGTTGAAGTCCCCCATAACAACGCTGTAGTGAGTCTTAGTGGTGAAGTGGAGGGCCTTTGATATGTCATCAAACATATCCTCCACCTCTTCGTCCGAGTGTTTCGAGGTCGGCGCATAGGCTTGCACCACCATGAGGCTATACCTCTCGGTGAGCTTAACAATAAGGTATGCTACCCTGTTCGACACACTTGACACTTCCACAACGTTGTCAGAAAGGGACTTATTTACCAGAAACCCAACGCCACCTTGGGAATGTTGGTCTCCCTCACGGAAGTACATTAGGTGACCCGATTCGAGGGTTATGGTGTCCTTCCCCTCTCTTCGGACTTCACATAGCCCTAGGATATGCCACCTAATCTTCCCAAGTTCCACCTCAAGTTGGGCCAGATGCGAGTCCAGCCGTAACGTGCGTCCGTTGTACGTCGCCAGGGTCAGTGGTTTTTGGTGGCCTCCCGTAACCCGGAGATTCTTCGCACCCCCCGTCCCACCGTGACCGTGGTCGCCACCATGACCAGGAACCGCCGGGAACTAGGGGCCGTGGCTTATTTTGCGTCTGCATTTGAGGTATTGCCCATAATCGCCACGCTGGGCAGACGGGTTGGCGAACGCAGGACGTAGCTTCTCGCACCGATGACGCTGCTGCCAGTCGCCGGCCTGCTATATTTAACTACGCCTTGAATTTGGATGGCTATACCGCCATCGGTCGGTCGATCGCCAGAGCCTCGTTCGTCGTCCAGCAGGATGCACCGCGTGCAGGTGAGGTTGGCTTGGGGTGAAAGATAGTGGTTCGTCCCTCTACATCCCAATCCCAGTTTTCCCTTTATGTGGCCATTAAACCCTTACTCTGTACCAAATTTCAGCTCTCTGAGTTTATGGGAAGTACTAGTTCTATTTTGATGATCATTTAAGTATGTGATTACAGCTTACTGGATGGCGAAAATTTCTGCGTTCTGGTCTTATCCAGAGGTTCTCAAATAGGGTCCTGAAAATGCGGCGTAATGGTTCCAGTAAAGGATGGTACGGCAGTGTTTGCTTCGCGCTCGACTTGGTGGTTGCCCCCCGATTATATTATTTAGGGGAACACCCAAAAATTCCGAAATACTGAATTTCGAAATTGAATATTTCGATTTTCAAACCTCCGAATGTCAAAGTACCGAAAAATCAAAAATTCCGACTATTCAAAAACATTTTTCAGAATATCAAAAGTGCGACTCTTTTATATTTCGAATCTCATTAATACGAAGGATTAAAAATCCGTTGTATTATTGACCCGAAAAATTTTATTACGAATTTAAAATATCCGAAAATTCATTGTATTAATAAAGAATTTTGTTGAATCCGGACGAACCGTGGTACTTGTCAGCCCAATACTAGAGTGCAATTTAAAAGCCGGAGGCGCGAACATCAAGCCGATGCTGCGAAAGCGAGTGGGGGTGCCCGAGTTTTGTTACGCAAGGGCGGAAGGACTACACTTCCCGCAGCGCCGGAGAAGAGCAAAACTCAATGCATGCGTCCTTGCCTGCATGTTTGTCTGCTTGCCTGAATCCATGCATGCTTAACTGCTTGCATGAATACATGCATGCTTGCCTGCTTGCCTGAATGCATGCATGAATGCTTGCCTGCATTGCGTGCTTGCTTGCCTGCATGCATGCTGCTTGCCTGCTTGCATGCTTTCCTGCCTGTATGCATGATTTTATGCTTGCTGGCCTGTATCCATGCTTGCTAGCCTTGCATGCTTTCATTTGCTCTTGGCAGCACCTAGTTAAGAGTAACATTCAATATGCATTAGTATTGTGTAATAATTTAATATTATCCGTAGATTCTCGGGATAATAATAAATAATTTAAAAATGATCTTTTATAAATAAAAAAATCAAGCGTTTATATTGGTTTTATGTGTTTTCCGAATATTAATATTCGGAATTGATATGATTCGGTATCATGAAATATTCTGAAAATAGTACTTATGAACATTAGAAATTTTGAAATTTAGGTTTTATTATATTAGGAGTTATGATAGATCGGATTTGTGATTTTCTGAAATCTGTATCATTCGGAATTATAAAAATCGGTACCTACATACTTTGAAATTCGTGAATATCGGAATTAAGTTTTTCGTATAGATAGATAAATAGAGTACTCTTTATTGCACACCAGAAATAAAAATACAAATTACAGTAAATAATTAAAACAAAAGGTTGTACAACTTCGGCGGTCTTATCGCCAACAGCGATTTCTTCCAGACAGCCGCTGGGCATTGGATACTACACAGTGGAAGGGGAAGGTGAAGTAGAGTAATTGATGTGAAAATAATCACAGTTAAACAAAACCACATCTAAAGCTGAAGTGCTACTTAAACATAAATAAATATATAAATATAAATAAATAAATAAATAAATATAAATAAATAAGTATTAGTATTTATGTAGTGTACCCATTATTTAGCCAGTTACTAATAATAACATGGCAGGTATAAATAAAAACATAAAGAGGGCGTGAATTGACTATGTGGTCATAATGTTTATCCATTATACGAGACTTTTTGGTTTTGTTAAAAATTAATTACATAAACATTTTTAACAAAAAGGGAAAAATAAATAAACAAAAGCGTAAGTTCATTGAATGGGCTATACCTTGTATTTACAAAAGCAGGAAACATACAAAAACAAAGAGTCATGTAGACTAAAACCAAATAATTCTATTAACTTTTTTTCCCGTCGGACTCACCATACCCCTGGTGGTACGGTGGGTCTAAAGCTATACCACTGAAAATTTGTGTTGTAGAAAACTGCAATGAGCACGTCATGCTCCGGGGCAAGACCACCTTATTCTTTGTAAATTTAATAATCAAGAAAAGATTGTATAAAATAGCAAGCATTAAAAATAACCGGCCAAGTGCGAGTCGGACTCACGCACGATGGGTTCCGTACCAAAAAGGCCAAAAAAACGGGTTTGTTGTATGGGAGCCCCCCTTAAATATTTATTTTATTTTGTTGTTAGTATTTGTTGTTATTGCGGCAACATAAATACATAATTTGTGAAAATTTCAACTGTCTAGCTATCGCGGCTCTTGAGATACGGCCTGGTAACAGAGCGACGGACAGACAGTAATAGGGTCCCGTTTTTACCCTTTGGGTACGGAACCCTAAAAACGGAACCCCTAAAGGATCACGTGTAATCCTATGTCCCAAACACAGAAGTGAACAATTAATAAATATAATTATTTTAAATATATTTATGGGGTCAAATTAGAAAATTTAAAAAAAATATTGGCAAACCTTACTGTGTCACATATCAAATGAAAGGACTCGTTATTTTAATGTTGTGGGACTATCACGATTGCACCGGTAAGTAGAAAAAAGGTAAAACAGTTTCTTTATGTGTGAAGAATACATTTATGACTTATGTAATTATAAATTTTTATTTTAGGATTATTAAACTATCATTAGGTACCAAAAAAAAAATCATATTATCTGCGAAGTAGATACACATAAGAATCAAATGCTAAAGGAAATATGTGATTTGCGAGAAAAAGTTTTATCATCTGACGAACTTATTCAAAGAATATACAATACGAACAGTAATGATTTTACAGACAAAGGATTAAATTTAGAAATGGGCAGTTTACCACCATACGAAAGCGTGAAACATTTTCTTCATGAAGCACGAAATAAATCTGCACAAGTAAAAAAGACTGTAAGTATTCAAAAATTTTGGTGAAGTCGACGTGCCGGTACAGTTATAAAAATTTTCTTTTAGTAATGACGAAAGGGGGCCATAAAACTCGTATTTTAATTTTTTGTTCCAAGAATAACCGAAAGAAAATTCCAGATATTAAAGAATTCTTTGTTAATGGCACATTTTATAGTTGTCCAGCACCCTTCTCTCAATTGTACAATATTCATGGTGATATAACTAAGCAGTAAACTAAGAAACAATTGAAGTAGCGCCGTTAATATTTGCAACTATGTCTGACCGGAAAGGAACTAGTTATATAATTTAATTTGTTTTTATTACCTTGTTGGAGTCCGTGTAAAATCCACTTTGACTACGAGAAAGCGACAATGACCGCAATTTTAAGTCTTCCCAAAAATTACTTTAAAGGGCCGTTATTACCACTGGGTGCGCAACATATGGAAAAAAGCTAAGTCATTCGCAAATAACAGAAAAAACCTGAAAGAAGAATAGTGGCCCTAACTGCTGCTTTACCGCTTCTGCCTGATGATGAGGTAGGTATTACAAGGATTTAAATATAAAAGCAGAAAATGAACAACTGAAGCAAATGGACAAGTTTATAAATTACCTACATAGAAACGTTTTGGTTCAAAATTTATTGATCTACCTAAAGTATTCAGCGGATTTGGTGAATGCCATCGCACAACGAACGTATTGGAATCGTCTCATTCTAAAATCAATAAATTACTTAACAAGAATACAAAAACTTTAATGCGTTTATTAAACGTGTTGCAGGATATAAATAAGGCAAAAATGATTCCTAAAAAACGCCGAAATAATCAAATTGTTAATGATGATTTTATAACTTATTACAAATGCAGCTTATAAATGAGCAAATATCAGAATGCCATGTTTTGGACAAATTACAAACATGATTGTCATTTTTGCAAACTGGGTACAAAGAGGATATAGATATTTTTATTTGCAATAAACTATTTTTTCACAACACTATTTTTCAGTGGTATAGTTTTAGACCCACTATACCACCAGGGGTATGGCCAGTGGTATATACCACTGCGATAGGACTTTTTCTAATTAGGACATAACATCAGCATAAAGCTTGCAGATATTACTTATTGTTAAACATAGCTTCGTCTGCTACTAAAGGGGTTGCTTCTTCTGTTGATCTGGCTGAATCCTGTTTCGTTGATTGCAGAAATTTTAGACATATAAAACTTAATTAAATTAGAAAAACTTTAGAATTAAATATTGAAAACACGAAAGATCTATGAGGAATTTCTATCAAAATTATTATTTACATTACCACAATTTTTCACAGAGCTTTTGAACGTAGGTAAATTGGATGAGGCATTTTATTTTATTGAGGATCTGAATACATTATAATTAAATTTTAAAAAAATATAATAAGTACGATGTTCATTTAATTGTAACCCCAAGAAATATTTACATATAAAAAAATCCTAGTTTTAACCTCACTTTTGACTTTTGAGAGATTGTTATTATCGATGACATCTTGTCGATACAACCTAAGCTAATGCATGTTTTTTATCTTGTAGATTGATGTATTAAAATTAGGACGGTGATATGTAGTAGGCCGGCGAAACTTTACATGATCATGTGAATATATAATAGGTATCAGTCGGCACTAACGCGAAGTCCTTGGTCTTATTCGTTCGAGAGCCAGAGCATTTTTCCATTTTTTAGGAAATAAAAGAATAGATTCTCAACCATGCTAGTCATGTTAATGAAAATTGTGGCACAAATATGCACAAATTTACTGTATCTGTATACAAAAAATCATGAGTGTGCGTCCAACCGTTTCCGATATACAGCAATTACTGAAACGTTCGCCCAGCAAAAAACTAAATAAGTCTGACATCTTAGGAGGCACAAATTTGGCTTTTACGGCACATTTACACTCGTACATAAGCTACCTTTTTGCATATTTAAAATACAGCTAGACGCATATTATAAAAAAAAAATTGCTGAGCGAACGTTCGTGCAGCAGAATCCATTTTTCTTAAGTAACTCTGAAGCTGTTGGACGCACAAATATAAAGTTTAGGGCACATTAACACGATATAAGGCACTAATTATCTGCATCATCCAATTTTCGAATAGGCAATACTTTTTGCTGGGCGAACGCACACGACAAATTTTATGAGCACCCAATTTGTGGTCATTTGGTGAGGACATTTTTTGACATTAAAATAACAAAATAGTGTTTTTTTTACTTGTCTCATATTAAATTTTAAAAATCTGCATTAGTAAGTGGCTTTACATACACTGTATCGATAAACTCTTTCAAGCAGACTGTGCATAGTACTGCACTATTTCGCACACATGCACACTATACTTACACTAGCGAGCGCAACCTTGTTTTGGTCTCTTTCTAGTGATTCATTATCTTAATTAAATCAATGTCTTGTGTCATAATACCCATAAATTTTAATACATATACTATTGATACTTTCACTATACTCAATCTGTGGTCATACACTGAAAATTCAACCTTGCGTATGTGAATTATAGATGAAAACCACTTAGGTAAAAGAGCAACCCAAATATCAGGTGGGTGCTCATTCTGTATAGACATTTTTCTGTCACTCATGTACTTAATTAGTTTTTTCTTATGTTCGTGTTTTCCTCATAAAGCGTAAGCGTAACTTATAAAACTTCTGTAGCGTGTGTAATGGGTATTTTATGAAAAGTTTTACTATAGGTAGTCAACCACCGAAAGGGATGAAAAAAAATTTGTGATGCATTTTATTAATTATTTATTTTTTCCAAAACATCTACTACATGTTGCCGATTTGCAGCATTCCATACACTTAAAATCCGCTACAACTGTTAATTAATTCATCATAATTATTACAAAGAATCCTTTGCTGGATGTGTTTATTCAATAAATCATTGACATTGTAATACATTTTAACAATATTGAAACAACGAATTACGTTGACACTTATTATAAGTTAATGTTAAAATCCGTATCATCATTCCCGATAACAAGTGACTTAGCCATCGCGTTGAAAGTGTAAGCAAACTTATACACACCTACAACAAATACAAACATGCATAAATTTGGCGATTTATGTCTTTAAGACTTTTTAAAAACCTTCGTATTTTTTTAAGTGCTAGTCAATGCTAATCTACGCATAACATATACAATTTTCATCAAATTACATTAATATATTAAAGGGAATGATGTTCGGTAATAACCCATATGTACAATACACAGATGATAAAACGAACTTTTCAGTGAAGTTCGATCGCTATTCTATAAGTCACTTCATTTTAAGTTATAATCTTTTAATAGGTATTCCTAGGATTGTCTTTTTCAGTTATCTGGTTTTAAAATAGTTTAAAATCAAAGGTTGTTATGTACTATATAACAAGTAAGTATAAGTAATTATCATCAAATTACCATAACTTCTTCTTTCTTCAAATGAAGCGAATCATAATAGTGATCGATATTCTCTTAGAAGTCCTTTTACAATATTTTTCTTCGATTCATTCTTCGATATTATTTTTAGGTGATTACATAGATATTCAGAAAAGTTTTGTTATAATCAATTAAAATCAAATAATCTTTAATCAAGTATCTATGAAATATACATAATTTAAAAATTGTACTTTATACGATCAAGAAGAAACAAATATACCTATAAGTTAGAGTAAGTGAGACAGTTAATTTAATAAGTAGAACATCACTTCGTTAAATGGGAGGTCTATGATCTCTAAGCGATTAAAAGCCGTAGACGTGGTATAACGGACAGTCTGCCGGATCACGTCCAGGCGACGAGGACTGCAGGAGATATTTATTAGAATTAAGAAATAGTATATTGAAATTGTATTTACTCTAGTATGTTTAACAGGAGTAAAACCAATGCTTAGTTAGACTGTTAATATGAGAAATATATGAATACCCGACCTTTCGTCATCAATAATTTTCCGTACAGTTTTGATATTTAAAGAAATGGCGGAAAACCATTAATAAAATGACCTATTTGTATCTTATGCGATTGCGTCTGGGTCAGGTTTTCATTGTTGCGAGAAGCAAAATGGTCATTGTATTAACAGACAAAGTTGTGTACTGTCGCCTGACATACTTTATGCTTTATCATTTAACTCCCATTCGGTATATCGGCAGGCGTACATGATGCTCAGTTTTTTTAAGTCAATTGAACTAATCTTTGAAAACTTGCCTGTAGGTTGAAGGGACTACATAGCAAACAATTATATCGATGAATGAAGCGAGCGAATTATAGTAAAATTATGCAAGAAGGAACTCTTCCATTTTAAAATATGGGATAAAAACAATTATTAGACAGTACATAAATAGGAAATAAAAATATACAATAACAGTATGTGAAATAATATTAATTTCATAAAAATATAACTGTTCAGTCTCATTATATACATACATACAAAATCCTGCACTAGCCTACGACCGTGTGAACTGAGTTCACACCTCCACCGCATCAACAGCGAGGGCGCCGTCCGTCTCAAGGTTTATCATATCACAACCGACCGCGTATTATAATTTTATGAATCATAATCAAATCAAAAATAATCGAACTACAACTTAAAAACAATCAATGTACGATTACGCCTATTCCATGAAATTAAACATTGATAATTTAATAAAACACTGATGGCTTCATTTCACAATCTTTTCAGAATGTTAGTAGGAATAACTATGTCGCACGCATTTCCTCTGCCTTGTTTGGTAGTATAATTACATAAATGGATAATAAAGTATGCAATCGGGTTCAGGGGGTGAAGGTAAGTATGTACAATCATGAGAAAAATGTGACGTTATTGTTCCTTCTTACAACAGTGTCATTGAAAACAGAATATAGTCCTACTTAATTATGATTACATCTTAATTGACAAATAAATACCCCTGAGGTTTGTGTAGATGATACCCAAGTGTCTGTGATAAAATTTAACTCATGCTAATCGCATTTTGTAATGATGATAATGCAACCATGAATTTGAAAGCAGCTGCGAAAGCATTTATTTTCTATATCGAATATTAACAGCAAATGAACATTCGTCTACACAAGTCAAAGAGGATGTTAATTGTCACTAATTCACATCAATTGTTTTAAAACACCGACTGACTAATCCGCTAAACATTTATTTATGTTGTATATGTAGGTAGACGAAGAAACGATTATGAGTACGACTGTTGTTTATGTATAGGTCATTAAAACATTGAATCATTTAAAATATTCTAATTAATTGCAAGTAATTTAAAAATAGCCCGATAATATGAGCCAAGCGCTTCATAGTAGCATGTGAATCTTTTTAAATTAATGTCATTGGAACATATAATAGAAAAGGTTATATACCTTTTATATTATATGTTTTAATAAAACTATCAATGCCGAAAATTCAGACTCCATTTTCCTTGTTGCTGCTTTCTGGGTTGTCATTTTTATTAGCTCTGTAACAAAGATGTACGTACGTAATAAATAAATGACCTTCAACAAGGCCAAATCTCTGAAATCTTCATAAATTATCATATTTGTAAGGAATATCATTCATAATGTTACTTTGGCCTGGGTCATAACAGAAATAAGTTTCAGATCTTAACAGTTCAGTTCAAGGACTAGTGTGATGCTATCTTCATCTCCTGTCAAAACTTACTTACTAATCTTTAGAAAGTCATAAGCAGTTCTTAAAGTATCAAATCAAAAGTTAATCTATTTTTCTTTCGTCTTCATATTCCTCTTTCTTCTTTATATTTTGAACACACTCAACACTTTATTAGCAATTATGGTTGATTTTTCGTCTCTATCTATGGTCTCTTCCATAAGAAAGTAGTAGTTTGACAACTAATGGCATCTTCTATAGCAATCAATTAAATCGAGTTAAGTGTCGACGATTTTTCAGAATTTGAGCCAAATAAGGGATTTGTTTTCACCACAGAACATAAAAAACGAGTAGAAGTAGTAAGTAGGCGGGCCCCGCGTATCACACATAGGCTACGCTTGACGCATCTCATGTTTCCGCCCCCTTTTACGCGCTTCACACGGTGACAGTTGCTAGAACGTGTTAGACGTTAAGCTATTCAGACAAAAATCCTTAAATATGCCGACCTGCACAGTATTATAGTGCAAAAACACAAGCACCAAGAATTTATCCAAACACGGCGTCACATACCATCGGTATCGTAATTATATCGTTATTTTAATAGAAATTATACATTTTGCGGATAATAACAATCCATAAAAGGTACAACCTAAAACCATTCCTATGCTTGTAGAGATAAGGTCGAAAGTTTATTTTAGTAATTACTTATTTTTGTAATGTTTTGAAACGCTACTCACGTAGGGATGTGGTAAAATATCGATAAGTTAGTTATTGATAGTTATGATTATGTATGACACATTAAAAAAGTACAGCTTATAAAAAGATTGATAAATTGCTGTTTTTCAATGTTATTTATAAATGTAAAAAAAATAGTAATCTACGAAAGTACTAAGTTACAAAAGGTTATTAAATAATCAAGGTATTTGTTACAACGTGTGCAAAATTAAAATTGCTTACAGTGAGTCTTTTGGTATCGTTTCCTGCCTTAAATTTTTTTTCTTATTTTGTAATTTTTTTTTTACTTATATTTCTTGTTTAAATAAGTTAATACATATACGTATTTAATTAATTCCTTGATATTATTTATTTGAGGTTCCGTAAAGATCCGAACATAAAAGAAAAAGGGATTGAAGCAACCGGGAGGCCAAATTGGTATCCCGGAAAAACATGCACAAATAAAAATATATTTTTCTTAAACATTCGTTTATGTTCCCTCATATTGAACTTTGCTTTTAAGTACCTACTTTTAACTTTTAATTCTGGGCTAAAGTTTTTTTTGTATTTATAGCCTAGAAGAAGGAATTCACTAATAATTTATGTTTTTTTTTAAAGATTTAATAATTAAGAAGATAAGAGAGTAAAACTAACGCTGTCTCTCTTATATTCTTCAAAAATGTCGACACTAACAAGTGTCGATATTCTTGTTATGATTATCGTAACTACCCCACCCCTAGTTATTAGGTAGATCTATCGTCGCGTAGCGGAACTATTTGATAGTGAATAAGAGGCATCTAGTGTCAGGTAGCAGACAGACATTCTTGGTGTGCGTGATAATGTGATATAATCACAAATGTGTTAATTTGGTTACACTGGTTTTCATACAAATAGGAGTGGATGCTACTTCTATCGTTTGTAATGTTCTGTGGTTTTTACTTTGAAATTGGTTACTTTGGTGCATTATTTGAAGGAAAAATAATGATAAATATAATAAACTTTGGACAATATTGCCCTGAGCCCAAAGTAAGTAACTATTTAAACTAACCCACTTATTCATAATAACGCAAACAATCTTATAAACCTGTTTTAACTGTTACACTGTTTTGTCCCATTCTTTCTTAGCGCTTTTATCGTTTGTAAGAAAGTGAAAAAACAGTGTGATAGCTAAAATAGGTTTATTAGACTGTTTGTGTTATTTATTATGAATAAGGGGGTAAGTAAATATTTTATGTAAATTAGAAACAAAGCGTCTGCATAGGAGGTTATGCCCATAATCGCCACGCTAGGCAGACGGGTTGGCGTTCGCAGGGCGTAGCATCTCGCACCGGTGACGCTGCTGCCCGTCACCGGCCTGCTACATTTAACTACGCCTTCAATTGGGTGGTTAGGGTCCGCCGCAATGAAGGTTATCACGAAAATTTACGTTACTAATTGGCGCCACTTTGGCAAGAGTTCCCATCCCGCGCTGTCAAAAGCGTCAAAGTTCGTAGTTTTTGAGTGTTTGATTTTAAAACCTACCCAATATTAAAAATGGTATTAAATTAGACAAAAAAAGGTTGCAGAGTTAAACTTGAGCTCAAAAGAAGAGGTGCAAAAGTAACAGGCATCGAGGAAAAACTTATTGAAGGGTATCATTTACAGACATTCCGCTGTTTATTTTTTCAAAATTAGAATGTGATTATGTACACAACCAGGTTTCTGGACCTGACGTCTCAGTGCTGCCGCCTAGTGAGTGTTATTTCAGAGAACCCTCATCGGAGAGGCCTTTGTCCAGCAATGGACTACGATAGGCTGATGATGATGATGAGAAACAAAGAAGTTTTTATTTAAACATTAATTGGTGTTGTATTATTGTGCGAGACGACCATTTGGATCAGCGGTAGCAAACACTGCTTCTGAGCCATCGGTCGCGGGTTCGATCCCCGCACAGTACAAATATTTGTGTGTATGAACATGTCTGTTTGTACTGGTCTGGGTGTTTTCAATGTATTATAAGTACGTATTTACAAAAAATAAGTATGCAAGTAAGTTTATCGGTTGACTAGTACCCCATACGACAGGGTATTTAATAGTAATTTGGGACTAGATGGCTCTGTGTGGCCCAGTGAGGCATGTCTTAAAAATATTATTTATTTATTTGGTCGATGTGATGTCCATTAGCAATATATTATGTTTGTTATTCTTATTCTAAGTTACCTGGGCTGCAGGAACCTAGCGGCGGACGCGTAGCGAGCGGGGTCGTAGTCGTCGGAGCTGGAGGCGCGCGCGCGGGCCAGGCCGCGCATGTGCTCGCGGAAGGCCGCGCGGATCGCGCCGTTGTCGGTGCCGGTGCGCTCCGTCGCCTCCTGGACGCTCTCTGAAATACATTGGCCATTCGCTCATTTCCCTCTCTCATTTTCATTTTGCAGTGGAAATCAAAAGACAAACTCTTTGTTGATAGAAACATAAACCTATTTACTATAAAATAAATCCGTTCCGATTAAACATTTCCCGTTCATTACCCTTTCGCGGTGGAAACCCCCCTTTAGCCGGCCCTGCATCGGCATGGCCGTGCACCGAAACCAGCGCCGTGGCTTCGTTTTTCCACTGCGCCGGTTTCGATGCCGGTTTACGCCCGGTGTGTGGATACAGTACTGATACGGACTTTAGCACGACATCGCGTAGATAAAACAATATAAAACAGTATCGTCAAGCCGTCGACAATATTTTTCATATCTTTTACATCTACGCCGGCAATACCAAAGGTCCAAATAAGAGTCTCTCACCCTCCGCTCCACATCCTCCTACCCGCCCCGCGCACTCACACGCGCACACGGCTACAATTCATATACATTACACATGCAGTTTTTCCGGCACGGCAACGAGTGGGAAGCTTGCTACCCCGGCGACGGCGCCTGCGCCAGCGAGACTACGCCGGGCCGGCGCCGGCGCTGGTAAGTGAGACAGCGAGCCATACATTTTCATACATTTTTGCTTCCCCGGCACCGACACGGCGTCGGTGCCGGTGCCGGGCCGGTGAGTGGAAAAACGCCTATTGGGTTGCTGGTCGATAGTCTTCCGATTGATGAGGCAGCAATAGTATCGATAGCTTCGTTACTATAAATGTCGACACACAGTAGTAGAATCGATAGTATTCAACTTAATAGTTCGATGTAGTTATCGAAAGCACTACATGCATGGTACCGATACTATTGATAGATATGTAGATAGTTTTTGTAACATCGATGTTTGTGATTTTTTCCCTAAATAGATAGATACATATAATTGAAACAATTGTTTTTCGTTACGTTTTAACTATGCTTATTCAGATAATTATTTTGCATACATGACTCAGAATATATACTAGTTACACCGATCAGCATTTAGAAACGAACAATACTTTTGAATTACAGCCACTATATGTAGGTAGCTCCGAAAAAAACCTTGTTAAGCCTAGAAATTATTTCCTAGGTTATCTAGGATAGCCGGATGACAAATCCGCATTTGGCAAGCGTGATGCCAGTACCATCATTGCTGTGGTAACTTGAATTCAATGATGAAGGCCTTTTCCCTGCAGTGGGATGGTAACAGGCTGTTACCTATCAGTAGTCTAAAAATTCAAAATTGAGACTATCAAAATGTTACAAATTATTGAGTTTGATTACTATACCGCAGAAAAAAATACTCTCAGGTGTACTATCTAAACATACGATTATTCGATTAAAAAAAAATGAAAGCGTCGGATACTATACTAATTTTAAAGTAAAAACGCTCTCACGCCTGCACATCTTATAAATTTTGTTTTTGCAATATCATACCTATGTAGTTCTTACTACAAAAGATGCCCCTGGATGATAAAGATAGATGTCTAGCCCGATGTGTTGACGTTAGTTATTCGATATCGACTAGACACAAAAATTGAAAACAAGTCGTTTCGTATTGCAATAAATTAGACTGACCGTTTATAAACCCATCGAGCGTGGTGGGGGGTCTCGCTTGACGCACGCAGCGGCGTTTGCGCGACGGCATCCCGGTCAGGTAGCCCTCGCTGTAGGGCTCCAGCTGCCGGCTCTGATTCTGGGGCGAGTTCTGGGTCTGCTGGTCACGGGTGAACACGGGCACCCATTCTTCGCCCCAGTGCTGTAGAATCATGACCGGTGGTACCTGAACACAGTTAATAAGTAAGGAAACAGTTTAAAAAAATATTTGATTTTATTAGTAAACTAGGTATACGTAATAGTATAACACGTAGTTAGAATAGTAGTAGTAGCGTTTCTATTAAAAAAAAATCCTGTAAATTAACTTAAAAATAATAAATAGTTTTGAGAAAAGCTATAATAGTAGGTACATTAAACAAATCATTTTGTAATGTATGTTACCCTCACCCTACCGTACAATAACTTTTATAGCGATTATAATTTGACTTCTGCAGCAAGATCATTTTTTCTCTAAAACTAACGTATGCTATAACACTATTGATTGAAAAATAGCGTATACAGCTTGCAATGCATCATTTATGCAATCTCATACAAAAAAGAGATTAAATGTCAATGATCGCTGACCTACAACAAAAGTTTTGTTACTAAAAGTCATACAACTGGTGCCATTTAGACCATACGACCATAAACACAATTTTCAATAAAAAGAATAGAGTATAGGCCTACATAGAGCTAGTATTCTTTTAAATTATACGCTGAGAACAAAAACAAATATTCTCTAAAATTATAAACAACCGCGTACGAAACACAATTTCACCATGTTATGAAGTCAGCCAACTGTAACACCAACATGGTCAGCATAATCATGTAAAATATTCCGGGTGAACGACTGTTTAAGTGAACGGCTAAGCATTTAGGTACGTAGTGTTGAACACTTAACATATCCGTGAGCTCAAGTTAAAACGTTTGACAGTCACTATCTTTATATAAAGTTATACGTACGAATCTTATATTACTATCCGAATTTGATGATTCCCTTGGTTCCTCGATTGTATTCCCAGATTCTTCTGGCTCGACCCTGAAACGAAAAACTCTATTCAACATCACTTTCACAAAAAATAAATAGTATAAATTTATCAAAGCAACATTCGTGCCAGTATAATATAACAAATATTTTCGAATTCGACACGACAAACGAAGCGAACGACACAGATTTATCTGACAGGATACAAAAACCTTTTGTAAAATAATATATAGGATAAATAATGATTGTTCACCGTGTAACGAACCTCGCGGCAGGCGGAGTAGGCGAGTCGCCGCCGGACCGGTCGCTGCTGGAGCTCGAGCTGGACGCGGCGCGGTTGGCGGGCGTTGTATTCGATGCGTGTGCTTTTCTAAGGTTGGTAATGTTAATGTGCCTTGGGACGGTTTCCGTGGCGGACGACTCTTCGGGGGAGGAGGTCGAGTCGGACTCGACGGAAGGTAGGGCGGGGGGCGCGACTTGCGCGGGCTCGTCCTGCGGCACCGGTGTCACCTCCATAGGGGTGTCCACATCACGCGGTGGCAGCTAGAACAGAATCTGTCATATTATCACATATGAAATCGTTTTGCGCTCTGATTTTCATATCCACACTGCATCCAGTGCGGGCGGCATCTAGATAGAAAAAAATTAAAATCATACAACATCTACATGCTGGCGCAGGAATCGAAACTGCGACCTCAGAACAGAAAAAGCAGAGCACATACAGGAAATGTGAGAGTATTATATAGCAGTATTTTTTTAAGAACAGGTGCGATATGAAATGAATAATTATGATATCCTAAACCGATACAATTTGATATAGTAATATGGTGTTATTAAAATTAGTAAATGTTTTAAGTCAAGAATATTTGCATGATTACTTGATTAAGCAATGTATTGTTTAACAGTAGCAAGTCACTATGAGTTCGCAATACAGGGAGACGGGTCGATAATTAATTGACTAATTACATTTTAACCTGGGTCATAAATAATTTGTGATCATGGTAAGTAACATAAATGAAACTGATCTCTAGAAACTATTTCGGATTGTGTTAAAAGAAACTATAAACAGGTATAATAAGACAGCAGCAACCGCCGGTGAACTGATATATCCGCACGCTTTAACTGCATAATTGTGCAACCAGCGTAACAAACTGTTTTAGCAGTTGTATAACACTAGCTATTGCGGCTAATTACTATACTCCTACTTTCTTTTTACAATGTTTGCCAACCGTAGAATAGACTCGGACATGCGATAGTTTTAACAGTGAATGTAATTTAGATAATCTGAAACTTATACGCACGCAGTAATTGGAAAAGGTAGCGTAATTGAAGGCTCACGATTTAAAATATTACGTAGAGAGACGTTTTCAAAAACCAATTTAAGGAAAAACACTGAACTAATTTCAACACTTTCACTTACCACATCTCAAAAAGATTTCAAAAACAAGGCAGGATAAATGTCTATGTAAAAGAACATTTGTATCTAAATAGAGTATGCTTTAAAGCTTATAAGGAATTTTAACTGTCGTCACATGAATAAATATTGTCGTATAGACAACGCAGCGATACAAGCCGTATTTCACAGTGTAAATCTATAAATAGGAGTAAGGATAATTAAGAATAAAAGAGAAGTGTATTGAAAGTCCGCATTATGTGGAACAGGGTAGACTGCAAGAATTTATAACATGATCTACATACTAAATCAGTCAATATTATCTGGAAACTCTGTTTTTAATGTTCTTTTAGCAGATTACAAATTTCGTTCAATCAGATATCTCTTTATAATTTATATTTTAGTACATAAAATTCTCACAATTTAGGGAAAAAAAATATTTCGACTACGAAAATTCGGCTAACATACACGGAGTATATTTGGATAGCCCTGGATGAAAGAAAAAACTTTTATGACCAAAAGAAGTACGTTTAAGATCTTTAAACCAGGCTCGTAGAGCTTAGTACTCACAGTGCTTCCCTACGACTGGTTTTAAGATGATGTATATGAAGAAGACGAATAGTCGCAAAACAGTGGAAAATGAGAAGATACGTGGAGGAAGTAATATAGCTCGGATAATTTCGAAGCTGAAGTGGTAGGTCAAATAGCAAGAAGGACCAATGGTCGTTGGGGTGAATGGAATCTTGACCGCGCAGCGGACGACGATCTGAGAGCACGCTTCTACCAGGGCCCCAATTCCGCTAATTTCCAATGGCTCAATTAAATCGTGATTGGAACTCAATCGTATATTTTGACACATTCATTAAGGTAGTAATGTATACGATTGAGATGCAATTACGATTCAATTGAGCCATTTGGAAATTAGCGGAATTGGGGGATGGTGGGTCGACGACCTAATGACGGTGGTGGCAATCTCCTGATAGTCGCGGAGATTCTAAGGGGAAGTTGTTGCCTAGCAGTGTAATATTACTGCCGCAGTCATTTGCCCTAGTTATTTATAAAGATCAGATCAGACAAAAAAATACTACAAATTTTCTTAAACTTGCAATTTATTGTTTTTCCTCGTGTTTACTTACCTCTTAGTGTGCAGACATACTCGTATTATTTGATTTAAAAAAAGTTTTAATGCCTATATAGGCCATGAGGCCAACGACAGTATTTTTTGTTAAGTAAATTAGTAAAAACAAAATTATTCGCACTTAGCAAAATCCTAGTACCTGGATTTCGCCGTGCTTAGGACTACGATTAATATTTGATGCGATTCGACCAACGTCTATTAGTTCTATTACAACAGTCGCTTGGTGCTGCTCAACTAACATCTACCTTTAGTCCATGTTTATATGATTATCAACAAAATCTTTACCTTATTAGACCGATACACATTGCCATTTATTTGAAACTAGCGAACTTCGTATCGCCTCAGAATTTTATTTTATTTTGACGACTTAAATGCCACTGTCATCAAAAGTGGTGTGGAAATAATATCAATACTAAAATACATTTATTTAGTTACCTAATGTTTTTAGTATTTACTATCCTATTCCCGATGAAAAGAAATCTAAAAACTAACATGATTTTCTTTTATAGATAACAGATAGTAGATAGTTGAGTAGTTCCGGTTTTCAAACGAGTAACTACGGGTGCATGCATGATAGACGACACTACAAAGCATATTTTTTCCTTAGCCCTTACTGTTAGTGAACAGGAGTAGAATAATGTACTTTCGACAAGAAGTTCTAGTAGGTCCTGTAACTCAATGGGTGTCTTGTTGTCACTATACGATAAATAAAGGTCTAAAACGTTTCCGCAAGCTTTCCAAAAATAGTAATTTCAATTTCGATTAAAAATACTTTGTCGATGGGTTATTATTGACACATTCCGGGACACAATGTTAAACACAATAGAAGTCTTTTTGTTATCACGTCGACAGGCGGTTAGTGTCCCGGAAAGTGTTAATGAATGTAATGTGGGAGCGTACTAAGGAAGGTCTAACATACAAGAAGTCCAATTTTTTGTTTTATGAGTCTAGCCAAGGCACCAAACGGCGGACGGCATGTAGTTTGGGCTCAATCTTGACAAATAATTGAAATGATCATATTATTAAGTTTTCTTATTGCTGCGAAACACTAATAGCGATGCAAATGATAAGAATGACAACAAAAAAATTGGGAACAACTTATAAAGCGTTATTCAAACTGACGCGCGTCGGCGTGTGAAGCGGTTTCGATTGGGTCGCGCTGTTTCAGCAATGACTAATTGTAGCAAAATCTAGTTTCAATATCAAACGACATATTTTCTTATAGAGAATTTAAAAATATCAACTCGTTCCCAGGAATCCCAGGAATTCCCATCAGTTCATTAGGTTATGCAAAGGAGTGAAACGCGAGAGGATTAAATCTCCTCCGACGCGGGATTCGCATCAGTTTGAGTGAAGTTTTAGGGTAATGAGGTTAGAAAATCATATGGAGATTATGAGCGATATGATACTTACATCAGGCATGACGCCGTCTACCCGGCGGACGAACTGGAGAATGTTCTCGACTTGGGCGGCGAGGTGGGGCAGCACGCCGATTATGTTGTCCAGTCCCACAGTCAGTATAGCGGAGCGAGAGTACTCATCGAAACCCTCGACTATGTAGTCCTATTTGTTAAAAAAAACATCTATGTAAGTACTCCTATTTTAAAAGATATAGCTACTTGTCTGAAAAATATTTTAATAAAGTCCTACCTACTTGTTTTCCTATCTTTGAAAGTATGGAAAATTTTATTACCGGGGTTAAAATACGGGGGTAAAAATAAATACCAGGTGTTTCAAAACAAATATCATAAACAAACTATTGATATAATCAAAAAGGGTAGGTATATGCGGCATATATGGATAGAGTCCCGTCGCAACGGACTCTCAGTTCGCGTGCCGAAAGTGCGGTCGAAAGTGTTGTTCGATTATCGGTCTATTTAGCTATTACACTTTTTGTCACTTTCTTTCAAATAATACACAAAACAGTGTAATAGTTAAAATAGGTTTAATATACCGTTTGCGTTATTATGAATGAGGGGGTTTAACAATAAGTGTTCAAATCGGTTTCATTTCTTACATGCCTTATGATAGTCTACTGCAGACTCACCAGGAACATCCTATAGAGGCGGCGCAGGCCAGTCTCGCCCTGCGCGCACATGTGGTACACTAGGGAACACAGGTCGGTGAGGAGCCGCAGGAACATCGAGTAGAAGCGTGCCACGAATACATCTGTGTTGGAATCAGACATGACCGATGCGATGAAACCCGGCAAACGGGAACGCACGAAGGCTCGGATCGATTCCATTGGGTCCATGTCTGGATGCATTGTTGTAATGTTATGCTGAAAGAACAAAGAGGATTTCATCATTTTGTACAGAAGAAATACTAAAATTTGTTTGCAACACCTTTTCTTTTTTATTGTGTAGCAGATTTACGAAAAATTTTTTTAGCCAACTTTATAAGAGATCATATAACTAATAACAAACAAACAACACGGATCACTTGTCAATTACATAACTCGGCAAAATGAAAAGCTATTTGAATATGCTCAACAAAAAAGTAGTTCACTATACTTTTTTTTGTTGCTTTGAAATTTATTCTGAATAGATCTCAAACTTTACTTGTTTTGTAACTTTCGTTTTTTAATTATTCTAAGACCCCAACATCCGACCCAAGCAATGATTAACTCCAATGTCTACATAAAGGTTTATTGATATATTGATATGTAGTTAAAGTAAACTACGAGGGCGGGTCAATAAGTCCGTGACTTTTGGAATAAAACACAGATTTTTTGATAAACAAATCATTTTATTTTTCAACGTAGTCTCCCTTGAGCTCTATACACTTTGTCCGACGCTTCTCCAATTTTTTTATCCCTTCCAAAAAATATGATTTGTCGAGGTCCTCAAAATAGGCCTTTGTTTGCGAGATGACTTCATCATTGGAATCAAATCTTTTTCCACCAAGCCATTTCTTCAGGTTTGGGAACAAAAAGTAGTCACTCGGAGCCAAATCTGGAGAATAGGGTGGATGAGGGAGCAATTCATAGCCCAATTCATGGATTTTTGCCATGGCAACTGCACATGTGTGCACCCTTGCATTGTCTTGGTGGAAAAGAACTTTTTTCTTGGCCAAATGAGGTCGGTTTTTATTCAAATCGTCATTGAAGCGGTCCAATAAGTTGGCATAATATTCCCCATTGATTGTTCTTCCCTTTTGAAGGTAGTCAATGTGGATTATCCCACGTGCATCCCAAAAAACAGTCGCCATAACTTTATTGGCTGACAAACCCACCTTGGCCTTCTTTGGCGCCGATTCACCCTTAGAAACCCACTGTTTTGACTGTTGTTTGGTCTCTGGTGTGTTGTGATGGATCCATGTTTCGTCCATGGTTACAAAACGGCGCAAAAACTCCTCCATATTGCAATTAAACAACGCCAAACCTTCCTGTGAAGTTGTTACACGATTGCGTTTGTGGTCGACTGTGAGCAAACGCGGCACCCATCTTGCGGAAAGCTTTCTCATGCCCAATTGATCTTTTAAAATTGAAACCACTGAGCCATGCGAGATCCCTACGGCTTCCACAATCTCTTGCACTTTCAATCTTCGGTCGGCCAACACCATATCGTGAATTTTTTCGATTGTTTCGGGTGTAGAGACCTCAACTGGGCGTCCAGGACGTTCGGCATCTTCAGTGCTTTTACGGCCACAACGAAATTCAGTAAACCACTTTTTTACCATTGAAATCGATGGTGCAGAGTCCCCATAGTATTTATCAAGCTTAGCCTTGGTCTCGGTAATGGTTTTTTTTCGCAAAAAATAATGCTTAATAAGCACACGAAATTCACCTTTTTCCATTTTTTCCTCAAGTTACTGGGTAGTCTGATAAAAATAGCTGTCAAACACAAACTAACTGACGCAGCAAGTTCAAATTTTGATAGGAATCAACTGACAGATACCTGTTGACAGGAGTAGTGTTGCTTTTTCAGTAAAGAGGTCAGAAATTCAAAAAGTCACGGACTTATTGACCCGCCCTCGTATATATCAATTTATTCTTAACATTTGTATTTATCGTTTAAAAGTGTCGCAAAATGTAATCATAGTAATGAATCGACTTAAAATATTGAGCAAATCGCTACGGTATTAGATCTAAATTACTATCAGTTTAAAGTCTAATCTGTGTGTTATAGTAAGCATTTTATATTCATGAGTTAATATTTCAGATGTGGTGTGTACTTACCATATTATTGATGAACCCAGCGTACTGACGCACTAGATAGTCGGCCACGCCCTGGAAGGCTTGGTCCGAATCACTGGTTCCCGACGCAGAGATGAGCTCATGCACGTAGGTGCGCATAAGCATGCGCAGGGACTGGAACTCGTGCGGGATGAGCGCAGGCATGCCGTTCGACGAGTGCAGTAAATCGTTCATAAACAGTTGTCGGCTCTGGCAAATTATAATCCAGTATACAATAGTCAGATAATGGTCGTAGAGGTAGGGTACGTGCCTGTCTTCTGAATTAACTTACTTCTTTTAAAACACATAATCTTTTAAATTAATGAGGTTAACATTGACAGCTATATAAGGTCACCTTCTTTCCGATGACATGACTTACACAGAGTCTCTGTTTATATAAAAGAAAAACATGCCTATCATTATTTCCAAACAAAATATGGCTAGTTATCATTTCATTTATTCTAACAAAAGAATAATTATTTTAAAAAGCATAACTCTCAACGATCCCTACGTAATCGCCTCCGTCTCACTCATTCCAATGCCCCACTCTTCCCACACCTCATTCATAGGCATTCGGCGCTAGCGCTGCGGTGCGCGAAGCGTGGGGAGAGAAGTATGGAGTTCATTCATTTACCTACTTATCTGTCTCGTGCGAGCAATACGTAGGTACTGCTTGATTTACATTTAAAAAATTTGAAGCCGTAGTCATGGAATCTTAATCAATTAGTTACTCCAAAAAAAACCATCTAGCGCGATTCAAAAGCCTACAACGCCATCTATTGATCGTGCTTGTAAATTTAAACTAAATATCTGGTCAGTATAATAATTAAGGAGTAAGGACCAGTTTTATAATAATCAAGTAAGTTCAGGGCTTTGCTATATGCCAGCCAGATACATAATACGAAATTACATTTTTTATTCGAACTATTCGTTAGGTAGTGCTTAAAATTTGATTGATAAAATAATAGTGTCCAAGTAAGCACTACCCAACGAGTACATAATCATATTAAAGAATGTAATTTAATATGAAGTATCTGGCACATAGCACTAACAGGAACTTACTTGGTGATTATCATGAGTATGGATATGCATACGATGTAGTATTGTAATTCAATAAAACACAGTTTCGTTTAAGTTTAATATATTAGATAAATAAACAACACATCATTAACACTGTTAACAATTATTTGTAATTGTTCATACGCTCCGACGAAATAAGACTATCCATCACACTTATTCAATCTTTGGACTGACAAGTCGATACAAATCGTAAAATTATTAAGTAGGTATGGAAAAGGTTGTTATTATTTTTGAATTAACTTGACGTGTTTCAAAGTCACAATTCATTGATATTTATTTACAAGTCATATTAACAAGTCATATTTACACTGTTATTCACAAGTCATATTAACAATTTTACACCACCTATTTAGATTAAATGTTGGACGTGGCGGCCTTATACTTGTAAATATGTACATCCTAGCACGGTCCAGGCAATGCCTCCGAACCGAAACGAGCACATATTCTTCACTTGCCTTAACATCGAACGGGTTTACAATTCGGGCACTTAACTATTCCACGGTGCGAATTGTGTTGGCCGTCATGTCCATTCACTAGGTCCTTCGCTCTACTCTACACGTGGAAGGTGAACGCGGTGGCCAGCGGATAACGCTGCCGCGGCCGATCCAGCGGCCTTGGAACGCCTCGTCCAAGTACGCTCGTACCCATAGGCTAAAGCGCACCGTCGTGCTGGTAGATACGGGTGGAGGCATTCGTTGCGTAGGAGCCGCCACACATAATATTGGCTCACGCCAAACACCCGGCAGCGTCTGCAGTGCTCGCCACTGGGCGACGTTCAATAAAATCCAGCACGTCTTCCTCCAAGCGGACTGGGTGTCGTTGCCGACCCACATCGAGGCGCGGCTGGAAGCTTCCAGACTCGCGGTGCCGCTGCACAACTCCATGTATGGTGCGTACGTACGTGCACAGTACTCCCGTACTGCGCGACATAAAGCTGTTGCGCCCGCACCATGTTGAGGTACTCCTGGCCGGAAAGCCCATACGGCATTATTACGATAACAATTACGAGTCGCGTGCGCACATACAATCGCTTCGAATTTTTTTGGCGGACTGATGTGATTGATGTCTGTGTCGTCGCTCGCGCCGACGTTTGCCGACGGGTGAGGCGGCGGGCGCGGGCGGGAGTGAGTAGAAGCGGCACGTGTATCGATCAAACAAGGTCAAGGCCGTACATTATTAAAACAAACGGGATGTTTTATTTTACTCTTCAATTGAAAAGTAAGTGTTCATGTGGTTTATTAGAGAACTAGCGTATAAAAATATTATTTTTCTTTTGTAAAACCTTATTCTTTTTTTATGCTGAACCGGTCATTAAAAGGAAATCACCACACGAAAAGTGACCTTATATACTGGTATAAACCGCAGCACAGCTGCAAGCGCCTTCCATCCTAAGCCATAACAGATTTGAGTACATTTAGAATTATAAAAATTTATAGTATACGTAAAAGTAAAATATTATTTCTTGATTCACTAATAACAAATCATCACCATTTCATGCTATGGAGTATTATCTAAGCCTGCGGATTTTATTATTGTTCTCGGTAAGATAGGTATAACGTGTGTAAAAAATCATAACGCAGATCCAAAAACCACATATTGTCCCTATCACTAGGATCATGTTTTTCTTCTGAACCATACCTGGGAAATTGCTGGTTCCAAAGATATTGAGAGTCAAAGTGTCAATTTTTTTTTACATTTTATTACAAAAGCTGTTGTAAAAGGTTATTTTAAAAGTTTTCTCCATACAAACATGATAAGAATTTTCATTATATCATTCATAATAAAGCTTTTTTATTTACAATACGCAATGAATGCGCCAGCGCACCGCGCAGCGGCGAGCCATCCCACGCGCGCCCCTCAGCTGAGAGAACTTGGGTCATACGAGTTCAAACTGTGAGTTCAAGGACTAAAAGGTCGGGCCTTTCGTCGTCCTAAGATTTTAATTTGTTTTGGTTTGGAGTTTTTAATCTAATAGGTACCTTCACCTACCATCATATCTACTTTATTGTAGTTCAGTTACTCGTATACGAAAGTTAGGTACCTACAATTTAACTTAAAAGTTATTGTATCTTAGCACAGATATTTAAATTTTCGATATGTCACACAACTGAATAGCAATCTTTTGTGAATCAAAAAATGATACGTTTTAAAATTCTGTTTCGTAGTAAAATGACATTGGTTTTGTAAATTGTTTTATTTGAAGTACAAAAATGTAAGCCGCAATTATGAACCAACGCAGGCTAGGTACGTACGCAGCACAGCAACACATCTACTTCTACTCTTCGGCGCATGAAGGAGAAAGAAATAGAAAAGTCGTTTGATTTCGCCGGCCGCCGCCGCCCGCCCTGGCGCTTGCGTCGGTCTCATTTCGGTTTGTTACGACATCGAATGCGCATTTCGCGCTAATTGTTGCAATTTTATACTAGGTTTTAATAGTTTTCTAGTACGGTTTGTGCTATCAGCTATTTAGTGTATTTGTGAAATGTGTGTGGATGTTATGTGGATAAGTGTTGAGTGTTAATAAGTAAAAAAACATGGTTTATTTGCATGGAGTTCTACCTACATGTTGCTTCTGAAGTGAATTCCCTCAAATCACGGGATTGTTTTGAGACTGACTGAGCCTGACAAGAGCTCTTCGGATTCGGCGAAGTTTCAGTGACCACATCATTCAAAGGTATGGGCAATGGTTCTATGTAGACAGTGTATCAGAAAAACCCGCCTGTCGCGGATGGCTATTATGGTGAAATCCTATAAAATTTTAGAGAAGCCTGTGCCAAGCAGACGATGATGTTAATTTAGTTGTAGTTAAACACCTACGTGAGGTCTATTGATACGTGACTCGGTCTGTAAAAACAGTGGTTGCGGGTTCGAATATCGTATAATTTTTTGTGTTTATGTATGTTTATCGGTGGCCGAAGTTGAAATTAAGCTTAGTTAATGGCCAGAAAATTAGTATGATTTGTAAGATTTCTTATCGTGAAAATGTTATTGGCGGATTTGAAGATTTAAAACAGTGACCAGTTCGTAAAGGATTATTAGACTGATTGAGACGTATAAAAAACCTATCATTCTTGTATGAAGTTATCAGTTTGAATTGCAATAAAAATTGTCTTCCCGCCTAACGTTGTGTATGTCGCCGGCCTCGAGCGTCGAGGCACGCGTGGCCGGCCGCCGCGGCCGATAACTCGTACGCTTTTATACATACCTACACACGTATACACAGTAGCACAGTGGTGATTTTGCTGCATATTGCGTGCCATGAATTATTATATTTTTTCGAGTCCTAAAAATAAAAATCATTTCCCAGCGATAATATTGTGTAATATGACTTGGTTGGATGTTCAAATTACGTAGCTTCAGGATCCGCGTTAGGTTGTTTTACACCCTGTATATGTTTAGCGGTAAGAACACATTAGATAACCTAAACCCAAATAATCACAATTATTATTATTATTATTATTATTTATTTTAGTAATTACCCAGCTATTGTTATTAGTTTATCTACAAATAAAACCTACCTAAAAATTAAAATGTTCTTTTAGATGAACGACTATTTTACGAACTAAATCCGACAAAATTATGGAAAACAGAACTGCGATCTTAAATCATTTCTTAGATCTTCTCAAATCTTAGATCATGAAATACAAAACATATACAATTCGAAGATAGTAATTGATCACAATCACCCATGGTCACAAAGCTTTATATATGTCACTTATATTGGCGAGACGCGATGCAGGTCGTACCGTCGATAATGTTCGACGCGAATGATATTTGAGCAATGTAGGCTATTAATGCTACTTTGAATCGTAAACAGAGTTAGGATTTGCTACTTACGACGGCAACCATGAAAGCGTTCAAATAGGCTTGCGGGGACGATTCTCCGTTTAATAGCGTCATGATGGTGCACATGTGGGGCTGAAAAACAATAGAATTTATAATACCATGTAAAACTAATATCATATTTATGAATAAGACGTTTAGTTTACTCAGAACTTAATGTTAAATAATTACCGCTCTTATTTGTGTGCGGCGAAGACTCAAACTTTCAATGTTTTGCTGAGAAGCTCTTTCGTTGCGGATTTGTTCGCGCTGATCTATCATGTTCTGCTGCTGGCTTCTATGAAAAATAGTGTTAACTAGAAAAGTCGAAGTTTTAAAAAAATGGTCAAAACCCCGTCGTCCTATTCGTCCTCGTACGAAATACGTAAGTTCTGAGAAATATAAGTAAGTGTCTATACATAAGGTCAGAAAACAAGTAGGTACTGAGTTTTTTAAATGTTGTACAAACGGCAATACTATTTGTTTGTCAGTGTTAAACCTCATGATAAAACCTAGTAGGAAGCTTACTCTTATGTTAAAAATACATTTAAAATTCATAGAGCTGATGATAAGAAATAACTTACTACTAATCTAAGTAAAATAGTGTCAAAACTTATTACAGACAAATATGTTCTATCTCCTTTACATTGCTTGAAGGAAACCGATAACGTATAGCTATTAAGAATAGCCCGTATAAATAATCATGACAACTGGTACAAGAAAACCGGAGTGTTCCTGTCTGTGAAATAGGAAAACTCCGGTAACAATACTGGTTCGGTTTACCTGCGCCTCTGCAGACGACGTCGAGCGTGAGGGCTCTCGCACTGCAAGAACCTGTCGTAGAACATATTAGCTAGAGCCATGGCCTGAGCGCGGTTGCCGAATGCCGCACGCCGCATATGCAGATTAGCTGCAAAAACATTAATAAAAAACCATTAAAACCTCTGACGTCATACCAGGGACCAGAAAACCCCTTTTAAGAGTTACCCTATCTAAAAGGAAAGCCAATCAAACGGTTACCCAGGCGATATTGTAACCATATTGATTGTGTTAGCTTATTAGTTTGTGAAAACCTTTGAGTAAGGTTTCACCACTAAATAGGTGTTACCCTTTTGTTTGCCTATCTCTTTCCTACGCATTTTAGAAAACCTGCTGAACTGCTCTGAGATCAAACTACTATCGTCTTGCTAGGTAGCGCAATAAAAAGTCTAATGAGCAGCGCATAGAAATTAAAATAACCTAACAGCATTCTAAAAAAGACGGGTTGCAGTTTGTTTGAAGAAAATTGGTAAATGCTAGCTCGAGTTTGAAATTGTATTGTTTGGTTAGCATTTCATCAGGGTACCCGATGATAAGCTTACCTATCAGATAGGGTTTTTCAAAACAAGCCTATTAAAACTCGAAGAAATACCCCTTTAATGGTAAGAGGTTCTGGTCCCTGGTCATTACCCATTCGATGTACTTAATGATCACCACAGTATAACCATAAAATATTTATTTTATTGTTTGCCAAACAAGATTAGTAATATTTTTTGTTTAGTTTGATAAATCTTCTTTACGTATGAATGTTATAAACCAACAATAAATGCCGGTCATAACACTCCCTATGATATCTAAAAATAAATTAAAAGGATTTTCACCCATAACTAGAACTCGCTAACATTCATTTCTTTAAATGACATTATTATACAGCTTTAGCAAATTTGCTCCTCTTGAAAATACTAGTGAGATGATCTAGCATTAATAGTAGTTTGTAGATACGGTTGAGATTCTAATGATCCCCCTTCTTGCACACTTGGCCCCAGCCTATTATGGTCACCCATACTACACAGGGTCAAGCAGCAATTCGAGTTCTACTGAATCGACATTGATGATAATAATTACCATTAAACTCGGTTCAGTTTAAATTAAAAGCTAAACCATACTCGCAACCCATGTTAAACGAGTTTTATTATATGAGTAATTAAAATGAAAAAGATAATTATAAGAAAAAAATCGTTGGGAGATTAATCAATTAATGGGCATTAATAAACATAGTAAACCTACGTGGCCTCTGCGTGTCGTTATTTTGTCCAGTCTGCTGACCTTGTGCTTGTCCCGACCCTTGTGTTTGGCCTGGGCTTTGGTCAGTGGTTTGGGATTGGCCCGAGGCCTGTGCCTGACCCGGGGCCGAGGCCTGGGATTGTGCCTGGGCCTGAGCTTGTTGGGCCTGAACCTGGGCTTGGGCCATGGCCTGAACCTGTGCCTGAGCTTGTGCACGTGCCAGAGCTTGGACTCGCGCTGGTCCTGGAACTGCTGATCCTTGTGAACCATGCACCTGTGCAAACGGGTCTTGTGGAGGCCCGTATATTGCATTATTACCAATCATTTGCATCGGTGGCGCTTGCCCAATCAAGCTCCCCATAATTTGACTTTGACCGAGCGATTGTCCCTGTGCTAGCACGTGACTTTGACCAAGCATTTGCCCTTGTCCAAGCCCGTGCCCGAGTACATGTCCTGGACCAGAAACTCGCCCTTGTCCAAAACCTTGACCTTGCCCTAACAGTGGCATCTGGCCACGTACGTTATATTGTACTGGCATAGAATCATCTAGTGGCGGACGATCTGCCTGCTCTTGGTTTGAGCCTTCGCCTTCTTCGTTGTGATTTAGAAGCACTTCATGACCATTTATGACTAAAACAGAATTAACACCCTGTAAGCTGGTTTGGGTTCCTGTGTTCGACATAGGTGGACCAGGGCTGTCTGGTGCATTATCAGAATTAGATTGATTTGGTTGGTTATTTTGAGCCATCTGAGCCTGGGAGAGCAAATTTATGAACGGCTGGATTTGCTGCGGCAGTTGGGCAGGATGGATAGTGACTCCTTCGTTCAGGCCGGGCACCAGACCCTGGCGGATGAGATGCTGCAAGATGTTCTGAAGCATGTTGCCGTCCGAGGGTCCGCCGGCAGCGAACGCGGCCATTGGGGTGAGGAAGACTGCACAAATAATACATGTTCATTATTTAAAATTTCTAATATTCTTCTAAATTCGGATCCAACAAGATTCAAAACTGTAAAACTTTATCTTTGTTTTACTACTTTAAAACAATTTGTGGTATTATAAATTCCAAAAATAAATCGAAAACAAAGGACGCATTATGCATTCCTAAATAGCGTGTGGTCGGATGTAAATCGGTTGAGAAAACCAATTTTGCCACGTGGCCTTTGTTAATCAATAGGATAGTTGATTGACATCATTCCTCCTTAAAAATAGAACCTGTTACCGGTCACAAATTATGTATTAATTTCAAATATACATAAATCAACATTTGTTAAGCCCGACCAAAAAAATAAAAAACCTGCTCTGAGGGCGTTAAGATTAGAAAGATTATAGCAACACTAAGCATAGTCATACACATGCGAATAGGCTATTTGACTGGTTTTTGAAATCCATATAATATTATTAAGTAGAGGTTGAAGAACCCAGTAAAAAAGTTTTTTTAAATTCTGGTACATATTTGCTGAAAAATATCAAAAACGCTATTTTGACAATATGGCGCTGCAACGGGGTCGGTGACATCACCTGCCTGTCTTGTGATCTGTAGCTCATATCATTTACATACTTTTGTTGCAAACAAATAACGAAAATGCGATTGGTTGTATATTTTAACAGTGACTTATATAATAAAATAAGTTTTAAAAGGTATGCAGTTACAAAATGTATAAATACTAACTATTTGTAAGTATTCAAAAGAAAGTCTAAGTGCGCCGAAAGTAGTTGCAACAATTTTGGAGGGATCATAATAATAACATAGCAAATAGTACATATTTTCTTCTGTGAGGACCATTTCGATGTAAGTAAACATAATATTTTTAATAATTCATTGCATTAGGAATGTAAATATTTTGTTATTGGTTTGAGGTTATAATACCTCTAATGTTTTTATCAGAACGCCTCTTGCAACTCACTTAGAATATTTTAGATGTTTTCATAATATTAGCTAAAAATTATAGCTACAGTTCCATGATTTCAATAAACATTATACTTTTAAAGATCACGACTAACTAGTTTGTTTGTTACAGATTTTAAATGAATGGGCAGGTTACTGCTTTCTGCTTTACAAAATCGTTGTCTATGGTAAAAGTAATTGACAGAATTTGTAAAATATTGGAAATAAATCACACATAAACAATGGATACTATTATTATAGGAAATTATTATCAAAACATTTTGAAAAGCTACTATAACACAAGTAGGCAAACGAAGTTATCAAGCCGATCAATTAGGAGTGTTTCATGTCACGTGACAAACGTTTAAATAAATGCATTTTTATTTTTGGATTTATACTCGTAAATCAATCGTTTATTATTTTCAACTTCCGTTACTAAATAACCATTTTTAAACTCATAATAAAAGCTGATAATAGTAATTCGCACTTTATTTTTCGCATTGTCAAATAGCCTATTGGCTATACAATATTGAATAATACAAATATAAAAATAACAGTTGACACCATCTCCTTGTATTTTCATTGTAATAGTAGATCAGGATAAAAATACATTTGACGACCATTTGGATCAGTACAAATATTTGTGTGCATGAATATGTCTGTTTGTACTGGTCTGGGTGTTTTCTATGTATTATTATAAGTATGTATTTACTAAAAAAAAAGTATTTATATTATTTATTTAGTTAATTCTGGTTAATTAAACCCTAATTAAGACATCCAAATCTATAAATTAATAATTGAAATTATAAACTATTAAAAATAATAACTGAATAATTAGTCACAAACTGGCCAATTCCCGACAACATGATGTTATTTAAAGGGATAGAATCCATCCCTTAAGACTTTCTTTCCGATATATACTTCGCTATATTGTAAATAACTTACCATAACTGGCTTTTAATAGATTTTGGCATTTTGATGCACTTTAAAGTACTTATAATATCACATATCATAATATCGACACCACACTTTGTCGGATAACAATAATAATATCTAAAGATTGTTGCCATGTTGAGAAATTAATTCTAATAGTTTTACGCAATATGGAGGTTTTTTATTTTATTGCTCGGGCTTTAAATTAAGTACGGCAAGTCTCGATTTACCGTCCAGCTATGACGTCTTAAGGTCAGAGTTTACTAATCTAATTCAAAATCTATGGTCCACATGATGTTTGATAGATGACCATACTCTACCAGACCATCGTACATATTATTATCATCTCAAAATTACAATATGTATGTCGTTCATCAAAGTGCCAACTATCCAATTAGTAGTCTCTGCGTCCATAGCCGAAATTTACACAAAACCACAATAGTCAGACAGATACAAATAAATGAATTTGATAAAGGATAAGTGCGATTCGCTAATCTATTGCTAACATTACCTCCACCATCTTGCCCCTGCTGTCCTGCCCCTTGTGGGTTCAGGTTGATCAGGCCTCCGTTTCCTGAAGCGAGGTTACCGAGATTTCCGAGAGCGACAGACGGGATCTCCTCCATACTCATAACTACTTCGACGCCACCGAGTCCCCCTGGACCCATTCCTCTAAATAAATTCTCAAGATCTACAACAAACAAAAATACTTTCATTATTGTTTTCATCTTTGTTATGTTTCATTATAATATAATATTATAATGAAACATAACAAAGATAACAATCGATATGCAGCCTTAAATACTTATAGTCCCGTTAGTGTAGTTAAGCACACATGTTCAAATTCTACACAACACTTTTTTTTGTTAGTAATTTATTATTTTGATAAAGTAAGACAAACACCCCACTAAAGTGTGTGTTTCGGAGAACTTAACCAACATGCAACTCCAACACGATTTGTGTATGTTTGTTCCAAATTAAACATTTTTCAATGGATATGTTTGGGCTCGCCATCTACGCAGCGCGTTTTCGTTGTGTCTGGTGCCGTTTGGATAAACACATTTCGTATCCATATGCAATATGTAACTTCAAATTGCGTGAAGAAAACCTCTCAGCTGTCTTTGTTTTTACTATGACCAATTGTTTGCATAATTATTTAGTTATATACCATTAATATTTAAGAAAAACTTATCCACCGAAAGCCGAACTATATTCCAGGATAAAAAAATATATGTGTCACCTGACTCTAAACCACTTGAATGCAAAAAACACACTGCCGATTTCTTGCTATGTGAAATACACAAAACAAATCTATGGATTGAAATATGCCTATGTGCTATTCTGGAATAAAACAGAATATCACATTTCTAATTTACGCAGTCTGATATGAACTAAATTAGGTTATCTCATTACTAAATTGAACTAAAATAATATAAAACATACAAATAAGTCACCGTTTGGTAAAAAAAATACATTCGTTTTTTTGAAATTTTAACCGATTATTAATTATATTTAAGTTTTTTTTAAGCTATGCACAATAACTCACAATACTTGTTATATATATTTTTCGAAAGTTATACAATATTTTTTAGATAACAGTAATTAATTTCGAATCTTCATAGCATTTATGGATTGAACGTGAGGGTTTCGGGTTCATCGCGTTGCCGATTAAGGTTCTCGGGGCAGTGCATAAGATTTGCGACTCGATGGTAGTTTTAGGAACGGCCTTCCTTGCGATGCAAATGAGTGTTTGCCTACACTGCCTAGCATGAAAGATTTAAAATATTCAAATTAAATAGAATTAAATAATTCTATATGCATCTGTGTCACTGTTCCTAAAGTTAATAGTTAGTCGCAGGTCAGACACAAAACAAACCAATACCAAAACGGTAAGAAGTATTGAGCCACTGCATGTACAATGGAAGTTTTTGCGTAAGTTAGTAGCACACATTGATTGCACCATCAATGCAAGAAACTTTTAAATCTTATCGCAGCTAAGGCCCACATGACTTGAACCCTTGGCCATAGTGCTTTGAAATAAATCTTACCCCGAAGAATCTGTTGTCGATTGGCTTGATCTTGGGTTTGTTGACCA
Source organism: Anania crocealis (assembly GCA_949315895.1). Lineage (NCBI taxonomy): Eukaryota > Metazoa > Arthropoda > Insecta > Lepidoptera > Crambidae > Anania > Anania crocealis. The sequence goes on along the minus strand of OX438879.1, from coordinate 38,244,002 downwards.
GTCCGATTTTGGTGGTCAGTTTGATTTTGTTGGGCATTTTCATTTGGTTGACCACTATGGCTCTGAGCGTTCTGATTACTTTGGGTACTTTGATTGTCCTCAGAGTTTTGGTTCTGGTTTTGCGTTTCCTGCTGACCGGGAGTCCTCATGTTCCTCAGGCCGCTAAGAAAGATGTTATCGAACGGTGCCACCGCGATAGGGACTCTGGTTTCTATTTCTAATTGGTAAGTGACAGGATCGGGCTGAATGTTTATATTGACAGTCGGTTGGGTGGTGTTCCTACCGGGCGCGACTCCGCGGTTGAGATGCGCGGCGCCACTCGTGTCGGTCGCTGTGGCGCTGGTTTGCGTGGAGGACGCGGTGCTAGTGTTGGTACCCCCGGTGGCCGAGTTGCTACCGCCGGCGGCCGAGTTGGTCCCGCCGGAAGCCGAGTTGGACCCGCCGGTGGCAGAGTTGGAAGGTTGGGCGCGGCGAGACACAGGTGCCGCCGATATCACGTTAATGTGAGCCTGGTGCCAAAAAGTTTATTCAATTAGCTCATCATTAGCTACAGTGCATAATGCAACGTCGAACCATAAAATATGAATTGGTGTAATAAACATTATGACAATTAAGAATTATGTTTAATTACATCTTTATTATAATTGAATCCTATTTGGCTATTTATGAAAAAGTCAGAAGACTTATTACTAATGGTTTCTACAGTATCTACTCAAAAAAAACTGACAGTAATCTTAATCATAATTACACTGGAAGGAATTTCATAACTTTCTCAATTACCCTTGTAACAGAAAACTTGACTTATTTGGATATTATCTAGAGATACACGGTAAGTGTACAAGCATTGAATTTTTTTTCCTCGCTTAATTTCTAGTGTCGAATAATCATATATGTAACTTGATTTTGCAAAAACTAAAAGTACGCTGAGATTCTAACTCGCATCGTCAAGATATTGTGACATATTCCAACTAACCAACCAACTAACCAAGGCACCTTGCCTTTCTTGTTACCTGTCCTGATAATTGTAGCCCCGATTACCTGCATGGGTATGAGCTGCCGGGACACGGCCACCTCGGAACTGAGCCGCGGGCTGCCCACGGTGAACATGATGTCACTGAGCACGTGGTACGCATGGGAAAAGCTATGCATCAGATCTGTAACCATCTCGACGGTTCGCTGGTGCTGTTGTCGCTCGTCGTCTGTGTACGATGGCGGCTGAAAAAGGTTTTATATTCTATCAAACTTCTTATTTAAATGTTGGTAGCGTAGCGCTTTCACTTAATTCTTCCCTGGATAAAGAATGTCTAGACCCGTTTATGCTACATTAGTATATAGAAGAGAAGAAAGGCCCGTGCCAACTAAGCCGTGCCGACATAAGCACTGCCTACCGCTACCTTGGAATACATCATTCTACTAATTTCCCGGGACTCACTAGGGCCAATATAAAAATCAATACTTTACAAATCCTAAGGCAAATGTCTTAAATGAAACTGTACTTAAGTTCGAGCTCCAATCGGATATCCAAGAACTATAAGTCACAAACAAATAAATCAAAACAGTATAATCACCTGAGGATCATTGGCGGAACGCAGAAGCCTTGCATAGTTAGCCCGGTGAGGAGCGAATTGCTCATTCAGATCGTCGAGCTCGTTGATGAGCTGCGCCAGGTGACGAGGCTGTGTGTGGCGGGGGCGCATTGAGCGAGCAACCCTGTATCAAGAAAAAAAAATTGTAGGAAAATTGCAAGAAAACCACTTCGGTTGGAGTGTACGAAAGGGTCAAGTTTATTTATTCTAAACTAGATGAATAAAAGAAAAAAAAGATGATCGAGACCTAGCACGAGTAAACTATATCTGTGCACGGGCTTTTACCGGCCATTATACTTAATTATTGACATATTATTATTATTGCTAGGAATTTTGATTCGTCTAAAATAACGTTTGATTGATGAATTTTATAAATGGATACCTACCATACCTACTTAACTTCGTAATACAACGTGTTCCTTTTGATATCCCATAACCTTGGATGAATTAACCACTGGATAAGAAACGCAAGAGCGAATGTATGAAAACATCATCAACCAATTTCTGCGGGGCGGGAGGAGATTGTCGTGTCAATTATTGCCATTTAGTGCGTGAAAGTGTCGATATTTTTCTATCGATATGTGTTGAACGAATGAATGACCGAATCTTATGTAAAATGATTTTTATTTTTATTACCAAAACAGAAATTATATTATGGGCATGTTTAAGTAAGCACAAACCATTAAACGAATAGTCGCTTATGGTTTTTTGCGTTAGCATTAAAACACTCAGGTGTAAAATGGATACCACATATTCGGTGGTGTTTTGTAGGGATCCATTTTACCTCTCTTCGGACGGCTACGGCCCACTTTGTTTTACTTAATGGATCTACAGAAATATGAAATTACATTAATAGGATGTATTGTAATAAAATATGAAGTTTAAAATTTTAAAGCGAACTGTTGTTATTTTAAGATTAAGTACTTTAATCTACTCTAGTTAATAATTTTACAAATTTATAATTTTATTTCAAAAGTATTTATATTATAAATTTATTAGTACGTTTATCGATATGATTTATCGACTATTGTCAAGCACAGTTAAAACTAAATTGTCTAGGAAACGAACGATGAACGTACGATAATCCTACCGAATGAAGTATGCGTCATCTTGTTGATTTTGTAGTAACTGACCACTACTTTTTTAAATGGCAATGTAACTTTTCTCTAGGAAAACACATATCACTATTTTAAGAAAAATTAACAGCTTTATTGGGATAAAAAAATTACTTACGGATGAAAAGAAATATTTTTTGTTTTGCCGCTATAATTTTTACACAAAAATACGGCACATTTACACATTTTTTCCGACAATGATTCTCACCGAGCTCTGAAACCGTACTGACAAGACGTCACATGTAAGTGAGGCTAAAAAGCCCGCTTCGTTGCCAAGGGGGCACAAGCGAAATTGCCTGTCATTGCGCGTCCAGTGGTTTATTCGTCCAAGCCCATAACTCTAAGGTTATGTTCTATAAGTAAAAATAACATAAAACGTCCTAGAACATTTAGTTCAAAAATCAATAGTTTCGAATATAACATCAATTTTAGTTTTTTTTTTAATGTAACTAGTATGGCGAATTCTTATTTTTGCGAGACGTTGGCAAACTTACACTAAAGTGTAGTAGTAAAGTAGCTGGAGAGCGTAAATTGTAAAAAACACTGACGTGTTTGGGTGTTTCATCGCATTCGCATCGCATTGGTCGCAGCGTGATGTTATATAGCCTAAAACCTTCCTCAATAAATAGACTATCCAACAAAAAAGAATTTTTCAAATCGAATCAGTACTTCCGGAGATTAGCGCGTTCAAACAAACAAACAAACAAACTCTTCAGCTTTATATTTATAATATTAGTATAGATTAAACAAAAAAAATTAACAATTGAAAAATAATTCATATGCAATTTGATTCCTTACCATGGTCTGTTTAATACCCTAGAGTTATGGGATATCAAAAGGAACACGTTGTAGATTTGGATATGGACAAGACTAAAGTTCTAATGCTTAAAAAAATATGTCTAAAAATTCGGACGAAAAATAAGATTGATAACCTACTACAATACGCGAATCGCTAAAATAAATCTCTCCATAGTGATTTCCGTGATTTTTGTAAACACGACTAAACTGCGGTCATTTTAAATAAAATTTGTACGAGTATGCTTGTTTAAAGCTGCTAAATATTTATAGACAAATTCGCTGAGTTTGATTTCATTAAATGATATACTTAATTACTATGTTTAAATAACTAAATGAACTATGAAAACTATGTTAAAATAAAATACGTGAGCGCGGCGGCTCCTCAGGCCGGTCTGACGCGCGCTGGCGCTTACGTTGCGCGTAGGCGCTTCGTAATAGGCGATCGGTGGATATCGATCCATAAATCACGAACTCCTGGGCCTTAAGCGGCTAATTGAAAGCCCGCTGATTACCTATGAGCCAATTCGAGGACTATTGGGAATTGGTATGAGCCAAATTCAGAAAACATTACTCGAGGAATTGAAAATAGCAATCTTGTGAATTGAAAATGAGAACAGGCCAACAAAAGTGAGGCAGGCGAGAACGTTGGTAAAAAATGATCGCGTTTTTTTTTCTCTGCTACGGGTCCCATCTGTACGATTCCACTTGAAGATCAAAAGAGTGGTAATGCCCACTAGGCATTCGGTATTCTACCATTTGTTTACCTAGGTTGTTAGAAAAAGTTCGCGAAAGACGACCAAAATGCCGCGTTCTCCTACATCATGACAACGCTTCTTCACACACGGCCAACAAAACAAAGTCATTTTTAGCTTCCGAAAAAGGACAACTCGTCACCCATCCTGCACATAGCCCCGACCTAGTACCCTGTGATTTCTGTGTTTTTCCCAAAATCAAAGATTTGATGAGAGGTTTCACTTTTACCAACTCCGAACGTAGAAAACATGCCTTCAGATCTGTGTTACTCCTGTTTTAAAAAATGGTTCTTTCGTATAAAAAAATGTTTAAAATGTAAAGGAGAGTATTTTGAAAAGCAATAAACATAATATTATGGTTATAACATGTTGTTACTTTAGGTTACGCAAAACTTTTAGTGTGACCTACGTACAACAATAACAAACTATTTTAAGCGACGCTGCAGACACTGTTCGTTCGATAGCAATCAAAAATTCAAACGAGCTGCCGACCTATTTTACCCTATTATATTATTTATTAATACAAAACTCGAGTCTCTCTCTAGTTTTACTTTTCTCTTTGCTTACCTGCGGCGGGCACTATGAGGTCTAGCTGCAGTGTCACCAGTGATTTCCTCTCCACTCTCATCAAACTGAGGCTCTCTCTACAAAAGGAAAATTGACAATATACAACTTCAAAGTGATTCATTAACAACACAAACAAATACATGCAAGTTTTAAGACAAGTACTCGGCCATGAAATATTGATTTAAAATACAAATCCTGTAACTTTTCTATAGTGACATATTTTCAGCCATTATTTAAACGTTTGCGTGTCCATGAGATGACACAATTGTTGCAAGTGTTATCTGACAACAGGATACAATAAGGAACCAATTTTTGAGTAGATGACACTGTGACAATATTCGTGTTAGTAAAAAATATATAATATATTTTTTAAAAACGCCGTAACTATTGCATTTGTGCGTGTGCATACAAATGAGTACATCAAAGTACAGTAGGGCCTCGATAATCCATACTCATGCTAATCCGAACTGCCGACTGCCTCGCTCACTCTCATACCGTGACCGTATCTTATCGTAATCATTACAATTAAAGACGCTGTTTGTTAACAATATTTACTTCTGATTTAAGCGTCCAGAAATTTCCTTATTTACACCGAATACGTATTTGGATTGGGCCTGAGGGAAATGAATTGTCTTTATCGGAAAAGATGAGGCTGCGTAATTTGAGCCTTTTTTGGTCAGTAAATACAACCCACCAAACTAAACTTGATGATTATTTTATGACTCAGTAAGTAAAGTTACGTGATTTGTAGTTCAAATATGCAAACATTTTTTACATATATAATCAGAACCGTCTGTTAGTCCGAACCGGGATTGTTTTTTGTTAGTTCGGATTGGATTATCGAGGCTTTACTATAATCGACGTCTTAGTTAATAAAATATTTATTGGAAATGCACCCTTACTCTGCAACGGCCTGCAGTATTGATTAAATGTGATTTGGTATGAAATATGAATGTAGAAGAAAACCTAGATTTATAGTAACTATTTCATTTCACACAAAACTATTCCGCGATTTACAAAACCTATTAATTTTAATTTACCGAAAGGTCAATCATCATCGTTTATACCATCAAATGACGTACATAAAAATATTTTAAACTTGTTTTGGTTATCAGAATCAGTATTTCGTGCTATCGAAAAAACGATTTATCTAAAAATTATTCAACATTTAACGGCATAATAGTGAATTTCCTTTTTTTATCCTGGATTAAATAATCTTTTCGAGTGGATATCAACAATAGATGGAGCCAGGCGGTTAGCGGACGCTTGCGCGGCTCCTTCGCTACGCTAACCACACTTAATTTACTCACTCGCCTTCACGCCTTTGTGTGGTTAACAAACGAGACTTATTGTTAGTGAATCATTCTTATTCAATCATGCATGCTAGAAATCTTGCAAGAAGACGTCTTTTTTCAGCGATTATTTATTTATCACAAGCAATAATGATTACCTGAAAAAAAAGATATCTTATTTTCTAAGTAACGACTCTTCCAATGAAACAAAACATCCATTTAAACTCTAAACCATTAGGATGAAATGCATAAAATGAGAAAAGAAACAGTGAATGTGTAACCAATTATTATAGAAAATGTAAATGCGATGTACATAATATATTTATTAGTTGTTTAATATTAATAAAAAGAAGGTCTGCACCAAAATAGTTTTATGGGAAATGAAAATAGTTGTATTTAATTGCGATAAAGTGATCATTTATGTAAGAAAACGTGAACACTTTTGTTATTTATTACCACATGCATTTGTCATTTGTCTTTGACAAGTAGCTACTTGTCAAGTCTTGTTGGGTAATAATGTTACTTTGGAGCTATATAAGAACATATTTTATTTATATACGTTGTCAAATCAAACCCAACACCACATAATAGTTGAACAACGAGTCATGGCATGAAAAATATATGCATGATAAATTCTGAATGTACCTTTTTGTTATATTATATAAATACCTACCTGGTTAAATAATATTTTTTTATATATTTACCAAAAGATCGAAAAAACAATTACATGCAAGTAGCTAAGCCCAGTTGATAATATCTAAGTAGTATCGAATAAAAGATGAAGAGTTCTGGAAACTCGGCAATGATTTCGAACACAAAATGTAGTTTGCTGTGATGTATGTAAATCATACAATTACTCTTCGTGTTCATAGTATAAAAGGTCTTACTTAAATTCCAATATTCTTTATATTATGATATTTATGCAATTTAATTACAATTATAATATCAGTATTTTATTTGGTTCAATTGGTAAAGCGCCGTGCCCGGCATGCGAGATGTGGGATCGAGTCCCACCTGAGACATATTTTTTTAAGTTTAAATACTGTTATTCCAATATTCTTTCCAATAGGCTGCAGTTCTTAGTGTGACTTGATCATAGGTATTGGCAAACTTAAGTGAAAAAAGTTTACGTCAGTGATTCAAAAACAAACTCAATTTTTGACGCGGTGACTCATAACTATCTTTCGTACAGTGTGTAGGTACCTATTCATATCGAGTTTGTTAAATTTATTTCCCGACATCTTCAGTTCCGGCGTACGGGTCCGGACCCGGAGCCGGACCATTGTAAAAATACAAATAGACAATCAAGTTGAGAATGCTCACGCATATTAAAAGCTATTTATTTTTGTTCTTTCCCGTAAGTTATCTATCAGATACTATTTAATCTTAAATCATTTAAGATAATATCAATGCGTATCATAAAGTGACGTAACTTGGAGAAAAGATATTTAATTAATTCTAATTAACCTATTTTACGTGCGACGATATTTTATTTTATACGAGTATTAACTAAATGCTTAGGAAGTTGCTACTGCACTGGGCCGCGTTCTTATGAGTGGATATGTATGGGTAAGCTTGTTAAATAGGTAAAATGGTAATATCTGATGAATCGCGAGCGAGCTTACAATGCCTAAGTGTAGTACGACCAGAATAACTCATAATATTTAATATGAGCATGCCTTATTTCAGCTAACCTTTAGTTTAGCTACCTATATCGTGAGATATATTTATGCATACCTACTTTACTTTTAGAATAATGCCTCATGCTTCGGTCGACGCAGCTCGTTACGATAAAATTAAAAGATAATACAAAAAGAATGAAGTGCTCTTACAATCGACATAATGGAGCATGTTCCTGAGTCTTCTGTGATCGACTAATTCATGACCGAGCACTGTATGCAATGAAACCCGTTAGTAAAATAATTAACCAATAGCACGCACATGCTTGCTAGAATTGTTACATTACCTCCTCAGGCGGTGCTCTAGGGGTGGGTTCGCTATCCATGGGTTCTACTGGAGCTTCGCCGCTAGGTGGTTCCCCAGAAACTTCCTATAGTAGGCACATTAACAACATAAACATCTACTCATAGTTCGTAACGGAAACTTTTGAGAAACATACAACTACACAAGCGCTTTGCAATTTTAAAGAAAGTTGGACAACATTATTACAACAGTACACGAACATGAGAATAAAAAAATATATATGAAGATAACACATGCACGATTAATAAACATCTAAGCACTCAAATCATGCACTACAGTCCTTTAGTTGACGCCATACAAGTTAGGAACTATTAGTGATATTAAAACAAATATAAATAATCATCATTATAAAAGGAAGCTTGAAAAACATAAATAACTACCTATTAGCATACTTTCAATCCTCCTACAGAGTTTGAAATAATATTTGTTAACTTAACGTCCTGTAAATGTGTTATTCAAATATCCTGCAAACTAGCGCTCGAAATGTTTTATATAAACTCTATAAAAATAGGCAATATTGCGTACCTCGCCAGCAAGGTGTGCTCGAAGGCAGCCTAAGGTCGATTTGATATCAGCAATCAGACGCCGAGCGGTTTCCATGCGACCAGCCGTTGGCGAAAGAGACATATGATGGTGATGATCCATGGAGAAATCGGGTGTGCCCGCCAGATTCTTAAAAAAACACTATATGTTAATATAAACATTATTTTATAGTTGAGGTCTTCCAAGCTTGGTCTGTATAAAAATAATACTAGTACGGTCAGGCAAGAAATTGGTCTATCACCCTAAGGTCGACAATTATTAGCGCCTCACATAGCACAACAGGGTTAATTTTCTAAAATAAAAATATTATTATAAAATATTCGCGGACCCCGCGAACTTTGTATCGCCTCCGAATAGTATTTGGGTTTGACGTCTTAAATGTCATTGTCACCAAATATGGCGTGGTTGGAAAGAAATAAATTTTCCTAATTTCTGTAAAGTTAACTTTCCAACGTTTTTAATACCTATTATCCTATTCGACGATTCCAAAAATACAAAAATCATAAAAATCGGTCCAGCCGTTCTCTACTTATAAAAATCAGTTTTATTTCTGCAAATAGGCCCCTTTACACGTCCCAATATTTAAACCTACCACTGCTTCGGGACAAATGTGGGCTTTAAATATAGGCGGTGTAACTAACACGACTTTCTTTATAATAAGATTAGAAACTTCGAAGTTTTTCAATTGATAGAATTAGTGTCCTAAGTGATTTAAGTGTTCCAATCAAAAAAAAGATTACTTACCATTAATCTGCGCATTTCATGATGGAATGGCAAAGCTTCGCCGTCTTCAGCCGGCCCATTGAAGTTCCCGTTCGGGTTAATTTGGAACTGGCGTCCGCTCCGACCCGAGTATCGCGGAACGCTCGAGCTACGGTTCTCAAGGCCTGGTGGTGCACGCTGGACCAGGTGCACCACTTTTCCATTAACGTCTGTTAGAAAGATAATGAATATAATAAAACCCTGCCTTCCCGAAAAAATACTTAAAGTTTGCCGCATTGCTGAGTCTCCAAAAAAGAAACCCTTTAAGAGGAAACACTAAGGTCGAGAGAATTGAAAAATAGGTATTTGTAAAATCTATTGCTGTCGCGCAGACCCTAACGCCTCCCCCGCAGAGCGTGATAAAGACAACTGCATCTTAGACCGAAAATACCTACTAAAAGAACACCAAATCTACGTTTTGTAGTCCCCCGATTTCTTTTCCAAAACTAGACCGATTTAAATACTTTTTTCATTAAAAATTTACGAAAGGTTTTGGCTGTGTTCGTATATTTTGCTTTTTTTTAAAGTTTAGCAAATTTTGTTTTCGAGATGTTTGAACACAGCGGAAATACTGGCGAATTTTTTAGATTGTTGAAGGAATTTTTGGAAAAAAAGGAAAACATCGAAACATGCTAATAGTGGCCATAGATTTTTATCATAAAATTTATTGCTCTACTGGCATTATCCCGGGAGGAAACAAGGGACTACGTTTGTATGGAAAAACGGCCCTTGTGTTTCCTCTTCATGGATGATGTATGCTTTTTACATCACTCTTTTATGTTATATATCGCGTCCTTCGTACTCACTCTAATAAAACCTGAAAGAAACTTTGCGTTACAGTACAACAGTAGGTATTTTTGCATAGCAGTTACATTAGGCATAGAGATTTGGCTCTTCTGTTCTATCCCAATTACTTACCCTGTATTACATACTTTATATGTAAATATAAACATTATAACACATTTATACTAGCAAATAGCCGTACGAATAACAAGTACCTAACAACATTAACTATTTAATACTACTAATACGAGGGTGGGTCAATAAGTCCGTGACTTTTGGAATAAAACACAGATTTTTTGATAAACAAATCATTTTATTTTTCAACGTAGTCTCCCTTGAGCTCTATACACTTTGTCCAACGCTTCTCCAATTTTTTTATCCCTTCCAAAAAATATGATTTGTCGAGGTCCTCAAAATAGGCCTTTGTTTGCGAGATGACTTCATCATTGGAGTCAAATCTTTTTCCACCAAGCCATTTCTTCAGGTTTGGGAACAAAAAGTAGTCACTCGGAGCCAAATCTGGAGAATAGGGTGGATGAGGGAGCAATTCATAGCCCAATTCATGGATTTTTGCCATGGCAACTGCACATGTGTGCACCCTTGCATTGTCTTGGTGGAAAAGAACTTTTTTCTTGGCCAAATGAGGTCGGTTTTTTTTCAAATCGGCATTGAAGCGGTCCAATAAGTTGGCATAATATTCCCCATTGATTGTTCTTCCCTTTTGAAGGTAGTCAATGATAGATTATCCCACGTGCATCCCAAAAAACAGTCGCCATAACTTTATAGGCTGACAAACCCACCTTGGCCTTCTTTGGCGCCGATTCACCCTTAGAAACCCACTGTTTTGACTGTTGTTTGGTCTCTGGTGTGTTGTGATGGATCTATGTTTCGTCCACGGTTACAAAACGGCGCAAAAACTCCTCCATATTGCGATTAAACAACGCCAAACCTTCCTGTGAAGTTGTTACACGATTGCGTTTGTGGTCGACTGTGAGCAAACGCGGCACCCATCTTGCGGAAAGCTTTCTCATGCCCAATTGATCTTTTAAAATTGAAACCACTGAGCCATGCGAGATCCCTACGGCTTCCACAATCTCTTGCACTCTTAATCTTCGGTCGGCCAACACCATATCGTGAATTTTTTCGATTGTTTCGGGTGTAGAGACCTCAACTGGGCGTCCAGGACGTTCGGCATCTTCAGTGCTTTTACGGCCACAACGAAATTCAGTAAACCACTTTTTTACCATTGAAATCGATGGTGCAGAGTCCCCATAGTATTTATCAAGCTTAGCCTTAGTCTCGGTAATGGTTTTTTTTCGCAAAAAATAATGCTGAATAAGCACACGAAATTCACCTTTTTCCATTTTTTCCTCAAATTACTGGGTAGTCTGATAAAAATAGCTGTCAAACACAAACTAACTGACGCAGCAAGTTCAAATTTTGATAGGAATCAACTGACAGATACCTGTTGACAGGAGTAGTGTTGCTTTTTCAGTAAAGAGGTCAGAAATTAAAAAAGTCACGGACTTATTGACCCGCACTCGTAACTACATGGTTCAACTTCAATGATCATTATAAACAGGAGTTTCTTGCCATTGCAATTATAACTTGAATTTATGCATCCGATGAGACTCGAACCCTCATCTCCTCGCATGCCGGGAGTTTCTAGATTTAGATAATATTAATTATCTCAACATTTTTTCCCCTCTTCACAATTTTTAAGGCATAAAATATTTTTGTATGTTTTTTTACGTAAGCCTAGAAATAAAAATAAAAGGACCAAACATACTCGTAGTAAAACCAAAAACGGTAGGATATTATTACCATAGAATACTTACCATAATCAGACAGTTTTTTTTCATCTTGTAGAACTCTCCCGCAAAATATAAGCCGCTGTAGACCAGTCTCTATTCCCATTTGTTCCCTAATTCTCTCCTTGAGTTGTTCCACTGTCGTCTGAAATAAATTAAATTTGTCCTTGACTTAGGAAACTTAAGTGCTAAAGTAGTTAGAAAATTATATTTATTTCAATAAATATTATATTTAAAAAGTAAATATTAGGTTAGTGCAAAAGAGTATGGTAGGATCGGTAGAGCATTATGTATATAATATCCTATCTATACTGGTGAATTTTTTATCCCGACAATTACATTACAATGCACAGCAAACCTATAGTCAACATTTGCTACTATAGTGATAATAAAATAACATCATTAGTTGTAAAACCACCATTGAACAATATACAATATAACACCACTACCATAAGTTAAAAATCACAAATAGGTACCTACTTACACACTTTTAATTTACTAAAATAGTTACATTAAAAATGCGACGTGGCTATTTATTTAGTTAAATTTGGTGGAATCATTGTAGAGGTCACACTAAACATGCAATTAAGTCCTAACTCTTAGTTTTTTTTTTTTCAATACTATAGCAGATTTTTTAATTCACAAATGAAATAGTAAATAAAGTAAGAGCAATTACTGGAATAATATAAAGCTTTTGAAATATACTGTTGTTAACATAAGTTCAAAAATAGTAATGGAAATAATGGAAAAAGCAAAAAAAAATAAAAATCTATTCATAAAACTTTATTCATAAAACGTGCTTAAGCATTTTTGAATGAACTTCAGTTTTTAAAGTTGGCAATGTTTTTGGTTTCAAAGAGAGTCAACTAGTTAAGAGCAGATTTTAAGGTGAATAAAATTATCTACAACAGAAATAACGGAAACAAACAGCTGGTGTGTACTTTATTACCTTTTTTTTATAAATCAGAAAAATCTGTTTTATTTCTGCAAATAGGCCCCTGGAGGCGCTTTTTGCGTCCCAATATTTAAACCTACCACTGCTTCGGGACGGATGTGGGCTAGTGCCGAGAAGAAGCAGCGCAAGAAACACGGTCATTATTATCAGCCTCTTTATAAATAAATATGTTTACATAAGATATATGCCAGTGCGAGCTGGGACAGTTTAAAGCTACATGTTCCTATCATTTATATAATCATTAATAGTATAATAGCCCTTTTTCATTAAAATAACTTTGATATATGGTTTGAGTTTATGTACAGGGAGTTCAGCAATTGATAGTGGTAATTTATTGGAAATACGAATACAATTTCCCATGAACAAACTACCCAATTTTCGCAGTCTGAATCCTAGAACGGCAAGTTTATCTTTATTTCGGGTATTGAAATTGTGTACGTCACTATTTTTGACAAATAACTCTAGGTTCTTACGGACGTACATAATGTTTTCGAAAACGTTTTGAGATGCAATTGTAAGTATGTTGATCTCTTTGAATAGCTCTCTTAGAGATTCACGGGGTCGAAGGCCGTAAATAGCCCACAGCACGTTTTTGCAGCATAAAAATAGACCCAATATCTGCCGCTGAGCCCCATATAACAGAATTCCGTATGACATTATACTGTGAAAGTAGCTAAAATATACTAATCTTGCTGTTCCAACATCAGTTAATTGCCTTATCTTTGGCACAGCATAAGCAGCGGAACTAAGTCTTTCAGACAGAGACCTAATATGACCACCCCACTGCATTCGAGACTCTACAGTTATACCTAACAAGGTAGAGGAGTCTACAGAGTTTAGTGGTTCATCTTTTACAATAACATTTGTGGCGGAAAACCTTAAATTGGGCAAAGTAAATTTAATATATATATATATATATTTTGCATTAAGCAAAAGATTATTCATAGCAAACCAATGCAATAGTTTCGAGAGGGTATTTAATTTTTAACATCGTAAAATGATAATTTGCCCCTATTAGTTTAAAAAAATATTGATGTGTCATCTGCAAGCAATACCATCTTACAGTGATTATACATATAATAGGGCAGGTCATTAATGTATATTAAAAATAGCAAGGGTCCTAACACTGATCCCTGAGGGACACCTATGATAAGGGCCGACCCAGAAGACTCAGTTCCATCAAAACAAACTTTTTGTGTTCTACCTGTGAGATAAGAGTTAATTAAATCTAACTAATCATTCGAAGCACCATAATGTCTAAGTTTTTTTAATAAAGTTTAATGGTCCACACAATCAAATGCCTTTGACATGTAACAGAAAACACCTATATAGTATCTAACCTACTGTTTTCAAAATTCAAAATAATTCAAGAGAATTCAAAATATTGGAAATGAAATTATATAAAAATAAAATTATAAATTAATTATCTTTTGACATGCCATGCGAATGTTTTCCGATCAGGTTTTTAAGGAAACTGATGTTGGATTCAGACTGTATCACACGTTAAAAAGAAATAAGAAATATTTAAAGAAAAATAAATTATTTAGGGTTAGCCATTTATAAACTAATTTAATTTTAGTATTGTCAAATTACACTAAACCTTATAATTTATACCTTTTGATATACACATTTTATTATGTAGGTCGGTACCATAGGGAAATCTTTCCCTTAGGTACTTACCGTATTTTATTTTTACAACAGGTATCAGCCCTATCAGAATAGTTTAAAAGTTAAGAAGCTTGTACTCTTTACGAATATTTATTTACTCATGTGACCTTATCGCTTTTGACAATTGAAACTTAATGTTTGACATAACATTGACAGAATGCATGCTGCTAATATCGTCAATTAAGGGGTAAAGAAAACTAAAATTTTGTGCAAAATTTAGTTTTCTTTCTTTCGTTTAGTCTTAATTTAGTTTTTTCTTTCGTTTTTCGGCGACATATTACTATATGTCGCCGGTTATCATGTCGGAATACCAATAAAATTATTTATATACCTAGGTATCTGCATTTTTTCCTAGAACCATAAGGCCCTTGCAATGTTTTATCGTTAGTTATGTTTTCAAAGTTTTACCCATGTACTGAAAGTGATATCTTGTAAATGAGTGTTGTTAATCGTATCGTGAACACGCCGGAAAAAAAACAACAAAGAATGTTATATATCATAAAGCAGAATAATAATAAACAATGGGTAACATCTTTTTTAATTAAACCATTTCGTAATCAATATTCATAGTAGAGACAGGAAAACGTCTGTTGGGTCCGATAGTTAAAAATAAAATATTAGTTATGTTTAATAAGAATAAATAATGATAAACTTTTCTTAATTGAGCATGTTTAAACTACAAATATATTATTTTTTGATTTCAAATGTGTTCTTTTTGAGGTGTAATTCAAAACAAGGCATACTTAGCCAAAAGTTGCTTTATTTCAAGCTAATTTCTATTGGTAATATCTATATGTACCTAGTCTATCTATGTATTATTTTTAAACATCAATACAAATCACAAGAAAAAGATTTAGTCAATCTAGTAAGTTACATAATATAATACTGTTATTCACCCCATTTTAGGGTACCAACATCACAAGCACAACAAGCCAATAAATTATTTATCATTAAATTATTTATTTATAATTAATACTTTCCGGGACACTCAGCACTATTCAACATTACAACAATAAAACTTATATTGTGTTTGATTTGTCCTAGAATGTTTTAATATATCAACTCCAGGCTAAGCCAAAGCCATCAACTCGCATTACAAAGTCAAAGTGGTTAATAAAGATAATTTTACACTAGTGATTGATTTGTTAGCAAAAGCAAAGCAACTCAAGAATAGGTGACCTAAACTAGCTTTAGATCTCTCTTTCACGCAATGAGGCGCAATGCAGAAGCTTAGTGTGAAAAACTGCAAGTCTAACTGACTAAATTAGCTTAAGACCTAAAATCGAAATCAGATTTTAATGTAAGAAAATATCTCAGTCATTGCTTTTCGCTAAGCGTTTGCGATAGCAGTAAATTATTAAAGTTCATCTTTAGCACACTGCTACTTAATAGAAAATCAATATCTTATACAAACTATAAAAATAAAAAAAGTTAATAAAATTCGCTATAAGCTCATATATTATTTTGCTAATTTATTAAATGACATCATTTGAACACTTTCTGGGACACCAACCACCTGTTGACGTGATAAGCATAAAACTTTTATTGTGTCTAGCATTGTGTCCTAGATTGTGTTAAAACATTATTTTTTAAGTGCAACTTCAGTCAGGGTTTGTTGTCTTAGATGACAAATATTTTACCACAATAATACATAAATGTAGCATTAGGAAAACATTATATGTATTAAGTTGATCGATTTCATTTGCTTTGAATATTGACAACCCAATTCTATTGAAAGATATATCTGGTTCCCTGATATTTCTGGTGGATAATTTGCTTCAGTATTTTAATTAAGACACTCAGAGAAATCAGCAAATTGTTTAATTTTCCAGTGTATTTTTTTCTGCTATCTGTAATCATCATTACTTTTGCATATATTCTGACAAGGTACCATACAAAATATATAAAAAAGTTAATATCAATCTCTTAAGATTTTTTTTCCATAGGTACCAATGTCACTGCCTCATCTTAACTTTCTTGAAAATGATTAATGGAATGAACCCAAATTAATAAATCCATTTGAAGTCCACATAGGTAATATTCATTAGAATAATGAAGATACAAGAAAATAAAAAGCTCAGGATGGATGATACACTTTGATTATGAACATTATACTGAAATTACCAATATATTGGTAACTAGCGGCCCGTCCTGGCCTCGCACGGGTGGACATAAGTTTTTTATTAAAAAGATCCCTAACCTTACTTTATATGATATTTAAGCAATTTAATTGCAATTATTATTTTAGTATTTTACTGGAAAAGCACCACGCCCCGTATGCGAGGACATGCAGGTTCGAGTATCGCCTGAGACATAATTTTTAAAGTTTAAATACTGAGATTCATTATCTTTTCTAGTAATATAAATAGCCTTTGTCACTCTGGGTGAATGTAGCTTTCCAATTTAGGTATAATGATCATATTCAAAATGATGTTACTTAAAATTTATTGATTGATGAGTTTTTTGAAGTAGACACTTATATTAAATATTCTTGCTTTATTTTTAGTAATACAGTAACATCATTAACTGTCTCTAATGATGTTACTGTATTACTAAAAATAAAGCAAGAATATACAAAATACCTAACTAGGCATTACATTTAAAAATTATTGAAAAATCGCATAGCCCTATAAGCCCTAGAGAATCGGTCAGAGGGTATCCTTAGGATCTCTGTGAATCTATCAAAACATCAGGTTTTCCTTACACAAAAGTAAGCATATTAATGATGATGAAATTGTCATCTGCGTAAGCACAGATTTGAGCCATATCAAAATTGATTACTATTGTGTCTGTATTATCCACTATCCGGTTATTAATCCCTCAACCCCCAGGAGGCACGCGCGTGCCGCGATAACAATCGATTTCAATTGTGTCTGGAATAACTCACGATCGAGGGATTAATAGAAGAGGGCTGTATTTATGACATGATGGGAATACTGGGATCTATTTAAGCAATCAGAAAATGAATAATGATAGTCACACAGGATCCTACTGACAGGTAACAGGATTAATCAGTTAAAAAGAAATCTTTTCAGCAAAAGGTGAAATGACAATGAACACACCCAGATCAAATATTTCAAAGTATCTTGAATAAGAGAAAAATATATATTTGAAGTCATTTATTTGCATTCTGTTATATGAATTGATGTCACCAGTGGTAGGTTAAAATATGAGACAAGATATATTTAGTTTTATCTTTGTAATAGTTTCATAGAAATCTAAAGCACCTAGTATCTTCAAATATATCCATCCATAATTGTATTTCATGTATTATTGATCTAGAAAACTAAGAGAATAATCCATTGGTAATATGTGGACTTGTTTCACCCAACATAAAAGATGCATTTCCATCTCACTGTACAGTTGGTACCTATCAAGATTATTGATTAGCAGTGAACACCAACCAACAAACACTAATCAATCAATGCAGGTAGGTAGGTAGGTACAACATAGTTGTATTATAGTGGTACACAATAATTCCTACAATGCTTAAATATAAAACTTACCTCATCTTCAACAGAAAAACTATGGTTGGTAGAATCCAATGTCTTTATAGTAAACTCAATCATTTTATCATAGGTATGATCAATCCACTGGAAGGTAGATTACACGACGCGTGCGTGCGTGCCTGCAGGAAATGGCAGCCAATTAGATGTAGTCTTATTTTAACTATGTCACTTAGTCACAAACAAGTTACTCACGCCTAACACAATAAATTTTCCACGTATAACCTGGCAAATTTGATTTTATTGAAATTAGTTGACCATTTTCACTCACTCACGCAAAGAAAAATCGGGAAGGCGGTGTTGCCATTTTTCCTTCCTCAGAATGACACACAGATTGATTATTGTCATAGAGTATAGTAAACCAAAAGGATTTTTTTGTGTTCAGTGCACAGATTATTTGAACAGACGGAGTACACGAATTAGTCACGAATCAATGATATTTAAAAATGACTCTATAAATATCATTGTCACGAATACGATCAAACATTGATCAGTAATGGAATCTACTCTAAGTTAGGTAGGTATACCGTTTGCTGTTTCACCTTGTATAGAACAGCAAAGTTAGTTAGTGCAGCAAATCCAATAAAGCCTTTAATATCATTAACACGATATAATTCATAATAAAATATAAAGTTGATAACGTGAAAACTCATAGTGAGTTCATCTAGGAATGCAATTAAGCTTGACACTTATAGATTATGATTGGCCGGAATCAATGTTTCAACAGTCACTAAACAATATGTTTAACATCGAGCTATAAGACCAGTGGACTAACTTCAAAAACATTACAATGAATTAGTCAGGCTGTCCCTCAACCCCCAGGAGGCACTCGGGTGCCACAATAACAATTGATTTCAATTGTGTCTGGAATAACTCACGATCGAGGGAATGAAAAAATTTCTTACAAATCTGGCTGTATTACCTCTATGCCTTTGCCTGTCAAGAATGATATATACTTTATTTGATATTTTAGCAACTTAATTGCACGTATATGAATTGAATTTATATATTACGTATATATTACTCTTTGAATGTATATAGTAAACTAGCAAAACTCTTTGGTATACAGCAGTATTATATTCTACGTTTCTGCTTGGCAGTATGCAAGGAACTTTTACATAAAACTGTCAAAAGCCCATAATAATGTACATTGTAGAAAAATCAACTCTAACTATGACATTTAAAGTCGATGATACATTGTGACTTTGTGGCATTCAGATGCGGTCTGACGTTTGGAGAGCCCTCTATTTCAACTTTCAACAGTCTGTCTCATTCCTACTAATACCAGAATAAAAAATATAGATAATTGGTAGGATTACATATTGACGTCCCAAAATTTTAACATACTGAATGTCCCTTGTAGCATTATTTTCTAATGTAGTTTTATTTAATAATGCTAGTTACACTAAACCCTTCTTAATAAATTAAATATCATTTTATTAAAACAGAAGAGAAAAAATTTATAACTACATTTAGTAGAATAACTTAACCCAAGTATATAACCTTATGTTAAGTACACTTAAGTAGTCTGCCAAATTTGAAACTTTTAACTTTCTTGCTTTTCAAACTGCTTTGAAAGCGATTTTATAGTATTAAGATAATAATTTTAATTAAAAAAAATGACAAAAATACTGTTTGAAAGGTTGCAACAGCGAGTCGTATGTTGGATGCGGTATTTCTTTCTATAATCCCTCGATCGTGAGTTATTCCAGACACAATTGAAATCAATTGTTATCGTGGCACCCGAGTTCTTCCTGGGGGTTGAGGGATTAAAGTAAGTAAATTTTCATTGAATTGTTTTCAAACTGTATAGGGTGAGCATGTTATTTTGTTTTGGTGGATTTGAGGAATTGTTTTGAGGATTTAGTTTATGTCACTAAATGATTAAAAAGTGTGGGCAAAACGCCGAAAATTTTATAATGGTAAAAACATTAAAAGATTGGGTTTCTGGTAAATCGCGTGTCCCCATAATAAAATATAATATTTCTATCGAATCCCTGTATTTATTTGTGGAGAATAATCCGACCTGAATGTACCGTTCTAATGCGTTGTCCCTGAACATTAGACCAGAGGCTACTAAATTATACAATAAGTTAATAATATTAAATTCAAATGAATCTTTGTGATTTGACACTGGTGTTTTTAGCAGGCCACCCAGAATTGAAACCATAACAAAAGTGGCTTGACTTAAAGAAAACCTTCAAAGATATTCTGTTATTTGTAGCCCCTATTTTAAATCAGAGGATACCATTAGATATAAGGCATCAATGACTCTAAGACCAGACGCTATTTTGTAAGCAGACTTTGTAAGTAGTTAAGCCATATGTTTAAAGTGCAATGGCGAATACATATACATAGTATATTCAACACTAATAGTTTTTTCTTTTTAGATCACATCTAAAGGTAAAAGTATTGCTGTCGTAAGTGATATTCTTTGGGTGTGTAATATATAGTATAACAACATATCGTATAATGATCAAAACATATAGAATCAAATGATATAATTTTGTTTAATATAACATTTTTTTAATATAATGTTCACTTTTGTTGTTTATTTCTAAGCTTACATCAATTTTTACAGGGGGCCTAATACAATAGAGCAGCATTATATGATATTCATATAAAATTACAACACAATTTACATTTCCATACAATAACACAAAATATACAGTGTTACCCTAGTGAATTCACTCAGAGAACAGTGAAATATATCAATCTTATTGGAAATTTTATTAAGTGTGTTCAGTGTGAGCGTCAGCGCTGACTTATTCTGCAAGTGGGTACTCCCGCGTGGCACCGCCAGCAGCCGTGGCCTGCGACGCCGCTCCAAGTATTTGTAGGGTATACAAAGACCTACCCGTTCCAATATTACAGCATTATAAACCTTACCTCTCATTATTTTAAATATATACAATGCCATAGCCAAATCTCTTCGAACTCGCAACTCATTGTATCCTACCATACCTAAGATAAATAAATTAGGGAACATTAACGGGTAGAAGGGATATACTCCGTATTGTCTCTTATATAAATATCTTATAAATTTATTTTGGATGCGGAAAATTTGCCTTAGAAAAGTTCCATTTCGGATGTTTATATTGCGTATTTGTACTTTCCGGGCATTCCGCGGCATGGCCGGCCACCGACACCGCTATCTCTAGCGGCGGGTGATACGCATCTAACGGCACCAACGCCTCGCCGGCGGCACTCACACTGATACACTCCTCGTTTAATGTGCTAAGTACTAAATCCAATTGACGATCATTACAATTGCCTATTTCGTTTCTCTGAGTGAATCCGCAGAATGTTAAGAAAAAATTATAATAATTACATATACTAGCTGAACATGAATGCATATTAAAATCACCTATCACTATTATTTTACTATATAAAACACTACGATCTTCTACAATTTTAAATAACAACAGGTACTCATTATGGCTACTATCAGGCGGAATATAAACCACGCAACATAAAAACATAAATCTATCTCGATATAAATACCTTCGCACAAACGCACTCGAAAACATTATTGTCAATAGAGACTATTGAATGAGGCGTAATCGCGCTCGATCTTATGTTTTATCTTGTCAACTTTTATTGGGATTTCGGGGCCACATATTTTTTTAACGTATGTTTCTAAATTTTCTATTGTAGTTTCTTTCTTTAAACGCCATACATGTAAAAAAAAATTTCCCTCTGTCCTCTGAATTGCAGAGAAACTCGTACTTCCTCCTCTTGTCACTTCATTAGATGGGTTTCTACTTTTTTTCCGCTTTACTCCTGTCCATTTGTATCCTTGTCGTCTCTACGAGTGTTTTCCTGTCTGACCAAGATAACTTCTGAATCTAATATTTGTATATCATCTGTCTTAGTCTCGCTAACTTCCGATACAGACGACTTTATGGCCCCACTTTGGTTGGTTGAAACAAGTACCTCCTTGCCTTGTTTTGTTACATTTGCAAAAGACAATTTCTCCGTATTACTCACCGTTAAAGTTGAATTATTACTATGATATTTTGGTACTTCATTATCTTTAGGTTTTGTTACTTTTAACTCTTCTCTTTGTTCAATTATACTCGATTTTTTACGTTCTACCGTCATATTTTTTTTAGTATATGTAACTCGGCTTCTGTTTTAAAAAATCGATCTTCCAATTGCTTATACGCCCTCATCTGTTCATCTAGACGATAGTCCATTTCAGCGCGAAACTCGCGTAACTCGCGCAACAGCACTTTACACTCAATTTCATTTTGCGGTATATCCGCTGACTTGAGGTGACTGCCGCGTTCTGTGTTTACTAAACTAATAAGAGTAAATGTTTTATTCATTATAATGCTTTTAACCGGCGTATCAGTGTTATTACTTTTAGGCTTACTGCATACACATTCTGGACAGACCCATTTGTTCTTGTATTCCTCCGTAAATTCAGCAAATGTCTCCGTTGAGATGTTAATACACTTTGGGTGATACAAGTTTTTACACTTTTCATTTGATCATTCCATAAATGAAATGTCATGAATCCCTGTATTACATCCACTACAATATCTTGTCTCCATTTTAATCACAATTTAACACTTTAGGAACTAATAAACTGCTTTAAATTAATTTATCGTGAGAGCGAACTTGTAAACGCGTCCGTCTACCTGCGCGTTCGGACCACAGCCTGATGGAAAGATATAATATTAAATTTTATTATATTAAAACGTATAGGTAAAAACTGGGATAAAATCATTTAGTATACAAGGGCGGGTCAATAAGTCCGTGACTTTTGGAATAAAACACAGATTTTTTGATAAACTAATCATTTTATTTTTCAACGTAGTCTCCCTTGAGCTCTATACACTTTGTCCAACGCTTCTCCAATTTTTTTATCCCTTCCAAAAAATATGATTTGTCGAGGTCCTCAAAATAGGCCTTTGTTTGCGAGATGACTTCATCATTGGAGTCAAATCTTTTTCCACCAAGCCATTTCTTCAGGTTTGGGAACAAAAAGTAGTCACTCGGAGCCAAATCTGGAGAATAGGGTGGATGAGGGAGCAATTCATAGCCCAATTCATGGATTTTTGCCATGGCAACTGCACATGTGTGCACCCTTGCATTGTCTTGGTGGAAAAGAACTTTTTTCTTGGCCAAATGAGGTCGGTTTTTTTTCAAATCGTCATTGAAGCGGTCCAATAAGTTGGCATAATATTCCCCATTGATTGTTCTTCCCTTTTGAAGGTAGTCAATGTGGATTATCCCACGTGCATCCCAAAAAACAGTCGCCATAACTTTATAGGCTGACAAACCCACCTTGGCCTTCTTTGGCGCCGATTCACCCTTAGAAACCCACTGTTTTGACTGTTGTTTGGTCTCTGGTGTGTTGTGATGGATCCATGTTTCGTCCACGGTTACAAAACGGCGCAAAAACTCCTCCATATTGCGATTGAACAACGCCAAACCTTCCTGTGAAGTTGTTACACGATTGCGTTTGTGGTCGACTGTGAGCAAACGCGGCACCCATCTTGCGGAAAGCTTTCTCATGCCCAATTGATCTTTTAAAATTGAAACCACTGAGCCATGCGAGATCCCTACGGCTTCCACAATCTCTTGCACTTTCAATCTTCGGTCGGCCAACACCATATCGTGAATTTTTTCGATTGTTTCGGGTGTAGAGACCTCAACTGGGCGTCCAGGACGTTCGGCATCTTCAGCGCTTTTACGGCCACAACGAAATTCAGTAAACCACTTTTTTACCATTGAAATCGATGGTGCAGAGTCCCCATAGTATTTATCAAGCTTAGCCTTGGTCTCGGTAATGGTTTTTTTTTTTCGCAAAAAATAATGCTTAATAAGAACACGAAATTCACCTTTTTCCATTTTTTCCTCAAATTACTGGGTAGCCTGATAAAAATAGCTGTCAAACACAAACTAACTGACGCAGCAAGTTCAAATTTTGATAGGAATCAACTGACAGATACCTGTTGACAGGAGTAGTGTTGCTTTTTCAGTAAAGAGGTCAGAAATTCAAAAAGTCACGGACTTATTGACCCGCCCTCTTATTATAACATTCACATGATAATAATGCTAAAAACAAATAAAATTTATTTAGTATAATAACATTTGTTATAACGGTCATAAACGATAACACTCCTTTTTTAAAACATTTAAAACAGATAATGATTACTTGATACAAAATCGTGAGAATGCAGAATTTAGAGATACCAAATAGTGTAAATTCCTAATCTTTAATAGTACGAAATGCCATAAATACGCAGGCAAGGAGGTATGCATGCACGTAAGCAGGCAAGCAAGCTGCATGCAGGCAAGCAGCATTCATGCATGAGCAGGGAAGCAGCATGCATGCATGCGTGCAGGCAAGCAAGCATGCTTATAGGCAAGCAGGCAAACATGCATGCATTTGTTTTTCTCTTTTTCGGCGCTGCGGGAAGTGCAGTCATTCCGCCCTTGCGTAACAAATCTCTGGCACCCACACTCGTTTTTACCATTATAAAATTTTCGGCGTTTTTCCAACACTTTTTTAAATCATTTAGTGGGGTATATATCGGATTGCCGAATTATTTGTACTCCTAATGGTCACTGGCACACAAACTTTTAGCCTAAAATTTTTTAGCACATTTTCACTCTCCCTAAACGTGTTAAGCCTATATTTACTACGCTTTACTGTGTATCGCCGTATTATAATTTGCCAATTGCGACATTTAGCCGAATATATCCTAATACCTACCATTAACAGTTCCAAATTTTTATTCGCAAAAAATTAAAACTTAATCAATAATTTTAAGGAGTAAGCATGCACGCATGTAAGCAAGCAAGCAAGCATGCTTGCAAACAAACAAGCGTGCATGCAAGCAAGCAGGCACGCATGCAATCAAGCAAACATGCACGCAAACAAGCAATCATGCATGCATCCAAACAATCAGACTTCCGTGACGGCTTCGGCGCTGCGGGGCTCCGGTGGTCCCACGCGTGCTAATCGTTGCAGATGGCTACGCCGGCCAGCTTCAGTCGCGCCGACTCGTTTACAGCCTCCTGCTCCTCAGCCCGCGGGCCGCCTCGCCCCTCCGTGCCTACGCGCTTTTAAATTACACTCTAGGGCTAGGGCAGACAAGACTGCTTGGGGTCGGTTTGTGAGCGACTCGTTTTTTCAACTTTATCAGTTTAAAAAAAATTATAGCTTTCATTTATATAGCGTTATGCTAAAAGAAAGATGCGAATATATTTTAGTGCATTTGACATTAGACATACTAAAATTAGGGTTTTAAATTTTTAGACCCAACTGATAGTGCGAAAACAACTGTTAGGCTAGACAATAATTATACGTTATAAGTTTAGGCCAATACGGCTGGGCCAAATGAAATTAGGACTTCAAATTTTAGGCGAACCGAAGGGCACCCCATTTAGTGACATGAACTAAATCCTCAAAATAATTCCTCTAGTCCACCAAAACAAAATAACATGCTCACCCTATACAGTTGGTTGACGACATAAGTGTAAACATAAGGTTGACATAAATATTTGGGTTAAGTTAATTTAATGTAATTATATTTTTTTCTTTTCTGCTTTATTAAAATGATATTTACTTTATTAAGAAGGATTTAGTGTAACTAGCATTATTAAATAAAACTACATTAGAAAATAATGCTACAGGGACATTCGGTACGTTAAACATTTTGGTACGTCCAAATGTAATCCTACCAATTCAGTATATTTTTAATTCTGGTAAGACTATTGAAAGTTGAACCAGAGGGCTCTCCAAATGTCAGACCGCATCTCAAAGCCACAAAGTGATAATGTATTATCGTCTTTACAAGTCATGGTTAAAGTTGATTTTTCTACAATTACAATATTAAGTGCTTTTTCCAGTTAGGTAATATGTAAATTCCTTGTATTACTATCGTTCCACTAACTAGACTAGCGCCACCTGTAATTTGCTGTTTACTTACATGTTAAATTCAACTTGTCCCCCCTACAAGATATCAGTCTACTCTAAAGAGTAAGAGTAAGAGATGTATGTTAATAGACTGTGATATTACCAAGGATATCACAGAGTACTGGATGAGATGGTTCTCCTTTCTTTTAGTCTTCATGCCACGAGAGCCAAAAAGACACAAAAAAAGTACCTACATACCATCTCTTTAGATTTCATTATAATTTAAAAAAACTAGCATTTAGCCCATGATTCATAGCCAATACATTCCAGAATCCCTTTTAGAGTCCCAGAGCAAGGGGCCGTCTATTATCTTTTACCGATATTTACTTATTGCTACTGATATTTTAATTTTATCTTAATGCCTTCCAAATGACCCTCCCTGACCAGAGTAACTAAAAGGTGGGGAAAAGCCTCTGAAAAATGTTGTTAACTTGTGGAGAGGCGATATTACATATATATACCTACAGCAAGACACCTATTTGTGGGATGCAATGCAAGTCACTCTTGAATACACACATCGCCATGATAGAGAGAGTACTTCAAATCATATGTGAAGCTTATTAAAGCCTTTCAGTGGCTAGGGACAAAAGGGTACAAAAGACAAATTAACTCCATTGAAGATTGTACTGTAGAGCTTACCGTGCTGTGGAAACTACCATAGGTACCTAAAGACCACGCAATGAAATAAAACAAACATTAATGATCTCTATAGAAACCCATTGATTTAATCTAGATCAAAGAAATTTTGCATATAACTGAAATGTGCACTAGTGACAAAACCCGGCCCGAGTGACAAATCACAGAGATAGATGGCTCTCACATCTGTAGGGTGACAACCCATAACACAACTTATTGAGACTACTTAAATAGTATTTGTATCTAGCTATAATTACATAGATAATAAACCTTGTTTTAGGATTTAATGTGCATCTATTATTTTGTGTTGGGGGTTATTAAATTTTAAATATTTTTTTTTCCTAATTTTTGTGCTAGAAGATGGAAGGACAGTTACTGCAGACTGGTATGTCAATCGCTGTATGCCTGTTGTCTTGGAAAAAATTCGACAGCAGCGCCCTCGAAGCAGGATCCTCCTTCACCACGACAATGCTTCAGCGCACTCCGCATAGGGACTGTTGAATATTTGACTATGGCAGGTGTCGAGATAATGAGTCATCCGCCATGCAGTCCTGACCTGGCGCCCTGCGACTTTAATTTATTCCCAAGAACTAAAGATAAAATTCGAGGTATTCGCTTTACAAGCCTTGAAGATGCGGTGAAAGCGTACGAAAATGCTATAGAAGAGGAAGAATAGGCCCACTGCTTTTCTCAGTGGTTCCATCGAATGCGACGATGTGTAGAGAGGAACGGAGATTACTTCGAAAAACAATAAAAGTATTGGCAACTTTCTACATTAAGCCGTTTTACATTTTCTAAACATTTTCAGTGACCTACCCAAGCAGCAAAAAGTAGTCTGGTAAATATTCTAGGAGCATGCATTTTTTGCTCTAATAATAAGCCTATAAACGTTTATAGAGCTCGATTTGGACGCAGTATATAGGATTATTACACCCTATAGTAGTTTTGTTACAGTCTGGTAAACTGCAATTTGACCTTATAATATGCTTTTACAAGATAACAATGCCTATAAAAATCTTGTTAAGGCACAGAATAAGCGCGATTAATCCTTTATGGATTTTGCGCATTCTGTTAGTGGTTTATTTAGTCTTATAATAATCTTACGCTTGCCGCTCTTGGAGTAATTAGCGTGATGCCAATACCAAGCATTCGTTTTTCATTTGGATTAGACACTATTGCTGTGTTGTCTTTTGAAGATAAATATTTTAAAAGGGTACCTAAGTAATCCACACTGTTAATAATATTTCCGTAGCGTAAGTTTTATGCCTTCGACTATCGTATAATGAATGCTTATTCAGCCTGCAAAATTAATTTTATTGATAAACTGCTTGACGATAATAAACATATATTTATGCCCGTTGTAATCTAGTTATATTTAGTTCTTAGTTATTATGTATTAATTAGCAAATAATAAGGCAGCCATTACGATCTGATCACAGCCATCATATTGCATTTGTCAGAACCTTTATAGTGCTTTTTAGTAAAGGTAACAGTTCCCTATAACTACCCTAGACATAAAATGAGCAAACTCTTCTCACCACCGGCCCCTCCCAGTAATTTTGGTCTTCAATCTCCAATTACTAGATTACAAAATGATTATAATAACCTTCAGTGCCAGATTCAGGATCTCGATATTTTTTGCGATAGTTATACTAAATTTAAAAACAAGATACTGCTGCATATGTTAACTAACACTTAAATGTTGGAATAGGTTCTATTTCATGTTATACTCTCCTTTTTTATTTTCCTTGTGAACATTTCGTATAGTTTCTGTGTATAAATCTTATTTATAACTACCAATTTTTGTTAACAGTGTTGCGCTCGCTATTAATTGACATGTACATCAGAAAATTGTGAATGTAGTGGATTTTTGTTTTAAGTGTATAAAGTATATGTTGTTAGTGAGACTTACTAAATAAATAAAAATAAAGTTAAGACTGTTATATAATAGGACATGCTAATTCACCACCATATTGAAGTTTTAGGGTTCTTTGAGAGAAATTATAGAGGAAAAACACCGCATGTCGAGACATACCTATCTAAAGTAATAAATTAGTCGTGTTAAAATTACGTATAACTAGTTTTACCTATAAAATCAATTTCCACATTTATCAAGGGATATTATAAGATGATCTAAAAAACTGCAAAATCTGAAAGGCTCAAAGACAAGAAACAGCTAAAGATCGACTATTCTTTAGTTTTATATACAGTATGGTATAAAAAAGTTGAACATAGGTATGTGTTTGTTTGCCTCTTTTCAGTTACAATTAAGCGGTCGGGTTTTCTTGTTTTCAATTAAAATATCACGACAATAATCAAGCGCGAGCTTTGTTCGCATAGCCCGACCGCTTAATTGTAACTCAGACAAACAAACATCTACCAAGCAGAGTGCGGGCATCCTTAGGTAAAGCATATTTTATTCCTTTATTTAAAACAACACAAAACTCACTTGGGGCTGAGTGTGTTCTGCCCAATGTCTTAAATTCTCTCTTAAATCAAAATCTTGTTCGAAATCAGTAAGGTTGTCGTGACCAAAGTCACTATTACTGCTTCCACTATTATTTTTGATATCTTCTTGGTTATTCTTGGTTTTCTTTGCAGTTGTAGTATTCCAGGTTTTGTGCGGAACCTTAACGCCCTTCGCCAGTCTCGACTTTCTTATTAAAAGAGAGTTGACACAGATTTCGATCCCAACCTTAGTTCATAACACTTTTTAAAAACAGTTCTTCGATAACTGCCACTACCTTAAAAGCGCTTCCATTTGTTTACATCCATTTTCAATCAGCATAATGCTTTTAAATATCAAATATTAAATGAAAACAAGATGGCCAATCATTCTTATAAAAACAAGTGCAGAACACGTAAAGTGTAAATTTCACTTATAGAACTCTGAGAGCGTGCTAATTTGGTGCAAAGAATCTAGTAAAAGTCAAAAATAAAGCAAATTAATCCTAAAACGTCATTAACCTATAGCAGCTATATCAAGACGCGTATGTAGCTGCATGTCTTACAAAAAAACGGAACAAGATGTTATCAATCCTGTTACATGCGTGTAAAGGATCAAAAGCGAAGCTATGCTAATTGTTTTTAAAACGTGTGCTTATAAGACTAGGACGCTAGTAATAATCGTATAAAGTAATCCTAAAAACGTTTATAAAACTAGTTGTTAGGACCGAAAGTACTATTAGCGCAAATCGTTTTATGAGATGCTGTTTTAAAACTAGTGATTCTGGTAAAGCGTCTATAAGATTCTTATTAGATATAATGTCTTATTATAAGACAATCACTATAGGAAAATTTTGCTGCTTGGGTAGGTATTTGACTATGGCAGGTGTCGAGATCTTTGACCTGGCGCCCTGCGACTTTCATTTATTTCCAAGAACTAAAGATAAAATTCGAGGTATCCGCTTAACGAGCCCTGAAGATGCGGTGAAAGCGTACGAAAATGCCATAGAAAAGACCCCTAAGGAAGAATGGGCCCACTGCCTTTCTCAGTGGTTCCATCGAATGTGACGATGTGTAGAGAGGAACGGAGATTACTTCGAAAAACAATAAAAGTATTGGCAACTTTCTACATTAAGCCGCTTTTCATTTTCTAAACATTTGCAGTATTACCTATAGGTAGAAGGTTAGGATTTAGATTTTACTTCGACTATTGCCATTCGCATGTAAAATACGATTCAAAAGGTAAAGCTGTCGAAACTTCACACTTGACGAACTATCATAACTGACATCAGTAGGCGTTTGTAGTTGTCTATCTTATCCATATCTAGATAATTGAAGATCGAGGGGAGCTAGCTGGGTAAGAGACGGCCTCGTAACTCCAGTCGCATCAACCTGTAATATCCGTCCATAGCAATCAACACAACAACATAATAATAGGGGTTAAAGTATGAAATTGCCGATTTGTACTGAAAATCAAAATTGTTTATTTAATTTTTAATAAATTTATTTAATCAAAATAGTTACCTTCCTATTAGATGGCAGCAATTTATAGATAATAATTTATCTATACATTGCTGCCATCTAATAGGAAGGTCATTTATGCCTTTGTGATAGAACTCTGAGGATCTAGACTGCACAAACTGTGTGAAAGCATTTTGTACTGCCTCCTGGGAAGAAAACTTCTTGTCACGTAGATAATTGTCCAAATCACGAAAGAAATGGTAGTCCGTTGGAGCAAGGTCTGGCGAATACGGAGGATGTCGAATGGTTTCTAATTGCAGTTCCTGAAGGGTTAAAACGGTTTCTCGTGCTGTATGAGGTCTCGCGTTGTCATAGAGTAATAATGGTGAAGATCGATTCATGAGTCGGGGCTGTTTTACTGCTAGTTTTGCCAACATTGTTCGGAGTTCGGCACAATAGACATCTGCCGTTATTGATTGACCAGATCGGAGAAAACTATATTGAATAACACCATGCTGAGACCACCAAACAGTTACCATTACCTTTTTATTGGTAAGTTTTGCTTTAGGACACTGTTGTGGCGTTTGACCTGGGGTCAGCCATAGCATTTTTCTTTTACGGCTATCATAAAGAATCCACTTTTCAACACGCGTTTCTTTCTGCACATCAGTCAAATCATTAGGCACCCATTTATCGTATTTTTTTTATTTTACTGATTTGACGCAAATGAGTCAATATTGTGGGTAAGGTTACGGTAAACCATACCGCTAATTCCTGGGTAGTTTGACTAGGATCGGCTTCCACCATCTTTCTTAATTCATCGTTAATCACCTGTGTGGGCGGTCTTCCTCGTGGCTTGTTCTTCAAGTCAAAATTTCCATCACGACAGCGTTTAAACCAAAATCGCACGGTGCGTTCATTAGCAGATCCCTCTCCAAACGCAACATTGATATTGCGGGCTGTTTCTGCCGCGGTACTTCCGCGTCGGAACTCTTATTCAAAAATTACTCGAATTTTCACAGTATCCATCTTTCTTGTCTAAGTTAATCAACAAAAAGAATTGAAAGTCGATATTCAAATGTTTCACATTTTTTAAAAGAAGAACATCATAGAAACCATAGATTTAATATAAATGATAGATTGGCAATTGAATCCTGAAAACGAGACCAAAACTAGGTTACGCTAGTGTGCATAAAGTGAGCATGTGCGTGAGATAAATAGTGCAGGTACTGCATTGTCTGCTTGCTTTCCATATCGATTCCATCGACACAGTTTACGTTGACGCAGGTGACTTATTTTTTAGTATTATTAAAAGAACGCCAAAAAACTGCAAGTAAATACCTAGATATGTTTTTATTTTATTTTATAATTACTTATCCCCGAACAAAATCAATTTATTGTAAAAAATATCGTAGGCTTTACTTGCCAGTATTTAACAATTTTGCCTCATTTTGCGATCGCGATCGCCAAAGTTGGAATAAAACTGATATTTATTTTTCAATTACACATTACAAACGTACACTAAATATACATATATTTAATGTTTAACTAATGGGGATTGATGGGGGCTTGAACAATATGGACATTGATCCAGAGCGTAATTTTACAGGCTGATCGCCTCTGTTTTAAAAACACTTAGGGTCCAAATGTAAACTGCAAATGCTCGAATATTTATTGGGCGAACATTCTTTTCTATTAGGCAATTTCAACCTTTTCTAACGTATTTTAACAATTTAGGCTGTATGCGGTTTACAATGTGAAATATGTCAGGTAATGAAATGTCGATAAGATATCATCGACAACGTCAATCACTAAAATACAAAAGTGACGTTAGTAATTGTTGAAATTCACGTATTTGATATTATTTTTAATTGAATTCATATGAATTTAAATCCTTGTCCTGGTGAAATGCCCTATCAATTAGTATACAAAATTTTAGTCAAAGCTCTGAAACATTGCATTTTGCTGCTGGTAATCGCGATTGTGTGTTCACGTGTGAAATGTACAATTATGTTGGTTCCCTTTTTTAGATGAGTTACTTCCAGGTACTGAACATGTAACCATAATGAAAATACATCAACTCGACACTTTTTTATAATAATAAAAATGAAACTAGTAAAACTAAAGGGAATATTGTGTTGCGCGTGACAGACGTCAGAACTCAGAAAAACGCTACGGGTTCTTAGCGTGTACGTGAACGGCCTTGTGATCTATCTCGTTCTATCGTATAGCTGCATTGTATTCTGTCTCTTTTCATTGCCAATCTATCAGCAGTATATTAAATCTATGATAGAAACCATGTGATAAAAGTTTCATTCGAAAACCTCAAACCATGAAGATTCTATGTCAATTCAAAGAACCTATTACAATAAAACGGCAATTTCATATTTTAACCCCTAATATTATGAATTTACTATACTTACTTCCAATGATGCTGCTTAAATACAATAACTTACTAACATCATAGCAATATTGCTAGTAAGTTACTACTACTAAGTTCTAAATATTTGTCGCAAATGTCAACTTAAATAGTACCTACTTGATTTATTTTATTGTTCTACTCGGTTCTACTAAGTTTTCTTAAATTTTTTTTGACCCTTCTCCTGTAAATGACAAACGAAAAAGAAAGAATTAGCGAAATTGGTCCAGCCGCTTAAGCGTGATGTCGTGACCAAGGGAAATAGGGTTAAATTTTTAAGTCAGGTCATAAATTCTGTCACATGTGTAATATGAAATAATTTAGACATGTTTATTATTTATGTAACCATTTATATGGCAAAATTAACTTAATAAAACATAGATTCATATGATAATAAAGTTTATTCAAAATGACCCCTGCGATTTTGAATACAGGCCTTCAATCTGCGCGGCCAGTCGTCTATCGCAGCACGAACGAGGTCCATGTCAATATAGGCGGCTGCCTTAATCAAGGATGCCTTGAGTGACTCCAAATCAGGATGAGGCTTTGAGCAGGCCTTTTCCTCCAAATTTTGCCATATCTTGTAATCTAACGGACTCAAATCTGGACTGGAGGAGGGCCAGTCTTCGTGCCGGATGAAGTCGATTTCACGCGCCGCTAGCCAGTCTTGTGTGCTTTTGGCTCTATGAGCTGGCGCAGAATCTTGTTGGTATATTCAGTGCCTGTTACGAGTATTATTAAACATGGTATGAGAAACAGGTTCCACAAGGTTTTTAAGGACTGTATTTTGATACACAACTGCATTCATTTTTACGCCTTTCTCACAAAAATGTACCTCAGTTAAGCCCCAATAAGAGACTGCCAACCAAACCATGAGCGAGGATGGAAAATGACCTCGTTGGACACGCGGAATACGGTTGCTCGCTTCTTAACTGCTGTGTGCGTACACCTTATTATTTTGTTTGTTGTAGCTCTCTTCCACGGTGAAAATTTTTTCATTCGAAAAAAGTATTTCCCGATGCTTTTTTCCCGCGTACCGCTTCAACAAAGGGCGGCATCTCTTCTTCAGTCTCAGGTCCATTAAACGAGAGTCCAAACGATGTCCTGTTTTTCTTCGATATGTCTTTAACACCCTTTTCACCGTGGTCCAGCTTAACCCCATCTGAAGGGCCAACAGTTTCTGCTTACGTATGGGATTTCTTTGAATTCGCGCCTTCACAGCTTTTATCACTGCTGGAGTCCTAACAGAGCGAGGGAGACCACTTCTTGACCTGTCATCTACACTAGAGTCTTCATTGTATCGTTTTATGGTACGATAAACGAATCTTTTGGTTATATTCAAATTTTTCAGTAAGTCGAAAATCTGAATTGGCGCGTAACCGCAACGATGCAACGCAAAAACCGCGACCGCGACACGGTCTTCTTTAAGTGTCCACTCCCTCCATATTTAAAAATGAGGAAAATTCAAAAAAAATTTTTTTTCATGAAAAATTCGAAATTCGAATTCAATAAACTTTTTTGTGGCCAGCATTCTAAATTCAAAAGTTTTTATTGTGCTAAAGAACTTATGACCTGACTATGTATATTATAAAATATTTTGGCATGACATCGCTTTTAAATTGATTGTTACCTGTTTGACACAAGAAATATAATAATTACGAGTATGTTAAAATTTCTGGTTTAAGTCTATACTTGACAATGTGCATTTGCACACTGTCTTCAAAAAAAATATTGAGCATAATCCAAGAGGTTTTTTTATTAAGCTATTGCATAGCTTCTATCGCGGGCCTTGAGCGTGGAGACCTAATCCAGAAATTCCGTAACGAAAATAACCTAACCTAACACTCGGGGCGAGGCACGATCGAACAATTTTGAATTTCCGAAATTTAAAATAATTTAGAAGAAAACTAGCTGACCCGGCAAACGTTGTTTTGCTATAAAAATGATTAAATTACTAAAATGGCTAACAAAAAATAGGGGTTGGTGGTAAAAGGGTAAAAATTTAGGGTTGTGTATATTTTATAAAATTTTAATATTTTACTACCCTACCCCTACCCTACCCCTACCCCTACCCTAAAAGCATATAAGATGTTTTAGACGTATTGATTGTTAATAAATTAAATTTTAGCCACTCATTGAGTAAATCAAGATCTTTTTGTGCAGTAGATATAATATCATTAACAGATTTGCCAAAATAAAAGAGACACGTGTCGTCCTCATATAGCGTTAAATGTCCTGTCAGTCCTATTCTGTCAATATTATTCATATAAATCAGAAAAAAGGCCCAACTATTGCACCTTGTGGAATGCCGTATGTGACACTTTGAGCAGTACTAATAAAGTCATCAATCTTCACAATCTGACGCCTACCATGTAAGTAAGAAGCAAACATCTTGTACCTGTGACGCCTATGTTACTTAATTTTTGTAATAACTTGTGATGGCTTACTGTGTCAATAGCTTTTTTTAGGTCAATAAAAATTCCGAGCGCAATGTTTTTTTCATCAATATTCGTTTTTATTTTCGTTATTTAATCTATTGCAGCTGTAAGAGTACTCGCTTTAGTGCGAAAGCCGTACTGCTGGTCTATAAAAAACTTTTTCTCCGTAAGGTAAGCATCTAATCGGCTAAACAAAACCCTCTCAAAGATCTTAGAGAGGACGGGCAAGACTGATACGGGTCTATTTGTTGGGATCCATTCGAACTAAAATATTTTTTTTAAATAAATTTATTCAAGAACTTTGTTGCCAGGCCATGGTGTTGCGATCACGCAACAGGAACCTTATAGAAAAAACACTAAAACGACTGAACACAAAATACTTTTCCTTAAATATAATAAAGTCATTTGCCTTAAGTGGGACTTGAATCCCATCAAGTCCCACCTAAGACAATCAAAAAAAGTTTAATAAAGGAATTGTATTTTCTATGTAAACCTGCAATTTATTTGCATAAAAAACTTCTCAAAACATTAAGGTTGGAGTTACTTAACAAAGTCATTGATGGAACACCGTTGGCTCACAGCGTAAAAAGCCTTGAATAAATTCGTCGACACAATCTTGGTTGGGGCTTAAACCCACAACCACATCGAGGCCCAACTTAGACAGTCAAAAAAAGTTAAGTAAAGGAATTGTATTTTCTATGTACACCAGCAATTAATTTGCTTAAAAAACCGTCTCGAAACATTTAAGTTGGAGTTATATAACAAAAACATTGATGAAACACCGTTGTCTCACAGCGTAAAAGCCTTGAATAAATTCGTCAACACAAACTTGATTGGGGCTCGAACCCACAACCAAGTCCCACCTAAGACAATCTAAAAATATTTATTCAAGGAATTTATTTGCATAAAAAAGTTCTAAGATTGTACTCATGATCTTTGAAGGTTTTTGGATGTTGATACATCCAAAAACCTTCAATTCAAAACCAAAAAGGGCCGTTAAGAATATCTAAAGAATAAACAATGTGTTAGATGAAAATTTTATTTGGCAACCTATCAAAAGGTTACACTAGCTCTATGGTCGACTGTCAGAGATTGCCATGTGGCATTAAGTTTGATTATAGAAGCGCTTTTAGATTTGCAAGAAAATATTAATAAAAAAATAAAGTAAATGAAACTATTCAGTTTAATAAACCTTGGATAGCAATTCTTGATAAAAATCAATTAAATTCAAGAAACTATGAAAGTCCGGCTTAGAATCTTGTAGCTTAAATCAAATTTAAACATCAATTAGCGAAGATAAAGAAAGAAGGTTTTATTGGATCTCCTTGATTAGACATTTCGGGATATATAAAACTAACTGATGAGCTGAACGGCTTAAAAATTAAACTACAGTAAAAAAACTTAAGTATATTTTTACCGTAAAGGATAATGTTTAAAATTGTATTTGTTTTTGAATAATAAATTGATAAAGCTTTTAATCAATTTAATTGTTTTTGCTTAACAAATACCCCTAATATGACGGTGAATAAGTTGACATGTCATCGGTGCACAAATTGATATCTTAATATAAAAAAATAAAGTGAATTTAGTAATTCTACTAATACCGTTCGAAAGATTGATAAAAAATACCCATAATTAAAGGTAATGGCATTAACACATTCAATACACTGATTTACCAGCAGACGTCAAACTTTAAAACTGCTGCCCTGTAAAATTACCATTTAAGACTTATCAACTTATTCACGCCAGGCACGGATTTATGCTGGAAATAACAAATTTTAACCAAAAAAATCTTTGCCAAGTATAGGGTTAACACTACCTCCTACATATATCTACAGGTTTGATTTTCAATGAAATTAATATTGAAACGCGATTCTTTAAAAATATTCAAATTTCACAAGTTGGTTCGGCTGCTCTTAAACTTGCAAACCTTATTCGTTCTTTTGTCGGCGACTGAAGAATTACTGTAAGAAGTCGGGCAGCGGCATCTTCTCTCTGCCATTAGGAAAACTGCGTTAGCCACGATGTCAAACATGCCAAGCGTGGCAACATCTTCCTGTTAGAGCGGGAGCGGGCTATATCCAGCAGTGGACTGATGCGGGCTGCATACGGATGGATGATGAATGAAAGCTGCAGCAATTTGCCTGACGGTTAAATAATGTAAAATCTTACTATCAATATACATTGCTCATTTAATTTGATCAGGAAATTATATTATTATGTACAATTTAAAAATAATATTATTATGTATTTTTTTTGTCGATGTCGCAAGTATCAACCAATAATAAATTGATATCACATCATCAGTTACTCAGGGGCAAATTAGCGGTTCCTCAGAATTCCTATTATATTTATAGGGTGAGTTACCTTCATCCTAATAAATGAATCAAATGAAAAAAAAATACGTTTTGTAGGATGAGTATATGGGACAAAAGAGAAACTTGTGGCGATTATTGTATTAGAATAAGTGTTACAGAAACCACTCTAAGGTTGAAAATCTCATACTAGTTTTTTTTTATATATGTATATAAATTATGGGCTTGCTCTTGACTACATACTTAACTGTACGGTTAAGAAGAAGCCTCGAAGAAGCCTAAAATGGAGCTAGCTTACCCAGAGATTCTGGTTCTCCCACACACCAGCGGAACACAGAAAAACTGTTTGGCGCTGGACTCCGGCAGGAGGGTGGTAGCATCCAGGCAGCCTCTTACGAAGCCTACCACCGCAGAGGGATCTGTTAGCCGTCATCATTGGTTAAAAAACCAAAGATGCCGTTGCCCAGGGTAAAAGCTAAATCCTAGTGGATATCTTAAAAATCAAATAAATATTTTGATGTAGTGTATGCAACTGCATATAATTTAGGTATTGAAATACTCGAGCATTCGGCTTCGCCTCATGTTTCAGTATTTTTATTTATTTCAATTTACCTATCCAGACAAATAAAATTTGTAGTACCTATATGCAACTGTCATTTAAGAAGGGTTGTAGCGTAACCTGAGTACTTAGGTAAGTAGGTAGGTACCTAAATATAAATACATCAATAAATATAAATGTTTGTTAATATGCTTTAGATTGAAGCGAAGAGTAGTGTGATAATGACTGGTACCTACCTAGGACCTAACGTATTATTTTTAAGCTTTTTGTGCATCACTTAGTACACCAATATTGTCTCTACTCTCTATTCATTTCTATAGAGCCCTTTTATTGAGTTTAGCCCTGAGACCTTAAGTCTTTAAGTACCTACTATAATTGTAATAAATGGCAGTAGGCCTTATTTTGAAAAATAATATTGAAGTAAATTATTTTTTGTGTGGTGAACGCACATAAAAAGAAGTCTTGTTGTAAGGGGTAACAAAAAGAGTAGGTACACGGTACTGCCCTAACAAGGTAGGCAACAGTGTCTTCTCATCTCTCCACTATTGGCATCTCGCCTAGCCTTCTGTTAAGTTGGGGCTATTATGGCAAAGTCTATCTTAGGTTGTGATGATGATGATAATGAATTTGAACTGAATTACGTTTAGGAAGTAGTAATACTTAGAACTTGTTGCCTGTAAAATGACATTATCATACAGATACAGGCCTCAGGCCAGGTGGAGTGACGATTTGCGCAAGGTGGCTGGCAGAAGCTGGATGCGAGAAGCCGAGGATCGACCTAAGTGGCGTGCATTTGGAGAGGCCTATGTCCAGCAGTGGACTGCAATAGGCTGATGATGATGACGATGATGATACAGATACAGAGAGAAATATACTGATGCTGCTTTACTACGGAACCATTAGTGACTACCTACATGTAGGTAAGTATTTAAGTAGGTATAATATCGTTCATTACGTTTTAAGTAGCTACGAGTAGGTACTATAGTTACAAACGGCATAACGTGCTTTGTACTTATGTGTGATTGTGGTAAATTGGCATTGCGTGTCTGTTTTGTTAGGAATCGTAATATCGGTACCTAACCGCTTGTAGGTGTGTGACAATTCCACGGAATTATATTTATATCTTTATTTGATCATCTCATATACTAAGTACCTATATTGGGTATTCCTTCACCAGGACGTTATTTTATAAGTACTACTGACTATTATTCTAAGCTAGTGACGATCTGGTGAAGGTCGCGGGAAGCCGCTGAATGCGGGTGAGGAGGAGGGGAGGATAATGTCCGGTTGTGGGTAATCGTTAAGCTAGATGACATTATGACATACTACCTTTTATTTGATACTAGTGGACCCCGCGAACTTCGTATCGCCTCAGAATAGTATTTGATTTTGACGTCTTAAATGAAGTTCTCATTAAAAATGGCGTAATTGAAAAAAATATCAAGAAATGCATTTTTTTAACGTTTTTAATTCAATACTATCCTATTCCTGACAAGGCAAATCCAAAATACCAAAATCATAAAAATTGATCCAGCGGTTCTCGAGTTATAAGTGGTGTAACTAACACGACTTTATTGACGTTTCCATAATTCATATAAAATTTGGCATCGACATAGTTTGATACCCTTAGAAAGGACATGTTTTTTAACCGGGATATCAGGATTTATAAGGCTTTGAAAAGGGGAGTGGAAGTAAAGTAGGTACCAATATAGGTATATAGGTACTTACTTACGTGGACGTGTATCATTTTAGATGAATTGATGGTTAACATTGTTTTGATCCAATAGGTGCCTACTGATATTATAATTGTAATTAAATTGCTTAAAATATCATACTTAAAAGCTAATTGGATAATGCACTGTAACATATTTTTTAAAACAAATTATACTTAATACTTGTCCGAGATGGGTTTAACGTGTAATAACGGTGAAGGTATTAGCGCTGCGTCACAATTTTTTCAAAGCTAAAAAAAAAGAGAAACAGAACGTTTTCTATGGCAACACTATCAAATGTCATTACGTTTAAAGATAAGCATTATGAATAACCCAACTAATGGGATAATACTATACAATTTAGTATTAGTGGGTGGGTTTAAGGGACTGCCATCTCGGACAAGTAGGTATCTTCGTATAATTAAGATAGAACTTCACTTAAGGTAAGTTCGTTTAATCTTATAATTTTAATTTATTTTTGATTTCCGCAAATATACATTTGCCGGCTGCAATGTGATGAAATTCAGCTTTCTTATAATATCAAAATATACGACAAAAGTCCATGGACATATATTTTTTAATTTGAAAATACTTCTAAAATAATATAATCTTACTCTATGAAACATAAAAGAAAAAGTCGGCTAACATCTTTACACTATTTTTCTTAACAAAATATAACAATAAAACCTTTAACCGCCTTTTCCAAAATAAACATTCAAAAACATGTATACTTAAACACTTAGGTACTACGAAGTAATCACCGAGAAATTTTATTTTGTAAACACTATTAAGGCTTTTTTCTCGTATGTATTTTACTGTAGTTACAGTCAATAGAGTCTGGAAGGCGAAGGATCGCAAAGTAATGGTGGGATGCAGAACCGAGGAAGCAACAAAAAAAATCAAGCATAACTAAAAGGTGCAGCAGACCACCTCAGCTTTGAAAAGATCAAGAACTACGACCCAATGGTTGTACTCAAGTCGTCTAAGGACGTCCTACAGTATAATACTGATGAAGACGTCAAGCAGCGTTAGAGAACAAGATTCGTGACCTTTTCAAGGAAATTGAGCCCAAGAATCTCCTTATATAGCTTAACCACAGGTGAAAAGTTTCGCTACAAGTGTAGCACACTTTTACTCGTACATCCAGAGGCTATTTTCACATAGATTTGCAACGCATAAAACTTGAAGATTAGTCGCCTTTGAAATAGTTCTCAATGTGTATAGGGAATTGTTTTTGTGTAAAAAAAAAACAATTCCCAGATTTAGTCATTGCGTTGCGGTGGCCCCTACATTAGGAGTTACTGTACTGATTTCTTGGTAGGAGACAGACTTGGTGGTTCCGAATAACTCTAGGGCAGGCGGCCCCAACATACGATACTTAGTTACCTAAGCAAATTTGCATTGAAAACAACTAGCAACAGAGGAGCTCATGATAGAGTCCGCCAATCAAAAGTTCGCAATTTATTTGTTAAAGAGCTCTATGTAGGGGGGAGCAAGAAAAATTAAGGATTACCGTGGGGCGAAAGATCCAACACGCTGCCATAGATCAGATCGTAAAGGCGGCGATTTTTGTCTTTGATGTCGACGTCATACCATGCCCAAAAAGCACTAGCAACAATATTGTTGTTTAGGAGATCTGAATCAGCGCCTGGAAAATCGCTATGATATCCTTCTATTTTGAGCCAGACCAACCCATAGAGTCCTACCTGAATCGGCTAAATTAAATTTGCGAAGAGCTGTGTTCGACAAAAATACTTGTTTGCGGACACTGCAACGTCAAGAGTACCTGGTGGGGCAGTACTATAGAAGACCGAAACCGAGTTGAAATGTCCAGGACCTTGGAAGAGTCTAACCTAGAGGTATTGATAATAAACATAGGAGATACGTTTACTTTTAAAACACAAGGGGTAAAAGGGCAGTAGACATTACGGCGTGTACCGGCGATTGCATGGGATTCGTATACGATTGGAGGGTAGATCGGTCCGTTACTTCCTCAGACCATAACACATATTTGTAAAGTACAGCAATAATATCACTGAGGCATACAGGCGTAGTATGCCCATGGTGGAGCAAAGATCTTGCCCACAAAAAGAAAACAATGGTTTCTTAAGGAAAAATGATCTATTGGGCTGCGCCACAGAGAAGAACAAAGGTCGTCGAAGAATACCTGAAAAATTACACCGCCAGGAGAGAAGGAGATACGACCCTGAGAACCAACGACGAAAAATTCTCAACCCCAAGGATTCGGCAAATCTACTTGGCTACTTGGCTACACCTTCTACCCTGAAGACCTCGAAGAAACGGATAACTCAGACCATCGCCGGGTCAGACAAGAGTATACTTTGTTAGTAGTAAAGTAACGGCCTATAATCATCCCACTGCTGGGCAAAGGCCTCCAGCAGTGAATTCAAGTTACCATAGCAATGATGGGTACAAGTATCATCACCACGCTTGCCAATTTCGGGTTGGTGATCACAAACCCGAGCAATGTTCGAAAATTTTAATTTTTTGCTGCACAACCCGAGGTTCAAACCCGGACCCCGAAATCTTGGTTCGGTATTTAAGCCACTAGATTAACAAAGCGTTTTTAGTAGTAATATTACTAAAATTTTAATAATAACTACTAAAATACTAAAAAACGATCTAAAATAGGAAAAAATAAAGGTATATTAAAATGTATGGTCAATTTGTAATGATAGTTACATTAAAAAAAAACATTGATGGGACTCCAAAACAGCGTTTAGTGGATGATACATCTAAGATAAAGTTACCAAAATACCCTTAAAAAGGTGGTAATAGGCTGATACGCTCGAGATTCTAAATAGTAATAGCGTTGTATTATATACTTACATTCAAGAATATTACTGGAAGGTCTGTTTATAAAGTTGTTAATGATGTTGCGGTTAGAACGGCATCGGAAATAACTTTTATTATAAATTTTTATCAATATCTTTTCTATTATTTGGAAAATATATATTATTTGAATAGGGTATAATAGGTAAAAAAAAATCCTTTCAATTGAGATATTAAACGTATATTTCGAATAACTGTACGCTAAAATATAAATAAAATAGCTTCTTTTGCTTCTCCTGTAAAATTTGGTTTTTCATATAACCGCCTTATTGCCCGGGCCAGCGAAATGTGCTATAACTCAAAAAATACTTGTTTGATTTCGTTCAAACCAATTTTCGTTAAAAGAATTTGTTAAGATCTACATTACGTTTTTTTTTTCAAAATGTTCACTTGCTTAGTTTAAAAGTTAGAAAGACACGCCCATTTTACCACTTTGGAAGCGTCTATCTTCCAAATGTCAGACTTTTGAAAAAAAAATTCTAAGAACCTCTATGTTATTTTAAAAGACCTATCCATAGATACCCCATACGTATAAGTTTGATTAAAACAAACAATTTATTGTTTTAGTTCCATGTATGGGAAGACATTAAATATCATTATTTTTTTGTATGTGAATCGTAAAGCGGTAAACAGGATACACTAACCTACCAAGTTTCAACTGTGATGTAATGATAATACTTTCAAAATAAAGTGGCTATGACATACGGACGGACAGACAGACAGACAGACTTGACGAAACTATAAGGGTTCTGTTTTTGCCATTCGGCTACGGAACCCTAAAAATGGGACCCTATTACTTAGACTTTGCTCTCTGTCCGTCCGTCTGTCCGTTCGTCTGTCCGTCCGTCGTCTGTCACCGGGCTATATCTCAAAAACCGCGATAGCTATATAAAGAATAAATTTTCACAAATTATGTATTTCTGTTGCCGCTATAGCAACAAATACTTT
Source organism: Anania crocealis (assembly GCA_949315895.1). Classification (NCBI taxonomy): domain Eukaryota; kingdom Metazoa; phylum Arthropoda; class Insecta; order Lepidoptera; family Crambidae; genus Anania; species Anania crocealis. The sequence continues at coordinate 38,200,159 of OX438879.1, read as the reverse complement.
TTTTTTTTACTTTTACAAAAAACGCCATTTTTGCCTATTTTTGCTCAATATCAATATGTAAATGGTAACAGGCAGGCACTTGAAATATTCACAAAATACTTAACTGTATATTTAATAATAAATAAAATAAATAATAAAATTAAAATTAACTGCTGTTTACCTAGTCCTCGGGCCAAAAAAAAAAAACTGTTCTGTAACCTATAGTACTTAAAATATAGCTTGATTAGAATGACAGTTCTCACTGAAAGAGACGACGTAACTTTGTACCAGCGTCACACAAGTGAAACACGTTTACACATGAAAAAATATTGGTAACTGGCATGTTAAGAATTTTTTTTTAAACATTGCTGTACATATTAATCAGTTAATTATATAAAATAGATATTTAAAGTAAAAATCATTAAAAAAAATTACACCTAGCTTGAAAAGACGTCTTTACAAGGTTACGTAATTTTTCATAATCGCTAGTGATGAGGTAAAATCGACAAATCGAAATCGACAGACGAACAGTATTTCAAAATCGAAGTAATGTAACATAAATGTCACAAATGATCTAATGAGCATTGGTTGATGCTTAGAACATCAAAATTATTAATAGTTGTCGAAAAATTTTCAAATTTATTAGATTCTATATGCGTTAAAAAAAATCTAATTGCTTTTCATGATTGTTACAATTATTCCCATAATGATCACGACACTGACTTACTGTTAAATCTTAATATATCTGATTTTCATTTTATTTTATATGCCTTATCTGTTTTTTTCGTTTGATCAGTCGAGTCAGTCCCATCACTAGTCACCTCAGTTTGACAGGTGTCATTCTAATCAAGCTATATTTTATGGACTATAGTCATTGGTATTTGGTATAGTTCGTGCGCGAGTCCGACTCGTACTTGGCCAGTTTTATTTTGTAATAACACCGCCATTTATTTCTCCATCTTTTACATTACGGTCTATAAATAATCGTCATTATTGTAATAATAATTTATATTGTAAATTATTTTTATATATTTACGGGTTACATATTTACCTACAGATAAATATTAACAGGTATTACGTAAGTATTTCAAATTATAGGTAGTAAGAGAACTTTTTACTTCAATATTCACGACTTCAAAATAATAATTCTCGTAATTGTACATTACGAAGTAAGAAAGATACTTACCCAAAAAATGACGATTAGTAGGTACCTCAACTATACAACGTGTCGATATCCATAACTCTAAGGTTATGTTCTATAGGTAAAAATAATATAAAACGCCCTAGAACATGTGGTTCAAAAATCAATAGTTTCGAATAAAACATCAATTTTAGTTTTTGTTAAAAAAATGTAACCAGTATGGCGAATCCTTAGTTTTGAGAGACGTTGGCAAACTTACACTAAAGTGTAGTAGTAAAGTAGCTGGAGAGCGTAACTTGTAAAAAACATTGACGTGTGTGGGTGTTTCATTGATAAGTACCTACCTAGGTATGAGTAAATCGTTTTCATTCAAAAGTTCATTCATAACAAGGGTGTTTTACATAAACAGTCGTGACTTTTTAGTATGAAAAAATTAAACAAATAAAAATTAATAATTGAAAAATAATTCATATGCAATTTGATTCTTTACCACGGTCTGTTTTTATACCCTAGTAGAGTTATGGGATATCAAAAGGAACACGTTGTATAGGTAACACCCTGATTAGGTTACTTTTAAATATTACTCGATTTTGCTAGACATAGGTACCTAACTAGGGATCGCGTTAGTGGCAAGCAATTTCTCAATAAAGCCAATCTGTTGAGGAACAAAACTACATAACTACTGCTGGGGGAGCATGTCAAGGACGATTGAATACAAGTGAGTGAACAGAGTCAGGTAGGTACGTAGGTAAGTACCTTCTATTAAATTATGACTTGCTAGCTATCCAGACAGGCGTTGTCATCATGTTCTATATATTTTTAGAAGCTATATAACTTTTTTAAGTTTACTTACAGAATAAAAAAGATCAAATTACAATAATATTAACAACAAATAGCAAAACACATAACTCCCACAGTTTGCCGCATCACACCTTACATCTCTATGCAAAAACAGCTAGGTAGATACTTTTCTACACCTTTCAAACAATGAGACGATTTCGAACCTTCTGTATTTACGAACCATAACTAGCATACTTACAACTGGAATCATTTACTTGGCACAGCCCGTAAATAATAATTTCATAGGTAATAGGTAAGCTGAGATAAACAAAATAACAATATTTAACATTAACACGTTCCATGCGTCATGACCAGTAGGGCCTTTATCTTTGACTTTACCAGCGTGCGGTGCAGAAAAGTGTGATTCTCCCCTCAGCGCGGGGGGATATTTCATATGTTGCACTATGTGTAAGAAAGAAACAAATAGATATTTCGCAATACTTTTTACAATATGTTCTAAATTCATTAAAAACAGACATGGCAAAATAATGTTCATGACGCATAGAGTTGTTTATTTCTGCACCTCATGCCGCACTGAATGCGGGCGCGCCATTCTCACCAGCCACGCTTAGTGATGCACCCTCTGCATCTTGTTTCAATTTTTTCAATACCTACAATATCAAATGATGGACAAGTACAAACTTTTAATGGCAAATAAATTTATTTTTGCTTTTTATTTCGTTATCAAACCATTTTATCCAGGCGTTACATACTTTTCGTGACAAAAACAATCATCAATTTATAATGAAATACTGTAATAATTTGTACTGTATATTGCGGGCTGTTTCTGCCGCGTTACTTCCGCGTCGGAACTCTTATACCAAAATCACTTGAATTTTCGCAGTATCCATCTTTCTTGTCTAAGTTAAATAACAAAAACAATTCAAATGTTTCACATTTTTTAAAAGAAGAACATCATAGAAACCGAGATCTAGAAATAGTGAAAAAAGTTTCATTCGAAAACCTCAATCCATGAAGATTCTATGTCAATTCAAAGAACCTATTACAATAAAACGGCAATTTCATATTATAACCCTTAATATTAAGATGTCGTCATTTCCCATAGCTTGCCAAGGAAGTGGTGCCTTATTAACATGCTAGGCATTGACTCTATTAACACAGTAGTATTAGCTAAGGGGTGATTAAGTTACTACAGAAGTGAAGTAGATATAGGACTACAAAATCATTAAAGATTCACCTAATCGTTGTACGAGTATGTACCCGACAGCAAAAATAAAATAATAAGTAGGTATTGAAGTACCATGACTTTTTACTATAAACACTTTTTTATTACAAAAATACCTGATGGTTTGCGTCAAGTTTGAACCTTGAAACTGTTAATCTTGTTTATTTATCCTCACGTTTGTAGGCTAAGGTTAATTTGAGTAATACGAGTACATCTAAGGACAGTTAAACACTAGAACGTTATATAAGATCCTATAGCTAGCTACAATTGCGGTTTGTTTAGTAGAAGTATACGTAAAACCTAATACAAATAGGAGAAAGATTTGAATGATTGTATACAACGTGTTCCTTTTGATATTCCATAACTCTAGGGTATTAATTAGACCATGGTAAAAAATCTAATTGCATATGAATTATTTTTCAATTAAATTATTTTTTTGTAAAAATTTTTCACACAAAATAATTCTAAAAAGTCACGACTGTTTATGTAAAAAACCCTTACCTTGTTATGAATGAACTTTTGAATGAAAACGATTTACTCATACCTAGGTACTTATCAATGAAACACCCACACACGTCAATGTTTTATACAAGTTACGCTCTCCCGCTACAACTAAAATTGATGTTATATTCGAAACTATTGATTTTTGAACCATATGTTCTAGGGCGTTTTATATTATTTTTACCTATAGAACATAACCTTAGATTTATGGGATATCAAAAGAAACACGTTGTATTGTGAGCAAATAAATTTAAAAACTAGTGAATTGATTTAAATTAAATAAATTTTAGAGACATTTTATGTCCCAGGATATGTCATATTATTCTTTTTTCTATTAGGGTGTGAAAATTTAGGATAGACTAGCTGCTTGTCCCGGCTTTGCGCGAGTTTACCAATGAAGATAATGCAAGCAAATGGTCTGTATATGACCATGTCTACCCTTTACACACTTGTCATGCAAACATTTCTGGAAACATCACGTCATGGCGTCACCGATTTCGCTAATTATTTGGTTTTTCACTGTCAGTTGAAGGTTCTTATAATAGGGGTTAAAGTACGAGGAAATTGCCAATTTGTACTGAAAATCAAAATTGTTTATTTTTTAATTTTTAACAAATTTATTTAATCAAAATAGTTACCATTATTATCTATACATTGCTGCCATCTAATAGGAAGGTCATTTATGCTTTTGTGATAGAACTCTGAGGATCTAGACTGCACAAACTGTGTGAAAGCATTTTGTACTGCCTCCTGGGAAGAAAACTTCTTGTCACGTAGATAATTGTCCAAATCACGAAAAAAATGGTAGTCCGTTGGAGCAAGGTCTGGCGAATACGGAGGATGTCGAAATATGACGTGGTCGGAAAACATTATAGAAAGAAATATAGTAATACATTTTATTTTTAACGTTAACTTTCCAATGTTTTTAATATTTATTATCCTATTCCCGACGAATACAAATTCAAAAACACAAAAGTCATAAAAATCAGTCTAGCCTTTCTCGAGTTAAAGGTGGTGTAATTTAACTAACACGACTTTCTTTTTATAATATACCTAGATTATCTGGTGGCTGTAGGTAAGCATGTGTACGTTCTGAACAGGCAATGTGGATTATCCTTTGAACCGTCATTTATAAATATTAATTGGCCTGGCTGCGCTGGGTTATTCTTAGAATGTAATTACCACGTTACCACGCCTTTTTGATTTCGATATTCAAATCAATTCAGTGCAACGATAATCTATTTTCCTATAAAATAGGTACTTAATTTAACTGTTCTGTGATTTTACCTGTGTTTTAGCAGTGAGAGCTACATCTTATTATATAAAAGAAAGTCATAACGGTTGAACCGATTTTTATGGTTTTGGTGTTTGTGGATTTGTCTTCATCAGGAATATGGTGATAATAAGTATTAAAAACATTGGAAAGTTAACGTAAAATAACTATTTCAGAAACTTTATTTCTTCATACTTTCCAACCCCACCATATTTGACAATAATGACATTTAAGACGTCAAAATCAAATACTATTCTGAGGCGATAAGAAGTTCGCTGGGTAAGCTAGTCTTAATACATATATAAAAATTTCTTTTCACGTTCGTTGTTTGTCCGCCATGAAATCCTAAACTACTTAACCGATTTTAATGAAATTTACACACCGTGTGCATTTTGATCCAACTTGAAGGATAGGATAGCTTACATCTCAATTTATAGTCGCAATATTATTTTATTGCAAATTATTTGTTTCTTGACTCTTAAAGACTTGGTAAAGTAAACGCCATATTTGGTGACGATGAAATTTAAGACGTCAAAATCAAATTAAATTATTCTGGGGCGATACGAAGTTCGCGGGGTAAGCTAGTAAGTAATATATATAAATTGCGTATCACGTTGTTTGTCCACGATGGACTCCTAAATTACTTAACCGATTTTAATCCAAGTTGAAAGATAAGATAGCTTACATCTCATTTATAGTCGCAATATTAATTTTATTGTAAATTTTCTGTGTAACATGGTAAGGTAAACAAACGCCATATTTGATGCCAATGACATTGTGTGACGTCTTACGTTAAAAATCCAACTATATTATTCTGAGGCGATACGAAGTACGCGGGGTCAGCTAGTATTATATAAAAATTTCGTGTCATGTTGTTTGTCCGCGATGGAATTCTAAACTATTCAACTGATTTTAATCAAATTTTGTACACTGTGTGCAGTTTGATCCAACTTGAAAGATAGGATTATTTTTTTATTATATCACCCCGTTGGTCTAGTGGTTTAAATACTGGACCAAGATCTCGGAGTCCCAGGTTCGAATCCCGGGTCGGGCAACAAAAAAGTTTCGAATTTTCGAACGTTGCTCGGGTTTGTGATCACCAACCAGCATTTAGCAAGCGTGGTGATTATGCCAGTACACCCATCATTGCTTTTCCCTGGGATGCTTCTGATCATTGCCTTTTGGGATGATTATAGGCTGTGACTTTACTTTACTTTTTTTTTTTCACTTTATTTGTTTATGGCAAGGTAATTTGTTAAGAAAAACGCCATGTTTGATGACAATGACATTTAAGACGTCATAATCAAATTATATTATTCTGAGGCGGTACGAAGTTCACGGGGTAAGCTAGTATTTATAAGACCATTTTCCCCTAACCTACTTATCAATTACTCTATTGTGGGGTCAATGTCAAAAATGACCCATTATATTGGTATTTACTTAACTGATCTCTGACGCACACGGGTGTCAAACCTTATCTGTGACCTTGTTGAGAGTTCACTGACTGGTCGTGTCCTATATACGAGTATTACTTACCTATCTACTTTATATTATAATTTTTTTTCAAGTTGCATTAAGTGTCGGAAGTGAGGAATTTAATCAGGGTACAGGCACTTCTGAAAAACTATAGACCCATTTTATTGCTAAGTCACGTCTACAAGTTGTTTTCGAGGGTCATAAAGAATCGGTTTGCGCGAAAGTCTTGACGAGTTTCAACCTCTAGAAGATTATACAGAAGACGAAGTAGTATAATCAGCCCCTGTGCATAGCATTTGTGGACTACGAAAAGGCATTTGACTCTATTGAAACCTGGTCTGTTATGGAATCCCTGCAGCGATGTCAAGTCGATTGCCGGTATATCGAAGTGCTGAGAGATTTGTACAAGGCAGCCACAATGTCAGTTCAAATCCAAGGCAGTCAAACAAAACCAATCCAGCTTTAGAGGGGTGTGAGACAGGGAGACGTCATATCTCCAAAACTGTTCACCAATGCACTGGAGGACGTTTTCAAGACACTTGACTGGACTGGGCTAGGCATCAATGTGAACGGCCAATACATCTCACACCTACGATTTGCAGACGATATTATTGTTATTGCGAAATCGCTGCAGGAACTCCAGGTATTGTTGAGTAGCCTAAGTGAATCCTCCCGACGCATCGGCCTATGTATGAACATGGACAAGACGAAAGTCATGTTTAACATGCATGTCTTTCCCGGGCCGATAACTGTCGATGGAGTACTCCTCGAAATAGTCGACAATACGCCTTGGACAAAACTTGCAATTAGGCAAAACATTTCGAGAAGGAAGCCGATAGGAGGATTCAGTTGGGCTGGACGGCAATTTCGGAAGCTACGTCATGTTTTCTCGTCGCTCATACCCCAAAGCCTAAAAACAAAAGTTTTTGACTAGTGCGTCTTACCCGTGGTGACACTGACAGTTGATACTGACGGTAGGACTGGTCCGTAAGCTAAAATTTGCTCAGCGAGCTATGGAGAGAGCTATGCAAGCATACTTGGAGTATCCTAAGGGATAGAATCCGAAATGAAGTAATTCGATGGAGAACTAAAGTTACCGACTTAACTACTCGAATAAGCAAGTTGAAGTGGCAGTGGGCTGGTCACATCTATCGCAGAACTGATGAACAATGGATTAATCGAGTTCTGCAGTGGAGACCGCGCATGGGCAAACGTGGTGTTGGACGCCCCCCTGCTAGATAAAGCGACGATCTGCGCAAGGTGGCTGGCAGCAACTAGATGCTCAAAGCTCACGAGAAAAGTGGCGTGCCTTGGGAGAGGCCTATATCCGGCAGTGGACTATGCCGTGGGCTAATGATGATGATGATGATGAAGATGACAGGCACTGCAGATATGTTTACCAAATGTAATACGATTTTACAATACTTAGTCATTTTTTGATTACACAGTAACCTATAGTGGCCTATACCACTATAACTATATGTATATTAGGTCTTTACCTATGAAATTGCCGTTTTTTATGAAAAAACTTAAACGTTTTTTTTTCATGTATTTTTATTTGTATTAATCGAAGTAATCACCCATGCAATCAATGCATCTTTGCCAACGCAGTGGTAGTTTATTGATGCCCTTCTTAAAGAAATCAGCTGGAAGGGAGGCAACAAATTCTTCAAAGGCATTTTGTACTGCCTCTCGGGTATTGAATTTTTTCCCGCCAAGATGTTAGCCCAATTCTGGAAAAAGTAGTAGTCTGTAGGCGCGAGGTCTGGTGAGTAGGGCGGATGACGGAGAGCTTCCAACCCCTGTTCTTGCAACTTGGCGACCGTTTGCTGTGCAGTATGAGGTCGGGCGTTGTCGTGCAGGAGCAGCGGAGACGAGCGATTGACCAATGCTGGTTGGAGATATGCCAGCTTCTCCATCATCGTGTTCAGTTCTTCACAGTACACATCTGCAGTAATGCTCACCCCGTTTGGTAAGAAGCTGTGATGAATCACACCGGCGCTGGACCACCAAACAGTGACCATCACTTTTCTAGGGGTAAGTTTTCGTTTAGGGCATTGTTTAGGCGCTGAACCAGGATCCAACCAACTTGCTGAGCGCTTGCGGTTATCAAACAGAATCCATTTTTAATCGCAGGTAACAATGCAAAACAATTCCATCATTTGTGTGTCTGTTGCGCAGTGCAAGGCGTGTCTCGACGCGTACTTCGCGCTGGCGATCATTGAGTTCGTGGGGCACCCATTTGTTAAGATTTTTTACCTTGCCAATTTGATGAAAATGGCCTATATTGTTTTGAGGCTAACGTCGAAAGCTGCTGCTAATTCAGACCGTAGATTGTGTATCATCAGCTTCCAAAATCGCCTTTAATTCGTCATTATCGACCAAAGTCTTCGGACGACCGAGGGGTTCATTTTTCAGGTCGAAATTTCCAGAACGGAAGCGAGCAAACCAATAACAGGTGGTGCGTTGGTTTGTAGTGTTAGCTCCGTAAACGTCGTTAATGTTGCGTGCCGCTTGTGCCGCGTTGATGCCACCACGACGAATTTTTAACGTATCCATGATGACGAAAAAGATGGAAATGCGATGAAAATGTAACACTAATCAATAAACAAATGACTACTTTTGGAAAAAGAATTCCGTTTTTAAAACAAAATTAATTTGAAATTATAATTCTTAACCAAACAAAAATTGTTTTGCTTTGAAATGGCCAGTACTGCAGAACGGCAATTTCTTAGGTAAAGACCTATTATTTAAAGAATACCTCTGAGGGTAAAAATGTCAGTAAAATCGTGTGTAGCAGATATTTTGAAAATGAATGAATTGTACAAGAAAAAAAGACAAAAAAATACGTAACACTGTTTTTTATAACTATTATATTATACGTAACTAACAGAAAGAGCTCATTATTACGGGTTCCTCTCTATTGAAGTGAACATAATTAACTCACATGATGGTAGTATGTATATGTATAATATCAAACACGCGCGCAAAGCGCATTTAAGAGCAATATAACCCTTTGCCTACATTTTGACAACTTCTGTGGTCGAATGGCGTGTGTAGTCACCGGTTTTCAAGGTGACGCCAGCTCTTCCCGGGTTCAATCCCCGGATGGGCAATGTAGAGAACTACATTAATATATTGTCCTTGCTTCCACAAATAAATCTTGATTTGCTAAAATAGCTATACTTATAATATTATGTGATCGTGCGTGTGCACGTATGAGTTGTTGTCTACATTTATCGATATACATACTTATATTTTATTACTTATACTTTTATTAATTATTAACGTTACATTATTAAGTACAGGGTATCTCAAACATAATAATATGCACTTAAAACTGCTATCACAGACTTTGTATAGCGATAAGTCTAAATAGCTATTATTTTAGGTCGGGAAGCATATGCATCCCAACTTAGTAAAAATAGAACAAGACCCCTTCAAGTAATAGTATTGATTGATCTGCTGTTAGCATAATATCTTGGGAGTGGCTTTTTCTCGCGGTCCGCTAGCACTAACTAGATTTCAATTAAGTTTTTATGTGACAGTAAGCGATAAATGCACAATTGTTCATTAGTAAGAAATGGTAAATACAGATAAATAAACACTTAGGTGGTAGGTATATATAGCAAGGTTTCTAGAAAAAAACCGTGTGGCCGGCTAGCTATGCTTCTTAGAAAATCTTAGTAGAGCTCGATCCTTTACGTTAATGCCACGATAAAATATACTTACAAGAAAAACATTTTATTTTTGTGTTTAATAAATAAGAACTACTCTAAAGACGAATTAAATAATACATCATATAATGCAAAAATATGTTAAATCACCTGAATTGATGATATTTAGAGTCTCGTTACTTACATCGCATTGTAAATAACTATAGAAATCAATTAATATGGCATTGTTAATAAATAAATAAATATTTAGGACATGCCTCACTGGGCCACACAGAGTCATCTAGTCCCAAATTAAGCTACTATTAAGTAATGGGGTACTAGACAACCGATAAACTTACTTATATACTTTTTTTTGTAAATACATACTTATAATATACATATAGAAAACACCCAGACCAGTACAAACAGACATGTTCATGCACACAAATGTTTGTACTGTGCGGGGATCGAACCCGCGACCCATGGCTCAGAAGCAGCGTTTACTACCGCTGATCCAAATGGTCGTCGTTATTTATAGTCTAAACCCTTCGAAACCATACAATAATTATAAGATTAAACGAACTTACCTTAAGTGAAGTTCAATCTTAATTATACGAAGATACTTGTCCGAGATGGATTTTTACATGTAGTAACGGCGAAGCACTAGCGCAGAGCCACAATTTTTTCAAAGCTAAAAAAAAAAAAAAAAAAGAAACAGAACGTGTTCTATGGCAACCTATCAAATGTCATTACGTTTAAAGCAATGAGAACAACCCAACTAATGGGATAATACTATAGAATTTAGTATTAGTGGGTGGGTTTTTGGGACTGCCATCTCGGACAAGTATCTTCGTATAATTAAGATTGAACTTCACTTAAGGTAAGTTCGTTTAATCTTATAATTATACTTAATACTTGTCCGAGATGGATTTTTACATGTAGATGTTTGAAGATGGGTTGTGAATCATTAGTACAATTTTTAAAGAATGAAAAAAAAATATGTAATTAAGTATAATAATAAACCTTAAAACTTTGTAATTTATACGATAAACAATTTGAGAGAGATTAATAGTAAGTAAAAACATTTAATTTTTTCACTCTGAAAAATACTATTACACACTGTATTATTGAATTCTGCTACAATTTGAAATATTGGCCTAGAATATAGAAGAATGTTGAGATCAACCTGCAGTGTCTTTTATTATAAAATCATTTCTAACACGTGACCTCTGCTGCACAGCAGATGTTGTTGTATGTCTTGTGGTATAATCCAAGAATATATGTATCATTAATACCAGCTTTTCTCAAAATCTACTTAATCCACCAACTTATGACTGGATTTTTGATGGTTAAAATCAAAAGGTTATCATTTTTTCCTTGACAAGTTGGTCTTCTCTATATACGATTTTATTGTAGACACAATATTAATTTATTATTACTGAACAAAGGTTTCTAATTGAAAAGAAGACTGAGGATTTTCTTTTCTTGAAGTATGTGTAATATTTTGAACATCAAGAACGTTTTGCAAACGCCCACAGAGCCAAGTAATGCGTCCCGTTTTTCAATTAACTCTTTTAGTGACACATTCTGTCATCTGATCTAACTGTAGGACCAATCAGTAGAGACAGAGCTGATCATTCTCATAGATCTGTGTTTAAAAAACTAACAATGAGAGGAATGGGAACCTCCTGCATGAGTATCAATATTGTGCTTTTCTGCAAAATAGTCACCATAATTTTAAGAGTGAGTCATATCGCCTTCAGATACCCAAATGGAATACTCTTTATTGCACACCAAATAAAGGAATAACATACTATTTTATAATATTAAGATGTACAATTTTGGGGGTCTTATCGCAAAAGAATGATGTTTACCAGACTACCATAATTGTGTACAGGGAAAAAACTATGACAATATTTAGGGCATTTTAGAAAAGAGAATTGACCATTATGACAAGTGCTAAGTTTTGAAGGGCACCACCTTATAAATTCTTGTCTGTCAACAGCCCTACAGCCAGGGTAAGCTGCTGGTATAAGTGATAGTAATCTTTGAAATTAAAATAATGTTCTATTAAGCTCAAATATATTTGCATAGCATTTCTGTTTAGCCCGATGGCAGAGAATGCCTCGTGGCATTAAGTCCACCTTTTGTACAATAACTGTTCGTTTGTGCAATAAAGCTTAAATAAATAAAAATAAATTATTTTAATAAAAATACTAATAAGTGTCGATGGCTTTTTGACTAGGGGAAACCATGGTTGTAATGGCCAATAGAGGAAAACTAATATTTTTGAGTCTTATTTAACTTTTCTTGATTCCTTTTTCCCTAGAAATTTTCTTCAGTATATACTTTCACATTATTGTCACATGTTTTTAGTGATACTAAAACGGATTCTGGCCTAAGATTTTTTATATCGGCCCAATAACACACCCGCATCCGCTTTCTCAAATAGGGCTCGTGAGAATACTAAAATAACTTAATTACAAGGTGAGGAGACTGTGTACCTGTGTATCTATTTTATTAAAATAAGCTATTGCGGTTGTGTTATCAATACTCATTAAAATTTCCTAGTTAAAGTATAACATTGTAGGTCCAACAGTGCAGCTTTTAATTCTAAATAAGAATAATACGAATTTATTACACAATTAAGATTTACAATGGTTAATATGATTAATATGATGTGTTTGTTCTGCACGGGACCAAGACCCCGAAGCCTTATTATGGCCCACATACAGCACCCCAGGTCCTGGGGTTGAAGCCTTGGTGTGTATTTCCATGAAACGGTTAAGTTGTTTACTTAATATATAATTTTTGAATTGCTAATTTTCATATTGTTTTTCCCCAAATTAATTATATCTTTATTTCCTTAATGCTAGGCATAACTTAATCCAGTTTTTATGTGATTTTAGTAATTCTTTAAGTCTGTGTTTTTCCATTACTTTTGTATATAGTCATCTATACAACAGCTGGATAAATTGTCTTAAGTGTAGGTACCAAACAATTTCTCTGGATTCAATTTTTTCTTAAAGTAACAGCCTATAATCATCCCACTGCAGGGAAAAAAGGCCTCCATCATTGAATTCAAGTTCCCACAGCAATGATGGGTGTACTGGCATAATCACCACTCTTGCCAAATGTGGGTTGGTGATCAAAAGCCGAGAAATGTTTGAAAATTCAAAATTTTTTGTTGCCCGACCCCGGATTCTAACCTGGGACCCCGAGATCTTGGCCCCGTACCTCAACCACTAGACCAACGGGGCGTTGTTTTTTCAAATTCTTTCTTATCCAACTGTATTTACTTTTTAAGAATAGTCTTGCTCTTATGTTTTTGTATAACTTTTTAGACTATAAGTCCAAAAAAAAATACAGGGTACTCCAGTTCAGACACAAAGGTTACACTCTGTATTTTTAGATTTAAGTTAACTTCTCGACTGAAGGTTTAAATAAATAAATTTCAAATCAGTCTGTGGAATTTTAAAATAACTCCTAGGTATTTGCAATTTTAATTGGGAACAATGCACTTTTCTCAAAGTTCATAACTTAAGATATGTAAGAGTTTGCATGCAACAATAATGTTGTCTTTGCAATTGTTTGTTTCCTTCAAATCGTTGAGAAGGTAAATACGATGTTATCTATAAATATATTATATTTAACATTACATTGGAAATCCCGGTTCAGTAATAAGTTTCTTTCAAATCTTTTGATGCCATATAACAGACATAAGTTTTGTAAGCAGTTATAATATTCTCAAAATCAAAATCTCTGTACCTATAATTATTTATAAAAAGTTTTTTCAAGTTCGAAATAAAACTGTAAGTACCATTGGGTTTTGCAACCAAGAATACAGCAAAGTTGTTGAGAAATTATTCTGTACATACAGTATGGGCACACAGATTATGCTCCCTGAATTTTAAGTTACTTTATCTCATAGGCAATTATATTTTTCTCTGTGAAAGGCAATTGCTGTGGTTCTAGGAAATCGGAGGGTGGAATGGTGCTGAAAAGGATTTCATATTCCCCATGATTCATCATCCTTTGTAATCTCAAGCCATTTATAAATAAAATATTTAAAGCTGTAAAAAGGAAGGAGTTTCTATTTTCCTATATATTGGAGCGTACTTCTTTACAAAGACCTTATGTCATAATTTTCGCCCGTGTAGGGAAACTTCTGGTCTGATAGTCTATCCAATTTTTTCTTTTCTCAGAGCCAAAAAATAAACTTTTTTGTAAGAGGGTTGTCATCTCAAAGGAACAATTATTATTGTTCAGTACAAGGAAGCAAATTGCCTACCCGCAATGTGGTACCACTATGTGAAGAACCGGCATAAGCCCATGTACTATAAGGGTAAGCAACTGGCTTACAGCGTTAAGATTATGTTAGAAAAATTTTGCACTGAGTCGCAGTGTCTCGGTGGCTTAACGATACAGCGCCCGCCCCGCATGCTAGGAGATGCGGGTTCAAGTCCCGCCTGAGACATGATTTTACAAGTTTATGTACTGATAACATGAAGGCGTTCTAGTCCCATCGTACTAGCCTGCGCCCTTAATGTAAGCATGTCTCATAGGCCTTCTCTCGTTATATTCGCCCCGTATAGGGAAAGAATCCGGCCTGATAGGCTTTCCCATTTCTGCTTTTCCTACACCCTCTTTTTCCCGAGCCAGCAGAAGCTCTTCTGTAAGATGATTGTCATCTAAAAGGAACAATTTTCATTGTTCTGTACAAAGAAGCAAATTGTCTACAAAAATGTGGTAGCTCTCATGCTCATATAATATGAAGGCATCTAGTTCCAGCATACTAGCTCTTGCCCTTAATGTAAGCATGTCTATCTTCGAGTGATAGCACTTGCCTAATAGAAAAACTCTCACATTTAGCATGTCTAGCCATTGTTTGTGATTATTCAGAATATCTCGCACAAAATTAGAGCTTGTGGTTCTGTTCATCATACATGAAACTACCCAGACGTTTAAAGTTGTTATAGGGAAAAGTCATATTTGTTAAAATATGTTAGCCTCACCTATTGGTGTATGTGTCATCTTCTATGATAACACATTTAAGAGGGTGTGGTCAAAGATGTTTCCTCATATTGCTCTGAGAATCTTGAAGTTTCCTTTATTAGCTTCCATTTTTCGAATCTTCCTCTTGTTTCCTCGTTTCTTTTCCTTTCTTGATCTTCTTTCTTGAATTTAATTTTCTTCAAACACTTGGATTTTAATGGTGAGATTTTTAAACAAGTGAGTAAAAACGGTTACGAAATGATAAACGTGCTCTCCGAAAAGAAATTACGAAAAGCAATCTTGTTTTTACCGTAACCTAACCGAAGGTTTATGCACTAGGAATAAATATTGAATCTGCAGAATGCATAGATATATCATTGCTTTCGTTGTAACGCTTTTAGCCCCAAGCGACAACCGGTTGTTGCGATAACAATTGATATTTAATTGTGTCTGGGAATATCCGAACGTCAAAGGTACAACGAAATGAAAACAGAAAAAATGGTGGAAGGTGATATTATAGGTTATGAATTTTTTCTGAAGATTCAACTCGAAACCATCCTAACTACAACATTGCTCTATATGTGAAAGTAAGAATAAATTGAATCATACCTGTGATTAATGTTATAAATCCCTTCTATTTGCATAATAAGCCTTGAACTTGATTAGGCTTCTTCTTGTCATTTTCCCAAAAATCACAATTCGACCTAAGTAAACACTTTGCACCTTGACTACCTTAATTCTAAAGCCTGATTATAAACTTTTATGGTATATTTCTTAAGAGTAATAGATATTTTACCCATCTTTTATAAAACGACGATGTGACCGCGCTCGCACAAAAACCGTAATGACATTTGATAGGTTGCCATAGAACACGTTCTGTTTCTTTTTTTTTTTTTTTTTTAGCTTTGAAAAAATTGTGGCTCTGCGCTAGTGCTTCGCCGTTACTACATGTAAAAATCCATCTCGGACAAGTATTAAGTATAATTATAACAAAGCGAAGCCTGGTTTAGAGATATTTGCATTTGTCATTAAGCAGGTTGCTTCAGAAAGGCGCCTAGGCGTGGAGAGTTTGAGATGGACTACGTTGAAGACTCCTATTTACTCGTATATTATAAAATGCTGTGTGACGTTTCGATTGACATTTCTGTAACGTCTTTAAATAAGTTGTTGTAATATCAAACGTTACTGAAATTAGTACGAGTAATGCTCGCAAATTATACAAGTAAATTATGCAAAACAATAACTTAACTAACAACTTTAAAAGTAGGTACCTACCTAACATTCGTCGCACCGAAATACTTTAGTTTATGTGCTATGTATTTTGTATCGCTAGCTTGAACAAAACTTGACAAGGACAAGCCATACATCTAATATGTATCTATCTGCATTACCTACATGGTATTGTGAGTTAGAATTACCTACATGAAATCACTGCTGATGAGCTGGTGTTTAGGTAGCTCACGTGAATATACGAGTACACATAGCGCTGTATAATAGGCATTGTAGGCTCTAACTCTAATGGAGAAAGTAGTAATAGTATAGATAGATATTGTACCATACATTAGGGCACGTAGTAATAGTAGTTCGTATCTACTAGTACTTCATTACCAATTTATTTAAAAAAAACACCAGTGTTAAGTACGAATTAGCATACATGAATAAAACAAAATGAGAAACCATTAATAAGCAAAAAAAATATTTTTAATGATGATTGTTTTTAAGCTATTTAAGGCTATACATACATGCCATACATAGTCATATGTGTTGATGCATTTCACGGTAACATGCGAGATGCGCGTGCATTCATTATGATGCGTAAATATATTTATTCTGCTACAGTTAAATTGCTTACATCCTGCTAATCGTTAATTAAACGAATAAAACAATTGCTCTTCTGGAATGATTCGGGTCCTCCATCTATCTAAGTAACTCATGGTATAATATTTAGACCTACATTTTTGTTTAGTTGGTTTGTTTAACAAACCCTTTCTGTACCAGTTCTTTAAATAATTTTGTATTTATTTATCATTAAGTAACAGATACTCATTAAAAAACCGGACACTGTACCGAATCGGATACGTGGTTTTACGTCTTTTTATTTGATTTTGTTGTTCCGTAATCTCATAGCGATCTTAAGTCTATAGTAGCCTGATTAACGAAACTAATGACATTTTTATTTTATGGAAGTTTTAATCAATTCATTTCTTCAATATCGTTTTATTGTTAACGATTGAAAACTCTACATAGCTATCATAGTTTTCCTGATAATTTGGTTCTATAATAAGACGGCTTCTTATTTGGGGTGTGGTCTCCTAGAGTACCACTTGACTTTGACTTAAACTCACGCCACAAATAGTTTTCTTAGTAAAAAAATGGTTTTTGTAGAATAGTTTTGAAATGACCAGTCCAACCCGAGAAAAAGATGAGAAAAATAAATATAAAATACAAACTCATCTTTGCATGTTTCCTGCTTTTACCTCTTACGGTATATTCTGGTAAGACGGGTCTAGAATTACTTAGATCCAACGTTGTTTATATCGTCTAAATTCTAAAATATCTAAAATATGATAAAAGGTTTCGATTTCTCAAGGTGGTAATGAAGTTCGATTGTTGTCGAGCTCATCTAAGTGGTAGCACTAAAGGTAGTCTTAATGTAGTAAATGATAAAACAAACTTACGGTATGCGTTATTTTACAGTACCTACATAAAGTAACTTTTATTATTAGTCCTGAGTATTATATTTTATATTTATGAATCGTAAGACGTTAAAGACGGTATTAATGCCTTTGAAAGAAAAAAAGGAAAAAAAATATACAGAGAGGGATTTAACGCAAGAATTGACCGACATAATAATAAAGCAGATACTGGTGAAGTAACAGTTAAAATTATAATCATCCATTATCGTAGTTGTAGGAGGCTGGTGAAATTAGGGTTATTTATAAAATTCCTAGATATTTTGTATTGTTTATTTTATTTTGTAAGTATTCATGTTTTATTTGTTATAATTAAAGATAAAAGAGCCGCGATAGCTAGACAGTTGAAATTTTTACAAATTATGTATTTCTGGTGCCACAACAACAACAAATACAAAAAACAAAATAAAATCAATATTCAAGCAGGGCTCCCATACAACATTTTTGCTCATTATCAATATATGGTATCAGGTAGGAACTACATAAACTGAATTGATGTACCTACTGTTGTTTACTTAGTCAATGGTACGGAACCCTTCGTGCGCGAGTCCGACTCGCACTTGGCCGGTTGTTTATTACACTACAAATACATTTTACAAAGAAAACTTAAATCGGAGGAGTAGAATTATATTATAAATGTTATTTTATTTCTCGTAAACATACCTGATAATGCTCGATAAATGTATTATGAACTGACTCCAAAAATAGCGAAGTCCTGTATTCGAAGCGCTTATTTTCAAATGTATGTATGTACTCCGATCCGACTTTTTAAGGCCGAATCATAAAATTATATTTTGTCATTTTAATTCAAAATAGGTTTGCCGATTTTTATAACAATAGACCAGAATCAATCGTTTTCACTACTTTTTTGCCAAATCTATAACGAACGATAGAAAGTTCGAATTGGAATTTTCTTTTTACTGTCTTCTAAAAAGAGGAGTAGGACCCAATAAACCGCCTTCTTTATTTATTATAACTGCTGAATAAAATAATGGGCAGCACCAATACTCTTCTGAAGGTTATTGCTAAGAGAATAGATAATCCTATACAAAAGTTTTGGATGTCTTTACATGTATATAGTAATGAAAACTTTAAATTCTATTAATTTTTCTTTTATCTTTTTGTATTATTTTTAAGAATTGTGTGTGTTATTTTATTTTTTAAGATGTGTAGTTGTAAGTTAGTTGTAATTAGTTATAATATGGATTAATATCTGAAAAATAAATTTGATTTGATTTGATTTGATAAAATAGCTGACTAAGGAACATTCTACTTTTACGCCGACTGCCAAAATCATAAAGTTTCTTATATCTTTTTGCGTTTGTTTTCAAACTGTTTTAAGGAACTAATTTGCTAGTCTAACTACTAACACACAACAAGAAACCGTAATTACTGTTTATTGATCGAATATTAAACAGAAGTAGTCAACCTATATTTATCCAACTCCGGATCTGGTGCGATTCATGGATAGGTAAATGTAGACCAACTATTTTTCTATATTATCTTCGGAATGGGTGTTTGAGGAACTTTCGTGTTTATGATAACAAGTGCATTGTTTATTAAAGATGCCCACTTAATTTTGCTTTAATTATTCCCCAATCCACATTTATTTATTTATATAAAATCTTGGATCGTATCGATCGGATACCATTTAATGATACTTACTAGTAAGTAATACATTTACTTTACATTTGAAGATTGGTGAGAAGATCAAAATGTGTAACAAACATGACGATTAATCTCAAAAAAATGACATGTGGTTAAAAAAATTACAATCTTTTGTTCGTTAGGTTAGGTTAGGTTATATTTTATTTTATTATATTTACACGTTACCTACCATCGGAAATAATTTAAATGTCTAGGCATTGCATGGGATTCCGTTATTCACAACATACCGTAACATTGACGAGAAATACGGAAAATTCCATAAAAACAAAGAAGATGCGTGATTCGTTTGCGTCATACGAAATTATCTAAAGTGCGGCATTTCGTATTACCGAAACAGTCTACAACATTGCAGGTGGACTAAGTATTGCCATGGCAGAGCAGTTTATCGAATTGATAATAATAATATTTTCAAGTGAATCAGAATCGTGTTGTCGCCTTATTGTAATTGACTGAGTTCACGCACGCTGCCCGTGCTGCATATCAGCTGATAATACCGAATGGAAAGATAACACTGTGTTTTACTTAAGAGAGGGTCAAAAGCCAATAAAATCTATTGTAATGTTAACATATGTTTTTTTGTTTTTGTTTTTTTTTATCGAGTGTATTTTCATTTGAAAGTTTGAATGTTCTCGTAAAATATAACATTAATATCTTTGCTTAAGTCCCAATGTTATGTATTGAGCATGTTTAGATACTCAGTTTGTTCCGCAGTAATTATTATCACTCTCAATGTCTAAAATGTTAATTTAAGTTGTGGTAAATGATGCTGGTGTTCAAATTAACACTACTTAGTACCTAATATTCTAAGCACCATTGTATTCAACATTGTTTTTTTACCCAAATAAAGGAGAAAAAAAATTATTTAAAATTACCCGAATATATGTATATGGTGTAAGTACACTTTTTATTGTTATCCTTACATAAAAGTAGCATCGTAAATAAAATAAGCAACACTCACTCCAGAATTGGATAGTTTTAAGAAAATCATTATTACTTTTCAGCAAATTCTTATAGGTAGATAGATAGGTAGTCAGACTTATCAATAAGAAAAGTAGTAAGTATACCAAAATTAACAGTTTAGTGATAAATAAGTTTCCATCGATTTTCAAATATTTGTTTTGTAACAGATAATTAGAAAAGTGTCACGATTGCGAGCATTTTGTTTGCTCAAACAATTAGTTAACGTTTTACATTATGATCTTGAATTTGAGTGCAAACAGACATTATGGAAAATTTTGGCAAATCAAAACAAACATAAAATTACACAACGCTTCGGCTCGGAAAATAATGAGTTTTGGAGTTTTACATTGTCGTTTTATAAAATTGTTATTATGTAAATCATCCAGCCTGTGTAAATGTTGTGGTTTTTCCTTGAAAAAAAAAACTACATCTACGTGTAGATAATGTTTTGTTATTTAATTGGTGATTATGAAATAATATGTTTTTCGATATCAGTCATAAAATTCCCCGCCATACTGTCTACTTACGAGTAATGCTGCGTTGATGTCGGTCAGCTTATCTTATTTATTTAGTACTCGTAATGCAATCGTGCTACTTTAGTAAACTAAACTAACAAAAGAAAGAGTTATGTAACGCTCATACCAACCCAAATCTTTTAAATCTTACCTCTTACTATAATGTTAACTCTAACTAATATAATAAATGAGTATTTAGATAGATATTTGATACTCATGCTAAAGCACCTACCTGATTTGAGCTCGGCACGCAGATAGAATCTGGGCTGAACAAGCGCGAAAGATACTTATATTCGCAAAAAAAGTACGGGTCCCCGATAGTGTCATCCATAATTCTACGAGTACGAATGTCAATGTTGGAGAGAAGATGCTGCTCGTCTTCTCTGGCAGTACTCTTTTAGTTGGGAACACCCATACATTCCAAAATATTTTTTTCCGAAATTGAATATTCCGATTTTCAAACCTCCAAATATCAAAGTTCCGAAGAATCAAAATTCCGACTACTCAAAACCATGATTAACATTTTACAGAAAATCAAAAGTACGAATCTTTCATATTCCGAATCTCATTAATACGAAGGATGAAAAATCCGTTGTGTTATTAACCCGAAAAACTTTATTACGAATTTTAAATTGTATTAATAAAGAATTTAGTTGAATTCCGACTCGCCGGGATCTTTTTGCCGTGGTACTTGTCTGCCCAATACTAGAGTGCAATTTAAAAGCCGGAGGCGCGGAGGGAGATGTCCTCGCTCGCAGTAACGAACCTCGGGCGCCCGGGCGAGCTGTAGCGGCTGAGGCTGGTCGCACGAATCCATGCATGCTTGCCTGCTTGCTTGCCTGTATGCACGATTGTATGCTTGCTGGCCTGTATCCATGCTTGGTGGCCTGCATACATGCTGCTTGCCTGCTTGCATGCTGCTTGCCTGCATGCATGGTTGCATGCTTGCCTACATGCATGATTGCATGCTTGCCTGCATGCATGATAGCATGCTTGCTTGCATCCATGCATGTAATATGCATGCTTGCATTTGCACTTGACAGCACCAAGTTAGAGTAGCATATAATATGCATTAGTATTGTGTAATAATATAATATTATCGGTAGATTGTTAGGTTCGGGAAAATAAATAATAATTTAAAAAATGAATTTTTATTAATAAAAAAACAATCAAGTGTTTAGTTTTTGATTTTATGTGTTTTTGGGATTGTAAATTTTGAAATTTAGGTTTTATTATATTAGGACTTATGATGGATCGGATTTGTGATTTTCGGAAATCTCTATCATTCGGAATTAAAAAAATCGGTATTTTGAAATTCGTGATTGTCAATATCGGAATTAAGTTTTTCGTATAAATTTATGTACTTAGTGTACCCTTTTTAGTTGCCTCTTTCCATACAAAAAGGAAAAGATGGGGTGATGCCTTGGACGAATAAACCATTCATCCAAGGGTGGTGCCTTTAAATTGTAGGAGACACTACATGGTAAACGATTCGCTTATCATGTCTGAGCTAAGCGATAGTATAGGCATAGGGAAAGTAATCTTCTGCCCGCGTTTTTCGCAACCCATCACATATTTGGTTTTCAGTCATACCATTATTTGTCATGTATTTGTAGTTTAAACAAACATTAATGATAGCACAGAAGTCACATTTAAACACATAGGTACTCATCTAAGTTCAGTAACTCAATTATAACCAGTCTTAGATAAGTGCTCTCTCGCGGTCCTTTCAAAAAGGTCGGTGTTCCACTGAATAGATGATAACGTCTATCAGACTTATATTATCATTGTTTGTCTGTGCATCCCGGTGCCTATTGTCTTTTGTTTGTAACAGTTGTGGATAAGAGCTAGTACTTTATGTACGGCACACTAGACTTTAATGTTCTTTTAATCTACGGCTTAATATAATACATACTAGCGACCCACCCCAGGTTATTGTAGGTTATCCCTAAGAGATAGACATACACCATTGAGGACTTTTTTGTAGACATCTTTAAGGTGTACAATACTGCAGTAGATCATTTTGATTTATCTTGTAGGGTTCAGTCAGAGTTGGCAATTTAAGTCTGTTTTGTGGTGATTTTTGTAATACTACATAGCTTTTACGTTTCTAATATGATGTCGTAAAAAAATCGCTTATTTTTTATTTATTGAGGTCTACCAACAGTTTTATGTACTAGTACAAGCTATGTAATATTACAAAAATCACCATAATACAGACTTACATTGCCAAATCTGATTGAACCCTACAAGATAAATCAAAATGATCTACTGCAGTATTGTACACCTTAAAGATGTCTACAAAAAAGTCCTCAATGGTGTATGTCTATCTCTTGGGGATAACCTACAATAACCTAATAATATTTTTTTCATGCTTAAGTAAAGAAGAAGGTTCTTACAACTTAATACTAATCTCTAATAACTTATGCGCATAATATGTAGATAAAGTATATAACAAGCAGAAAGAAGTAGAAATGTAAATAAACTTTAAGTAAAATAATTAACCGATGAATATTTAATGCAAACGGAGTCCTACTAACTTAACTTATTTTATCTGCTTATCTATTACGCAAAAGATAGAAGAAGATATTGAACTAAATTCATAGACCTTAAAATAACATGCAGTTTTTTATTGTATCTGTAACGTGTTTCTGCTGAGCATACTTAATTGTACGCCGTGATTGAAAGAATTTTAAAATTGTTTGTTCTTAGAGTTAGATAGTCAAGAAGAGCAGTTCTATCCTGGGACAGATTATTAAAAATATAACAAGAACCTCTATTATTTTGTAAACGTAAGATACAGATATATAAACATTTCTTATATGTACTAACGTTTCATAGAGTTCTCTAAAATTTATGTCAGTAAAGTCAGTATTTGTATAGAAGTTAGTGTTTTTGTAGGTATAGTAGTAGTAGGTCTAGTCTGTGGTGTACGTCACACTTCTTCCTAATAGAATATAATAAATGTCGTATATTATTTGTGAGGATATATAACATTGTGATTATTTGTGAAGATAGTAATAAATCAGACTTCCATCAATAAATAACCTCTTTCATTGGTCGTCCCGTACCCACCTTGCAAGTCCTTGTTTGGTTGTCCATTCAAATAAATAAATGAAATATATCTTCTAAGGATTAATGGTGCAGGTGTGCTAAGTCCATCGTGTTGACGGAAGGAATACGTGTAGAAGTGCCTTGGGACATGCAACCCAGCTGTAATTTTAGGATGACTCTACTTTTGAACCACCTCTACCTAATCATGTCGCTGCTAGCAAAGCCAGACATTCGTTTCAGAAAATGACTTAATATCAAATCTTGATAGACCTTTCTTGGAAGGACTTTTAGTAGTTTTCACGTTCACGTAGAGTCTTTCAAGTCCTACATCATGATGACCTCCGATTTATATATTAGAGTTGTTTGTTTGTTACGTATTTGTATTCAATTTTATTGTACAAGCGACCACGCTGTCTAGTTACGCCCATTTCAATTTTACAAAGAGGATCAATTGCCGCGTTATCTCCTTGCTTTGTTATGTCATTTTAAGTTTTTACCTTGTATGATAACATTATTGTATGAACCTATTGTTATGTTTGAATGTTTAGTAAATACTTTTTTAAAAAGGCTATAATTTTGCGTTGTTTTAATTTACAATATTTATTTATCTATTCCATAATATACAAACATTAAATGCATTGTTACTCGTAAGGTCGAACAGTGGCCACAAGTATCTAACTTGATAAAAACATTGAGAACGCAGATAAGACTAGGTTCTATCCTCAGCAAAACTGTAATGATAATGCTACAAGTATTCAGTTTAGTCCAGTTATCTCTGGTTATGCCCTACACGACTGTGTACTCGTCTCATTTGTACGTAGCCGGCAACTTATCAAATCCTGATCATGCCTGAGCTCGTAAAATAACAAAGTGGTTGCACAAATAACATTTTGTCTGATCTACAAACATTTACAAGCGTCCGTAAACTATTGCCTTCAATGAAAGTAAAGCCTTGTCATGTAAGTATTTTCTTTCTATCTCTGCCATAAAATCAGTCCTATTAAATTTCATTTAAGTAACAATGTGACTACGAGTATCTTATAAATTAAACATCTCATTACGGGGCTAACATCGAAATAGTAACAAGAATTTCCTTACAAACCAGAACTGATTGAGACTAAACAAATTTATTTTTACTGAAAACACAAATTGTGCCATAAACATAACTTTTCTATCGGACCAAAAGCAGCATTCACTGAAGTTACTTTGTTTGGCCTCTCAGCCAAGGAGAACTGAATAAAAACTTTTATTGTTTTATTCGCTGCATGTTTATTTTATTACAGTCCACTACGCGATAGCTGGACAAAGTTTAAATATAACCAGTAAAATCAGATTTAATTTATTTAAAAACGTTTAATAACACGAATGCAATTCCCTACAAACAATTTATCTATTTACAATATTATTTTAACTAGGTAGTTACAACTGAACAGTTTGAAGTCGGTGGTTTCTAAGTAGTTAAAATAGTACCTAGGTAACACTGAAAATGTTTAGAAAATGAAAAACGGCTTAATGTAGAAAGTTGCCAATACTTTTATTGTTTTTCGAAGTAATCTCCGTTCCTCTCTACACATCGTCGCATTCGATGGAACCACTGAGAAAAGCAGTGGGCCCATTCTTCCTTAGGGGTCTTTTCTATGGCATTTTCGTACGCTTTCACCGCATCTTCAGGGCTCGTACAGCGAATACCTCGAATTTTATCTTTAGTTCTAGGGAATAAATAGAAGTCGCAGGGCGCCAGGTCAGGACTGCATGGCGGATGACTCATTATCTCGACACCTGCCATAGTCAAATATTCAACAGTCCGTTTTGCGGAATGCGCTGAAGCATTGTCGTGGTGAAGGAGGATCCTGCTTCGAGGGCGCTGCTGTCGAATTTTTTCCAAGACAACAGGCAAACAGCGATTGACATACCAGTCTGCCGTAACTGTCCTTCCATCTTCTAGCACAACTGTCGCGAAATGACCTTTCCGACCAAAGAATGAGGCAATCATCTTTTTTCCTTGACTTCTTCCTTTCTTTACCTTAGTTGGCCGATCCTCGAAAGGAAACACCTACAGAGCTGATTGTCTTTTGGTTTTGGGTTCGTAGCAATATATCACCTGTGACGATGTCAAATTCAGAATTTGAGTCACCGCCGTTAAACTTATCTAACATTTGGCGACACCAGTCCATGCGAAGGTGTTTCTGCTCGTCCGTTAAAGTATGGAGAATCCATCTGGTACAAAGCTTCGTGACGCCTAAATGTTCGTGTAATATTTTTTGAACTTGACTCATACCAATGCTTAGGCTTGCCCGTATCTGCTGATAGGTCACTCTCTTATCTTCCTCTATCATGTGTCGCACAGCACTGATGTTATCTTCAGTAGTCACTGTTAAAGGACGTCCCTCACGCGGATCATCATTGAGATGGCTACGTCCACGTTGTAAATAGTGGAAAGAGATGGGGCTTCATAAAGAAATGCTAATCGCAGCCTATCATAGCTTTGTTGTCGAGTAAGCCCACAACGAAAGTCATAATAAATCATTGACCGAAAATTTTCTCGCGTTAGGTTCATTTTCACGTGTAACAAGAGTTTTAGATTTGCTGCCAATTCACAAAAACTAATGACAAATGAATGCAATATACTACATTAGGTTACCAAATAGTAATAATAAGAAGTCATTTTCAAAAAAAATTCAAAAACATTTAATCTCTAATCTTCCTTGATCTAACAGTTTATTGTTAGCTGCATTTTATTGATAGTAACATTTTGTTGTTATCAATATTTTATTTATGAAACTTAATTTAATATAGGAATGAATAATAGGAAAAAAAAATATATTAAGCATTATGTAATTTTATATTCTGAGTGTAACTATGTACTCGCAGTCAAACCTTTTTAAAGGTTTTGCGAGACCTTACCTATAATATGTAATGAAGATATTTGTTAATATATAAATAAAGTTAATAAATAAAAAAATAAAAAAAAAGGAGTTCTAAAATTGAAATTCAAAAATTTTTTTCATTAGCAATGTTTGTGACTGGCCAGTTCTAAACATTTTCAGTGTTACCCACGTATTGTAAAGAAATAAATAGGTTATAAAATAAAAACGTCATTCTCGTGTTTTTTTTTAATTTTTCAAGAGTTTGGATACCGTAAAACTTTTTAAAATATTTTTTTTTAGTGTTCCGTACCCAAAGGGTAAAAGGGGGACCCTATTACTAAGACTTCGCTGTCTGTCCGTCTGTCCGTCTGTCCGTCGCTCTGTCACCAGGCTGCATCTCAAGAGCCGCGATAGCTAGACAGTTGAAATTTTTACAGATAGTGTATTTCTGTTGCTGCAATAACAACAAATACTAAAAACAACATAAAATAAATATTTAAGCGGGGCTCCCATACAACAAACCCGTTTTTTTGGCCTTTTTGGTACGGAACCCTTCGTGTGCGAGTCCGACTCGCACTTGGCCGGTTTTATTTAAATCCATTTTTAGTGTTTCATTAATTACGCAGTCACAATAATCCTCAGATAGCCTGATAGTAAAATGCATGACCTCTGAAAGAAACCATAACTATTCAATCTGTAGAATCATCATCTAACTCCTAACTGCTTAGGCGTTTCACCTTTCATCATCAGCTCTCCTGAATAACCTTAAAGAAGTTTATACACAGCTATAATATTTAAAGAATTGTCCTCCATCTTTTATCCGTTAAGGAGTTGCACCTTCCATCATCAGCTCACTAACATGAAATGATGAAAATGAAAAAATCCTCAAATTTTATAGGCAAGTAATACACTTGCCTATAAAATTTGAGGGTTACCCTCGATTTTCCTGGATTCCACCATCTTGTGCATTTTTGCACTTTTACGAATTAAAAAAGCATTTTGAAAATCGGTCCACAACTAACGGAGAAAAAGAATGAAAAGTATAGATACGTTAATCAGCCGAACGACGCCCACTGCTGGGCAAAGGCCTCCCCCAAGGATAAAAACATACTAAAAATAATTATTTAATAAAAAATCTAATACTTAATAAATAATAAATTCATTAATTAAAATAATCTTATAACACATACTAATCATTATAATTGAGTAAAAATTTATTAAAAATTATAATAAAAATCGAATAATGTTAATTCTGAACCAATCTATTTGATAGGTATGGTACAACAATGACCTATATATACACAGTCTAGCCTGCTGTCAAGTCTACATTAAACATCCTCCTTTTTTTTGAAGTCGGTATAAAATAGCAAGTTCATCTTCGTGTTTTCAATTCTATATCAACCTATTATTAAAAATTACATATTTACATTTGATATCACTACGCAAGATAATCCGATTATATATTTTGACTGTCGATATTCTTAGTTTTATACTGGATAAAAGTCGATAGACCATTTTAGGTTTATACATCCCTCAAAAAACATCTAAGAATAGGAAATAACAAAAGCTACATAAACTTTTCTCTAAAAATTTCTTGTCATACTAAAATAGATACAGAGCATACACTATAAAACAAAATTTCATCGAAATTGGTCAACCCCTTAAAATTTACGTGTTGGTCAGACTTAATTCAAAAATGTAAATGTCCTACACTCTGTGAACTGAACCTTCTTATCGTCAGTTTACTAGGATAAAATAGATATCTAGACCAATTTTTGATGTGCTCATAGAGGTTTGTGAGGTAACATTCCACTGAAAGAACGGTTACAAATGAGTTTTGTGTGTACGTACAAATGACAAACCAAGGAATCAGGCACGAAAACCGCTCTGTCTTGTCCGGCATTGATAAAAAACATTTTAATCAAATACTATTTTAAAAATAAAGATAATTTATTTAAAATCCGGTTGACAACGATAACTTATTAATCTTATCAAAACTATTATCCCGTTATGCTACGACGTCGAAAGTGCGAGTAGTTTACTGTGATACATGGATAATTTTATCTACGAATCTATTGCGAAAGCACTAACACAGTACTTACCTACTTAATCTGTATTTTGATAGCATTTTATGAGTTCGATAAGGTTGCAAAACCGGGTGACCAATTTTTTTTATATGTTTAGTTTCTGTGCGTCTTTTGTGATATTTTATACTCATGGATTTTTGGCTATGTGTTATCATAATATGAAGTACCTACATCTTGGTTTTTCAACAAACGAAATGTGTTATTATTCATGTTTCATGCATGATTGCCCGTTTTTTTAGCAAAAGTAGCACAACGTTTAGTAATTTTAGAAAAGATCCCATTAGGTTGTCCCACAAATGTTAAGGCAAAGTAATTAGTTCTAGAACAAAGCTTCGTGTCATAACTTAAATAAGTCTGCTCAAGCAATAATAACAAGTCTAACGTGCCGAACATCGAACCATGATGGCGAAACTGGAAAGTGAAAAAGCTCCGACTCGTAAATCGAGCTTCACCATTAAGAATATCTCCGTAGCTTGCTACATGAGCTATGATGTCACAACAATGCACGAAAAACGTTGTGACTCAGAGTCTAGATTTTACAGTCATACAGACGAGTTTGAATGATATCTTACGACGGACGAGAAACGATTGGTTACTATTTCTCCGCGTTATAGAACATTCGAACAGTTACTAAATTGTGACTGTCTGAGTAAAATAAATTCTTATCATTTGCTCCATTTGAACGAACCATAAGTATAACCTGTCCTGTATAACATAAAAACTTAAATTATATGTTATTTAAAAACACATTACCTTGTTTGACATAAGTACGGGTATGTTTACTAATGATGTGGGAAAATTATACATCATTTTCCGTATTTTTGTGTGAGGCACATTGTAGGCATACAATATTACGAAGAATAAACAATATTATCAAAGAGATCTTTTTGTGAACCAATTATAATAGGGGTTAAAGTATGAAATTGCCGATTTGTACTGAAAATCAAAATTGTTTATTTTTTAATTTTTAACAAATTTATTTAATCAAAATAGTTACCATTATTATCTATACATTGCTGCCATCTAATAGGAAGGTCATTTATGCCTTTGTGATATAACTCTGAGGATCTAGACTGCACAAACTGTGTGAAAGCATTTTGTACTGCCTCCTGGGAAGAACTTGTCACGTAGATAATTGTCCAAATCACGAAAAAAATGGTAGTCCGTTAGAGCAAGGTCTGGCAAATACGGAGGATGTCGAATGGTTTCTAATTGCAGTTCCTGAAGGGTCAAAACGGTTTCTCGTGCTGTATGAGGTCTCGCGTTGTCATGGAGTAATAATGGTGAAGATCGATTCATGAGTCGGGGCTGTTTTACTGCTAGTTTTGCCAACATTGTTCGGAGTTCGGCACAATAGACATCTGCCGTTATTGATTGACCAGATCGGAGAAAACTATATTGAATAACATCATGCTGAGACCACCAAACAGTTACCATTACCTTTTTATTGGTAAGTTTTGCTTTAGGACACTGTTGTGGCTTTTGACCTGTGGTCAGCCATTGCATTTTTCTTTTACGGTTATCATAAAGAATCCACTTTTCATCACATGTCACATTTCGATTTAATATTCCTTCATTTCTGTACCGATTCAACAAGGCAACACAAGTTTCAACACGCGTTTCTTTCTGCACATCAGTCAAATCATGAGGCACCCATTTTTCGTATTTTTTTATTTTATTGATTTGACGCAAATATAGGCCTGGGTAGTTTGACTAGGATCAGCTTCCACCATCTCTCTTAATTCATCGTTAATCACCTGTGTGGGCGATCTTCCTCGTGGCTCGTTCTTCAAGTCGAAGTTTCCATCACGAAAGCGTTTAAACCAAAATTGCACGGTGCGTTCATTAGCAGATATATCTCCAAACGCAACATTGATATTGCGGGCTGTTTCTGCAGCGTTACTTCCGCGTCGGAACTCGTATTCAAAAATCACTCGAATTTTCGCAGTATCCATCTTTCTTGTCTAAGTTAAATAACAAAAACAATTGAAAGTCGATATTCAAATGTTTCACATTTTTTAAAAGAAGATCATCATAGAAACCATGTGAAAAAAGTTTCATTCGAAAACCTCAAACCATGAAGATTCTATGTCAATTCAAAGAACCTATTACAATAAAACGGCAATTTCATATTTTAACCCCTAATATTACTCGTATCTTTTTCAGCAAGTAGGTAATCGCTAATTAAAAATTGCAAGAAGTTTTGTTAGTCTAAGTCATACATAATTACTTCATCTATGATTCTCTACTGTATTCTTATAGGTATAAACGAATTCTTAATTGTAATGAGGTAATAATTAGGTACCTAAATTTATTGTCTTGTAATTAGTGTAATCTATATGTGTGATATGATCATATCAGTAGATTTTTAAGTAAGATGTAAAGATTGTTGGCAGACTTGTTTAGTAAAAATCGTCGGCTTGTGTCAATGATCTTGAAATCACGCTGAGGAGTCGTGTTAGCAGCGTGAATTTCAGATTTAACCACGTTCACATTTTGTTCACGTTGTTTGTTTCACATGATTAGGAAGTATCATGGTCGCGGATGACAGAACACTCAAATACTTTTAAGAGTTTGAAGTTTAAGGTAGGTAAGTAGTTCTTTAGGTAGGTAAATGTATATAGGGCGGAACAAACAAACCATAATGTACAGTCAAGTATTTAACTGTTTAGCCAATTAACGTAAATTATTTTTTCCTGGCTGTAGGAAATCATAATACGTGACAAGCAAATGGCATTAATATAATAAGTTCTGCAATTACATGTTCTATAACAAATGCTTTAGAGTAATGTACCTATAGAAGATATGTAATTTTAACTCTTAAATTTACCTAATGATTTTCTGATTATATTTCTGACCCGGAAATATTTAAAGTGACATGAATCTGCTCCTAAACAATGAAATTCGTCGACTGTATCCTAGTCGAACAAAATGAATAGTTACTGATTTTAAGGTTCCGTGGTCAAGAGAAGAACCTTCTATCTTGTGGTCTCTCTGTCCACCTATCAGGTAATACAACTTGTGTGGTTTTGTAAGATTATGAAGAAATAAGAAAAAACATTAACGTTTACTCTTTAATTAATTATAAATAATGATTACACTTTATTTATTTTTAATGTCTATCTGTAAACAAGTTTTTAAGTTCGGGTATTTTATAGAAAATATACCTATAAAATCAGTATATAAACTTGAAAAATTTTGTCTCAGGCGGGACTCGAACCCGCATCTCCTCGCATGCCGGGCGGGCGCCATACCATTAGGCCACCGAGACACTGCGACACGGTGCGAATTTTTCAAGCTTATTCTTACGCTGTAAGCCAGCGTTGTTTCATCAAATGTTAGGAGTTTGCACCCTTAACACCCGAAAGAAACATCTTTACAGATGTTTGACAGTCAGTTAAGATGAAACAGCTATTTATATACTTTATTTGATATTTTAGCAACTTAATTGCACTTATAATATCAGTATATAAACTTGAAAAATTTTGTCTCAGGCGGGACTCGAACCCGCATCTCCTCGCATGCCGGGCGGGCGCCATACCATTAGGCCACCGAGACACTGCGACATGGCGCGAATTTTTCAAGCTTATTCTTACGCTGTAAGCCAGCGTTGTTTCATCAAATGTTAGGAGTTTGCACCCTTAACACCCGAAAGAAACATCTTTACAGATGTTTGACAGTCAGTTAAGATGAAACAGCTATTTATATACTTTATTTGATATTTTAGCAACTTAATTGCACTTATAATATCAGTATATAAACTTGAAAAATTTTGTCTCAGGCGGGACTCGAACCCGCATCTCCTCGCATGCCGGGCGGGCGCCATACCATTAGGCCACCGAGACACTGCGACACGGCGCGAATTTTTCAAGCTTATTCTTACGCTGTAAGCTAGCGTTGTTTCATCAAATGTTAGGAGTTTGCACCCTTAACACCCGAAAGAAACATCTTTACAGATGTTTGACAGTCAGTTAAGATGAAACAGCTATTTATATACTTTATTTGATATTTTAGCAACTTAATTGCACTTATAATATCAGTATATAAACTTGAAAAATTTTGTCTCAGGCGGAACTCGAACCCGCATCTCCTCGCATGCCGGGCGGGCGCCATACCATTAGGCCACCGAGACACTGCGACACGGCGCGAATTTTTCAAGCTTATTCTTACGCTACGGGTGTTAAGGGTGCAAACTCCTAACATTTGATGAAACAACGCTGGCTTACAGCGTAAGAATAAGCTTGAAAAATTCGCGCCGTGTCGCAGTGTCTCGGTGGCCTAATGGTATGGCGCCCGCCCGGCATGCGAGGAGATGCGGGTTCGAGTCCCGCCTGAGACAAAATTTTTCAAGTTTATATACTGATATTATAAGTGCAATTAAGTTGCTAAAATATCAAATAAAGTATATAAATAGCTGTTTCATCTTAACTGACTGTCAAACATCTGTAAAGATGTTTCTTTCGGGTGTTAAGGGTGCAAACTCCTAACATTTGATGAAACAACGCTGGCTTACAGCGTAAGAATAAGCTTGAAAAATTCGCGCCGTGTCGCAGTGTCTCGGTGGCCTAATGGTATGGCGCCCGCCCGGCATGCGAGGAGATGCGGGTTCGAGTCCCGCCTGAGACAAAATTTTTCAAGTTTATATACTGATATTATAAGTGCAATTAAGTTGCTAAAATATCAAATAAAGTATATAAATAGCTGTTTCATCTTAACTGACTGTCAAACATCTGTAAAGATGTTTCTTTCGGGTGTTAAGGGTGCAAACTCCTAACATTTGATGAAACAACGCTGGCTTACAGCGTAAGAATAAGCTTGAAAAATTCGCGCCATGTCGCAGTGTCTCGGTGGCCTAATGGTATGGCGCCCGCCCGGCATGCGAGGAGATGCGGGTTCGAGTCCCGCCTGAGACAAAATTTTTCAAGTTTATATACTGATATTATAAGTGCAATTAAGTTGCTAAAATATCAAATAAAGTATATAAATAGCTGTTTCATCTTAACTGACTGTCAAACATCTGTAAAGATGTTTCTTTCGGGTGTTAAGGGTGCAAACTCCTAACATTTGATGAAACAACGCTGGCTTACAGCGTAAGAATAAGCTTGAAAAATTCGCGCCGTGTCGCAGTGTCTCGGTGGCCTAATGGTATGGCGCCCGCCTGGCATGCGAGGAGATGCGGGTTCGAGTCCCGCCTGAGACAAAATTTTTCAAGTTTATATACTGATATTATAAGTGCAATTAAGTTGCTAAAATATCAAATAAAGTATATAAATAGCTGTTTCATCTTAACTGACTGTCAAACATCTGTAAAGATGTTTCTTTCGGGTGTTAAGGGTGCAAACTCCTAACATTTGATGAAACAACGCTGGCTTACAGCGTAAGAATAAGCTTGAACAATTCGCGCCGTGTCGCTGTGTCTCGGTGGCCTAATGGTATGGCGCCCGCCCGGCATGCGAGGAGATGCGGGTTCGAGTCCCGCCTGAGACAAAATTTTTCAAGTTTATATACTGATATTATAAGTGCAATTAAGTTGCTAAAATATCAAATAAAGTATATAAATAGCTGTTTCATCTTAACTGACTGTCAAACATCTGTAAAGATGTTTCTTTCGGGTGTTAAGGGTGCAAACTCCTAACATTTGATGAAACAACGCTGGCTTACAGCGTAAGAATAAGCTTGAAAAATTCGCGCCGTGTCGCAGTGTCTCGGTGGCCTAATGGTATGGCGCCCGCCCGGCATGCGAGGAGATGGGGGTTCGAGTCCCGCCTGAGACAATATTTTTCAAGTTTATATACTGATATTATAAGTGCAATTAAGTTGCTAAAATATCAAATAAAGTATATACCTATAAAATATTCATCAACGTTACATACAACTTTTTGTATACCTACCAAAGGACAATTACTTAAGCAACAAAGTTTCTCCTTTCATAAAAGTATTAAGAAAAACATGATAAAGATAAGGTAAATCTTCGCTATAATTGCTTAGAAACTCTATCTACATTATCTGAAGTATTCAATTATCACAGCGGCTCAGTAACAATTGGCTATTTATAGAATTAATCCAATCAATATTAGTGCAATCCGCGTTGATATCGATAACAATCTCGACATGACGGTGCTTAAGCGAAATAACGTGTACTAAATGCAGTACTTACTACATTTGTACAAGAATACGTAAATGGGTAGATGACCTTTCAATCGATTGACATCCTTTTTATTAACTTTCAAAACTTTTGCTATAGATTTAGTAGTATGGCAGTGTTGAACTATGACGGCAGGATTACCGTACTCTGTTTATTGATTTGAAAGCTATTAAGAACTTATTTAACATACAGCTGAAATGAATCCAGATGATATGGGTATTTAAGTAATACTTAATGTTTTCGAGCTATTTGAGTTACATATATAAATAAATAAATATATATATTATATATACAGGATGAAACTTTTACCACTTTTCAAAATTTCTATAGGCGTTCA
Organism: Anania crocealis; assembly: GCA_949315895.1. Taxonomy (NCBI): domain Eukaryota; kingdom Metazoa; phylum Arthropoda; class Insecta; order Lepidoptera; family Crambidae; genus Anania; species Anania crocealis. The sequence continues at coordinate 38,164,786 of OX438879.1, read as the reverse complement.
GTATCGTATTTAGAGCCCATTTATAAAGTTTAAAATGTAAATCAAGTTTTCACCAGAAAATATTATTCGCAATATAGTTTTCAATTTTTACGGTCCTAGGCCTGGTAAGGTATGAAGGAAAAATGATAAACTCATGAATAGTATTGTAATGATTGAAAGAGATGCGCATCGCGTAAAAAAGTGTTGCTAGGCTGCCGTATCAAAATTTTTTGATTTTTGGCGGTCATTTTCCAAGTACTTTATTTTGTCATTTTTGTACTAGGCTATACCAAAAGAAAAAATACGTTATTTGTTTTTTGACTCGTAGATTGATATATTAAAATTTGGAAGGTGGTTAAAATTTCATACTGTATATTCACTGGGCCACACAGAGCCATCCAGTCCCAAATTAAGGTACTATTAATTACCCTGTCGTATGGGGTACTAGTCAACCGATAATCTTACTTAGGTATATACTTTTTTTTTGTAAATACATACTTATAATACAAAGAAAACACCCAGACCAGTACAAACAGACATCTTCATGCACACAAATATTTGCACTGTGCGGGGATCGAACCCGCTTTTAATTTGAGTTATATGATTGAGTTGAGTAAGTACCGGCCAAAATCAGTGCTGTCTAGCCCCTGAGTCTTAATCATACGCTAGGTAATGTTTTTATCTTCTATCTATCTATCTTCTTCTTCTTCTATCTTCTTCTTCTTCTTCTATCTTCTTCTTCTATATATATAAAAATGAAAACTGATTTAATGACTGACTTACAGACTGACTGACTGATTGACATATCAACGCACAGCCCAAAGGAATTTTGGAAATTCCGCCTCTATGGGCGTAAAAAGGGCCCCATAAGTTTGTATGAAACTCCGTCAGTTTTGAAGCTAAGTCGATGAAAATTGGTATCCAGCTACCTGATTAGAAAATATGAATGACGACTTTCAGGATTTTTGAAAATTTCATCTTTAAGGGGATAAAAAAGGGGGGCAAAGTTTGTTCGGTTCCGCGTCATATCCATACTCTTTACGTATTTGTACTCTCTGTCTTCACTTAGTTTGTTATGACATTCAATGTGTCAATCAGAAAATAAATATCATTTCTTACAACTAGAAATATATTATTTTAGAATTTAATAATAGGCGCCGAAATGGATGAATTAACTAAGTTAAAACGTACACAAACTTCATTAAAGGCTGCATTATAAAATTCGGCAGCCAGATACAAACCCTACGAGAAATTTCTGATTATTAATTCTAATTAGTGAGTGACCAGTGACAAATGTACAAAATTACCAAAAATAATTTGGAAGAGATGACAACAAATAATTAAATTACTGATGGGGTCATCAATTTGGAAAATGAGATTGAAGGAAAAAATAACCTTCAAGAAATTACAACACAGCCTAAACTAAAACTGCAGAGTTTGAATTCGATAGCACGAAACAATTCCATGCATGTAGAAGGTAATGAGGAGCAAAGGTCGGCCATAAACAAACCTTAGGACATCTAAATTGAACTCAGTACCATTAGACAAGGACGAAACATTCAAAAACATCATTAAACGGATGGATACTTACTTAAAACTGAACAGATGTGATGATATCGGTACAAGGAAATACACGTTTCTAATATCTTTGAGCCCAGAATTACATCAGAAAACGTATTATATTATATTTATGTGCTAAACGGGATCCTTGTGAGTTAGTTAAAATTCAGTTAGTAAATTATCAACAACTCAAAATGGACAGATTACTAGAAGATATTTTATCAATAGTGTTTGACGGAACTCTTGTTTGCATATCAAACTATAAAGCTCAATTAGTGCTTCAAGAAAATGTGACACCCATTTTCATCTAGACGTATTCCATACGCCCTGAAGGACAAAGTTGACGAAGAAATAGGAGGCTTTGTAACGAAAGTTATGGAAAAACTTGATAATTCCTGTTGGCTGTCTTATCTATATTTAGGTATATTCAGAAAAAAAATATCAGTAGTTACTTACAAATAGAATGGTATTATTTAGAACTTGATCATTTTTTCTATATGGCAGAGACAAACGTTGGGAAATCGAAAATAGTGTATAGAATAAAATTGGTGAGTGAATTTATTTATTTGTACAACTAACACTACAATATACGTATAATAAAATTCCTTTACATGCAATATGCATGCAAAACTTAAAGTAAGTAAAAATGGAATAGGTAATGAAATTCAAATCTTATAAACTACACTGTTGTACCTTATGAAATTATCAACTATATTAAGCAGTACAAATAACTAGGCATAGACCCGTATCTCAGGCAGGATAAGGTAACAGGTGTGTTGCAACAACACTGAGCAGCTGACTGGTGGGTTAAATCAATATAGACTGACATGATATTTGACGACCATTTGGATCAGCTTTTTCGAACCAGTACTCCCTGAGATTAGTGCGTTCAAACAAACAAACAATCTCTTCAGCTTTATAATATTAGTATAGATGTTGTATAAATTTTGCAATGTTGTTTATAAGTTTTGAAAAACGGTGGCAAATTGTGTGGTTGATTATTTGTGTTTAAATATCAAATTGAACTTGAAACTTCGTCTATCGATCATGAAGGGAGAATGACATAGGACTGCCTTTTCCAGAGCTCTACACCGATGCTGGTACTACACCGTCTAGGTCCGACGTCCACCGATCTAGGTCTTTTATTTAAACGTAGTATGCAAGCAAATTGTCTTTGTAAAATCGCCTTTTTATCGCTTATGGATCGAGAAAAATGGATTTATCTACTTGATTGGAAACTAAGAATTTGGTTTTTTACACAGGGCCACTTCTTCCAGGGCTCTACGCCAGTGTTGATCGTATTCGAATAAAGCCTTGCAAGCTGCTTTGAATGGTTTGTTGTACTACAGCATTGACAGTTTTTTAAGCTTCAAATGACATTGTACTTCAGATTTCATGTAAATACAAACAGATGTGGTGCGAACTCGCTTGGACCACGATACGCTAGGAGAACCAACACCGGATTCCTAAAACGATAGTATAAATCAGTCTATTCTATCAACTATTGTATCAACGGGCCCCGGTAAGCCGGCAACGACGTATTGGCTCCCACTAAGTGCCCACCACCGCACCACCTCGCTCGAGATGGCCACCCCCGGCACTTAAGGCAAAGGAAGTGGAGGAAAAGAGTGGAGGAGAGCGGGTTGAGTCATGACGAAAACTGTGTAACAGATCAAATACCATGCGCGCGAAGCCGCGGGCATCAGCTAGTAACTAATAAATTACGTGAAACTACCCGTATTATACATAGGTATATGAATTAACATTAGCAGGTGTTAGGACAAGGTTGTTATGTGATTCATAGGTTGTCAGGAGACATCTAAAGAAAAATGAATTTTTCATTTATGAACTTTTAATTTTGTGTCGATGCATGATTACTGCCGGTGATTTCTTATAAAGCACCTCAAAACAGGTGGCTTATTTCTTCGAGGTGGTATTTCATTCAAAAATGGGGCTAACCTTGAGAAAATAATGGAGTGCAATGTCATAAAAAAACCTCTTTTTTCCGGTTGTATTTAAAGCAACTATCTAGTCATTACATTTGCAAATAACTTGGTTACTTTTAACAAAACCTATATAAAGTGACTATTATAAATATCACTAAATGTGTTGTAAAAGTCTAAAAATACAACACAATATGCTGGCGGAAGACCAATGCAAACTCTTTACGAGGCTGTCGGGGCGCTATATGGAACAATAGAAAAGCTAAAGATATTTATTTTGATAAAAACTATAACTTGTATTTAAAAAAGCTGCTGAGACATCAAATCTCATTAGAAAATTTTATCAAAAAAAATTACTAGGTTTAGGATTCTAGACCCTAATTTTACCATAATCTAATTAAGGTATATTTTCATCAAATGAAGGAAATGGAATGCTTAAGGTTTGTATGACGAATTATGAAAATGACGAGTTGCTAGAATGACGAGTTGCGAGAATGACGAGTTGCGAAAATGACGAGATGCGAAAATGACGAGTTGCGCTAGCATGACGAGTTTGCGTTTATGACAAGTTGCTACTAATCCTAAAAATTGAGTCATGCATTTCTCTCGCTTGCTCTAGTACTCATAGGGGCACTTAGTGGTAGCGAAAGAAATGCGTCGCTCGAGCTGTCGCGGCTCGTATTATTTTAGTCGTTAAATTATGAAGGTACAAGTCCGAAATGGACTGCTGACTGCAACCGCAAACGACACTGCGGCTAACGGCTGCGGAAGACTATAGAGCAGCCTGCGGTCGTGGTTGATTCTATTCAACCATAGAAGCAACCACAACCGCAGGTAGATTTGTACCTTTAGAATTTAACAACTAAAATCACACGAGCTGCGACAGTTCGAGCAACGCGATTATTCTGTTCCCCTGTGGGCACTAGAGTGAGCGAGAGAAATGCATGGCTCGATTTTTATTCGGCAGGGGGGTGCCTCCTAGGGGTTGAGGGATTAAGTCCAAACAATTTAAAACTTTATAACAGCTTCATGTGATTGAGCGCTATTTTTTGCGATTACCTACTTGCGTTCGTATCCATCAGTATATAAGTTTAATAAAATCTATCGTTTTTGAAACTAACGTGATAAATTAAAAAAAGATCAAATCAGTTAACTTTACACGACCCAGTATTTAAAACTACCCGTGCTTCGGGACAAGTCTAGGCTAGTGCTGAGAAGAAGCAGCACAAGAAAGAAACTCGGCAGTTATTGTTAGCCTCTTTTAAAAAAATACTAAAGATATATGCAAGTGCAGGCAAGGGCAATTTAAGGCCTGAAAGCCATACGTTCCTATCATTTAAATAATCAATAATGGTATAATAGCCCTTTTTCATTAAAATCAGTTTGACATGGGATTTCAGTTTAAGTATCTATAGGAAGTTCACCAATACACTGTGGTCATTTGTAGAAAATACGAATAGGTAATGTCAAGTCTGAAAGCTGAAACGGTAAATATGTTTTTATTTCTCGCTTCTGGTATTTAAATTGTGTAGATCTTGTTTCAAATCATCGCTGGTAGTACTCGTAGTAGTAAAAAAACAAAAGAACCAGCTTGTATCCCAAGTTGGTTCTGTTCAGTTACGTTATGTGATGAAAAACTCTAGTGATTTTATTTTTATTTATTTTCCGTGTTTTGATTATGTGCTTACATTGTTATTGTATGTAAGTATTTTTAATTGTCAATGGAGCAATGAGAAATCCATTCCTGCCGTAATAGTGGTTTAGGGATTCCCAAAATTTCCAGTGTCGCTTTATCGGCCTTAATTTTTTATCCATATTTTTTTATTTTCTAGCCAAAATTTTAAGGGCATCCCCTTCAAAGTTTGAGATTGCTGGCTTGGAAGAAGCTAAAAACGCTTTATTAATTGCATGCCCAGGTCAAAATTTTCCATTTTCTCCAAAGTCACAAAAGAGCTGGGGCGACATAAACTCTAAATTGACTTATAACAATCTTTTGAGCTGTAGTACGGGTTCGGCGCGTGCTTGTCTTTTGGCCGTGGGTGCGCATAAGGCCGGCTACTGGCTTCACGCGTACCCATCGTCAAATACAGTTACATTTCTTGAGCCTGACACGCTCCGAATCGCAACCTGCCTACGGCTTGGGGTGCCGGTCTGCGCTCCTCATAAATGTCCCTGCGGCAGTGATGTCGACAAGCTAGGACATCACGGACTGTCATGCCAAAAATGTGCTGGCCGCTCCTCAAAACATGCCGCACTTAACGATATCATACGCCGGTCCCTTGCCACCGTCAACGTGCCAAGTCTATTTGAGCTGACTGGTATTGCAAGAGGCGATGGCAAGAGACCAGACGGTATGAGTTTGATTCCGTGGACGATGGGCAGGGTGCTGGTATGGGATACAACCTGTTCAGACACGCTGACCCCTTCCCATCTACATGGAATCAACAACAGAGCTGGTGCGGCTTGTGAAGCGGCTGAACAAGCTAAAGCATGTAAATACAGGGGTCTATAAGCTCCGAATATGATTTTGTCCTATTCGGTGTCGAGACCCTTGGTCCGTGGGGTCCTAGTCCTATAAGGCTTTTCAAAGATATAGCAAAAAGATTAGTCGACATCACAGGAGACCGAAGAGCTGGCAGCTACCTCGGACAAAGAATTAGTTTAGCTATTCAAAGAGGGAATGCTGCCAGTATCTTCGGATCCTTGCCTAAAGGGACTCCTTTTAATAGTATATTTTAGTTTTAATATTATATTTTTTAAGATTTTTAGTTTTAGGTTCCTTGTTCTTGTATATACTTTTTTTTTTATTTCCATGTAGTCCTAACTGGAACACCTAAGTACTAGCTTAAAATGCAATCAGTAGTAAAAATACAAATTGTCTTTTGTGGAAGCACTGCGCGTGCACTAGGTTGCGCCTGTGTGTGTGACGCACTGCTAATCCATCGAATAAGATAACATTATTAGGGCTTTTATTTTCATGCGCTTGCAAAAGATAATGCTTCTTGGATGGCTTATTGATAAGGACTTTTGACTAATAGCCGCTGTTTTATGATAACAACAAAGGTCAATGAATAAAATCCGACAATCGCACGCCCGTTTCGCGTGACATGGATAAAACTACGTAGGTAAATGTTATCTACAATCGTAGTCTCTAACGGCCGGTTCCAATAACCTATCTATCTTCAGTTTTGGCATATCGGAGATAGGAAACAGTTTCTATCTCTGTTTTTGCCGTCCAGAGAAACAAAGACAGAAGTTGTTTTCTATCTCCGATATAGATAGATAGGTTATTGGAAATGGCCGTAAATAAACAGCATATCCTGAAAATAATGATTTCATAACTCAATATTTATAAATAACTTCCGATCGATGGCACTAAATTGGATAAATCTTTTTTTGTCATGTTTGTAATGGTCAGGAAAAATTTGTAGAAATATCCACATGAAGTGTGAAGAGTAAACATGACATGGTCATAGACAGACCATTTGCTTGCATTATCTTCATTGGTAAACCGGTGCAAAGCTGGAATGATAAGCTTTTTTAGCTGTCCGTTGTCATAAAATGATATCAACATTCATTTCATTCACTATGAACAATAGCTAATTAATGTTGCTATTACGTCAAACAATTTTAATCGCTCGATCGTGAGTTATTCCAGACACAATTAAAATCAATTGTTATCGTGGCACCCGAGTGCCTCCTGGGGGTTGAGGGATTAATAAAAATAAGACTTGAAAGGTATGATCATATTAAGCACTTGAGCGTGAAATCATAATTTGTAACTCATATTTTAAATGAAGTAAGTACCTTAATAGTAACAATGTGAACTAGATACAATGTAAAAGATCAACGATCAACCATCCGCTTCTTATACGCCGACGACATGGCATTAACATCACAAGGCTCCAAGTTTGAAGAAGTTAAGGCTAACCTCACTGTAGCTCTCTATAATTTGAGCAGCTACTACGAGGCGAACTCACTGAAGCCAAACCCGAGTAAAACGGAGTCTTGCGCATTCCACCTGCGCAACAGAGAAGCGAGACGTAAACTCAATATTGTATGGCAAGGGGTACCAATCTCGCACAACAACTTCCCGAGATATCTTGGCGTTTCGCTAGAAGACCTGCGATAACGCCAAGAAGAAAGTGCACTCGCGGAACAACTTACTGCGTCGCCTAACTACCACCAAATGGGGAGCTACGCCGCACGTGCTGCGGACGACAGGGCTAGCGCTCGCCTTCTCAGCTGGTGAGTACGCATCTCCTGTTTGGAGCCGCTCCGCTCATGCCAAGTTGGTGGATGTAGCCCTGAATGACACCTGCCGGGTCATCACTGGTTGTCTAAATTTACCCCAGTGTCAATGCTATATCCACTAGCTGGTATAGCACCTCCGGAAGTCCGCAGGGCTGTAGCTAGCTCCACTGAAAGGGCAAACGCAGATCGCGACTCACGGCACCCTATGCACGGCTACGTCTCAGTGTCGCAAAGGCTAAAAAGCCGTCGCAGTTTTATTAAGTGTGTCGCCCCACTTTCTACCGAACCCGCACAAGTCAGACGTGATCTTTGGCGCGAAAAAGCTTCACTGCCCCTTTGTCCCACTTGCCGAGAATCTCCCTCCTGGACATGATCTACCATGGCCGATCTGGAAGTCCCTAAACAGGCTTCGGACTCAGGTTGGTCGAAGTAAGGAGAACATGGCCAGGTGGGGATTTTCGGCAAGCTCCTATGTGGACTGTGTTTGCGGTGCAGTGCAAACTATGGCACACTTAACATCGTGCCCGGCGTGCCCCAACACCTGCACGCCAGCGGATTTAATGAACTGCAGTCGATCCGCAATACAAGTGGCTGAATTCTGGGCTGCTACGACGTAATTTCTCGTGTTCCATCAACACGCTAAGAAGAAGAATGTAAAAGAAAAATTACAATCCGCTTTGTTACAGACACTGCACAAGTACTTGTTTATATGTAGGATTTTTACATGTAGATGTTTGAAGATGGGTTGTGAATCATTAGTACAATTTTTAAAGAATGAAAAAAAATATGTAATTAAGTATAATAATAAACCTTAAAACTTTGTAATTTATAAGATAAACAATTTGAGAGAGATTAATAGTAAGTAAAAACATTTAATTTTTTCACTCTGAAAAATGCTATTACACACTGTATTATTGAATTCTGCTACAATTTGAAATATTGGCCTAGAATATAGAAGAATTTTGAGATCATCCTGCAGTGTTTTTTATTATAAAATCATTTCTAACACGTGACCTCTGCTGCACAGCAGATGTTGATGTATGTCTTGTGGTATAATCCAAGAATATATGTATCATTAATACCAGCTTTTCTCAAAATCTACTTAATCCACCAACTTATGACTGGATCTTTGATGGTTAAAATCAAAAGGTTATCATTTTTTCCTTGACAAGTTGGTCTTCTCTATATACGATTTTATTGTAGACACAATATTAATTTATTTTTACTGAACAAAGGTTTCTAATTGAAACGAAGACTGAGGATTTTCTTTTCTTGAAGTATGTGTAATATTTTGAACATGTTGGTACTAATAATAATACTTGGTTAGGGTGTAGGTTTAAGAGGCCCCTTTCCGACGTACATCAACACTCACCTTCACTACTCGTGTTTCTCTCCCTGCCCGACCAAATCTGGTACGAACCTGCTAATGCAGCTTTAGACACTTGCTATAGTACTATAGAACTTACTGCAGTTCAACAGGTTTTAGAGAGGTTTTGCTGGTCTACATCTTGCTGCTATTTCTACAGCATATAGACTAACCATATAACCGTTTTTCGTTGATTCATTCAGTAGATCATAATACCTATTTGTTTTCTTTCATTGCGTGGTCTTTAGGTATGTTAGTTTCCCATAGCACGGTAAGCTCTACAAATACAATCCGTTTTGTAGCTCTAGAAAAAAGGAAAATGTCCGGTCTGGATGATGAAACACACACATTATAGTATATAAATATTGTAGTAGGTATCCTGGCATAGGTTCTATCCCTACGGCGCGTGGCGCAATGTCTTCTCGGTCATGACATCTTTGAGTTTTGACTGCAATATTTGCAATTTACACCAAGTATATTGCTTGAATGTTTTACCATCTTCATAACTAGCTTTTGAAGCCAATGTTGGACATAAAATCTACCTCATAAAATGCCACAAAGCTGCGTTCTCAGTTAGTAGCCGCCAATCGAGATTAAATCTTCTTGACAACTATTTGTTCTGCGTATCTTATCACTAAGAGAAACACGCAGGTAGCATTTTGTATTTACTTACCGGAGGTTCGATAACAAAACTCTTCATACTTTTGCTGCAAAACTATCATATACTTCTTGACAAAGTTCATGATCATAGGATCAGCGGATACCTTCTCTACTTCGTATGTTTTTATCGTGTTTAAGTATATTAATTGTTATTATAACGTATCGAAGACTTTTTTTAACTACCTCATTTATTTGAATCTGTAGGCATATTACGATCATTTATTAGACAAAAACTTAGTTCAAATAACAGAAGTAGTGCCCGAAGTAACCAAATACCTAATAACATTTTTAACTCTGGTTCAGAGGTTTATTTGTATTTAATTTAAGTCAATATCTCAAGTGTTGTAAGCACCAGGTCCAATGGTATAAGATCCCACAATACAACGACCTTCACCTAGCTGGTTATTGGATGAAACGTATTTTATATGCAATTAAATATGCCAATAAATATATTGCTAATGGGTTGCCTAAAAAATATCAGTCCAAAGAAGAATTTTTAAAATTTGGTTTTTCGCATTCAACCCTATACCACCGTGTTCATAATTAAATAATATTTATTTGCATTTAACTTTATTTAATTAACCAGACCGATGCAAGTTACTAGTATCGATTAATCTGTTTTATACCTGCCTACTCAAGGGTTGTGACGGGAAAAAAATAGTCAACTTAATATAAAAAAACTTAAACGTTTGCATATTCTATGGGCTTCATACTTTCGATCATCTTTCGATTGGTATGAAATTTGTCTATTAACCATACCAGTTAAAAGTTTAAAAATAAAAAAATATTGTTGATTAAACTCTGGACTGATTTTTTTTAGGCAACCCATTTGTAATTTTTTTTCTTGGCATATTTAATCCCTCGATCGTGAGTTATTCCAGTTGTTATCGTGGCACCCGAGTGCCTCCTGGGGGTTGAGGGATTAATTGAATAGAAAATACTTTTCATCCAATAACCAGCTCGGTGAAGGTCGTTGTATGGTGGGATCTTAGACTACAAGAAAAAAAAGAAACTGCACCTTAACATAGAATTTTAAAATTGTATGTAAATTATCTCCACCTCTTTTCACTGAATAAATAGTTTGGGTATCGCCGTATTTGTTATTATAATGAATTTATATTAAGTTCTTCAAATACCTATACAACTGCTACTAGTGTGCACACAACACATTCTTGGAAATAATACTTAGGTACAAACAAATGGTTTAGGTTTATGATAGACACAAATTGCATATTATTCTAAGTCTACGTAAATTTTACATAGCTCCAGAAAATGTAAAAAAAACAATCAGAATAAAAATCGATAACACCTGAAAATATTTTCGTCTTTCCATACGAAGTCTATCTTGTTTTTTGTTTTGTTTTTGGCCCCATCATAAAAGCGGTTGAACAAGTAGTGTGTTGTTATCTTACGGAAATGCTTGCTTTTGAGTAGCATAAATGCAAATAATAAGGATAAAGTAATCATTTTAATCTCCAGCAATCTTCCATCTGGTAGGTATTATGATATGGCCTCACACCAAAAATCAAGAAGGCTTTGATTTAGGTATCTACATAAAATTTCAACCCGCAGTAAAATAATTTGTCAAACATTTAAAACTACTTAGTCTTCTTACTCGTACATACAATATACCTACACTATTCGGCTATTGACCGTAATACCAAAAACTAGATTTTCTTATTATTGTTTGATATAGGTTATCATCTTATTTTCTGTTATCTGTGGCACTGTGTAGGTATACGACAAATTCGTGTACAGACAGACTGACATAGCGAAACTTGTTTGTGGACTACGGAACCCATAAAATTAAATGCTACTGGTTAGTCTCGATTAAACTCACAAATAGATAATACTTTTTTTATATTACATATACAAAAAAGTGTAATAGTGTGTAAGTATTGTAACATGCGCGTGTTATTCTAATGTAATTATGTAAGCAACACAATTTTATTTTCCCATAAATCACACACTACACAAACCTTTTATGTGACCTAGTAGGTACTACATAAAATAGAATGTAGTACAAGAGTAAACATTATGATTACAAAGATCAATACAGTGTTACTTTTAACATCGATGTCAAATTATTTTTGAACCAAAGCAAGTAAAAGTATTTGTATGTAGGTAATTAGGAATACATTTAGACACTGACGCCTTCACGACGATGTTTCGACGTGGTTAAGGTGGAAGACGAAATATATTACCGAAGAAAAATGCTAGTCAGAAATAATTGAATTTAAATAAAGAAATTTTATCAACTGGCGCTTATTTACACAAGTCTAACTAAATGACATCCAAAACTTTTATATAGTAGGTACCTACCCTACCTGATTGACTGATAAATGCCTTAAAACTACATACATACCTACATACATAATAGCCAAAAACTTCAGTATGGTAAGACAAGACATCACGGCTAGCTATTGCCATGAAAAAACTCTAAGGAATATGATGATGACGAGTTTGGCAAATAAGTTACTACTACCTTAATAGCCGCTTATATTAAAAATAATCTAGAATTGGCAGTAATTAACCCCTAGCCCCAGCCCTAGTTTAGCTTTGCTGTTTTTTTTATTTTACTTTCTCAGTAGATACCTTACTTATTTACGACAGAATAAGATTTATTCAGTTACTATTATTAGGAGCTTCTTTGGCTCTAAGCTCAGTCGAAAATAAAAAAATAAGAATTTACTACACTGATTTACTATTAATTTACTTAATTAGCGCTCATCGAGTGAACGTAATACTCTTAGTTACTTTATAATAAAAAATGATGCTGCCTGTTTAAGCGCGTATTTTAGCGAGTTAACGCTTATATTTGCGTCTTTGGAACTGTCAGTCAGTGTTAATTTGAAAACTTTCGAAGTCACCATCGCGGCACCCGGTTAAAGTTCGCGACAACACCTCTGTAAACTTTCCTAGATTATATAATTTTTTTGAAAAAGTTGCCTTGCTTTTCTTTTACCTATTTGATATTTCTTTCAGAATATTATGCTAGTAATTCGATCGAAGTTTTAGCACCATATTCTTATTTGCATTCGAATGTCAGTACCTACTGTTTAGCGATCTTTGCGGGTAATTTAAACCCACAGGTTGTTGAGTTACAACGTAATATCTTTATTTATACCTTTACGAGTTCACCTAACATGGTTAAAATAGTTCAGTTTCAGTTCAGTTGAGTCATCATTAGCTAAAAATGTTACCCGATTAAGTCAACTTTAGTCTTTAAATCAACTTTAACAACTAAAATAGGTGTCACTAAAAGATTTTTTTTCTATTTTCGTTGATGAACTTTTCATGTCATGTCCTATTTAAAAGCTTTAATCTTAATTACATCTAGGATAATAAAACAAATCAGTTCCGATTTGTTCATTTGCGGGATAAAGTGAAACACCGGATTCTACCTTTTTTAGGGTTCCGTACCCAAAGGGTAAAAACGGAACCCTATTACTAAGACTTCGCTGTCTGTCCGTCCGGCCGTCTGGCCGTCTGTCCGTCTGTCCGTCTGTCCGTCGCTCTGTCACCAGGCTGTATCTCAAGAGCCGCGATAGCTAGACAGTTGAAATTTTCTCAAATTATTTATTTCTGTTACCGCAATAACAACAAATACTAAAAACAAAATAAAATAAATTCTTAAGGGGGGCTCCCATACAACAAACCCGTTTTTTTGGCCTTTTTGGTACGGAACCCTTCGTGCGCGAGTCCGACTCGCACTTGGCCGGTTTATTTAATGGTTTGCGTATATTTTACGTCTATCAGCGTCTGCCTGCGCACTTATGGACATAACACGAATCAAATAGGTACGTATCGGGTAGGTACAGCAAAACAAGCGGAATAATCTGTGTTGCCAATTGATGGAGAACCCACTCTATTGAGAGGTTCCGCAATTTGAACAGGAGGGTCATCTACGGACTTGTTAAGCTGTCCTCAGTGGAGGGTGCCGCCCCGGTTCCCAAATGATGTAAGTGCCTGTGAATGAATCCGTCGTCGGCTTGACGTAACGTGCTCCCACCACAGCGCAAGCGCGGGGAGATGCGCGCGCATAAATTCACCAGCGCTTCACGCGACCACCAGTCAATCCCTAGAGCGCTAACCGGAGCGATCGAATCGCGGTAGCTTCGAGCACGAACTCAAACACACGATATCACGGCGCGCGAACTGCAGCTCGCGTTTCGTCTTCACAAGGTATTGTAAACAAAACTTGCATTCAAAATAAATATAGACGAGCAGGAAGCGTTAGTATAGTCCGGATTTGGTGCGCCGGGTGTGGAAACTCCCAGAGAGCACGGACTCAGCACGTGTGAGTGCAGTGCACGCGGCTCTCGCCTGCCGCTACTCTGCACCGCGAATTGCATCAGTAACAGCCAAAATATTTTCCGCCGGTACTCGAATCAAAACGCTCGCGATCTGACTGCCTTTTATGTATAACCATCGAATTGCTTTGCGAAATCTATGTGAACGCCCTTCACGATTCCTAACTTGTACATAATTTCCATAATGCACTTGTGAAACCATGTTTACGAGATAATAGTAAGCGCTAGTATGAAAATACAATTAATTATTACCAATCTTGCATACAGTAGTTATATTTTTTGGTGATACTGAAACTTTTGATATATAAACACACCTTTTAATAAAAAATCACCGATTGTTAATAGGTAGGTACATAAGAGTTTAAGTAGATTTCAAAATAACTTTGACTGTAATATCCTAGTACCATACCATAGTAGTTACCTATCTCTATTTTAACAAAAAAAACTTTATAAAAAAACAAGAAGTGAATGTAATAAAATTTCCTTGTGAGTGATACTTAATTACTAAATAATGTTTAACTTACTTAAACATGCTGTACTTGTTTACTTACTGGGTTAGTCGGTAGATCATGGGTAGATCTAATTCTCTTGTGTGTTACTAAATAGAAAAGAAGATAATATACTCAGCCCAACGATTTTTACTCAGAGAGAAAACTGGTATTAGTCACAATTCTGGCCATGAATTTCAAGGTTTAGTCGCGTTTGTAAGGAAATATTTTCTGACCATCGATTTATTCCTAACAAAGTCGGCCAATAAGAACACTGTTGCAATCATACTCATAGACACAGATAATATAATGTCATAGATAAGCCATTATCACATGCCATGCGGGAGTGCGGGTCTAGATCTAAACGCACTATTGTAAAAGTGATAAAATCATTTTAATAACAATGCATTCTACATAAAAAACGTAAGTTGAATAACAATGAAAAGCAAATAATTCCTTACAAAGGAAAATCCCTTTGTTTGGTATTAAGTTAAGTGTTGTTCAGTGATGACTTCGATAAAAGTGTTATTTCGAAACGAAACCAGTTTAAAGTAGGTACCTAATCATTTTTCTTCAAAAAGACACCATTCTGATTATTAGCTATGTACATAACTAGGAAGTAATTGAAAAATATTCGAATGACCTGTTTTGGCGCGCCATTTCTACGAGTATACAACGCCGTCAACCTTTGCCCAACAAAGATAATAAATAAAATAAGTACATACTCATTTGAACACGATTCCAAGTGTTTTAGAATAAAATCGAATGAACCGCGGCTGCTGGCAGCTGCTGGTTGTGTAAACTGAGGACTTGTCCGCCTACACGGATATTGATTCAGTTACTGTCACGTGTTTATAAATATGACAAAACATAAACAAGAATAGTAACAATTCATTAATATCATAAACATATTTTATATAACAGGTAAATATTTACTGTTTTTGTTTTAATCAATTTTATTGTGGTTTGATAAGCCGAAATAGGCTCACAATAATTGTGAATTTTGCGCAATTATTGCGCAAAATTCACTCTTAAGGAATTCAAACAAGTAATTGTTAATCATGATTTATGTTAAGAATCTGTTCAAGTACAATACCATTGACTTATTTCCCTTAGGTAAAAATAATTCGAGATAAACAATGGTAGGATTGACAGCCATAATAGCCGCAGTTAGGGTATAGTTAAATTTATCATGATTGTTAACCAGAAGGACGTTGCATCGCGTGCAACTATTTTGTTCTGAATTATTTGAGTGAAGCGTCTTTAAATCAATTCCTTTGTTAATTTAAACTCTTATAACTTTAGGGTATTGAAATTCATGTTCTACAAACGAATATTTTTTTAAAATTCTACCGCACATCCCAATGCTATTCTCCAATGGCAAACAAACTAAAACGATTTAATTAATGCATACGTGATCCTATCAAGCACCTACAGCTTTCGTACTTTCCATATAGCACTACGTATTTATTTTTGGGTACGCGACTTAAAAATTGCGGGAACAATGACTAAGTAGAACAGGATTATTCTTCTTAACGATACATACACATTAAAAGTTGATGTTTAAATTTACATACAGTAGTATTTATTTACTTACAAAAACATCATACATTGAGGTAGACAATGTAAATATTTTTGTCCATAATATGTTCCTTCGACATAGTACTAGCTGAAAGATAACAGTCTAATCGGTCGACCTGGATATAGTAATGTGGCCGTCCTTATCCTAACTAGGAATGATAGTTCGCTTGAAAAAAGACACGTGCACTGACAAAGCGCAGGGATCGGCTAAGTATCAGTAAACAAAGTATTTACACTATAATTACTCACTTTTATCTCGTTTTTTTTTTTTTTATCTATAAGGGAGAGGTGGCTTGAAAGGGACATTATTAAGGGACAATTATAAATAAATGTTAATTATTACGTTGCTATTAAAATGCAAAGTAATAATTAACATTTATTTATTCTTAGTAATTGGTTTTTACAGTTTCCAAAAAAGGAAATTATGTCCCTTTCATAAATAAACGGGTTTGAAAGGTACGCAATGATTTTTGAAATGGACAATACGTAATATAGTATGATGGGAAATGCACAGACACATTATAATTTGGTATACACATTACAAATATTGGAAGGCATGCTATGACCAGACCAGTCTATGCAGGTGTGATTTACTTTGGCAGCCGACCTCACTGATAGATATACCTCTCTGTAAGACTTCGTTCACAGCCTCTTCAATTTTGTGCGCTTCTACGCGTGTTCTCTGTTGGGGTGGCATTTTAAATCTGTAAGGGTGAACAATTTACTAAGCTTAGAACTGAATCAAACTCCAGTCTTGAAAAGGACAGTTTTGAAGGAGATGTCCCTTTCATGACCGTTTCTTGTGTCCCTTTCATAAATATCACCACTAAATTAAAAACATAACCTGTAAATTTACAACTAATATTAAAAGTTAACTAAGCTTTTGCTTTCATGTTCGTATGAGTATGTACAATCGTAAATAACAGTAACAGTAATCAAATAAATGACACATTAACAGCATTTGACAAAACGTTTTAAAAACGAAATTTATTTTTTACTGCAATAACATTGCGGCACCGCCTTGTTTGAAGTGACAAGAGCGTGTAGTTAGGTGCAAACGGGAGTTCGGGACTGCCATACAAGAAAAATAAAACTTGTTGGAAATGATTTAAATTTTTCGGGTAATTTAAATTGTCCCTTTCAATACATGTCCCTGTCATTCCACCTCTCCCCATAAAGCATAAATTTATAATTTGCCTCTCCTCCTATCGATTCCCCGGAAGATGTAGATTTTTATGTACTATTCGCCGCATAAGACCAATTAATAATTCAAATCTTGAATTTTGATTCCTATTGGAAATAGTTTAACCGATTTTTCCAGGATTTTACACATACTACAATATTCTTTGTACTTGATTAGTGATTACATATTTATTCCGTAATAATGCGAACGCAGTCGCATATACGTATAGTAAAGACTTTAAAACTTTTTTAAAGGTCACCTACACTCTAGAGTATACATCGAAAATCGGATCCTAATAATTGCTTAGTAATAGTAGAACATATAAGATAATTAGATAATCCAAACAAAATTTGTTACATATGAGAAGTGACCAATTTTATATAGAGAAAAGGTAAAAATAAAATAAAATAAAAGGTCAATAACATTTACCCACGATCTCGATGCCCTGCAAATCCTGCAATCCGTAAAATGAAAAACAAATAAAATCTGAATCAGCGCGCGGACACGATCGTTCATACGCGAGACGCGGCTTAAGCTGGTCGATACATACCTAGGTACTCATGGTTACGAAAATTACTAATAAATAAAATAATTTATAGATTTATAAAGTAAAAAGAGGCAGAAGCATGTCACATGTCACGTCAAATTATAAATAAAATGAGTAGCATGTTGCAATAAGCGGGGAGGTCACCGGGACCGTATTTCCGTCGCCACCCATAGTAAATGCCACACTTTTTTAAGCGATAATCCCCGTGAAATGGAGTTGTTTGACTCTTAGACAAAAATGGTATCATTCCTTTATAAAAAAAAAAAAAACTTTAAAAGTAATTCTAAAAATGTTTTGATTTGTGTAAATGATACTTAATCCTTTGCAATTAAATATGAAACATACATGTTAAGTGGCAAAAGTGTACGCCATAGAACCTCAAAAGCTTGCCATCAATAATTCACCTCATATCAATTACGCCTACCTTAAGTAAAGCTACGAAATGAGCTCACGGGAATACCGAGCGGGGCTAATAACATTTCTTCAAAGCGGACACGTCAATCGTTCTATAGTTTTTTTTCTTCTAGTTTACATAGGTACTTGTTAATCCTATTGATGCTTATTTTTTGTTTGCACAGTATTCAAAAAACCTCATGTGCTCATTAGGAGATATAAATCATTATTTAGTAATCGCAGGTAGGTAAGTATGTTTTTGTAAGTACTGATTCACTCGGTATTTTGTAGTTGTATGCTCAAAATAATTAACTTTGTAATCGTCTAGCGGCTGTTGCTAACATCAATCGAGTCTATGTAGTTGATGTGGCCATTATGATAACCGATATCACGCTTGCACTATCAGACAAAACAAACATTATTATGTCTACGATAGTGCCTAATCTGTGCATACAATACCTATATCGAGTTAGTTAGGGATGTAGGCAATGTAATCGCTCCATATCAAAGAAAGTCCAGCCATTGTCAAACTATAGGTACCTACATGAAACTTCTGACAGCAGGCAGTAACTCAATTGTGTGAATGTTCTTTTAAATTTTTTTTGTATTCCAATCATAATTTACTCGAAAACAAACAAATTATCATCAATTTTAAGTACCTATTGAATAAACTGGGATTTGAGTTCTTTTTAAAAATTAGGGATAGCCACAAAAATAAACCTCCAACAGGTCCAAAAATTATTTTTATATAGGTATAAGCACAGATAAGATAATACTAGTAGAAGCAAGGTAAGTAATTATTGTTTCATTGTAACTCCAAACGAAAACAATGTTTTCGCTAAACAGCTATAATCAAACGCTTTAGTTCGCTATGATTTCAAAATAAGTTGGCCATTGAAATTAAGTATTCAATTAGGTTACGTATTTAACTCGCATTTGTTGGGATAATACATTTAATTTGATTCAAATTCAAATTACCTGTATATAAGGCGAATAACACCATAGTCTCCCAGTGACCACGGACGCTAAGAAATGTTCGAAAAGTAGGGATAAATCAAAATAAAATGATCCTAATAAATGCGAGCTAAATCCATAAGTCAATTTATCATATCAATGTTGAGTGTTAGCGTGCATCAAAGAATAAAGAAAATACCAATAAAGTTGGCTATTATATACGAGTAAGTCACATTATTACAGCCTTGCAACAAATTGATATTCAGAACCAACAAAATAGCAAATAAAACATTTCACGTCCCTAACAAGTGGAGTGAGATAGGTTGTAATACGTGTGAGTGTTATCACCCAAAGTATTTTCCAGTCACATACACAGTCAGCAGCATCACTCTACCTATCAGATGCCAAAATAACCGGTTGGTGTCTTAACACAAATTAATGGTTTTTTGTCTGTACATGTTAAACGCGGTTGTCGAAAAAGAGGAATTTTGAGTTCTCTTACGGTCATTTCCAATAACCTATCTATCTTCAGTTTGGCATATCGGAGATAGGAAACAGTTTCTATCTCTGTTTTTGCCGCCCAGAGAAATAAAGACTGAAGTTGTTTTCTATTTCCGATATGCCAAAACTGAAGATAGATAGGTTATTGGAAATGCAAAAAGTTGTTACTGGTATGTGACCAAGTAAGCTGCGGTCAATAGCGAGTTGGGCCTTGTATTGTATTGGCAACATACGCTTACCCGAAAAGAAATCGGGGATCTTCCACGAAATCAATTAGCCTAATGTTTGAAATCAACGTTAAATTATTCCAAACGACCGTTAAATCGTTATCAAGAAAGCATTACGGTCGACATAAACCGCCTGATGTAACAATTAACTAATTAACAATTAACGTAACATTAGTAAAACAATCTTCTAAGTCTGTTGCGTCATCTTAGTAAACCGACTTTAAAATGCCTTTTTTAGTTACTTATTTGGAATACCTACACTTAAAATATCTCAGTTTACGTAATTTTTTTAAGAAAAAATACATTTAATTGGAAACTGCCGAGTAATTCACGTGATATTCATATTCATATTCATATTCATTTATTTCATCTTTTGGTATTAACATTACACTTAGATACGTCAATTTACAACTTCAAATAGACAAACATATTTTTGTTATAATTTAAATGTCAAGTTTAACGTAATTAATGTATTAAATGTCATAAAATTAAAAATTAAAACAAAATCAACAATCTAGGAAAAACGTTAATTTTAAAAATTATGTAATAAAAAAAAAACAGGATAAATAAAATTACTACTTAAATTAAAATACTTAATCGTCACAATTATTAAATAGAATAATAAAATGTCAATAAAATATACGAATCAGCAATCCTTAATGTAATAATTTTAGAAGAAATTAATAATAAAAGATATGAAAAATTAAAAATTAATTAATTTAAAAAGTAGAATTTAAAATTGTCATTATCCGAAAGAGCTTCATTAATACTATAATAACTTTTAAGAATAAGTATTGTTTAATTTTGTTACAAAATTCTCTTAACTGTCTCTTACTTCAGATGATATTTTATTTAAAAACTTGATGCCCATAAACAGAAAAATCTTTCTATATTTAACCAGACGATGTTTGGGAAGTGCTATCTAATTCCTGTATCGTGTTGCATTAATGGAATATGTATAAATAGAATACTAAAATATTTTGTCCATATTTACGGGTTTTGAACGTATTAAAGACCCACTCTACCTCTAAATCCTTAGTCAAGGACGACTGTTCCTACTTTCAATATTTATGTTGATAACTTTCGTAGTAATAAGTAACGTAGTGATTAGTTGTTCAGTCTTAGTAAGTTTCGTAGTCCCATTTAGGTCAGGTGTCGTGGTAGTAAATTTCGTAGTTTATTTACGGCCAGTCCAGTGATAACATTGATAGATAGGCTTCAAATAGATTTTTGAACATAGTTATATTAAATAGGCTGGATTCGTTGTTGCTCTTGCATACCGCGATAAGAAAGGGTACAAAGCGCTAGAAGTAAATAAAGGAGTAAGATTACAGCTTTATATTGAAATAACACGTTAGTAATTCAGTAAACAGATTTCCCGTTGTTGTTCCGAATGTTTTACGCTTTTGATAATTGCAATGCATTCCGCCTGTGACCACGGTCTCGGACAAAGGGGTTTGCACCGATGACCGAAATACTCTTAATTCCCCAACTTTCCGCCGACTCACGGTTATAAATTTTAAACGCATAAATAAATCGTTTTTATTTTGAATCATATTATTTTTTAGGTCGTGACTTTGCCTTTTTACTATTTGGTCAAACACACTAATATAAACTTAAAAATATGTCTATTCATTCTTATATTTCCTTTATTTTAAAATAATACAGTATTTGGCAACAAAATTAAAATGCGTAGTTTGATTTACCTACGTAAACCTGCATAAACAGCAATTTCTACAAATTTTATTAATTGTTAATTCCTAATGACAGGATACAATGTATAGTATATACAGAAACTACACAGGTAATTTATTTATACACCAAATTATTAAGATTATTTTGATAAAATAACTTGAAATAACAAGCCTTATAATAATCCCCCAGTGTGAAGTACCTAATTACTACTTATAATTACTACTACTATAAATCTAAGTCCTTCACGGTGATTATACCTACTAATAGTAATTTATTACCTACACGCTTCCATTTAAAAATCAGTAGGTAAGTCCGTTCCGTCCGACACTATCTACACATACAAAACTTATTGATATTATGTAGTGCCGTCACTTTGCTTAGGCACGTGTTGTCTTGAAAAAACAGTAAAAATCAAAATACATTATGTAACAAGAATAATAATAATGTTGATTAGTAATAAAGTTATACATACTTAAACAAGTTTATGTTGATAGCTTATTAGTCAAAGGCTGTATCGCAGTTATTAGCGCCTACCTCGAACATAAATAACTAGGTTTAATTAAAGACAAGGATTAACTGGATGCCATCAAAAAGGGTAGTTAAAGGAGTAATAAAAAATATATATTATGAATACTACAATTTCTATATTTCGGGTTTTACCTTGTACAATAAGTATTATGAGCTTCAAATATTTAGTGACTGCTTCAAGCGCCAAATTACGGAAGAGCTCTCAAAGATAGATTAAGGTACATTGAAAAATCTCCGAAATAATTAACTTTTGTAATAGCGACCATGCATAAGTTTAAATCAGTATACTTACTCATTATTGCGACGAGGTTTCTTGGTATGTGTGTGGGTAATAGTGTGATTTTATGTCATTCTATGAATATACTACCTATGTGGATTAGTACCGTTTACTAAAGAAAACGATCGGTTAGTATATTATTAGTTTATTTTACAACCCATGAGACCGCACATAGTTTAAAACTAAATCTGTATTACCAATTGCTCTTATTTTGTGTTTAATAAAAAAATAAAAAAACCCTTTACCTATCGCCGGGAAGACAAAGAAAATGAAAAACGCTATTATCATTTAAAAAATAATATTTGTTAGCCGTCGATATAGAATATAACATCAATGATGCTAGCATATAATTTTCTAATCCACTTATGCACGTATCAAATGGAAAATAACAAAGAAAACTTTTGCGGCTTATTATTTATGGGCTGACCGATTAGGGTAGATAATAGTTTGTGTTTATCGTATGCTATGTGTGAGTGTAAGTGAGAGGATAGACGTTCAGTAATTTATCAGTCTTAGCAGACTGGCGACAGACTGGTCGTGTAACCCGTGATTACCAGTGGTATGACGGACTTATGGTCCAGAATGATGATTCAAATAATTCCTACCGTCAGTTGTGAATATTGAAATACTGAGGTGAAACTACCCCGATAGATAGTCTACCCCGTTTATAGTTATCATTCTCGTATCAGTGAGTACCAAAGTTAATGAAACCGGACTGGCTGGCCTACATTCCATCGGTCCGCCGTGTCTGTCGCCAGTCAAAGTTTGCTCAGACTGATAGATCAGACTGAAGAATGACTGGGGTGAGCTACCTAGCCCTTTTACAATAATGCTTACTATCAGAACAGATAGGTAGTTAAACCTCTTCAATAAATAATGGTTTTGGGATATCCTACTTAGTTATACTTATTATGTTTTCTCAGTGAGCCAATTGCATTGTGATGGCATAGCATGAAGATTATTTTGATCTCGGAAGATATAAAACTATCGACAACTTAGTATGATAATGAATACTTATTAGCTAATGAATTGCGATATAATTCACTCGCTTATAGTCGAAACTATGGTCTCAAAAGATTATTAACATCGTTATGAAAATTTGATTAATACCAGTTGTTGGAAGTGATGATTATAATAGGGGTTAAAGTATGAAATTTCCGATTATTTTCCCACTTTTTATTTTGTTTATAGCTCTTAAGTATAATCATATTATTGCGTAATTCTTTTTGTATTGTATCAAAAACTAAATAAAGTAACTTTTGACTAAAAAAAAAACGCAATACTAGTGCCTATTACTTCAAAGGAAGTCGTTGAAAAGACCCCTTACAATGTGTCAGCTGACCTTCTTGCTTCAATTGAGTATATTTGTATTATATACTTTGATTTTCAGAAATTTTAATACTATAATGCGTAGCTTTATAACCATCTAACTTTCACCTTTAATTGCATCGAAAATGGTTCAGGCGTTTTTAAAAAAACTAAAAAAATTTTAGTATGCAAAAATGACTTTTCTCGATTTCGTCCATACAAAACGGCAATTTCATACTTTAACCCCTAATAGTAGCGTAGCGATTTATTGTAGAAAATTCATTGGCTTACTTAAAATTAAGTCAGAATTGCCGGTCTAACACAACCCTCAGAATTCCACAAAAAATAAAATTTATAAAACCGAAATTTTTTAGTACGGTCATAACTTTTTGGATTTTTAAGGAAATTTTCTAACACATTCGCGTCAACACTAGCTTGACCGAATTTTTAAATTGATTCGTCACGATAACGACGATGCACAATGGGTTGAATGTTGTTCAATAATCGAGTTTCTTTGTTGCACTGAAGCTTACTGCAAAACTAATTAAATTTTAATTTCAGACAATTAACGTAAAAAGTAAGTGCCGCCTACTTACGTAAACTAAAGCGTCCGGTTTAAATATGCTAATCAAGTTTAAGAGCAGTTAGACACACAGCTTACTGCAATTTTGAGACAATTCAATGTGACGGACTCAAGTCTGAAGAGAATGACGTCTCGGTGATTGGTTAGCAGACCATTAGCGTTCCTTTGTTCGTATACATACGAAGACATCATACTAATTGTTTTGTAGTTGGCAACTCTAAGTCACAGAAAGGACAATTTTGTATGACAAAGAATACGTTTTAACATTTGAGTTGGCAAGCCAAGTCGGATTTAAATTACCTTTGTTCAGAACACGCTCCACATAAATGATGTGTGCTGATTTCATACTTGCTCGGAAAATATGATGTAAAGATACTTCGTTTAGTTGGTTTTCAGGATTTTAACGATTGATCACAAATAACGTATGTCATAAAAATATCATTCTTATTAATTCTTAGTTTTGTTATACCTCAGAAGAAGGAAATATAGCACACAATCAATTAATTTTAGATAATGAAATTATATGAATCGATGTCATTTATAATTTCTTAATTTATTGTTTTGATTAACGATGTTTGTTTTGATAATTTTCAACGTCATTGGACTTTGTCATTAGGCTGTTTACCTACTTAGATAGTACACGATGCGTAACAACAATGAGAAATACATTTATTTTCAATGCATAAGATGGACAAACAACAATGAAAAAAGCGGAACATTAAACAACAGAAACAATATTTACCTCGAAAAGAAAGGCATCCTCTCTGCAGTTTGGAATACGAATCTTCATTCAGCCAAGGTTACGACTAGCGAGGCTAGCTTTTGAGAAATAAATGCAATCGGAATAATTTATTCACATCATAGACCTACCTAGCTGTTGCCCGCGGCTTCGTACGCGTGAAATTGTTAATTTGAAACTATTCTTCGGGAACCGCAGGTACAGGTAAAAAGCATTAAAACTAAATGAATGGTAAATAAACTTGCATCTTTTCGCTAAAATTTGAACTATGCTATTTATTTAAGAAGGTAGGTATGCGCGATCGGAAATAACGCAGTAACAAAAACTCGATTAAACATTTTACGATTTAACGCGCGGCCTAAACATTTGATCTCTATTTATCTATTCATGCTCTATAATAAACTAATTAGCATAGCACCGTAGCTACATATGCTACGAATGACATAAATCTAATTATCTGCCAGATTGGAATTCCTAGAGAGAAACGTGTAACGTCGTAACTCGTGACTGTACTCAATAAATAGGCACATTACGCATTATTCACTATCATAGTGCCCAGCGATTAAAAATACCACAATTCTTCATTCTGTTATCGTCTGATATCACAAATAAATCGATCAGCTGTATTAGAGCTGCGACAGGATCGATGTTTGCTACGCATTTTAAAATACCTACTCCGCGGTCATTCGCATAACGCAATATTTTTACATATAAGGCTGAAGGTCACTTTCAAAGAAGCGATATATCATGTTTACGTTTTTATATTATTGTCAATTGTGAATACTAATACATTTCAGACAGTTAATAAGTAGGTTTTGTCGCGTGCGGTTACCAAGACGGCTGTACTCGAACTCGTAACTACGCGTAGTGAAGCTAGTTTGGGCAACATGCCAATCGATTTCACGAAATAACCACGTTTTGTGTCAAGGGTCTGTTTGTGTTTTATTCACGCGTAAGTGTTAATGCTTATCCCAATGACGAAATTCGAACCGTCATATATTTTTCAACTATTAAGCATATAATATAACTGCTGACTAAATTACGTCACTATAATTAAATTATTTATACATATTGACATTATATATTCCACGTAAAACTTGATGCTGGCGTCGTAAATTTTTGTATAAGTAATATTGACCCCGACAGCTAATACAAGAGGGGTACGTAGGCATTATTAAAATATATTCGGTTTTGTAACAAATGTAAATGTCAAGGAAAAAATATGTAGTACCGTTATACCTATATATTTTCGTAAATAACTGTATCTTATTTAAAATAAAATTATTTGAATCATCTAGTGACCCGAAGTATACATTTATAAATAGATAAATTTAGAACTAACATATTTTCATCAAGTGAATATTTAATTTTAATGACAAGCTTAGTAATGCCCCTGTTGTGTGTCATAGATACAAGAAAACTCAAGAAGTTAAATACTTCCACAAATAAAAGTAGACAGACATTAAAGCAGCGCCCCAAATCCGCTAATTTACAAATGGCTCAATAGAATCGCAATTGCATCTCAATTGTATATTTTGACACATTTATTATGGTAGTAATGTCAAAATATACAATTGACAAAAACTTTAAATTACAAAATAGTTTTTATGTGGTAGTTTTAGGTTTGAACCATGTTTTATCTAATTACGGTTTTGTTTTGTTACAGACAATAAAAACAGAGCAAGATGGTGGATACACACGGAAAGATAGAAGGTAAGATAAATTACGGCCCTGTTAACTACCATCCGAACTATCTTGTGCGCTGATGCATTTTCTGAGTCCAATCAAAATCAGACTTAGCTGCGACGTAATACGATTCAATCTGACCTAACATCCCATACAAAGCCATTAACTAATGTGCCATGGTTGCGGCATCTTCATTGAAGCATCTCCAAAAATAATATTCAAGATTCAAGACGCATCTTTGGTCATGCTTTTATTACTTTGAAATATGAGGGTAAAGTTGTTTTATGTAATTACAAAGTAAAAAATATTATAGTTAGCTCTCGGGCTACAGACGAGGTAAAGCTAGCTGGAATTCCGCAGGGTTAGAGTTAAATTTATTATGTAGATGCATTGCATATTAATTGGTATTGAAGGATGTTGCCATATAAGCGTAACGTTAACGCTAGTAAACACTCAAGATTTTGAAAATTATATGTAAACTTTAGAAATAATAACAAAACATAAAAGAAAAACCATTCATACATTTATATGAAAATGTGTTTTATACATACCTACATATAGTAAAGTAAACATAGCTTGAGCGTACAGCTCATCAAAATTACCAATACTTATATTTACTTGATAACAACCTAAAAATATTTGTTTGATCTGATTCATTTCATTTTTAAAAGTGGAGTGGCGTACACACAGGTTTTCGATTTCTCCTAGGTCCCGGGATCGTTGTCCGCATTTATTTATTTATTTCAATGTTATAAAGTTTTTTATTTAATTTCTTTTCCGGTTTAATACCCTCAGCAAATTTTTCGTAGTAAATTCAGAAATGAAAAAAAGGCGTCGGTCATGTTCATTTAATTTACTTAATTCATATTCAACCTATTTAGATATGAGACACCCTGTCCTTCTCGTATTTTACAATACGTGAACCGAATGAGAGAAAGTAACCGAAGTTACTTCAGAAGGAAACTGGTTATTTTAAAATAAAGTTATCAACGACAGACTCGACCGAAACGTACCTATTTATTAAATATGTAAATTATATAAATATAACTTTGAGTAGGTATTGTATTTGCAGACAAGATCACATTAAATGGGTAGGTAGGTAGGTTAACAGTGATAACTTAATCTTTGGGGTAAGTCTGTCATCATGTGCATAAAAAAAACAATTTATGTACGTCATTCAGTGTCAAATTTATTGTGATAGCTGAGATAAGAGCGGGCCAGTATACATTTTATTTATAACGAAATCTTTTGTTTACCTTACGTCTGTAGAGTTAAAACACTTAATACACTTGGCAACAAGCGAACCGTTATTCATATAAATTGTTATTACGACAGTCGAAACTGGAAAATCGAGTTGAAGTTTCTTTGCGAAATGTCAAAGTACGTATTGTAACTTGACTGAAGAATAATGTTGGATTCTGTGATAGATCGTCGAGGAGGTTTGTAGCTATGCATTCAGATGGAAATTATAAATCTATAATAATTTTGATAGAGTATTGTGTGACTTTTTAGTCGACAAAAAAAATATAATCCCTACAATTAGAATTACCTAGCGCTACGTCCGCCATTTCGTTCGCGTGGAATTCTATCATATCGCAATTTCGGTTGTTTCGCGATGAGATATATCGCCCTCTTGACTATATTGCGTTCTTCGCCTTAAATTTTTAGCATTATAAAACAAGTACATACTTACAAGTATACGTTTAGGTTAGTCAAAGTTAGCATCATTAGCATAATTTATTGATATTCAAAACACAAAAATGCATTGTGTACACTTGGTACTTCCGTGATCATGGCGTATGCAGTTTTTTTTTTTTGACATATCTATTACTAAAGTTTTATGGGAAGGCTTTAAACAGTTTAACCTGACAGATATCAGTGAGTGCTAAGGGCGCTCAGCCTAGATCCGCCGCGCTAGCGATACTAGCGGGCGAGATCGGGCGTCGGTGTGTAGCGTGCAAAAGGCACCCTACAGCGGGCGAACCCGCCAGTGGTAGCGCCCCGGAACCGGAGATGACGTGGCATGCCGGATCACGGTCGGGTTCTATTCTGGAAGCCCTTTCTGTGAGGGGGGATCGGACAGCGACCTCAAGGACTGTCGGACTTTGGCTTAAATCGCCTTTCGAGGCCCCCCTCGAAGAAACGGCACATGATTGTGTCGGCCGAAATGAAAGCACCGCGTCCAACGGGTGCAGTGTGATGATCTATTATAGCAAAACAGTACCGATCCGATAAACCCCAAATCAATTGACTCTATCGTTGGTTCCGTATCAACTTAGTTCATAGAGAAGAAAGTATGCCCCTGATAGCACTTTGCCATTTTCTTGACTAGTTTTCTTTTTTCAACAGATAATCCGAAAATATTGTCTGGGCCAGTCCTGACAAACTCTCCAAATGCGGTACTCTCAAAGACACTTCTGGGCAGATACAACGACCTGCCCCTTCCAGCTGACAAGATCTTGGCTACGTACATTTGGATCGATGGCACGGGTGAACACTTGAGGTGTAAGGACAGAACTCTCAACTTCATTCCAAAAGTACCTAAAGGTAAGAGATATTGCTTCGTACGCGTTTCTTCTTAGCACTACTCATAACCGGGCTCGAAGTAATGGTATAAAATCGTTAAATTGTACATGAAGTTTGATAAGTTAATGTCTTATACTATCGTTAAAGGTTAAATGTTCATCATGATCCTGAATAGTCTGGTTGTCCCGTTTAAGAATTTTAGAAGTCTGATAGCAAAAGCTCCAAAAACAATAAAATATATAACACGGTTTAATTGAAACATATCACAAAAGTAAGATAATTATTATTTAATTTAAAATAGAGATTCTCACACTTGTAACGGCTTTAGATTACAGGATCAATAATCCGTTTTTATTAATAACTCCTTTAGGATCAACTAGACAAGATGCACTTTGGAACTTTGCTACTCAAAAGTCGTATAGTACTTGTAGAATATTGAATTAATATATGAAATAGTTACACGCCCACCTTGCTGTGCGTCCTAAAGTAAAAGTTGGATAATTCGTTTTTTATACATTATAATAATTTGGGTTTTTAATGGTTGTGAATTGAAGCAAATTACATCACAATAAATAAATACCTAATACCGTATGATTTTAGATGTAAAAATAGTAAAGTGTCCGTAGGTTTTATTTTTATTTTATTCAACTGACACAAAATTTGGACTGTCGCTAAAAATTTCCTTATTTAGAAATGAAACATTTTTAAACTGGTAAGTTATTAGGCATTACATACATATTATGTTTATTTGGTACGTAAACAAATATTTGAATATAGTTGAAGTACTATTAAAATAGGCCTGTGTATATTTTTAGCTCATAAAGCGTTTTTAGCTCAACCAATTTATACATTGACGCTAGCCTGTTTTATTACATCCTCATTAACAATTATATTATGATTAGCGCACTATGTAAATGATCCGGCCTTCAACGAATGAGATGTTGGTAAACATTGCCGTATATACGTGCACGTCACTCTATTTACGCGTTGTATATTGAGTAACTATATTGTATTTTACGTTTTTAGACAAACTGACATTACTATTAGAAGAAATGAATGAGAAATATTTATGCAATATAAGAAGAGAACTAAAATGGAAGCATGCAGTTGAATACTTACCCCCATATTTTTTCCCAAAGGATCTAGAAAATGTATATGATGTTCGCTGCAAGCTGAGGGAAATTGAAAATAGGGATAGCTTTGATGAGAATTTAAAAGGTTTCAGAGCAATAATGTATCCGCAGTCGTAGAAATGTCATCTATGTAGATTTCATTCGTCCTACCATGTCTAGTAAAGTGATTGCTCGTCATTATAAGCCCCAACTTATTATTATGTTGTCACAGTTAAAAACATCTCTTAAATTTTAATTCGTTATTGTTAAATCCATAAACAGTCAAGTAGATGATGATTATTTTTCATTTGGTTGGTACTTGTAGATATGTGATAATAAGATGATGTAAGTAACTAGTGTACGTTTATAGCAAAATGTTAAGTGGGTCACGGTATCTTAGACAAGCTAAGCTGTACGATTTGCATAGTCATGCATGATGATGTTCGATCAACAGGATGAACGTATCTCATAAAAACAATAAACAGACTAGTCATTGAATTTAACGCATTTTTTATATATGCGCACTTTACTTGTTATCAAAAAGATAACATCTTCAATTGCCACATCCAAGTTTTAAATCTATTCTTTCAAATTATACGAGTATGTAGTATGTATTGCTCAATGAATGATAGCCGCTTAATGCGGCCAGAATATTTAGTCGCTTACTTATATAAAATTATGCAATAACACAGAAAGAAAAAGTTTTATAATAATTAGTGATGTTCTATTCTCATAAAAGTACTATCCAAGGCAATAACATATCCCATGTTCGATTAAATACAAATTACATGATAGGTATGAACATGTCAATTATTTATTTGAGTGATGTTAGTTCCATACTAATACACTTTAGTTAATGAGTAAGTAGCTTGACATAAACCTTTGTCTGAATCGTTGCCCAGTTTATTTTTTCCTTACGTGACCCAAAAACATCTGCGGGGTTTGTGTACCAAAATACTGCAGATCGAATTGTAGAAGTAGATATGGTACCTACTCAGTAGTTAAGTAAATCTTTTAGGTATCCAGAAAACCAAGTAGCTTGGTATAGCTTTACTTTGAGTGATTTTTTTGCTATATTATTGAACGGTTTTTAGATCTGCCAATATGGAACTTCGACGGTAGCTCCACTGGCCAAGCTGAAGGCCACAATTCCGACACATTCCTGGTACCTCGCGCCATTTACAAAGACCCTTTCCGCCGAGGAAACCACATTCTAGTTATGTGCGACACGTACAAGTACAACATGGAACCTACAAGTAAGTATTTCATATTATGATTCCGGTTTAAAAGCCTACTTAATTAACTTACATATAGTTACTATTTTACTAGTTAACTTTCAATTAGGATTGATCGTCTCAAACTAACGTCAACATCATGTTTAGAGAATTTATTATCGGATTGGACCAACATGGTCACCTTAAAAATAATAATATCACATACGACTTTCGATAACTGACTGGCTATTTATTAGGTATGAGTTATTTAATGAGATCTAAGAAAAATGCGCGGAAAATTAGAAAATTTAAGAAGAATCACAATTCTACATTTACCTTATCGCTTTTGACAATTCAAACTTATTTAATGTATAGCGTTTGACATAACATTGACAAAATGCTTGCTGCAAATATCTTCAAATAGGGGGTAAAAAAAACTGTATTTTGCACTTGGCCAGTAATGTCTGTCGCCTGTACCCGTGCCAACAAAATAATTTATTTATCCGCCTTAAAAAAAAAAAGAACCTTGTGGAACATAAAGCTTAATAATATTAAACAATTGGTAACATTTTCTATAATATACCATTTCGTAATCAATATTCATAGTTAAGACAGGAGAACGTCTGTCGGGTCCGCTAGTTTCTTATACTATAATAGGACCTTGAATAGTTTATGTGACTTTCAGGCTGGATAAGTATGTACCTACCTAGTTGAGTTATTTATATTTGTATGCGGGCTCTTTGCGTTTAACGAAAATAATAAGTAGGTAGGTAGTTAGGTAGTTGGCAGGTAGGGTATGGTATACCTTACGCAATAACCTGATAATATGTTTGGTTTATTAATGTTATTTTTATTTCATCGACTCTAAATCAAGTAGCGATACAACTGCTACTAAATCTGTTCTAATAAATAACTAAAGGGTCTTCCTTTTATGTGGCTAAAAAACCTCTTTTCCATGTTCTGTGGCTGAAAATAATATACGAATTACTTATTAGTCTATTATTTGAATTAAATTAGCTTCTTCTTAAAAGCTATAGAAAAAATTGAGTCAACTATTTCATATCTACATATTAAATACTACCGTAAAGTGTTGCAACATGGTATGTAGGTAGGTACATAGAAAACCACAAGGTCGCTAATGTGATAAGTACTTGCAACCACCTGACTGTACTGTAACACAATCCCAGAACATTGTTGCGTGAATGGTTCGAAGGATGTTGTGGTGTTTACGTGACAAATCAATCGACATAGAAGTTTATTAAGCAGTTTATTTAATAATTTGTTGTTATGTAAGTAAAGTAGGTATTCCACACTTCGTAGAAGGTAATATTGCTTGCAGTTGAAAGCTCTTAGTACTGCTTTGAATTAAAGGAAATACATATTCCTGAAGTATCCGTCATATTTCTTAAGTATCATCATCATCATCATCTCAGACAAAACGATGCCTCTTGCTATATATTGGTCTCCCCTAGGGATCTCTACAATGATCGGTCCCGCTCCACCCGCATCGTCGGTCCACGCATAGATCGTCTTCCGATGCTATGTCGCCATTCCGGGAGGGGCAGAACCCTAACGCCAACAATTCATCTTACTGACATGTGGGCCCTGACAATGATATGCCCTTATTCAGTGCCTCTTCACTAATTTGTACTCAAACTTGTGGCGACAATACCATGAGTGTCCTACAAAGTAGTAAATTGGTTGACAAAAAAAAACGTTTGCGATTTCCTGAATATTCTGATTGATCGATATCTATTTTCAGGTAGCAACAATCGCATCAAATGTCAAGAATCGTACGATAGGTGCAAAGATGAAGAACCCTGGTTTGGTATTGAGCAGGAGTACATCTTGCTGGATTCTGATCTGCGCCCCTTCGGGTGGCCCCCAGGCGGTTTCCCACCACCACAGGGGCCTTACTACTGCGGTGTGGGCGCTAACAAAGTCTTCGCTCGTGATCTTGTAGAGGCACATTACAGGTAACATATGATTTTTAGAATTCAAGTATCTATCAAGATATTCCTAGAGTCACGACTAGACCGCTTAAGCCTTTAGCGGCTGAAATACCTTTGTTACTTTATGTTGACTTATGTAAAACTTTATTTTACTTTACTAATTTAATAGTTTTTTATGGCGTTTATTTGACTGAAATATGTACCTACTCAGTCTACTCTAACACAGTCTAGTCTTGGACTACCATACAAGCAGATAATAGGGAACTATAGTCCATATAAACGGTACTAAGGGATATACGAAGCCTCGCGGTATATGGTCCGACCTGAAGTGGTTTGAACAGGCCAAATTTAGAGTACCTCTGTGCAAACTTTGTGTCCAATAATCTAACTAAAACAGGAATAAATGTAGCACATAATGTGCTATTCCTGCCCATAAATTATCTCCGTGCTGAATTTCATATAGATTCGTCATGCCGTTCTGGCGTGTTTGAGAAACAAACATACGGCCAAACTTTTTTATTTGTAATATTAGTAAGAATATAATACCTACTAAGTGCCACCAAAATCTGTTCAGGTTTAAGCAATTTATTATGAAACCGAATGGAGCCAAATTGATCAAGGACCGTATTTCTTCAAGACGTAGGTATAGCTTGAAATACCTACTTGAAGTTAAATTTATAAAAAAATATCACTTCTGTTCTAGATTTGTCATACCAATTAGTCGCAACTATTCGTCGGAAAATGTGGAGTTCGAATAACATTGATATTCATGTAGTTACCTGTCGTAAGATTAATTACTGTTCTCTGTCTACGTG
Organism: Anania crocealis; assembly: GCA_949315895.1. NCBI lineage: Eukaryota > Metazoa > Arthropoda > Insecta > Lepidoptera > Crambidae > Anania > Anania crocealis. The sequence continues at coordinate 38,130,402 of OX438879.1, read as the reverse complement.
GTATGAATGAAAATCATACGATAATTTACTGCCATTTACCATCGTAGCTGACACACTAAACATTGTTAGGAAAGACGTTTCAAGCTCACGTATTAAGCATTGGATATAAGCAAAATGTGCTTAATAAATAGGTAATTAATAAGTTTTACCTAAGAACTAGCCGACTTTTCAGGGTGTCCCAAGGTATCGAACTATATATTATCTACTACATCAATCTGCTCTTTTTAAGCAAGTTATACGACCACTATTATTTTACATTCTAAACATGTAGGTACCTATATTATTCATCAAAGCTATCTTACCGGGATATTTTATTATTTATTTATACTTAATATAAAAAATATAAACTTGAGAGGTGTCAATAGGGACACCCGGATGGAACGAAGTTCCTTTTAGTGAAGGAATTGTAATAAAATTATATTTTATGTTAAATATTATTTTTAAATAAATAAATTTTCTCTCTCTCTCTCTCTGTCTGTCTCTATCTCTCTCTATATGTATATATATCTCTCTCTCTCTAAACACGCGCACGCCGCACTTAGATACAACTATACTCGTAGCAAAAAGTGTCGTGCAAAAAGTGTCGTTCAAAAAGTGTCGTTACAATTATTTCCGACTAGCCCCCTTTCGCAACGCGCGATAATTAAGGAACTTCGTTCCAACAATATATTGGGACGGGACGCATACCTACACTTTCTTTAGAAATACAATAAGGAATTATCATGACTCTACAGTTGTAACATTACCATCCCTTCGCAAACAATTATTAATTTTAGAAAATGGTTTATCTTGTCAATCTTCAAACGTACTATAATATAATCTGCCGTTGTTACGTGATTTGATAGCCACATTAGTTATACTTAAACAATTATCCCGCAGGTGTTGCCTGTTCGCCGGCGTACCAATCTCAGGCACCAACGCGGAAGTGATGCCCTCTCAGTGGGAGTTCCAAGTGGGGCCATCCGTCGGCGTGAGCGCCGCGGACGACCTCTGGGTCGCTCGCTACATCCTCCACAGGCTCGCCGAGGAGTACGGTGTCATCGTCACCTTTGACCCCAAACCAGTCCAAGACTGGAATGGATCTGGTGCCCACACCAATTTCTCAACGAAGAAAATGAGAGAAGAGAACGGTATTATGTGAGTATGTTTGATAATTCATACTACTATGCAGAGTTTTTGTTAGCGTCCCAATAATATTTACAGTGGTTGTTTGTTCTGTTTAATACAACTGGGTATGATATTTTAGACAAAGATATTAGGCGGTTTTCATGAGATGTTTCGTGACACGCTTACCTACCTTTTTTGGAATGCGAGCACCTATAACTTTTTAAACATACTTAATTTATTGAAATAAACTTTTGTATGTAATCTGCTTTTTGATTTTTGTCTAATAATTTAGATGAGAATTTAGACAAAGAAGGATACGGACCTTCCTTTGTTAGACTTAAGGGAACTATCCGCAGGTCTTTAGATTCATGTAAACAAATCAAATTGTTATTCAATTTACTTTCTAAACTTAAGAAACTTGCCTAATTAAAAGACGAAAAATAAGGAAATTCGGATTACTTAATATGAAAATAAAAAAATAAAAATGATGATATTAAATTTCTGACTTCACTATTTATGCATTTATGTTAATATAGGCTAATTTTGGTATGCTATACCATTTACCTAACATCAGGTGTAAAAATTAAAACTATTATTTAAATTACAACTTCTTGTTCCATTTCAGTAAGTAAATAATCAGCTAGTACCTATAGTTCTGGAGTACCTACTAATCCTTATCCACTTATACGAGTATCATGTTAGTTAGGCAATGCAAATATGTATGTTTATGCGATTAGAACAAATCGATGTGATCCAGATCGAATAGCGGTAAAAAAATGTATTAAGTATTTTAAGAAGACAGACCTTGCAATTACTTGTTGTAGGTTTCCTTTTGTAAACAAAGGACATAATGTTTTCATTCTCAAAACCTTGAGTTCACTGGAAAACTTTGTTTTCGTCTCGATTGTAGAACACTGAACAGTTAGTGTCTACTTAGTTGGTATGGCGTAAGCTGAGTACGAATTTGTTTGTAAAATTGATGTGGCATTTCTCATAGTAGAAGCTGTGGTAGAAGCATCAATATTTTTATCTAGGTAGGTACTATATAAGTATATTTTAATACAATCTTGTTGGGACTTTAAGTAACATTATTGAACTGTTCTTTAATTAGCTAGTAAAGCAGCAAGATTATTTATTAACCACTTTTGTAGATTCATAATACCTTTTTGTAACTTCCTATATTTTAATGTTGCGAATAGAGATTATTATGCGAATAGCGAATAGAACAAGTTTCATTTATCACACTGTCGAATTTAACTCATTAATTCACATTTCAAATTGAAGGTAAATAAACACCCTAGACCCAAGACCACTAGTTAATAGATTTCTCCGAATACGCTTACCTTGAGCAGATTCTACAATTATACCGTAGATAGATAAGTACTTCAAAAAGAAGGACAAAATGTAATAACGATTCGTAAAAGTCAAGTCCACAGACCACAATTTAGCCTACGGGTCAAGTCTGCCAAAAGTTGATAACAGACACTTCTAAAACAATATTATATATGCAATTATTAAGGATGAACTTTGTTAATGAAAGTCTTTAACTTTGGCTAGCTGTAACCTGAAAAAGGTTGGCTTAATACCTTGCTACTAATCTGGGACAAAAAAAGTTAAATTTTTTTAGGATATGGAGGTAAGTACCTAGTCTAGTCTGTGCCTCACTCACCCGGTATTAATAAGATCGTTAGGTGTTTTGTTTTACATGAACAAAAAATTGCACTTTACTTTTTTAATGACTTGCATCATCTTTACAGTGAAATCGAGAAGGCGATAGACAAACTGTCTAAAGTCCACATGAAACACATTAAGGTCTACGACCCTCGTGGTGGAAAGGACAACGAAAGGCGTTTAACCGGACTCCACGAAACAGCCAGTATTAATGACTTCAGTGCAGGTAAATATATTAAAAATATATACTACAGCTGATTCTGAGAACATCGCCTCAGAATAATATAGGTAATTTACTTTTGACGTCTTATTTGATGACAATGTCTCTCAATAATTCGCAAAATAATGCGACTTTAAATAGAGTTATAAACTATCCTGTCTTTCATGTTGAATTAATATTTAATGAATCATCATACGCACAAAAAACATTATCTATCCGACGTTCTTTTAAATTCTTTGAATATTATAAATTTCGGTGTTCGGAGTATATAGGTACTACTCTGTCAAGAAAGTACCGGCTCTTTATACACAAAATGTTTGTTATTCGTCCAAATTTATTTTATCATTTTCAAAGTATGCTCCTTCAGAAAGGATACACTTAAGCCAATGAATACCTACCTAATCCAATAATCAAAACATTTTTTAAATGCTGTTTCCGGAATTGAGTTCAGTTTCTTGTCTCGAATTCTCCTTTATATCTTCTACCGATTGAAAACGGGTGCCACCAAGTGGTAATTTGAGTTTAGGAAAAAGAAAGAAGTCGGCTGGAGCCATATCTGGTGTATATGGTGGTTGCTCAATGGTATTTGTTGTGTTTGGTCAAAAATTCGTTCGCAATGATGGCCTTGTGCAAAGGCGCATTATCGTGGTGCAAAATCCAAGAATTTTCTTTCCACAAATCTGGCATTTTTCGTCGAATTTGCTCTCGCCGCATAACGCTCAAATAGTATTCTTTATTTACCGTTTGACCTTCCGGAAAGAATTCCGAGTGCACAACACCGCGACAGTCAACGAAAACAGTCAACATTACTTTGACTTTTAATCGATTTTGGCGTGGTTTTATCGGTTTCGGTTCAGTTGAAAGGCGCCACTCCGAAGCTTGTTGACTAGTTTGCATGTCAAACTCGTAATCCCACGTCTCGTCACCAGTAACAATGCGTTTCATGAATGTTGGGTCGGAATTGACTCGTTCTTGCATGTCCTCAGCGACTCTCATGCGATCGAGTTTTTGGAGAAAATTCAGGTCTTTTATGACTAGCCGAGCGGCAACATGAGCGGCCAAATGATATTCAGTCATTACTTCTTTCACTTTTGCGATGTTAACTTCAGTTGCAGACGTTGATGGCCTACCAGAGCGAGGCAAATCTTCCATCACATCTCGACCGCTTTTGTACGCTTTGTACCACCTATGGTATCACTCATAAGCATGACGTGTTTTTGATAAAGTCGATTCACCGTAAGCCTTCTGTAACATTTTCAGTGACTCCGAACACGAAATTCCATTGGGGATGCAAAATTTAAGAGAAACTCTTTGTTCGATGTTTTTGACCATTATGAAATTCGCAATACCTACGCACTAGATTTGATATAAATAAAACAGCACTGTATTGATATAAATACCAGATGCAACTCAAACTCTGCGCCAAAATGGAAAACAGTTGTGCCACTCTCTAACACAACAAAAAAAGAAAAATTTGAATTTGGAACCATAAACAAATCATCCATTCCCGATACTTTTTTGACTGAATGTGTAATTTATACGACGCACGTGTACTTAGATGTTTATCATCCATTTTTTATTATTATTGAGTTTCAAAACAACTGCGTAGGTGGGTAGGTAGTAACTGCCCGCTGTCGTAGCTGATTTATATTGTTGATAGCATTATTCTGTCATGAATCACGTTTGTTGTTTTCCTGTACTTTAACGAGGAAATGGACAATAAAATTAAAATTTAACACAATGGTCTATAGATGTTTATAAACACGATTCATAGGCATCTACGCCAACGCGAAAGAAGTTTTGTAATTAGTTTCCGTCCTAGAAACAGTGAAATAGTGCATTGAATTAAATAACTTCCTTGATAGTAAACCACGAGACCATTATAACATGACTCACAATGAGATTTCCGAATCCTATTGTATTACCGATTGCCAACAGTAGATATCTTCTGCTCGACAAAAAATACTTCCTTAAAGTCTCTGTCCATAGGTCATTTCTACCAACTTGCAATACCTAGTATCAAATGAAAAGACCCAAGCACAACCATACAAAACATCTATGATAGCCTCTACCTGTTCTGTTAACCCACAGCAGACATGCCGTACCTTTACTATACCTTCCCCAGAGGTAATTATTGAATAATATGACTAGTAGGCTATAAGTTACATATTTAACTTAAAAGTAGATGCAAAAAGGAAACTGCAAACAAAACTCGTTCCTACCTTAGTATACTTTCGCCGCTCGTTCGTTATCGCTCGACTTTAAAAAGTACAGTATCTGTAATAGCTACGAATGAACATAGTCCAACAGAAAGTTAGTAAAGAAAAAATAATTCAATGTATCTCGTTAAATGATTACAGGCGTCGCAAGTCGTGCGAGCAGCATCAGGATACCACGCGCCGTGGCCGAAGAGAAGAAGGGCTACCTGGAGGACCGGCGGCCGGCGTCCAACTGCGACCCGTACGCCGTCGTGGACGCGCTCATGCGCACCTGCATGCTGAACGAATAGCACCCCGCCCCGCCAGCACCGCGCGCCAGCTAACACCGGCCGAACTAACTCTTAGTGCCTGATGCCTACTTTACACGAGCTTAGTACTTCACCTTAGTACTCATGTCACTCACTCATGCAAGACGACCTGGTAATAGAGTCATGTTCAAGCCCATATCACTGGCTGTTTGCAGAATTTTAACGCTGAACGTTGCACCCAGCATGCATATTACATCGGTCGTTTTGAACGCTGGATGCAGGAAACCGCTAACACAATGCCTGCTGATCGCTAAAACGTGATTTTTGTACATAAAATCACTAATATGCGATGCGTCGTTAAATATAGCGAGTAACTATTAGTTGCACAACATTCTATAGCACTATATCTGCCTTTCTGATAAATGTGTATCAAACTTTGTTGCAAACACCGGTCGTGCCTTGAGACGACTAAGTTGCGGTGAATATTTTAAATGTAGTAAGTACTAAGCAGTCACGAAATGTATGTTCGGTAAATAAATGGTACTGAGCTTTAGTTACTAAGCCCGTGTATAAAGGCATCATTGGTCTCAATTACCCGGTCGTCGTCACGTTATAATTTTATCCGCAAGAGGCATTAGGTGCGATTTTAACTGTTCAAAGATTACCAACAAAAACGACTCTTAATAATTCGCACTTATTAAACCCTTGTAACAAGATAGCAGTTCCGATGGACTTCCATTTTATTCTATAATACAAAGTAGCGATCACACAGATCTTCCAATCAAATACCATGACGATCTATGCAATTGAGCCGTTAAGTTTTTACGATAAACGCCGTGATCAGTACGTGCAATAGTTATATGAACGCGAGACATGCATGCCATAGTAAACTCGTATAATATGCATATTATAGTTTATACATAAATTTATTGGGCTGCGGCGTTTATAGTAAAACAGTCTTAGTAAAGTTAGCAACAAAGGTACTAACCCATAGCCTTGCACTGTCATGCACAGAATATTATATATTTTTTACTTTTAAAAAAGTTTATTGTTAAAGTAATGTAGATTAATAATGGAAGCGTACATTGGCTAGTAGCTTTTGTAATGCGCAGTATATATGAATAACTTTAGTGATATCTATCTATACATAAAATATAATATGGCCTAGCTAGATAAACCTACTGTGAGTACCTATCTATAATATGTTAATGATATCAAGACAGGAAACTAAAAGGCAGGCACGTGTTAGCAGCAGTGTGTTACAAAGGACCACATAAGATATTATTATAAAATAACATTATTATACTAGAGATAATTTTTACGAATATTATGTGATATATAAATTTTAATTGTTAATTTTGATGTTGAAGTTTATTCGTATACAAATAACCACATATCATTATTTCTAACATATTCATTTTATGTCTAGTTGAATAATTCAGTACCTATAAGTGGATAATTAAACCGAATAACTGTCACCGAGCAGATGTTGATTTGACGTTGGCTACTTTATTAATAATAATAAAAAGTTCATTTGTTTAGTTTTGATCGAGCATAATCATGTTTACAGAATGCTACGAATACCAACGTTATGCACCGAGTTTTAGATTAAAGTATAAATCTTATGAATATGATCATCTGTCTTATTAAAATATTAGATAATATTAACTGCATAATTAATTAAGTAATGCAAACTAAATGAGGGCCTTTCGGATTTTTGCACGAAATATAATATTAGACACCAGAGTACATATAAGCACAAATTTTAATAGAATTAGTAAAATATAATAATGTATTTTCTTTTTTGCCTCACTATATAATTATATATTATTGGAAAATATTTTAATTATTTAGCATGCGCCCGAGTGTGGAATGAATTGACAAATTTTATGTTGTCTGTATATGTTATGATTATAATTGAGATGTTATAAAAAATAAACAATACTTGGTTGTACGCAATGTGTGGTTTCATTTTATTATGAGCTTTAAGTATTTTTAGTCAAGCATTAAAATTACTTGGAAAAAATAAAACATAATACCTATCATGCCATTAACAATATTTTACTAATGTTCGACAAGAATGACCGCTTGACTCCCGCAACGCAAACAGATCGTTACACGTACAGAAGAACAATAAAGTAGTAAATCTCTTTTATTCCAAATAGTTACAGAAAGTTGCTACTAGTTGCTACTAATCGTTATCTAACTGCTTCCTGCGATTTTAAACACAAATGGCGCAGGTAAATTATTTAATTGTTAAACCAATTCTTATGTAAGTATATCGTAAATATTAAAAATCCTATGTTACTTGCTAGACACATCGTGTCATCATCTACGTAATGTTCAGTTTTTTTAATATTTGCAATTGAAGCAATTTAGTATGTAGCATTTCTAAAAGCTAATTAACATTTATCTAGGAACGCTGGATGAAACACGAATGAGTTCTTTCCTGGCATTTAAAATATGAAATTGATACCTATGCGCCTACCTAGTGGCGACGCAGATAAATTATGACAATACGCCAGCAGTTCCATTCAATGGCATTCCGGCAAAATCAATAACTGGACGCGCCCAAATACAAAGCTGCAGGGTGTAAGGCTAGCAAGGGGGCACGAACTGATTTTTTTATTCAAATTTTACTGCTTTAATAATCATCTTGTCTTAGAATAATTAGCGTTATTATTCTAAGCATCTTGTTAAGGAAAACACCAATTATCTAGATTTTTTTATTGATAACATATTAATTACTAAATCATTTTTATCCTTCATAGAGGTGTAAGGTTTCTAGAATTAATATATTTCAACATTTAATATGTAAATAAGTGAAATTCCATAACAAAAACACAAACATCCATATTGCGGCTGTCTGTATCAATCGGACTTCAGAGTTAAAAGTTGACCGTAAGCACTCAGGTCTTACAATCGGGCACAATATTGAATAATAAATAATAAATAAATAAGTATTTAGGACATGCCTCACTGGGCCACACAGAGCCATCTAGTCCCAAATTAAGCTATTAAGTACCCTGTCGTATGGGGTACTAGACAACCGATAAACTTACTTATATACTTTTTTTTTGTAAATATATACTTATAATATATAGAAAACACCCAGACCAGTACAAATAGACATGTTCATGCACACAAATATTTGTACTGTGCGGGGATCGAACCCACGACTCATGGCTCAGAAGCAGCGTTAACTACCGCTGATCCAAATGGTTGAAGAGCAGTTCATGTCTAAACACGTGATATCAAGTTCTCATAATAGCTAAAATATCGTACAAAAATAAAATGTCAACAATTTGCATGTCCCGTAAAGATATCGATAAGATTTTATTGCACCGGCATAATATAAAACGTTTATGCATAATATGTTTAAGTTTTCAGGTGGACTATTGGAGACTGCCTTCCCACACCATTTTTACGAGCATAAAGTATCAGAAAAAAGTTACAGCATTACAGATTATAATAAACTAGCTGTTGTCCGCGACTTTGTCCGCGTCAATTTCTGTTATTATGATTGCGATTACATTTGCAACATTTTTCACTGATGCTTCGCTCCTATTGGTCGCAGCATGATGCTATATAGCCTAAAGCCTTCCTCGATAAATGGACTATCCAACAAAAAGTACTTCCTGAGATTAGCGCGTTAAAACAAACAAACAAACTCTTCAGCTTTATAATATTCGGTATAGATTAGATTCGCACTTCACAAAACCAATGTTACAATTTTCGTTAGAAAAGATTTAGTGATTAGGATCGACAAATTGGTTTAACATGTACTTTTTTGACAGACTACGATCCTGATCCTAATGGTGTATCTTAAATATGAGACAGACTGAGATCTCTAGTGCAAATAACAAACACAATCTCAGTTTAGGCTGGTTGGTTTCGATAAATAGATTGATCACGATTACAGCTTAGTTATTAATCACCAAGCTCAATCATAAAAATGATGTCCCCAATCAAAAACTTGGAGTCAACTTTTAGTATTCTTATAAAACTTTTCTGGGTTATCTGACGATAACTTTGTGACCTCTCAATCGTCTGTCGAGTTGATCTTGTAGTAGTAGTTACTACTACTTATTAGTTTCGAATAACTACTAAAACAATAAAAAAAATATGGATACTATAAATTTAGTCTTTAGTGCTGTAACAATTTTAGTCGTTTTCAAAATACTGACATTAAAAGTTATCATATCAATACTATGCAGGTACTAAGGTACTCGTAATATTATATTGTTTACAGCCATTAGGGAATATCTAATAATCTCAGCCCGTAGTAAAGTAGTAACAGCCTATAATCATCCCACTGCAGGGAAAAGGCCTCCTCCATTGAATTCAAGTTACCACTGCAATGATGGGAACTGGCATCTTAGCCCGTACTTGTAATTAAATATGAATTAAAGCCATAATATGGCTGATGACATTGTCATAATTTATAATAATATATACTGCTCTAAATTGGCCGCCAGTGATGGTAACAATACAATTTATATATTATATATATGTTATATTTCTCTCCGGTCCGATAGCTATGCAGACGGTCGCATATAGTAAATATATGTATATACAATGGTATATTACAAATAATTGAAAGTTAAATAAACAAATCATCACCGTAGAGTAGACATAAATAACGCAGCATTATACATATTGTAGAAACCGTAGTAATAGTTACAGCTTGTGAAATAAATAACTATCGACTATACAAATAAAACGAGCGAGCGGATGAATTCACTAACATATACAGAGAACTTGGTGAATATTATTAAATATTCCCATGTGTACAACATTACGTTTAGACGTAAATATTATTAATATAAAGATGCAGTGACTGCAACACTTGAATAATGGAGACACAACACGATATAATATTAGGGGTTAAAGTATGAAATTGCCGTTTTGTATGAACAAAATCGAGAAAAGTCATTTTTCCATACTAACAATATTTTAGTTTTTTTAAAAACGCCTGAACCGTTTTCGATGCACTTAAAGGTGAAAGTTAGATGGTTATAAAGCTACGCATTATAGTATTTAAATTTCTGAAAATCAAAGTATATAATACAAATATACTTAATTGAAGCAAGAAGGTCAGCTGACACATTGTAAGGGGTCTTTTCAACGACTTCCTTTGAAGTAATAGGCACTAGTATTGCATTTTTTTTTATTCAAAAGTTACTTTATTTAATTTTTGATACAATACAAAAAGAATTACGCAATAATATGACTATACTTAAGAGCTATAAACAAAATAAAAAGTGGGAAAATAATCGGCAATTTCATACTTTAACCCCTATTAGGCAAATTCCGTATCACACAAAATGGCAGCCTGGCATAAATTTCAAGAGTGTAATTCATGTACGCCAATAACTTACAACGACATTTGAACCTATTAAATAAAACTAATTTCAAAGTTGCACTCATGAAATTCTTTGTATTATTTGTCATATTTTTATGTATTTTTCAATCGTTACGGCTAGCTTGTTAGACGCAAAACATTTAATTGTAGAATGATGTGGTTAAGTAGTTACATTTAGTTTAATTAGTAATTATATTCTACAACATTTATTTCATTGCACTTTATTGTAACATCAATATTGGTGTATTTATGTTAAACATTGGAAACATAAACTATCATATAAGTAGACACATAGAACACACAGTTTAAACTTCTTATTATGTCAATAATGTTCTTAATCTAAAATGACACTTCACAATACTGCACATGTTACAGTAGGTTACATTGAAATAGGCCAGGGGCTTTCCAAATTCCGGCAAGTTACACGTTAATACGTTATAGAAAGACGTAATCATTTAATATAATTAGTAAATTTTAAACTTAATGTAAAAAAAATACAGAGTCTAATATCCTTAGGTCACGGTATCACCACACTATAAAAAATATTAAAATAACTCCAAAGTACCAATTTTAGTTAGTAAATCATATTAAAACCAATAAGTCTCCTTGAAGTAATAGTATATTTACTATATTTAAGGTACCATGTTCACTAATGTGTATCATTCGTGTTTTAAACTGTAGGTCTGGTTTTTTTTTGTGTTACCTTATCTACATAAAATAATATGCAAAAAATTGCACAAATAAATCACGTTATTATTACATTGTATAAGTGATTACTATGAATACCTTCACTACCTATCATAGAAACATTCACGAAAATATTATTAACAAAATACAGATAGATGATCGTTAAGTCTCGATGGTAAATATTAACAAATACAAATAAATTGCTACAAAGCTGCTTGACATAGTCTCATTAAAACACTATGTTTCGTAAAATATATATTTAGGACATAATTTTGCGACGGTTTCATAACAAGTAGATATAACTATTTTTATAATATGACATTATATCTACGCGTATATATTTATATATCTAACAAGCAATATACAACACAAATGAGTATACAAATAAAATTCTAATGCAACGAAATACAAGTATTTTATTAAACAATAATTATATAACATTTAATGTATACTGTGTATTAATATTTTATTTATAAATACATAAGTACTTTATCAATTAAAAATAAATAATGTGTATACTCAATATCTTATCAATATCTATGATGTAAGCAGATCATTTTACAATTACAAAGTAAATAATTATGCAATTTATACAGCTTTTAGTTAAGTATATGTATTTTTATTACTAACATCGACAACTCTGACATATAGAATAATTTGAAATTGCCTAAGTTTCATAGATAATTATATGATTGTTTATTTTAGTGCACAACCTCTAAACTGACGACTTCGTGACAGGGACTCGACAATGTGCACTCGCTTTTAATAGCTTTAAAGTCCACCAGTTGCGTATGTGTAGACATGCATTATGGATGAATAACATATGCGTACGTGCACGTTGTGAAAATATGGAATTAGCATAACTTGTTGTAAGTTATGGTAACATGCACGCAATACGGTAAGTTCTTAAAATCCTGATGCTGTGCGATTTTTAAAATTGATCTACCTAAGTAGATAACTAAAATCAAAATCGTTATAAACTAAACTGCGAAAACATAAACAAATTTAACATACGGAAATAAAATTATCAATAGTCATATGATTCAAGTTTGCGCCAATATTAACTATACAGGGTGGTTGGGGAGTTGACGTTCAAAGCTAAAATTTAGGTGCCTTATATTAAGGTGTATCCAAATCACCCCCATGTATGTTCTACGATTATGCTTAGTTTAACACATTGAGCGCCATGGGGGTCACGGTGACCGGTGACCTCCAAACAATACAATTTTAATTGTGTCTGGTACTTCGGCAGTTAAAGGCTTAAGAGATAGAATTATTTTTATGTTTTTTTCTTTAATTTTCACCTAATTGGTTTTTATTTTTTAACTCATTCTGGCGAGTACATACTCGGTGTTCGTTTTTTCAGTGATAATTAATAACAATACTTACAAGTACCACCCTAAATACTACAATCTGTCTGGATATTGCAGAACTTGCTTAAAATTTAGTCGCAAGTCCAAAATTACCGACCAAACTTGGAATATGCACATGTTTGATGTATCAAAAAAAAAAGTTTGAATGGAAATGTGGATTTTAAGTATTGTTAAAAATTGTCAAAGACATTAAGCAATAAAGTGAGGTCAAATGAAGTTGTATGCGGCCAGCCATTAACGTATTGTGAGTATTAATGAATACACGATAGTCAGGGTAATGATCAGGTTGCGTTGCACCCCGGCGTTGGAGTTGTTCCCTGTAGAGCCTTGCTGCTTCGTGGCCGCTGCCCTGCGCAACACCGTAATAATAATGCATTTCTGCATATTCACTCAAAGTGACCTCTCTCAAAAAGACCATCACGAACACTTCGTAATAACAACAGTACAAATCAATGGGCAAAACGGAGTCCAATAACAAGCAGAGGTCAAACAAGTAGGCAGCAGCAGTATCAGTGGGCAAAGCAAAGAGGTAGAAAATAATGACGTGACAAGACAAGTAGCGGTTAACACAATGTGAAAACGACTGAGGTCAAGAAGTAATCTGTAATTAGGTATCACTTGTGATAAAGCAGGTAGCCGTCCTTATCACTGAAATCCCTTAACCGGTCGGCTGCTTAGTCACAGATCTGAGCCCATATGACAATTGATTTCTATTGTGTCTGGAATTATCGGCATACAAGCGGTTGATAGTAATGAATTAGAACTTAGTACCAGATACATATAAAAATTTATAAAAAACTTTATAATGTGACAACAGAAAGTTAAAATAAATAAAAATTCTACTACACTACAAACGAAGAATTAAGATGACAATCAGATAAAAGAAGGCACTTATCATAAAAAATGGCAATAAAGTGTGATTAAAGCATGTTACTCTAATTATTATAAATGGCCGACTAGTCGGCTAGTCGGCTAGTCGGCCAAAGTGATAGTCTCTACTAATTATGGTTAGTTCCTGACCTCCGTCATTTTCATATTGTGTTAATCAAGATAAAAAAGAATGATCAAAAACATCATAACTCGAAGAAACATAACAACTTATTGTAATAAAATAAAATACTAAGTATTTTTACCCCGATAAAATGCGTCATTAGACTTTAAGGGTCAGTTACAGAAAATAAACCCCAGTTGACAACAACTTTATTTGACCTCATTTTATTGCTTAATGTTTTAGACAGTTTTTAACAATACTTAGAATCCATAGGTTTCTTTTAAAAATGTTTTTTTGATACATCAAACATGTGCATGCACCAAGTTTGGTCCGTAATTTTGGACTTGCGACTAAATTTTAAGCAAGTTCCGCAATATACTGACAGATTGTAGTTTTTAGGGTGGTACTTGTATTAATTATCACTGAAAAAACGAACACCGAGTACTCGCCAGAATGAGTAAAAAAATATAAACCAATACCTAATAGGTGAAAATTAAGGAAAAACACATAAAAATAATTCTATCTCTTTTAAACTAAGCAAAATCGTAGAACATACATGGGGCTGATTTGGATACACCTTAATATAAGGCACCTAAATTTTAGCTTTGAACGTCAACTCCCCGGCCACCCTGTATACTACTCTGTTTTAATGGAGGTAATTTGTCTGTCACCATGCCAAAATTCTACTTTAGTATAACAGTAGTTAGACTAGCATTTTCTTCATTAGATGAACAGCATTGTTTTCAAACAAAATAATCCGTATGTAGCATTGTATGCATAAAAGTTAGTTAGCGGAAACATGTGTACGAACCCGGTGACTACACAAGCGTATAGATATATATCATGTAGACTTACATAATGTATATGTATCCATCTGTCTAGGCCCCATAATGCTGTTGAATCGAGTGCCAAATGTTTAAATTACGGCATCAGTAGTCGTCAGTTTGAAATGTGTTGACTAGTTCAAACGTCATTGGCGACGATAGGTTTTAAAACGTTAAGCTCGACAAGAGTAAAGTTCCATAATTTTTCAAGACGGATTGTAGTCCAAGTTGCTTTTGCGAGAATGGTGCACCCATCAAATAAACTACATTTGATAGATATTCATATCGGTAAGTGTATACAGGTACAGTGTTATAATATAAGTAAATTAATTTTTTTTTAATTTATTTACAAACTACAAACATTTACAAAGAAGATGTTTAGACATGCACAAAAAATATAACATCTGGAGTACAGCACTCCTGTGAATTGGCGTATTGTAGTAAAATGTCTTAATAATAATTTCAATATTTACTTATTGTAGTAAGAACAGGGAGTTCTGTTTTGAATAGCGAGTACACGAATGTTTAGAATAAAACGTTAGTACTCCCTTAGTCCATAGATGCGTAACCCGCGCAGACTTTTCACCAGTATCGATTAACGTTCATTAGACGTACACTGATAGATAGCACATCGCTGCAAAGAGAACCACACACATAAAGGCTATCCAATATGTGAAAAGCCTGACGCACTGTAGCTATTCGCGCATCAGAGGATAGATATCCTCGAAGTATTCCATTAGCTGTTAATTGTCCGGTGTCGGGGACGTCGGTGGATTGGCTAATTCGAGGGTAGAGAAGCGAGCGCAGTTGGTGATCACAGTGCGGGCGAGGTCCTTGATCAGCTTGTAGGGCGCTGGGTGGTCCAGCAGCTCGTTGAGGAGTTTCAGACCACCCTCGGCCTCTACAAGGCTGCAGTATTTCTCAGCTGAAATAAAATACCAGTTCACAATAAGAAACGTGATGTTACGCATTATTTCATTTGATATGCAGTAGACATTGCATTCAAAGTATTAAGTTAGTAATTAAATATCTGAACCCTGTAAAACATGGGTTCGATGTAGTAACATTCGATATCATGTAGGGAACCCGTAAAATATCAAGATGATACAATTTTTAAAAGGTTAAATTCCTTTTTCATCACTGGACGATGGCCTCTCAAAAAATAAGGATGTTGTCATAACCGTCACGCATGGCAGGCGATCGCAGTTTAGCGAATAGTAGAGAAAAGACGCCGTTACCCGTCTTCTACGTCGCCTCTTACGACTACCATAGGAAGAGAAGCACCAAACGGCACAAAGTTCGTTAAGTTAATAAGTAACACTCACGATAGACAGTCGTCAAGTTGGCCAACGCCCACACCGCCCAGTGCTGGCACTGGGGTGTGTGATGCGCGTGCAGCAGACTCAGTATCGGCTCGAAGGATCGATAGTTGATGTTCCTCTCTGACTTGAGGTCCCAGCGCTCGACGGCGGCGGCCATGCGAGCCAGGACGGCCTCGCGGGCCGGCTCGTCCACCGCCCACGCCTGCGGCCCGTCGGACGCCATGTGTGCCAGCACACCGGCTGCGTTGTAGCTCACCTACAAAAAAAATCGGGCAAGTGCGAGTCGGACTCGCGCACTGGTGCGCGTGGTTCCGTACCATTGACTAGGTAAACAACACGAGGTACATTAATTTAGTTAATGTAGTGCCTACCTGTTACCATTTATTGATATCGAGCAAAAATAGGCAATAAATGGCGTTTTTTGTATGGGAGCCTCCCTTAAATATTTATTTTATTCTGTTTTTAGTATTTGTTGTTTTACAGAAATACATAATTTGTGTAAATTTCAATTGTATAGCTAGACGGACAGACGGAGACGGACAGACACTAGCATGCTGAGCAATTTGTACAAGATTCAGCCTGATGACTAATGACTTGCAATCGTCTATTCAGGTAGGTAAATACATACGTTTCCGGTATAATGTGTATTTTTTAATTTAAAATATAACGAATTCTAAATTAAAGTCCAAGCATAACGGTTTCTAAAGGAAATGTGTGATTGTCACATTCGATAAAATGTGCACATACTCGATAATCAATGTGATTATTTCGTACAAATAAATCAGTAAAATTATAATCTATTCCGGCAGCTCATTTGCGAAACTATGTGCCAAATAATGTTTTTGTGTGGGGAAAAGTGAAAAATACTATTTGAGGTATTAGCTTAAATGTCTACTAGACGGTTTTCTCTATAATATGTACTCAGATTCAAAATAAACAAAATAGCCTTTAGCGCAAATATTTTTAAAGCGCTATTTTGGTTATTTGCTGTGTCAAAAGTTTGGCACCTCACATAGATAAATAATTATCTTCCCAATAACTTATTGTATTAAAATTTGGTACGAACCTCTATGCCATCGCTGGAAGAGTTCAACAAATCATAGAAAACAGCGAGGAAAAGCTTGTTCATTAATTGCGGACGAAGCTCGGCGACTTCGGCGACGTTGCCCAACAGGCCCATCATGTTGCGAAGCAATTCCTCTTTGTCTGGAAAACTCTGCAATTTAAAACAAGCTAATAAATACACTAACACAAACCATACATCTATCTTTAAACACAGATAAATCACATTGAAAGTAAAAATATTACACAAAACATAAACACAAATATTTTTTTCATGTTATTGACCATGTAAAACCTTGCATCTATTCCAAATATTGTAAGAAAAGCTATTACTTTAAATGTTTTGGTAATTATTTAATATTTGGTTTGTGTACGAAGATGAATGAATGATTTTGTATGATTAAGGATGACAGCAGACAGAAATTGTGAGTTTACATATTGATTCAGAAAATTCACTCAATAGTTGTAAATATTCTTAAGGGGACTATTAGAGCTAAGTGCTGCCCCCAATTTATTTAATTTTATTACTTCTAAACAAAATCAATTCTCAAAAAACTAGAACAGTATCAATTTAACAAATTACCTCTTGTATTTTCTTGAATCACTGTTAACTGCTTTTCATTCTGGCATTCTTTCGTTACATTTTTGCTAAAAACGGTTGCTTTAGGCGTTAGCGACAAATTCTACTTTATTAATAACTAAATGAAAAATGTACTGTTATTCAATAAATACTAGAGGTAATTTTCTCAAATGATACTGTTCTAGTTATTTGAGAATTGATTTTGTTTACAAGTAATAAAATTAAATAAATTGGGGGCAGCACTTAGCTATAGTAGTCGCCTTAAGGAATGCTCGCTCAATGACCAAATAGATCAATACTAAAATGACACACGTATCATTTGTTTTGCTTAATGCCTTGTTTTATTTTCGGAGCCTTAATTTTACTTTTAGTGTTCTGGCGATGATATCCTACTTACCTTAAGACATGCGAGGAAATACTCCATGCCACGGTTCTCTAGGAACCTCTGGCAGTTCTGAGGCGTCTCATCGGTCACGTTCCACATGGTCGACCAGGCCACCTCCAACACGTCATCGCAGACACGCCGCTCGAGTCGGTCAGATATGAGATTTAACATTTTCTGTAACAATGCGAAAAATTGTATACTTTGTACACCTCCTTACTCTTTGAACTCCAGAACCTTTCTAATGAATTTAAAACTACAACGGACGTTATCAGGTGAGGTCAGTTAATGTTTTTAATGATGTTTAGTAATGATGCTATGTTTTCACTGTATACTGAACAAAGGCATGTTAACAACACCCCTTTTTTGTAACACGTTAAACGCTGACCAACATTTTGCGATTTTCCGTTTGGGGGTCACCATTTGAGCGACACTAGAATGCTCCATTCAGGCCATGGGGGACACATGTGACCGCGATCTAGTGTTGACTTCAAACCCTTCTGGCAGGCCAACGGGCATGTCAACTTAAGCTTTTTCAATAAAATAAGACCCGCGTGGCCCTCTACATTAATGGGTTATGCTTGGTTTTCGAATAACGGCATCAGGACTGAAATTTTTTTAAAGGATTTTGTATGGCCTATTTATTTATCCCCTTATACAGTGATTGCCATACTCTTTGTAGGCCAACTGTCGGACACTGCATACAAATTTGTATGAAGTGTTCGACAGCAAAATCAAGTAAGGAACAAATAAAATAAGTTTTATTAAGATTTTATTACCCTCGAGCCATTCATTAAGACGTGACCGTGGAAACAAATTTATATTACCTAATGCTCATTTAAAGCTATATTCATCAAGCCCACTAGTCACATCTATTAGAATTTATAACAAACTACCAGAATTTATAAAAGAAGAATCAAATGAAATAAAATATATTTCTATCTAGGTATATAGGTCTATAATGAAACTATATTAATTACTTGTAACACCTTTATAACATTATGGAATGTAATAAATTATTTGAATTCAATTGAATTGAATATTATTCAACGAGACAGGAAATTATCGTGGACGCAGCCACATCACAGTAACTGGTTTGAGCCATTATTAGGTAATATCGAACCTTTTTTTGTTGTTTTTTTCGGACGGACCTATCACTGGAACCTTATATGGAAGTAGAGTTGTTTTTATCAGTATATCTTATATAGAAGGCTTTATTCAGTTATACCGAGCGGAAATTTGGAGTGCGCTGCACTCAGCGCTGAGCCTAAGTCCGCCGCGTTAGCGGTCTCCCGGTGCGGCGGAGTGTGAGGCCTCAGGCTCGCTCGCACCGGGGCCCATACTAGTGGGCGTGATCGGGCCAGTGTGGGGTGCAAAAGGCACCCCACGAAATGGCGCACCCACCAGTGGTAGCGCCGCCGGAACCGGAGATGCCGTGGCATGTCGGATCAAGGTCGGACTTCATTTTGGCCGGCCCGATCTGGAAGGGGGGTTCGGACAGTGACCTCAAAGGTGCCTCTGTAGGTTCGGCTTGGGTCGAAGGCCACGCACCTCCGACGGGTAAGGTGTGAAGATCTACTGTGTTGTGCGGTAATTGAAGTGCTTAAGGCAGTGTTGACTGTTGGCTGTTGTGACATACACGGTGATCGGATCATCGGGAACGGTCTGTACATGCCTGGGCCAACGACGTCGGACAGCGACATCCCTCTGTGGTGTGTAAGTGGAGGCTTTCGCTATGAGCGAATTGGGGTGATTCACTGCTTTATCGAAGAAGCGTTGAGAGGCTTCCTTCGTATAGAGGACAATCGATTGGATTTCGTAGTCTTGGTGGGTATTTTTGTAACGTACGAACCACGGGATGCCCACGGCCCGACGCAAAAAGAGATTATGAAGTTTTTGGAGCTACACAAGGTAGGACGGGGTGGCGTGAGCAAACACCGGACTGGCGTAATATCGAAACTAAACGCATAATAGTGGCGCTAGCGTGGGCGCGCACAGCAACGACTGACGACACGCAGAAATCGCGGGGGGTTTCTGCGTGTCATCAGTCGTTTGCTGGGGGGGTTTCACGGGGTGAGTAAATATAAATAAATATAAATATAAATATTTAAGGACATGCCTCACTGGGCCACACAAAGTCATCTAGTCCCAAATTAAGCTACTATTAAGTACCCTGTCGTATGGGGTACTAGACAACCGATAAACTTACTTATATACTTTTTTTTTGTAAATACATACTTATAATATATAGAAAACACCCAGACCAGTACAAATAGACATGTTCATGCACACAAATATTTGTACTGTGCGGGGATCGACCCCGTGACCCATGGCTCAGAAACAGCGTTTACTACCGCTGATCCAAATGGTCGTCAATCGTGGAGGTCGATGGAGTGACAGTTGTTTTTAGGCATTTATGAGTAATATTTTGATATTTATTCTATTGGATGATGGGTTTTAAAACATTTCCTACATAATGGCACAAAAATACCGAATGTGTAAAATTGACGAAGTCGTGTTTTCCGGGTCGGCCTTCAGGGCTAGTGTACTATCGGCCAAATGGTGACCCCCATGGCGTTCAACGTGTTAAAGATGGTAAATTGTTGATTTTTTTTGTTCACATTATTTATAAATACGTTTTTATTGCCTTGATATCAGTCAGTGAGAGTTGAGAATAGTAAGACGTGACGTCACAGCTTAATTTCGATATACAACTAAGAGTTTACAGGAAAGCTTGTGGTTTGGACAACTCATAGAAAGTAAGTCGTGGTGTAACTAATTTTACAACTTCCTGATGTATATGATGATGATATAGTGATAATAACGAAATGACATAATAAATAGTGGATGGAATGGGGATATTTGCAGAAAACTTCACATAAGCCAGGGTAATAAATCGCATAGCTTCATTTATTTGACGAGACTGGCAAGAAATTATATATTTTTCGTCACAACTTACACAATTTTGCTTAAATTTTACAGGTAACATGTTAATTCTATTTGTAATGAAATTTTTCTTTGCCTAATATTTACTGTTAAACATTACTTATAATGATAGAAACTTTTTTGATCTAAATTTAAAATTACTACTTTTTGTGTAAGTAACATCATCGTGATTCTTACGAATCAGGCCTAGCCTAGTGTAGGAATTACAGGTAAACTGTATTGAATATGTTATAATTCGGCAATAAATATATTCTATTCTATTCTAGTATTCTACATCGGCGTTTTACTATGAGAACATCTAAATAGACTAAACTTTTAAAACCAATGACATTGTCATTTACTACGTAATTTAATTTCGCGGCTGGCAATATATATTTTACTTTATTTTAGTACTTCGCCATAGTGGATACAGTCACAATTATATTTTCGCGTCTATGAAATGCTTATTAAACTAATTCGCTAGCAGATGCAGATAACAACCGAAGTATACAGTACAAACAACATTAAATACTAACTTAAAACCATAGCACAATAAATATTTAAAAAATGGGCACACACTGCTATGTTGGCATACATAAATAAAAATTGTCAAATAATAAAATGTTTTATTGAAAAAAAATATATTTAGTTATTTTAAAATTTAATTTTAACTGAACTGTAATAACATAATTTCTTATGAGAATAAACTTTAAACTCAAACCCAAGACTACGACAATGCAATAATTTCAAAGTCACCCTGTATATTTGCTGTAAGCCAATAAGAAGGCCCCTAATTCGCGTATCCGAATCGTATCACAATCGTAATTGAACGACAGGTTTTTGACAGTTCTAGTATGGGCTAAATGTCAAAATCGTCCAATTCAATCACGATCGAACTGCGATTCGGTTACGCGAATTAGGCCCAAGGCCTATGTTACCCCCACTCCTAGTGGTCCACCCTAGGCAACGTCATCTTTGGTTTTCTAACCAATGATGACGGCTAACAGATCTCTCTGCGGTGGTGGGCTTCGTAAGAGGCCGCCTGGATGCTACCACCCTCCTGCCGAAGTCCAACTCCAAACAGTTTTTCTGTGTCCCGCTGGTGTGTGGGAGAACCAGTATCTCTGGTTATTTACATAAAATACCTTTTGATGGGAGTAACTCTTGAAGGCTTGCAGAGCTTGCAATCTTTGCAACATAATAGACCAAGAAAGAGTTACCAACATCGCTAAGAAAATACAAAGCCATTCAAATGCCAATGGGATAAGTGGTTCTAATCATGTAAGCAGTAGGTTTAAGAAAGTAAAATCTTTTCATCAGCCAGTCGAAGGGCGCGCTGGCGATCCAAACTTTTCTTGCTTTGGACTAAATCAGATCAGCCCTCCCAATTCCGCTAATTTACAAATGGCTCAGTTGAATCGTAATTGGATCTTAATTGTATATTTTGACACTACTACCATAATAAATATGTCAAATATTCGATTGAGATCCAATTACGATTCAATTGAGCCATTTTTAAATTAGCGGAATAGTGGTCCTGGTCCCAACCCCTTAATTCCCAAAATTATCGCAGTGAGATATTTTCCTTCGAGGAGGATGTTTTTATTTTAAAGCTTCTTCAGACAACTGAGATCGACACTACTATGACGACCGTCGTGTGGAGGCACTGGGGGTTTTCGATTTAACTGAAGTCTAAAATCGCTACGATTCGCACAGTCTAAAGCCGTCATTGCTTATTAGCGACAAGAGAATGTTGTCGAAAATTAAGGGAAAACTGTTTTTTTTCACATGGGATAAAAACATATCTTCCGTTTAGATTCTTTCGCATTTTTCAAATGCATTTGATATAAAATACATGATTAAAGGTAAACGACATTTCACAATTTACAGCGACAGGGCCCTTATTTGCTATTTCAATTGCAGGTTCAATCGTGATTGAATTGGGCGATTTTGACATTTAGCCCATACTAGAACTGTCAATTACGATTGTGATACGATTTGGTTAGCTGAATTAGGGGCCAGCTACGATTTTATAGCAACAGCAAACTTTTAACAGTCAAAAACTCGGTGATTTTTAAAGATATTTCGCATTTGCACATAGTAAATTCTAAATTTGACACAATTTTACATAAGCTTTTTCTTAGAAATACAGGGTGTAAAAAATCTAAACGCAGATCCTGAAGCTACGCAATCTGTAAAGCAAACCAAGTCATGTTACAAAATATTATAGCTGGGAAATGATTTTTATTTTTGGGACTCAAAAAATATTAAAATACATAGCGCGCAATGTATAGCAGCCGGAGCGTGGACCGCTTCGCTGGAGATGGCTGCTAAGTTCAAAAAGCGTCCGCGCTGAGCCGTACATTGCGTATTGTAATTAAAAAAGCCTTATTATGAACGAAATAATAAAAAAACCAGCTGTTTCCCAGGTATGGTCTTGAAGAAAAAAATTCTCCTAGTGATAGGGACAATACATGGTTTTCGGATCTGCGTTATGATTTTTTACACCCGTTATATTTAAACTAGTTTAAAATATTACTTCATAATAACTTTAATTGATATAGCAAATACCACTCTAGTATCAAGATTTTCCACCATTATAAAAATTATGTTTACCCATGATTAGTCAATGACAGCTTATTTTTAGGGTGCCTGTCCACCGGAGCAGAGCTAGGTAGTGGAGCGGAGAAACGGTTAAATATTAACCAATAGACCAAAATCTCCGCTCCTCTTTTTTGTGCAATCCTATTGGTTAATATTTAACCGCTTCTCTGCTCCCTTATTACCTTGGTTTATTTTATCTCTTGCTAGTATTAAAGATAGCCTTGGAGTATCTTCTCATTACAACTAGGTACCTAACTAAATTATAGCATTCGCAAAAATGTAGCTACATAATGCACTTATTTTTCATCTTTAGGGAAAAAAAATCATGTTCATTGTGTTTCAAAAATTGCTATTTGTGTACTTATTTATTAAAACTTGTTTCACAATTTCAATAATGAATCAATTCACAATGACGAGATTGTTAGAACTTTTTATTTATTCATTATTCATAAAACTACTATGTTATTGTTCATTATTTTAATCCACACACAATTTACGTTTTACATACCACTTTTCCTTACTGTACACACTTTATTTCGCAACATTACTTAACAACATACTTACACCCAAAATAAATAAAAAAGGTATACTTACTCCTATTGCACCATGATTTCCTAAGAATCGCTTCTGTTTCCCATCAACTTGACATGCAAGTGAATTCAGCAAGTAAATAGCAATGCGCTGCACAAAACCTTCTTGATTCACGTCAGATACCCCATTCAGCAATATCTGAACGACTCGCTCATATTCAAATAGCTGTGGATAGTATATTTGCTTTTAAATAATTGAATTTAATATGTTAAAGCAGACAAGGCAACAGGCTCGACTCAGCGCGAAATTTTCAAGCATATTCTTAACGCTTTAAGCCAGCGTTGCTTCATCAAATGTTAGGAGTTTGCACCCTTAACACCCGACAGAAACATCTTTGCAGATGTTTGATGTTCGGGTTCGGTTAAGGGTGCAAACTCCTAACATTTGATGAATATCTCACTGATGTTTGCACTGTACAGCTTCAGTAACTTGTTTGAGTTCTAGTACACCATTGCCTAATGCGATTACCAAGACTAGTGGTGCGTGGGATACCACAGCCTTAGTCAGCAAGTTGCAGTTCTGTTTTGTTGGTACAACAGTGGAGTAAACTTACTACATCAGTAGGAATCTTGAATTGGCAAAGTGTGAGACATCCGTTTCTCATCATCGTGTCATCACCTAGATGTGCATCCATCCCGTCAAGCAGAGCAGTAATAATGCGCCTTTTTAATTTCATGCCAATGCGTTCTCTCTCTTTTCCTTTTACAATATAGAACAATGTAGCACTAAAATAAAACATAAACATGTAACAATTCTAAGATGTTTTGTCAGAAAATAACATTTGTCATTATATACATATACCTACCAGCTGCATCAAAAGTTTAAAATACCATAGTGTAGCCTAATGTATACAGAATATGATTATGTAAAAATATATGCATCAAACCCAGATTTAAATACTCGAAATAAACGAAGAACTACCATACTACTCTCATAACTCTCAATTTTTACTATGACTGAAATTCTAAGCAAAAGAGCCGCCTCGATGCTAAGCCGTGTTCGCGGGGGCTCTAGCAGTATCCTGCGTGTTGTAGCAGGGCGAGAGGACTGCCCGTTTATGCAGCATTGGGTTCGACTGCACATAAAACCCTTAGATGCCTCAAATGTTACCTATTTTATTTTTCTTTTTGTAATTTTTATATTTTGTGTAGTACTATTGGTGTTACTGACTCAACTTTATTGTATTGTGGTATGGACTTTGTCTGAAATAAATCTTTTGAATTGAATTGAATTGAAATTAAACTATTATTTCTTTGACATAATGAATATGGCAAATTTTTACAAAAATATTGATATATTACACTATTAGATTTAAGTTAAAACAAAGTATTGACAAGATAATTTCGGATGATGTTCAGAGCAAGGCACACACAAAAGCACCAAGTTTTAAGTTTGGGACTTAAAACTGATATAGAAAAATAAATTCTTAAAGAAAAGTTCAGTTTTTATCTCTTAGAGCCATCTATGGTTAATGTTCTTTACCTTCCAGAAATTTGAATATGTTTTTCTGAAACATGTTGATCCATGGCTAGGAGAACAACAGACAATGCTCGGCCAACATATGCATTGTTTTCATAGCGGAAGAGGTAATAGAGATCATTAAGAGCATGTGTCAACATTGCAGGTCTTTCCATATAAGCTATAGCTGCTGTCAGTATTTGTTCCTCATTGGCATCACCAGATATCTAAATAATAGCAAATAATAGGATACCACATTATTACACCATAAAAAACCATATCATTAAAAAGCAGCTTTTGGCATTGACTGGCAAGATATTTACCTTTTTAGCAGGTATGTCATGTCTTTTGCATGCTCCATGGTGAGTCCCATAGAGGCCCAAGAATTCTAAGGGTCTGTCTACACGGCTCACAAGACCAGGTATGTCACAACGCACTTGATGTGGTGATTCTGTTGAAGTTGGAACAGTGGCAGCCCCAGATCCCGCCAAATTTGTCCCAGATATATCCAAAGACTCCAAGTGGGGCAAACTATTTACAATTTTTGACAAGACATCATTGGGATTCAAATATTTGCAGAGCCTCTCAAATGATTGAGATATATCAAGATGTCTCAGAGATGTCAAAGTAGTGATCCAATCAAAAACATCTTTGGACCAATGTACACTGTATAAGATTAGGGATACTAAGTTATTCAGTTCACTAAGAGCCCAGATTGAGCCTAAAGAGGAACACTCTGACAAATCTAAGTGTGTAAGCCGTGATAAAGGTTTAAGAAGTAGTAAAGGAAATATCGGCAGGTTTCTGCAGTGAATAGTTAGCCTTCTCAAATTGGGTGCATTTATGATGTAGCCTCTTTGTCGGAACAAATTTTCATCATGTGATATAATACTTGTAAGTGGGCCAAATTTAAGTGAAACTAGATTTTGGCTGTTACTATTAATGATGTCTAAAGAACCCTGGGCAAGGTATACACACTGGACCAGTTCGACTTCGTAAGGTTTGTGCTCTACAAGACACTTCAGGCCTTCGTCAGTGATGCGAGAGTTCCGTAACTTTACGGTGTCCAGACGAGTCCGGGTGCGGTCGCGAAACATGTTTGCAATGTTGTCATTTACTCTATTAGTGCTCTGATAGGCTTGCAGGAACTTTTCACAAATTTCAGCTGGCAATATGACATCGTCTTTTAGTTTACGCCATCGGCTGGTAGGATCTAATTTCGTAATTGTATTCAAGTTGACGACAACATAATCCATGCATATATCAAATAACGAATCGGGGCTGCTATCGTACAGCGAGAGTTCCTGGTCAGACGTCATTATAACCAGCATAAAATTACCTTGTTGCTCAAGTCAAAATGTATAATCTGAATAATCTGAATATTCCAAATATTACCATTTCCCTCACTTTCCACTTATCACCTTCACAGTAACACTATGAATATTCATTTTCTCGCACAGTCGATGAAGAACAGTATGCAGACTTTGAAATATTATAAAGATTTATCCTGTAGATCAGAAATCGGAAATTTTACTTTACACAACGCACGCAATATAGTTAGTATAGGTACCTAGTTTTCAGGGATGCCAGCATTGCCAGCCTATAAATCGCGATTATACAAATTAGTATCTTCAATTATACAAAATTGGACCGCATTATTTATACATAACCATTTTAAAAATCGATTTTTTTTTTAAATTTAATTCTGTTTCGTTTTATTCATTACTCTTTTGTACTACTTTACAGTACTAGTCACAGTAAAATAATCTTGCAAAAGTGGTTTTTCTCAAATTTTGTATCCAATTATACGTAATGATCATGGATACAATGTACCACCCGATTATACAAATTTTGTATCCAAATATACGATCTGGCAGCCCTGCTAGTTTTACTTCTTTCATTATTTTTTTTTCTTTAGTAAGTTTAACTGCCTCGGATACTTGTCCATACAGCCAATTCTTTAGTAATATTGTCTTTATTTTTGCATTAAAACGTTGATGTTAGACATTTTAATGCTTCGATGGAGTTTTTGGAGACAGTTGAAAGATTGAAGGAATGTAGAGAAGTCCCCAAGAAAGAGGTGAACTGTTCGCGTTCCCGCGCAAAATTCACGGTCCACTTTTCCTGGTTACGACCCATACACCATATTATTTCACCGAACTGTATATTGTTCACTCGCACGACACTTTGTTTCGCAAAATAACACCACTTTTACGACCCAAAAATCCACTATAAACAATAAAAATCCGATAAAATGAACGGAGTCCGAACGTATCTGATCTCACGAACTCCCGCCAAAAACTCCTACATATTAAGTGTCAACATAAGGCTGCCATATTTGGGGTAAATTATTCTACGAGGGCGGGTCAATAAGTCCATGACCTTTTGAATTTCTGACCTCTTTACTGAAAAAGCAACACTACTCCTGTCAACAGGTATCTGTCAGTTGATTCCTATCAAAATTTGAGAGGCTCGTAATGGGGGATTGGCGGGAACTTTCGAGGCGGGAAGTCTTGTAAAACTTACTTTAACTTTTAATTTGATTTAACTTAATAAATTTCTGTATAAATTTGATAAAAAAGCGTTTAAAGAGCTCCGTATGAGTACCGAAAGTGGAGGCACGATGAAAAAACAATGTAAAAAGAGGAAAAAGGAACCACCAGATCACAACAGCTCTGAAGATGAGGATGACAACAAACACATGCCATACTTTAAGAAAAATCACATTAGAAGTTATCCTGAAAACTCTCCAGGAACAGTATTTACAGTTTATATTCAAAGCACAGACGAAAACACAAAGTTCGGTAACAAAGATCCTATCTATCTTAATAAGATTTTTAGCAGGTATAACAAAGGAGTTAAAGAAATAAAACGAGTCAATGCAATGAAATATGCTGTAATGTTCGACAATCCCAAAAATGCTAATTCACTGCTTACAAACACAAATTTCTTGTCTTCCCATGAAATAAAAGCTTTTATTCCAGCATCCACTTCAGAATGCATTGGTGTTATCAAACACATTCCCACGGATTTAACATGCCAACATTTATTTGAAAAATTAATTAGTTCACAGGAAATATTGTCTGTAAGACGTTTTATGAAGAAGACTCCTGAAGGTATTGTACCACTGCAAACAGTATCGCTGACATTCTCAGGTAATATACTTCCCGATCACATAAGTTATGGTCTGTGTATCATACCTGTAAACGAATACATAAGGCCAGTATTACAATGTTTTAAATGTATGGGATTCGGACATACAACAAAATACTGCAAGCGAGCAGTAGTTTGTTCAATTTGCTCGGAAGCCCATTCATTTAAGGAATGCACTAATGTTAATAAACCCCTGTGTGTAAACTGCAAAGGAGAACACATTGCTGTAGCAAAAATATGTCCTATTAAGCAACAAAAAATTAATGAAAATAAATCTAAAATTATGAATAAACAAACTCTGGGCTCATTTTTCCCAGCACTTAATAAGACATTTGCCAAAGCAGTGGGTTCCCACCCACAAAACCAGAATAATAAAGTAATTAAAGATAGTAAAAACTTGTTAACGGATGTTATAAACAATGACATGATACTAAAAGCTATTGTCGACACCCTGTTATGCCTTTGTAGCAAGGACAATAACTTACCAGTAAATACATCTACTATTAAAGAGATGTTTATCAAAAAAGTAAGTGACCATAATGGATAGTGGTGGTCATTTAAAGATTGTACAACACAATATCGAAAGCTTGAAACCAAAGATTGCACTTTTTAGTCAGTTCTTGTATATTAACAATGTAGATATTTGTATACTAAATGAAACTTGGCTCAAACCTTCCGATTCCATTCACTTTAAAGGTTATAAATTATTTAGAAGGGACAGTAGCTATGGATACGGTGGTGTTGCAATACTATGTAGAGACTATATTAAATGTTCTGAAGTTGCCACAGTAAGCACAGATAAAGTTCAAACGCTCGCAATAAGTATTCAAACTAAAGATAGTTCTTTCACAATTATGGGTTCATATTGTCCTCCTAGAAAAGGACGTTTTCCAATTTCTGTATTAAAAAATGTTATTAATTCATTACCATCTCCTGTTTTGATAATGGGGGATTTTAATGCCCATCATACAGCATTTGGATCAGCTACTAACAAACCTAGAGGCATACAAATATATGACATGCTAGATGAATTAAACATGTGTATATTAAATTCTGGCGAAGTAACAACTATAAATAGGCCAAATCAATTGGCTTCGGCCATTGATATTGCCTTTTTGTCTCCTAATTTAGCAGCATCAGCAGAATGGTCGGTGTACTCTGAAGATTCATTGGGCAGCTATCACTTCCCCACATTAGTGAATTTAGCTATAAGAAGTGAAATTTATGATTATGCACAGTGCTCTGAAAAGTATGTTTACCAAAAAGCTGACTGGTTTGGATATCATAAAAAATCTAGTAACCTTTTTCATAAATTGTTACTGCAATCTAATGTCCTTTTAGCTTATGAAAGATTTTGTGACTTATTGTATGAACTTAGGAAAGAATTTATTCCAATTCACAAAGTTTCAAGTAGATGTCAAAAAATTCTTAAGCCTGTTCCTTGGTGGAATCATGTTTGCGATAGTGCAGTAAAGCAAAGTAGGTTAGCGCTTCATGCGTATAAACGCTATCCTACTGTAGAAAATTATGTATTATACAAAAAACTGGACGCTTTGAAGAAACGTACAATCAAAGAGCAGAAAATTATAAGTTGGCAGCATTTCTGTTCCACTTTTGACCGAAATACTTCCATTAATGAAGTATGGAAAATTGTTAAAATATTTAATCGTAAAAATTCGTCAGTAAAACCCAAAGACGATAGATTTGTCACAGATTTTTTAAATAAAATTGCTTCCAATCAGTCATTGAACGACACCGACTGTCTAAACGAAATTTTTGATGATAATAATTTAAATAGTCATTTGAATCTACCATTCTCAGAACAGGAATTTAATTTATCATTAAATAGTAAAAAAGACACTACTCCAGGCTTAGATGATATTCCATATATTTTAATAAAACGGCTACACAACTCAGCCAAAACAATTTTGCTACAAATATTTAACAATCTTTGGCAACATAATTTAATACCTGATTCTTGGAAAGAAATTGCCGTAGTACCTATTTTAAAACCTGAGAAAGATCCTAATTTGGCCGATTCTTACCGACCAATATCACTCTCCTCGTGTTTGGGAAAGATTTTTGAAAATATGATAAAAACTAGGTTAGAAATGTATGTAGAGTCTAGATTAATTATTCCACCAGATCAATTTGGGTTTCGAAAAGGTAGAAGTACAATAGACAGTTTATTAAAATTTGGGGGTGATATACAGGAAGCATTTTTTAATAATAAATACTTATTAAGCGTATTTTTAGATGTCAATGGCGCATTTGATAATGTAGATTTAGAACATTTAGTTAAAATTTTACATAGTTATAACATACCAGGTAAAATATGTAAATGGATTTTCAATTTCTTTTATTCTCGCACTGTTTATATTAAATTTAACCGGAATTTATATGGCCCAAAAGTAGCGTGTAAGGGTGTTATGCAAGGAGCGACGTTATCACCACTAATTTACCTTTTGTATACGGCACAAATACATTCATTCATTACAGTTAATAATTTATCAATATTACAATACGCTGATGATATTGTGTTGTACACATCTAACAGAAATTTATTACAAGCCCAAAACACTATAAATGAAGGCCTTTATAACTTATTTAATTATTATAAAGAACTGCTTAAATTAGATATAAATCCTCATAAAAGTTCAGCTGTGATTTTTAGTAAGAAAAGTGACAATTCTTTTGTAAATGTAAATGTATCATATTGTTCTGTAAATATAGCTATAGTTGAGGAAAAAAAGTTCTTAGGTGTAATTTTTGATTCGAAAATGCTTTTTCATTCGCATGTAAATAAAATAGTAAATAGAATGCAGAAAAGTATTAACATAATGAGACACTTGGCAAGCGTAACTTGGGGTATGGATCCGAAATTATTAAACATGATTTATAAAGCTATTGTTAGAAGTCACTATGATTACGGCCTTATAATTTATGGCAAGTGTATAAGTCCGTCTCTATTTCGCAAGTTAGAAGTGATACAGAATAAAGGACTACGAATAATAACCGGTGCAATTTGTTCTACACCGATAAACTCGCTAGAAATAGAGGCAGGCATATCTCCAATAGATATTAGACTTAAGTATCTAATTGAAAAGTTGTATTGTAAGGTATTAGCTAATAACGAGTATTTGTATTCACATAAACATAATAATTTGTTACAAGGGACACATATTAGTGAAATAAATGATTTATGTAAATACATAGACCATAAAGATCGATGGGAATTCAGTACATTAGATATTCAACTAACAGTGCCTACTATTTGTAAAGCAAATATTAAAAACAACGAAGAGTTTTTAGAATATGTAAACACTGAGAAACGGTGTTATAGAAGAATTTATACGGATGGATCAAAAACAAACGAGCATACAAAAGCGGCATATTATGATTCTCAAGCCAAATTTGGACGTTGTTTTACATTAGATAATAACGCTTCAATATTTACAGCTGAAGTCTATGCTATATTCACAGCATTGCAGTACATAAAAGGAATTGAAAATGACTCCTGCTTTCTGATAGTTACCGATTCTTTGAGTGCTTTACAATGCCTGGAAACTCCAAAGATATCCTATAAGAATAATATATATATTACTAGAATTCGTGAATATCTGTATCATACCAATAATAATAAGATTGAATTCCTATGGGTGCCATCACATTCTGGAATCACGGGTAATGAAGTAGTGGATAGATTACTGAAAATACAAACACCAGTAATAAATGACGCTCAATACGTCGCACCATCAGTTCCTATGACTGATTATTACCCAAAGATAAAAATGAGGATGTTCGATTCATGGTCTCGGGATTGGGTGTACACCCAACAATATAAGGGCAAATGGTACGCAGATATACAGAAGATTATTCCAAGAAAACCATGGTATTTCAAGTTAGCATCTCCAACAAGAAAATTTATTACCACAATAAACAGATTGAGATTTGGTCACGGAAAGTTTGCAGCTCATCTTAAGAGAATCAACATCATCAACGCAGCTACCTGTGAATATTGTAAAATTGAAGAAGCAACTCTAGACCATTTAATTTTGCATTGTTCCGCCTTCAATTTACAAAGGTTGTTGTTAATAGATGGCTTACTGATGATATACAAAGATGAGGAAATTCCCCGCCTCTTGCCATCTATTCTTCAGAACTCTGAATCTTATGGACTGATTTATGATTATATTAACTCAACTATTCAAGAGCTATGAACAACGTCTACATCAATCAAGAGATATAAGATAACTGATTGAAAACAAAATATCTTCAAACTTCAAAGAAAAAAAGGAATGACGATTTGGCTAAATGGTTACATACCGAATGCCGTAAAATATTAGAAAAAAAAAAAAAAAAAAAAAATCAAAATTTGAACTTGCTGCGTCAGTTAGTTTGTGTTTGACAGCTATTTTTATCAGACTACCCAGTAATTTGAGGAAAAAATGGAAAAAGGTGAATTTCGTGTGCTTATTAAGCATTATTTTTTGCGAAAAAAAACCATTACCGAGACCAAGGCTAAGCTTGATAAATACTATGGGGACTCTGCACCATCGATTTCAATGGTAAAAAAGTGGTTTACTGAATTTCGTTGTGGCCGTAAAAGCACTGAAGATGCCGAACGTCCTGGACGCCCAGTTGAGGTCTCTACACCCGAAACAATCGAAAAAATTCACGATCTGGTGTTGGCCGACCGAAGATTGAAAGTGCAAGAGATTGTGGAAGCCGTAGGGATCTCGCATGGCTCAGTGGTTTCAATTTTAAAAGATCAATTGGGCATGAGAAAGCTTACCGCAAGATGGGTGCCGCGTTTGCTCACAGTCGACCACAAACGCAATCGTGTAACAACTTCACAGGAAGGTTTGGCGTTGTTTAATTGCAATATGGAGGAGTTTTTGCGCCGTTTTGTAACCATGCACGAAACATGGATCCATCACAACACACCAGAGACCAAACAACAGTCAAAACAGTGGGTTTCTAAGGGTGAATCGGCGCCAAAGAAGGCCAATGCGGGTTTGTCAGCCAATAAAGTTATGGCGACTGTTTTTTGGGATGCACGTGGGATAATCCACATTGACTACCTTCAAAAGGGAAGAACAATCAATGGGGAATATTATTGGACTGCTTCAATGACGATTTGAATAAAAACCGACCTCATTTGGCCAAGAAAAAAGTTCTTTTCCACCAAGACAATGCAAGGGTGCACACATGTGCAGTTGCCATGGCAAAAATCCATGAATTGGGCTATGAATTGTTCCCTCATCCACCCTATTCTCCGCCACCCACCGGGCATCTATCCTCGGCACACCGAGTTCCCTTTCAGAAGCCTGTGAACGTCCTAAAAGACTTCTGTGCTTCTGGAAGGAGTTGGGGTGGTTGGACTAACCACCCTAATACCCCCTACGCATAATGGGCCAATTGGAGCCTAAATGCGGAAAAGGGAGCCCGTTACCATTACCATTACCATTACCCTATTCTCCAGATTTGGCTTCGAGTGACTACTTTTTGTTCCCAAACCTGAAGAAATGGCTTGGTGGAAAAAGATTTGACTCCAATGATGAAGTCATCTCGCAAACAAAGGCCTATTTTGAGGACCTCGACAAATCATATTTTTTGGAAGGGATAAAAAAATTCGAGAAGCATTGGACAAAGTGTATAGAGCTTAAGGGAGACTACGTTGAAAAATAAAATGATTTGTTTATCAAAAAATCTGTGTTTTATTCCAAAAGTCACGGACTTATTGACCTGCCCTCGTATTAAATGTAGTTATTTTCTTCTTTTCTGTATTAATAAAATTAAATTTACTTTATTTAGAAGGATTCAGTATAACTAGTATTATTGAATAAAACAAAAATACTACAAGGGACATGCGGTATGTAAAAAATTTTGGGACGTCACATATGTAAGTAATCCTACCAATTATGTATATTTTTACCACGCTTTTATTAGCTTGGGTTGTATCTATCTATGTATCTATGTATGTAATGGAATCTTTGAGCATAAATTTGACCGATTTCCAGAAGTTTGATTAATTTGAAACTTTGCACATGTATCAAGGACCGATGACAATGCAATAATTTAATAACAGTTTTCCCAGTTTTCCTCTGTAAGAGGGAGTAAAAGAGATAGAGCTAGCGCGCGATCTGTATCAATTATGTTTCCTGCATAGGTTTGGACTTACAGTCGGTAAAGAAGGAATCAAATCTTATAAACTAAACTAAAAAGTGAAAAATAAATTATAGTTTAAAAAACTAAAAAACCACGCTTTTAAAACAGATTGAACTAAAAAATTAAAAATAAAACTGTAGTAATCAATTGAAAAATTCATATTATTGTACAAAAAGCGTGGGGGGCTTGATTTAGATTGTTGTAAATATTTTATCAATAATTTACTATATCTGTGGATATCATAACAAGCACCCCACGCTTTTTGTACAATATGAATTTTTCAATTGATTACTACAGTTTTATTTTTAATTTTTTAGTTCAATCTGTTTTAAAAGCGTGGTTTTTTAGTTTTTTAAACTATAATTTTTAATTCTGGTATTATTAAGAATAAAACAGACTATTTTTATATTATTTTTGCCACTTAAAATTTTAATTTAAAGTCGCTCGTTTCAATACTACCCTTTACAAATGACTCAATAGAATCGTAATTGCATCGCAATAGTATATTTTGTCATTACTACCTTAATAAATGTGTCATAATTCTATTGAGCCATTTGTAAATTAGCGGAATTGAGGGCCTGATTGATTTAAAAGTATAAGTTAATAAATGTTATTGTGAACTTCAGAATGAACTAGATTAATCAAATTCATAAAACTTACAGCCCAAAACATTAAGTATACATTAAATATACAAAAAATAGTAAGTAAGTATATCTTAAATTGACAAATGTTGTCATAATTTAATAGTATGAAGGCATGAAAAAATCATATTTTGTCATTTTAAAACTGAAATAATAAAATACACACTGAAGATTATATTTACACCAAGGTATGTAAATTTACTTAAAACAAGCACGAATTTAAAATCATAATTAGGTGCTTACAATTAAAATGAATAATAATAATTTACTGCATTTGTTCATCAGGTCTGGACATAAAACAAAGGAGATCTAAACAAAATTTCGGGAATTAAAAATTAAGACACTACTAGTTACTGTTTTCATAATTTCTGTTAGTTGTAAAAAGCCTTACTTATTGGAACACAAAATAAAATACAAGGACCCTTTTTATCAGAATCATGTTAGAGTAGCTTCTCTTAGGTGTAGCAAAATTATTTTACTAACCCATACTAAAACTGGCAATGCATCATTATTTAAGAAACATGATTGATTACAAAAGCAGTAATAAGGCACAGACACTCTGTCCCTTAAGCAGTTCTGAGTATGATATGAACTCCAGAATCTGTTTCTACTGGTTGGCTTAGCTGCCCGATTTTTAAAGAAAATGATACATCTTCAAATGGTTTCTGCATTTGCCCCTTTTTGAAGAAACCTAAATCTCCATCACGTTTAGCAGATGAACAGTCAGAATAGCTCCTGGCCAACTCTTCAAATGTAGCTTCTTTGTCGACAATCTTCTGACGATACTCTAGAAAAGACAGGAATATACTATTCAATTGCTTATGCATGATCAAAAATGAAAGTGCTAGCTGGATTAATAGAGGATACCATAGCTCTTCTTTTAATGTCAGTTTGTCAGCCTGAACCAGTTACACAATTCACAGATATTAATGTGTTTTGGGTATATCTAGATTGCATTACATAAACTTAGATAGGTAGGTACAGTTTTCCTTTAGTGACCTGATTTTTTATTTACCATAATAATATATTATTATATTACATTTTAATCCCTCGATCGTGAGTTATTTATTCCAGACACAATTGAAATCAATTGTTATCGTGGCACTCGTGTGCCTCCTGGGGGTTGAGGGAATATTATGCAATCATATTATAACATTGCTCAAAGTCTTATGTGTAAGTGGGGGCTACATAATGTAATCCATAATCCATAATCCTTTTGATTCTAGCTATAAATAAACATGTAAAAAAGAACAAAGCATAACTCCATTTTTCTGTAGAGACAGTTAAAGCATTTAGTGGTACCTAGTAGAAACATTTTAGCAGGATTGCCAAAGGGGAACTTGACTGACAGATAAAAAAGTAATTTTAAGTCATCCTCTTTTAGTTTAACTTCCTTTACCAGGTTGAAAATATTAAAAAGTAATAAATCTCCAATCAAATCAATCCTACAAATGCATTTACACACAGTTAAAATTAGTAAGGATACCCTCTGACCAAAATTAGTTATATTTTCCACACATTAAGTTAAAAGAACTTTGTTTTTAATTTTTTCATTAAATGTAAAGTAATATTGGAAAACGCACCTTTGACAATGTCTATTGCTTCATCTAAAGATCGTTTGACTTCATTCTCACGCCAGGAAGATGGTCGGCGACTACCACCGTGCTTAACCAGAATATGACTACACTGGACTTGTTTTGGAACAGCATTCTCATCATCATCTTCTTCATCCACTAACGGTGCTGGGCCTTCCGGTTTATCCCACTGAGACTTTTTGGTGTGCTTATTTAGATAATATGTCAAGCCTGAAATATAAAGTATTCCTCATATTAGTTATCTATTTCACAGTAGTAAAAGTCGATGTAAGAGCATGTTTCTAATAACCTGTACTACGGCTTTTACGCGCTTCCCAGCCTTCAGGTAATTCCTCTTCCTGGCCCGAAGACATCGCTTAAAAGCACGTTCTGTGTGGATTCACAACCGACCGCGTAGTCCTTACAATTAAATGTCTATTTGGATGCCTTAGTTCATAAAGTCAATCAATAACTCCATTTTTGTCGATATTGAGATTGCCAGATCAAAAAATTCTCCGTTTTTTTCTCTATAGATTGACCAAATCAGTTTTTTAATAAAATGACGCTAAGTAGGTTTTTACCAAATTCAAAAAATCACTAAATCCTGTCAAATAAATTCAGTAAGTAACTAAATCCAAATTTAACCAAAAAATAAATAAGTCCATTTAAATTAAGTCCATGTATTTTTAAACTATGTGTTCTGGACTTGAGGGGAAAGCAAAGTCATTCTACTTATAGCCAAGATGTTAAAAAGAAAGTAAACGATTTTATTGAAGGTATTCCAGCAAAAGAATCACACTATTTCAGGGTATCTAGTAGACATCAAAAATAAATCGATTCACAAATGGGTGCGTCTCATGTGATATACAATCATTTGATATAATCAAACTTTAATAACGATCATTTTACACAATGATCATTTGTTACAACAACACATGATATAATTTTGTTTGACATAATGATTACTTTACATAACATACAGTTTATTTAATACTATTTAGTATATTATTCATAAGAAATAAAATATTTTGGAATAAAACTCATTTTTATTTATTTATTTTACACTTTATTGCATTATACAAAGATAGTACAAATGGCGGACTTAATGCTAAAAGCATTCTCTACCAGTCAACCATGAGACCAAACAGAGAATTTACAGGCGGTGCAAACAAGTGATAAGTAAAAATATTAACAAATGCAGAAAAATTATAAATTACAAAACAGGTATCAAAAGACAAAAAATTTAAAAAAGTGTATGTTATATATACATACGAACTACTCGTAGCTACATACATATTATATAGTAATAATAGATATATACATAACATATACAAAAATACACATACATACGAGTAATATGTAAATACACAGAAATTATGCCAGTATGATTCTAAAGAGGAAGAAGATAAAGTCAGTTAGCGAAGTGGCTCCGCAAAGCCTTTTTAAAGGAAAATTTGGTGGTGGATTTTCTAATTTTGGGTGTTAGTCCATTCCAGAGACGTACAGCTGTCACAGAGAAAGAATTGGACATAAAGGAAGAGGTATGTCGTGGAGTGAGCAACTGAAGAGTATCGATGGAACGGAGATCTCTATCGTGAGAAGTGTGAAGAAATGAGAATTTATCTTTAAGGTAGGATGGACATTTGGGATCAAAGAGCGCGGAAAAGAGAACGCAGAGAGTACGTAAATCCCTGCGGCGTCTAATGGGAAGCCAGTGAAGCTGGGACCGGAACCGGGAGATGTGGTCAAATTTGCGCAGGCCGAAAATGAAATGGATACAGCTATTGAGGAGGCGCTCCAACTTATTGAGAAGGTCTTGAGAGAGATTAGTACAGCAAACATCACCATAGTCGATGATAGGCAAGACCAAAGACTGCACAATCAAGGTTTTCGTACTAGAAGGGAGAAAGTGTTTGAACCGATAGAGTGCTCTTAAAGTACTAATAACCTTACTGCTAACCTCCTTAACATGCTGGCACCAGTTCAAATTGTTGTCAATGACGAGTCCCAGACTTTTGACATACGGGGAATAACTGACGACAACACCATCAAAAACAATAGGAGGAACCGACGTCACGTCTACTTTGGACAGTTGTTTAGGACTTCCAATAATGATAGCCTGGCACTTACTGGGATTCACTTTAACTCCAAATTTACTAGACCATTCATTTATACGCCGCAAATCGTCATTGAGCCGACAAATGACACCACTAATTTCTGATGAACTTCCCTGTGAATATAATTGTAGGTCGTCAGCATATAGATGGTAAGCAGAAGAAAGATGAGAAGTGAGACCATCTATAAAAATAGAAAATAAAAGTGGAGGAAGTATGCCACCCTGCGGTACACCGGAAGATAGATTTTCCAAATCAGAAAAGTTATGTCCGAGACGTACGGCTTGCTGACGGCCGCGAAGATAAGATGAGAACCAGTCAACAGCAGTTGATGAGACTCGAAGATGCGAAAGAATGGCCAAGAGAATGTCGTGATCAACTGCGTTAAAAGCGTTGGAAAAATCGATTAAAACTAGCACGGTTAAACGCGAGTCTTCGAGGCCAGATCTCACATCATCTACTATTTTAAGAAGAGCAGTGGTAGTGCTGTGTCCAGGACGAAAACCAGATTGAAACTGGCATAGCAATTTGTTATCAAAAATGAATTTAGAAAACTGCTGATGAGCAGCAGCTTCAAGAATTTTAGACATGAACGGTAATATGGAAATGGGACGAAATTGATTCAGAGAACTTGGATCAGACACTTTAGGTAATGGGATTACATGGGCACGACACCAAATGGATGGAAAGCATCCGCTATCAAGGGAGAAATTAATTATGTGAGTGATAACTGGAAGAATAAAATTTAGAATGTGTATTATCATAGCTCTGCTGATGTCATCAGACCCGACGGCTTTTGATTTTATCGATAAAATGATTTTTCGAGTCTCATCAACAGTAACCGGGGAGAAGGTAAAAGAGTGGCCAGAAGGGCTAGAAAGAGATTGTAAATAGTAAATAGTAGCAAGCTTAACAGAATTATCTAAAAGCGATGAGGAAGAAAAGTGACTGTTGAGCTCATTAGGAGAGAAAGTTAAGGACGGGGTAGTTGAAGATGACTTGCCTAGACCCAGACTCTTCAAAAATTTCTAAACCTGAGAACCAGAAGTCTCAAGCACGCCATTGTGAATATGGCGACGTTTGGCGGTCCTGACCATATTATTACAGCGATTTCTGGCCCGCTTAAATGCTTCCCATTTGTCTGTGTTTCGATCTCTTTTATAAGACCGGAAAGCAATATCTCTCCGGACCATAGCTTCACGGACAAGGCTAGTCATCCAGGGAGCCGGTGAACGCTTAACACGAACAGAATGAACTGGTGCATGCCTGTCATAGAGTTCCAGTATTATGCTGTTAAGGCTTGCAACCTTAGCATCAACATTATCAGCGCCACTTACCGGGGCCCAATCAATTCCGGAAGAGTCGAGCATTAACTTGTCTTGATCCATTCTGGCGAAACTCCGAACTTGAACAGTCTCTGGACTGCGCTTTGGAGGGCAAAGGTTGTAAGAAAGAAAAATCAAATCATGACGGGAAAAACCAGGTGCAAGTAATTGGCCATGTTTGACAGAAAGGTTCATTTTCTGTATCGTTCATTTGTTATAAATTTGTTTGTTATATGCATCATTTCGTATATCTCTTATTTGAGATAAAAACGTTTGAAATATTGATTAAAAGAAATAACGGTACTAACTGACATACATTGGTAAAATTAAGAATTTGGTTGAATCCCGACTCGCCGTGGTCTTTCCGCCGTGATACTTGTCTGCCCTACACTAGAGTGCAATTTAAAAGCCGGAGGCACGGAGGGAGTGCAGTCCTCGCTCGCAGTAACGAAGCTGGTCGCCCAGCAAGCCGAAGCTGCGGAAGCGAGTGTGGGTGCCAGAGATTTGTTACACAAGGGCGGAAGGACTGCACTTCCCGCAGCGCCGGAGAAGAGCAAAACAAATGCATGCATGCTTGCCTGCTTGCCTATATGCATGCCTGCTTGCCTGGATGCATGCTTGCTTGCCTGCTTACGTGCATGCATACCTCCTTGCCTGTGTATTTATGGCAATTCGTACTCTTAAAGATTCGGAATATACCCTATTTGGTATCTTTAAATTCTGCATTCTGACGCCTTTGTATCAAGAAATCATTATCTGTTTTAAATGTTATATAAAAAGAGTGTTATCGTAAATGAACGTTATACTAAATGTTATCATACTAAATAAAATTTTTGTTTTAAGCATTATATCATGTGAATTTTATATTAAATGGTTATTATGCTAAATGGTTTTATACCAACGGTTACTTATACGTTTTAAAATTATGTAATTTATATTTATATCTCTCCATCATTATATTAAAAAAGTGTTATATTAAACAAAATTATATTATTTGATTGTATATGTTTTGATATTTATACGATCTGTTGTTATACCCGATTCAAATTTATCTGTTGCTTGTTTAGCAACAGATAAATTTAAACATGATAACCCTGAAATAAATATTAAGTACAGTAAGTTCAATGAGATTTTCAATAAAGACACGGACACCCTAGAAAAGAGATTTGTGCGACCTGCAAAAAGATAAAAGTTCAGATTGATTTTGCGACAATGAACAAAGACTCCCAAACTGTTAATGCTTTGAAAATAGACAAAGAACTCCATTAGCGAAAGGCTGAAGCTTTTTTGAAAGCAATCAAAAAAGCTGAAACTGAGACAAAAAATTATAAACTATCGCTTTTTTTGATTACCTGAAGAATCTGCCTTTACCTGTGACCAATGTCTCTATGGAATATTATTCACGTCAACTGTGGTTTCACAATTTCGGTATTCACAACCTTTCTAACAAAACGGCTTCTATGTATTTATATACAGAAAACTAAGACAAAGAGGGTCAAATGAAGTCATAACAGCCTTTGCAGACTAGATCGACCACGACAAACTTCCAGAGCATACGTACTTGGAGCTCTATTGCGATAACTGTTTTAGCCAGTATAAAAATCGTTTCTTTTCACATTTTTGGATCAATTATGTGCCAGTAATACCTTTCAAAAAGTAACAATTTCTTACCTGATTCCAGGACATAGCATGATGCCTATCAATCGAGATTTTGCAATTATAGAGCGAAAGCGCATTAAAACTGATAAAGTTTATACACCTGGCTATTACATAGATAGATATGATAGAAACCTCACGCAACACAAAGGTTGTATTTTTAGAAAAGAATCAGACGAGGAATATCCTGAAGATCGTGTATTAAAAGTTAAAAATTACAAAAGCCTGTATGAAACTCATATTAAGCCATTAATTAATGGTATAGCAGTATGCCGAAAAGTAAAATTTCAAAGATTTCGCCACCCTGTTTAATAACTCCATGACAGGACAAAACTTTAAAAAGATGTCATTATATCGTGTTGGCATGGGTGGTAAAATCACAGCAGATGTCAGCGATTGCTATCGAAAGATGATACAATTAAAACCAGCCAAAATTCAAGATATTAAGAAACTTCTTGAATATGTCCCTATCGAAAAACGTAGATTTACGATGAGATACTGTTAGCAGCTACATCTTCAGAGAGAGAGCAGGAAAATGAGGATAACGACACGCAACACGAAATTTACGAATAAATAAATATAATATAGTATTAATAGGTAGTATTGTATGTCATTTGATTCCATGTCAATGATTAGATGTGATAATCTCGTATGTCACTAACTCCAAAGAATTTTGTTGAGAAATCTCTAACTCCACATGTTTCACTATAAGTCCTAAATATTAAGTGACTTATACTGCGCATACTAATTGAGTTACATACTTTTATAAAATGTCATTTTAAAGGTTACCAAATAAAGCACTTTTCTATTTTTTATAATTTGTTTTTATTGACCCACTCCTTTTAAAAAAAAAAGACGTGTGGCATTCGGAGACTGCCGCGGTAAAGCTATTGCATAGCATTTTTTATCAACTTATGCAATTATAAAACTAACAAGGCCCGCGATAGAAGCTATGCAATAGCTTAATTTTATAATTTTAATGTATTTTCTAATTTTGACTTTCGTAATTACATTTTTCTGTTATTTTGGCAGATATGGTTACCTTAAGCAACCATACTGCCAAAATCCTTATTTTCTTCTAAATTCTTTTAAACGGAAATTCAAATTTGTTCGATCGTGC
Organism: Anania crocealis; assembly: GCA_949315895.1. NCBI lineage: Eukaryota > Metazoa > Arthropoda > Insecta > Lepidoptera > Crambidae > Anania > Anania crocealis. The sequence goes on along the minus strand of OX438879.1, from coordinate 38,087,019 downwards.
CTCGCCCCGAGTGTAAGGTTATTTTCGTTACGGATTTTCTGGATTCGGTCTTCACGCTCAAGGCCCACGATAGAAGCTATGCAATAGCTTAAAAATTTTTTGAGCTTCAAGTGACACTATCTCAATACAAGGAAAATGGACTTAGTGACTTTTAGAACTAAGCCATCCATAACAGCCTTGCGAAACTAGGAAGAAAAAACACAAATTGTATGGGAACGGCGACGTGATGACGTGACGTTTTTTTTTTTTCTTTTAATGCATAAATGGCGTGCAAAATAGAGTGTGTAACTGCGGAGTCATTAAAAAAATAGATGTACATCCATGTCAATGATCGAATCAATCTCTAATTCCCACGATTCCCAAATACATCTTTAACTCTGTAAATCCTAACCGAGCCCTGAATCTATTGAGTTAAGGTTCAGTTAGGATTGATTGCACGAAAAGATGATACATCTTTAAATCTATAAATTCTAACTGAGGCTTGAATCTATTGAGTTAAGGTTCAGGCCCCTAATTCGCGTAACCGAATCGTATCACAATCGTAATTGAACGACAGGTTTTTGACAGTTCTAGTATGGGCTAAATGTCAAAACCGTCCTATTCAATCACGATCGAACTGCGATTCGGTTACGTGAATTAGGCCCCTGTTAGGATTGATTGAAACACGAAAAGATGTAGATCGAGAAGGCTATTGTGGCGTGACTAAAACCGAAAAGAGATAGAAGATGATTATTATTATATTAGCGCATGCCTTATGAGACTAGAAGTATAAAATATTTTTAGAATAAATGTTAGCAATACATAATTACATAACAGTAATTTCACCAATTTGTTGTTTTATTAATTTAGATAAAGTGAAGAATCAAATAAAATAAAATATGGAAAATCAATAAAATCTATTCTTTTAAAAAATTGCTACTATACAATAAATGAATACCTAAATGACGAAAATCTAATAAAATTAAAAAATATATAACCAAATTAATTAATACAATGACAACAAATATTACAATTTATTTTATTTCTCAAATTCAAATTTATATAAATGTTTAATAATATAATCTAATAAAAATATGTAATTAGCTGTTATTTTATATAAAATAAATTAATAACTATCACCAAATTAGTCGATATCTATAAATTGAATATACAGTAAATTTTAGAAAGTAAGTAAATTATGTATGTAGTAATAATAGGTGTTTATTTGTTCTTTTGTATTGAAATATTATTTAATTATGGCGTCATCCTCTCTGTCCGTCTACTACAAATTGTATTGTTGTGCCCGAACAGAGTCTATAATGAACTGTCTACATCATACTTTATAACATCCTTGTAACATTATAGAACGCAATAAAATATTTGAATTGAATTGAATTGAAAATTGTGTGAAAAAATAATACATCGCAAAGTTACATACATTAAAAAGCTTATTATTCTAGATAGTAAATATTTTTCTTATTTAATAATAGTAGCCAGTTCAAATTCGTTTTTTGTTTCAAATTACAATTAAAGTTTATTTTACATATCCCTCTTTAACATTTATTATAACGCAAACAAACGATTTAATTAGTGTTACAAAGATATTTGAGCAACGTAAATTATGGTAATGATATCAATTTACCTAAATATAAAGGTAAAATACATTTCACAATAAATTTTTTATTACATGTTTAGATTTTAACTTTTATACAGGGTGAAATTTTAACCACTTTCCAAAATTTTTATAGGCGTTCAGTATCGTCTTTAGAGCCCATTTATGAAGTTAAAAATGTAAATCAAGCTTTCACCTGAAAATATTTTTCGCAATATAGTTTTCAATTTTTACGGTCCTAGGCCTGATAAGGTAAAAAGGGAAAATCAAAAACTTATAAATAGTATCGTAATGAATAAATGAGATACAAATCGCGTAAAAAAGTGTTCCTAGTGTAGTATGTGTACGCTCCACCCACACATTCACATAGCCAGCCGTATCAAAAAGTTTAGATTTTTAGTGGACATTTTCTAAGTGCTTTATCTTGACATTTTTGTACTGGGCTATACCAAAAGAAAAAATACGTCATTTGTTTTTTGTCTCGTAGATTGATATATTAAAATTTGGAAAGTGGTTAAAATTTCATCCTGTATAAAAGAATGTCAACATTATTTAGTATACATAAATGGTATAGTGGGAACCTAACGGCGCGCGGCGGTATCTCAAATAATAATTATCTTTTAAAAATAAAACTATGCAAAAATGACACTTCTATTTGATACTCAAACTTTACTTCTTCATGACAATTTAGTTTACCTTAATATTCGATAATTCAATTACTGTATTATATAAAGTCATAAATTATTAATTTATTCCATGAAATAACTTCACATCAACAATACATTTAGATATATACTTTTCTATCAATCTAGGTAGGTAAACCCTTTTTTTGTAATAATAGACATTTCAATACATCAATACATCATCTTACATTTTTGGTACATTATTCAAAGCCTATTAGCTTAGCCACTTTCTTGGCATTTTAGCCACTTACTTGGCACCTCCATTTATTTGGCCTAGTCACCTACTTGGCATATAACACTTCATTGAGCACTTATTATTTTATTTAGGCCGGCCGGCTCTTATTTTCAAATACATTTTATTTAAGGTACAGTTTATATTTTATAGTCGACTTTTTTAATAAGACATAATAGTCATAATTGCTATGCATAGACTTATTTTAAAGGGTCATGTTTTAAGATCACTCGATCTTCAACTATTTTCACGGTTAGAAACTCGTCTGCGCCATGATCAAATGAAGGATCTGATTCCCTTTACTGTACCTCGTGCTCTTATTTTGCCATATTAACGTGTCCTCTTTTAAGATCTTTTTGATCTCCAACGGCTTACACGGAGAAACCTCGTTTACACCATGATCAAACTGAAGGATTCGACATCGTTTGTCCTCCTCATTTGTGCCAAAAGTACCTTTTTTTCTATCATAAACATTCATTACCAACTAAAAATACAAACTGACAAACGATTGAATCCCTTAGCATAAATGATTTTGTTTACTTGTGGTTGATCACCCCACTTGTATCACAAAATATCTCTACTAAAGTATTCCCTTTCTAAAATTACTATTTCTTTATACTTACAAACAAAACAATCTGTAAATCTCATAAACCTTCCAACATCATCATCATCCATATAAACGTTTCAGACTCCTTTTCCATATTGTATAAGTATCTTTCAATCGAATGTACCTTATGCACTCTATTGGTACAAAAGCTATTTAATACATTCGTACCGTCTAATACCTACTCACCAACTAACATAAACAAAACTAATGTCTTAACTTTAGACACGTATCTATTCATGGAATTACGTTCCTTAATAATATTAAAATCAAAAGTAGAAGAATCTATGCTTTAAAAGTATCAATCAAAACATTCTATAAATAGTTAGGAACCCACTACCTAACAAAGCTTGTTAGAATAACAAACAACTTTTCATTACCAACATTTTTAGTTCGTTCCAAATAAAGATAACGTTTAAGATTTCATTCAACAACCAATATCTAAAATGGATAAAATGATGACTCGCGAATCAAATTCTGCGGTTACAATATCTGTTGTTGTTAGATTTCTCAGTAACGTAATTATAGCAAGCGTTATGTTTCTTTCTGATTAACGTTGCTAACTTAAAATGCTGACGTTGTTGCATATGTGGTCTTGCAACATAACTTAATGCAATTTGATGCTCAATAACTAAATAAGTAACATTTAGGTCAAAATACTAATTCGTGATCGAATTAATGTAGTTAAGTTACATGTTAAGAAACTTTTAAATTCATGTAATTATTCAAATGATACATTTTTGTATGAATACCACAAACCAAACTGATTGCTTATTGAATAGAACAATGTATAAATCTTTATAGAAAACTTACGTAAAATAATACATATGTCACTGTGCTAAAGCGTAATAAGAAAAATCTGTATAAGTATTATGGAAATACGAGTAACTACAGTCTTTAATGTAATCAAATTATGTATATTAGTAGATATCATCGACAGTTTAAGGCACAAATATTTTATTTTATAAAACGGTAAATAAGTATTTAGAAAAAATATATGTTTATGTATAGATAGATACATAAATTATGTATGTAAGTAACTATCATCGACAAATATTTTACATGTAAATATGACTTATGTTTTTTTTTTTAAAGTTTACATTTATGTGCACATACAGGCTTCTTGGTACACATCTTTATATTTGAAAGTGCTTAAGAATAAAGTTCTAAAGTAAAAGTTACACAATTTTACAATTGAGTTCAATAAAAAAAACATAATAGCAAGATTAAGAAACACATAAAAACGCACAGTTATGCAGAAACAGAAAAAAAAACTATTTATAATCAACTTACGGTACATAGCTATGTAGTTTACCTTCTTTTTAGAATACTACTAGATTATACGATATTAATAAGGTACTATGACCTTTTTGAACATATGTTTAATTGTAGTAATTAGATTTTATGCTCTACAATCAAAATGAAGTTTGTAAAACCAAAACAAATATTTATATTACTTTATAAAATGGTAAAATAGTTTAACAGTCATCATACATATATTTTTTAAATGCATCTATTCAGTTAAATGTGAAACAAAAGACTTATATGTAATAAAGAAAATTATCAAACTTGATACTAATATTCATTTACGGTACCTAGATATACCAATTGAAAACATTGAAATGAATTTACTATTAATTTTAACAAAAAACGCTTTTTAAGAGAAATATAGTTATTAGATTATACATTAATACACGTAGTATTGGTTGGATCAATCAAATGGATACTATTGACTTGATAAAAAAATGCGTAACTTTCATAAGACGCGAAATGAAAATTAAAAACATACGTATAAGTACATGTGAATCAGTAAATTAATTGAATAAGACATACCTACCTAAGGTTTGAGTGCAGCATATAACAATTAAAATTGACTTTTAACCAAAAAAAAATAGTAATTTAAAAGACACGCTCATTTTTGGTTATTAATAATTGGCAAGTTCAATTTTAAGAAACAAAAAAAAACGAATTGCTTAAAAAAATTTTTTTTAAATATTAGTAATTATGCGGATAGGAAATCCGATCCGTACTAAGGAATGTAATTATGAATGACCTCATTGCTTACTTGGGAGAATATGCTTACGAATGCGATAAACTTAGACATCCAATACAGTTACAAAATTTATAAAGTGCTTTATGAGTTTATTGAAATAATTGTCAAAACCTTTAGATCTGTATGCCATAATTTAAGACAGAATTATACTCGTACGTTTGTGGCGTCTCGGAAACCAACATTTCCGAACGCAGCACTTATTTTATTCAGTTGTCATCCTGGATGACGACAATAGAGTTTGCTAGGATTGTTGACGTTCTATGGCCGACATATATTAAAACCCCATACGTTCACCTTATTTTAAATTTTGTTACAAAATGCCTTATAAAAAATTTGATCTGATTATTAATCTACTAATCCAACAACACAAAAACGAACTAAAATAGCGATTCAAAGCTTTCAGAGATATTTTAAAGATATTAATGTATCAAGAAAATGTAAGTCAAAAGTAAGTAAGTACAAAATTTGACCCGACTACGAAAACTATATTTACGAGTTATATAAATCTTTAATATTACTCGTACCTATTCAGTGGCCACGTCTAGGTTACAATTACTTAATTAAGTAAGAATATATTTTAGCGTTTATTTAGTAATCTTCTATGTATGTATTTTATAAAAACTATTCACTTTGACTATATGTTATTTAAATCTACTTATCTATATATGCTCTTTTCATTACTCTTCTCTTCTGGCAGACCTTGGCACCACCGACTCGAACTCTCCCGGCACCCAGCAACTAAACCATCATATCATCCGACTCGACCGTCTCCCAGCGCCCAGCACATTTCTTTTCTTCCATCAATGGACACCGACATCTCCCGGCGCCCAGCACATCACCATATTTCTTCGGGCACCATTAACGCCCGGCCGCCAGCTTCTCCAAAACTATTTTTCTACGTTCTTCCGACACCGTGTCTTCAAAACTCCATATTATTATCTTCTTTTTATAAATTTAATAGTCCATTTGAAACGTTCACTTTTTACTCGTTATTTATTAAAGTCTTTATTTATTAACATTTATGTTTAAAAAAAAACCACAGATTTTGCTGCTCAGCACTGCCCAAAAGGCAGCACTGGCAGGGTCGCCATGCAATGTTGGGCGAGCGGAGACGAATAAAACAAAGGTGTTGTTGTAACGATGCGCGTATAATTAATGTGTCTTTATTAAATGACAATACATAATATATAGGTAATGGCTATGTAAATGTGTGGGTGGAGCGTACACATACTACACCTCATAGCTATGTTTATGGTATACCTAGTGTTGCATTCATTTGGCATTAGTTTTTGTGAATTGGCGGCAAATCTAAAACTCTTGTTACACCTTAAAATGAACCTAACGCGAGAAAATTTTCGGTCAATGATTTATTATGACTTTTGTTGTGGGCTTACTTGACAACAAAGCTATGATAGGCTGCGATTTTTTTTTCTTAATGAAGCCCCATCTCGGGCCACTATTTACAATTGGTTCAACGAGTTTAAGCGGGGACGTAGCAATCTCAATGATGATCCGCGTGAGGGACGTCCTACTACTGAGCAACTACTGAAGATAACATCAGTGCTGTGATGACGCATAATAGCGGAAGGTAAGAGAGTGACCTATCAGCAGATACGGGTAAGCCTAGGCATTGATATGAGTCAAGTTCAAAAAATATTACACGAACATTTAGGCGTCAGTACGTTAAGTCAACCTCTAAAATATGTTTTGTTGAAAAACCATTACAGCTCTATCTTTTCCTTTTAAATAGCAGCGTTTTACTCTGAAATAAAACGCATATTAAAAAATATACCTCACTTGAAGCTTTTTATTGAAAAAAAAATACGCATAGAAATATAATTATTTTAATTAAATTATACGAAAATAGGTACATTAATTAAATTCCATAATAACGATGATAATGTAAGACAAATAGTTGTGACCGTGACTAAGTCGGAAATGCTATAATGACTAAATGGAAATATTATGCGGTGTTCACACACAATGTCGTATTGAAACAAAAGTTTTTAATGAAACTAAACTTTTATTTAATTTAATTAAACTTTTTTACGTTGTTGCTACAATAAATTAAAGCTGTTTATTTCTTACCACCAATCAATGGCGAGCGTGCGTGCTTTTGCGTGTGGGAGTTTAAGAAAGTGCTCTTCAAAGAGATTAATATATTTACAGTGTCTTCTCAATACATTCTCGAGAATATTATGTACGTTCGTAAGAACATACCTACATTTATTTCTTAAGAAAAGTAACGTACACAATTTTAATACGAGAAATAAAGATAAACTCGCCGTTCCAGGCTCAGACTGCAAAAATTAGGGAAATCGTTCAAGGGAAATTGTATTCGTATTTTCAACAAATTACCACAGGGTATTGCTGAACTTCCTGTACATAAACTTAAATCGTATGTCAAAGTAATTTTAATGAAAAAGGGCTATGACACTGTTAATGATTATTTAAATGATATAAATGTATGGCATTAAATTGTCCCAGCTCGTACTTGCTTAAACCTTGTAAAAATTACCTTACCTTGTAAAAAAATATTTAAAAAGAGGCTGACAATAGTGACCGAGTTTCTTGCGCTGCTTCTTCTCGGCACTAGCCCAGGCTTTTCCCGAAGCAGTGGTAGGTTTAAATATTGGGACGTGTAAAAGCGCCTCCTGGGGCCCATTTGCAGAAATAAAACTGATTTTAATTTTAGCTTGCCATAAGAACGGCCTATCGTCCGCCGTGGCTAACCACGGTGTGGACACTTTGGTCGATGCACTGACGGAAACAATTAGCACATTGTTAACGTTCGATCATGTTATTCTGTTTAGGGGATTTCAATATTAATCTACTTTCCACCCTTAACCTTAATACTAAAAAGTTAACTGCATTCTTACAATATTCAAATTTAACACAATGTGTTACTGAACCTATTCATTTCACAGATCATTCTGAGACTAATAGATTTTATTTACATTTCTACCAAGATATACAATGTATCTGTTGATTATATCCCTGATTTAAGTAAACATGCTTTTGTCTCCTTCAAGTTACGTGTTAACAAACCTAACCCACATGAATAAATGGGATATTTACTCATGTGCCTAAATAAACCATCTCCGTCCACTTAAGGATATCACATTTGGATGATTTTAACAATCTTGTAAATGGCATTTCGTGAGAAAAATTGGTCGATGGAGACGTGAACAAGTCTATTTTGGCGTTGAATGCATAAAATATGTATTATACATTTTTGATAGGTTTGGGAGCAAACATATCAAAAAATTAATCGGTCCAACATCAAAAAGCAAAGTTACCCCTGGATAATCCTTACTGTCAAGCAGATGATAAATCTTCGGGACGAAGCCCATGCCAAATGCCGTCTTACAAAATAAGATTCCGACGTCAAATATTACAAGCAACTAAAGTCTATCGTAAATAAGGCCCTTTTTACTGAAAAGGCAGCATTTTTCCGACAAAATATTAATCAACAGTCCAAAAATTCAAAACTAATGTGGAAAAATATGAAAATGTATTTAGTCGATTTTAAAAATAAACAACTGATAATACCATCTCATATTAGAAACCCTAATTGTTAACGAAAGGCAACACCAACCTCTTTCGGCTTTTATACTTCTAAATTTATAGTATTTTTAAATTTAGAATAGTTTACAAATGTTTTGGAAAAATGACATAAAATTATAAATCAGTCTGAAAATATATCTGGTATGATCAAGAGCTCTGGTTTCCTTCACCCTCGATTACATCCTTAATATTTTTGGTGTCAGAAGTGGGATATAGGAAACATGCCGATGGTAACCAGGGCTCTTGCCAAAAGGAATAAAGTCGACCAGTGTAGGGAAAGTGCAAACATCAACGCTCCTAGTGCTGATTCTCCTGTGCAGCTCTGCACACCCTCAGGTATGACCGATTTAAATACTATTGTACCACAAGATGTTCAGGCTCAAACGCCACATGCGCACCCCGCACCACATGTGCACCCCGCACCGTATGTGCACCCCGCACCGTATGTGCACCCCGCGCCACATGCGCAACCCGCACCATATGTGCACCCCGCGCCACATGCGCAACCCGCACCAGATGTGCACCCCGCGCCACATGCGCATCCCGCGCACTATGCGCACCCTGCGCCCCATGCGCTTAGATATAATTCTAGATCAAGCTCGACTAATAATACGATCAAAGCTCAGCAGCTAGCGGTTCGAGTAGAGCATGCTCGAAAGCTGGCTCAATTAGCTGCTGATCGTGAAAAGGCCGCCGCGGAGCGCGAGTAGGCCGCCGCGGAACGAGAGGCCGCTCGCGAGAAGGCTGCAGCGGAACGAGAGGCCGCCCGTGAGAAGGCCGCCGCTGAGCGTGAAAAATCTTTGGCAGACCTTGAACTTCAGGCTGAACTTGCGGCCATAGCGAGTTCCTCCTCGCGCAGAGGTTCAAAACTTGATCGGGTGAAGCAACGGTTAGTATCTTCGCATGCCAGTAATATAGAACCGGAACGCACTAATCCATTGCTTCCCATCATTAACAGGAACAAAAGAAGTGAGGACCTTTGTGGTGCCCGTCTATTATTGGTGTCAGCGTTGCGACAACGCGATGCTGTATCAGCTACATGTGTAGCTGAAGATGCTGTTCGTCAGGAACCTGTCGCGTCGCAAAGAAACCTAAACACTACACAAATATTAATGCTAGGTACTCAAAACAGTAGCGATGATTGTCATTTGTACAAAAATAAAGCTTACAATAAAACAATAGGAACACAAGACAATACGAGTATAACTTTATTAGCCAACGCTATTGCAGACATCGGTAAGAAGAAAACACGGGTAAGTGATATTCCTAGGTTTGACGATCGCGCTCTAGATTGGCTTCACTTCAAGCGGGCTTTTGAGCAATCCAAAGCGAGTTTCACGCAGAGTGATGACATCGTCAGAATACCCACGGCGCTCCGTGGTTCCGCACAAGAAGTGGTTGCCGTGCTACTTGCAACTGCTGACAATCCGGAGCGATGCATGCGAGTGTGGGAGACCAAGTTTGCCTTGCCAGCTTCTTTCGTGCGAGTTCTGCAACAAAATTCTCTCGTACGAGGTCTTCCGAGGCTTAGAACGTACTGTTATGGGGTCCCTCGTGAAGAGTGTTTTAAAAAACTATTTTAAAGGTTAACACTTGTTTATTTAATTATTCACAAATTTGGGAGAGGACCTATAGGCAGCCGTACCCGACGGAGGATTAGAACAGACTGACGCTAAGCCGTAGCGTGGCCAGGTCGAGCCGTAAGAACAATAAGACTGCTGTTCTAGCAGTCTCTTAGTCAGCTCTTTGTGTTACAGAGCCAAGGTATAACACCTCCCCCTTTAAGAGGAAACTTATGGGGTGGAAAAGAAGTTTCCGTGGAATTTTCTTTTAAAATTTGGACCTGATGGTTGGTAAGTTAATTGACTCAGGGTCAGACTCAAGTTTGTCTGGTGAATTATCTTTTGGAGATGCAGAAGGTGCTATTGATAGAGGTTTAGATTTAGATTTAGAAAGGCACGAGAGGCTGCTGCCGGGTGAACATTTATGATATAATTGGTACGTTTTATAGAAGAATAAAATTATAATAATAAAACATATAAAAAGTAATATAATCGAATAATGAGTCCCATACTGAACTATGTGTGGTTTATTAATAATTTCATCTAATTCGGAAGAGGTTTTTAAAAGGGTATTCCTTTCGGAATCTAGGTTATCTAAATCTACATTTACGAGTTCAATAGAAGACACATTTTCAGTTAATTTGTTTAACCTAACTAAATTACAACAGGTATCATTAAGTAAATTAAAATCTGGTATTTTAATTGGAGAGGTTATACTCGTATTAATTACGGTGTTTTTTTGCCAAAAGGGTGGTGCTTCGACAATAACCAATGCAACCACTTGGGATGCTTATTATTCCTGTGCCGGATATGCTATTTTCATACAATTTAGAGTTACCGCAATCTATGGAGATTTTATTTGGTTGGGTTTGTATAAACAGCCACTTATTATTACTGATTGGTTTCCAAATGTCCACTTTTCCGTAAATAAATTTAGTATCACACTGAACTGGTATTTCACTGATCACTTTTGTAACGAGTTCACTTTCACAGGATGGTTTAGCATCAGACGCTTACACGTTGGCGACGTCACACACGTAGCTATTCGTTGTGGGGGACTTACAATTTTCAAGATTTTCCAGATTGCAATAATGGGACTTGTCTTTGGTCATTGCTATGAACTTGGTTTGTCATGCCTATGTGGTATCGGTAAAGCGATAGTATGAAACAACATGAATTCTCTAGTCGAAACTAAAGGGATTTGTAATACAAAAACAATTTTATTATCTACATAATAACATAACATAAATAAATACTCTTTATTGCACACCATACAGGATACATATTTAACATGTAATACATTTTAAGCTGTACAATTTAGGCGGTCTTATCGCTATAAGCGATCTCTTCCAGACATACTAATGAAACATACTAATTTAGAAATATTTAAAATAAAGTGAATTGAACTTAAATCTAATACAACAGGTAATTTAGAGTAGTCAGGTAAGTGCCGGTAACTTTCGGCAAGCTCTTGGTGTAATTGCTGTGGACTTAATATGGAAGGGTACAGTATATTCTGACTGCTGAAGAGTATAGCATTTACTATGTCTTCTATTTGAAAAGACAGAACTAAAATTGCTGTTTTGAGTTTAATGAGGATTTGATCTACGTATGACTGAATGAAAGATTCGTCTGCTTAGATCGTTACGTTCTGTAAACCAAGGGTGAGCTTGTCGATAGCTTTGTTTAAACTAGCTTCATTGATTCTAATTTTGTCAAGCGTATTATTAAAAGATTTCATTACGGAGGTTGTTACTAGAATATTTTCTTTTATCAATGAGGCTACTTTTTTCTGGTCGCTTTGCACTGACTCGATAGCTTCATTATATCTGATGCCATCTTCTTCATCTAGTGTGCCAAAGATATATTTGAGGACTGTTCCGCCGCCTCCTATCCATGCACTGCGTTTACTTCTATTATCGAGAAGGTGAGAGATCGAATTAAAACTTTGGACAGAGTCACGGTAGAGTATAGCCAGAGGTTCCAGTACACTGTGGCAATCAGAGGGATCAATCAATCCGATTTGATTGCATAGGTCTTCTGTTGAGCTTAGGGCAGATTTTATATTTCCTAAGTGGAGTTCTAAGTGTGAAATGTCGATGGGGGTCAAGACATCCAGCTGGCCGTTTATAGTTCTAAGTTCACCAAGGTAGTCAAAATAGAGTCCCGGACCTGTTCTGATTGGTTGTATGTATTCTTGTTGGCCATGGACTTCCAGTAGGATGCTGAAAGTGAGGTAAGTTACTTTATTTATCTAATCTTACGATACCTGTCTAGTTTCTTAACTAGTTACTACCTAATAGTCTGTTATTTACTGAAACAGCCCTATGTTTTAATTAATTTACTAACTATATATTTAATTAAGAATAACATGCATAATTTTTATTTTATTTTTCAGGGGCATTTATATTATATTTACTAATAATTTTGTTGTATAATATTTATATTATAGCTATACCTATAGCTATTGTTATATTTATTTTTCATAAATCTTATTTATTAATTATAGTACCTAATCTAAACTTAACTAATTTAATATTTACAGTTGCAGGTTTACTTGGACTTCCGCAAGTTTAACCTGGTCGTAATGATGTTTCACGTGTCGTCGATTTATAAGGAGCGACAGTGTATTGTTGCCGTGTTTTTTAACGACTTTATAGGGGCCTTTCCACACAGGTGATAAGGCTTTTCTTAAGCGAAGGTGATTTTTTAGATAGACATAGTCGCCGACCTTGTATTGGGCAGGGCGAGTATGAGAGTCGTAATAGTTCTTCGATATTTCTTTAGATCGTTGGATGTGTTCGATAGCCTTTTCTCGCGAGTGTTTTAATCGATTTTGAAGCATTCTTATATATTCAGGGTAAGTTGCTGCGGGGACTTCTTCAAATATTGAATTTGGAATGAAAGGTTTGGAACCGAACATAGTTCGTAAGGTGTGCATTGTGTCGTTGTATGCACTGCTGTATTGTATGCAAGCATGGCGGTATACACGTACCGGGGCCAATTATCTTGTTCTTCATTTACGTAGGACTTTAGGTATTCTTTGAGTGTTGCATGACTTCTTTCGAGAGCACCTTGCGTTTGTGGGTGATACGGTGAGGACCAGAGTTGTTTTATTTTTAAGAATTCACATGTTTTCTTAAAAAGATCCGATGTGAAATTTGTACCCTGATCAGTCAGGATAATTTTAGGTATACCGAATATAGATATGTAGTGCAACAGACACTCACTGGTTTCTTCGGCAGTGGTGCTACGAACCGAATAAGCTGATGAAAATTTAGTAAGGTCGTCTTGGATTGTGAGAATGAACCTCAGCTTTGCTGGGCCAGACTCTGGAAGAGGTCCTACTATGTCTAAGGATATCCTTTGACAAGATGCCGTGGAAGTACTAGTTATTTGCATAGGGGCTCGATTTACTTTCCTTAAGGGTTTGTTTTCTTGGCAATGTTTACATTGTTGACATAACTTTCTATATCGGAGCGCATACCTTTTAAGAAGTATTGCTCTTTGATTCTGTTTAACATACGAGCGGATTCCAGGTGGCCCGCTATGGGAATATCGTGATTTTCGAACAGGATTTTCTTTATTTCACTTGGTGTAGGGTAGATGATGTTATTATGGTAAATGTTGACTTAGTAGTCAGTGTCGTGGAACAAGTAGAGGAGAATATTGTAGATTTTAACGAAGGTGTGAACTTCAAAGGCGTTTCTGAAGTCTGGGATGCCAATTTCTGAAGTATCTTCAACTGCTACGAGTAAATTGCGAACTTGTTTTATTGTTTCAAAGATTTCAGGGTATGATGCTACATCGAAATGGTTCACTTTAGTGAACAGAAGGTAATATATTTTATTGTTGGATTCGAGCCTATACTATGAATGGAGTTCCTTTTCGGAATCTGGGATTTCGATGGATCCATTGCCTAGGATTTCTTGGATGTAAGGGTTGGATTCATCCAGATCGATGGATGTGGGGACTAAGATGATTTTGCAGGTGCTTTTGTTGAGAGCTTCATTATGCTCAACAATGTGCGTATTTAGGATAATGTCCGTTCTTGATAAAGTTTTCAGAAGAAGACTGTATTTGCCTGATAATGGGCTTTGGTTTGAAGTGGAGGGAACCGGAACTGCTTCTTCAGGTGTGTCGTGAGCAGGGCTGGATGGAATATCAGGAGTTAGGGTTTCCCTTTGAGGTTCATTGGGACAAGGATCAGGAGTGGATGGAGCCGAGCTGGTTTCACCATCTCGCTCATGATTCATTTCTGGTCCAGAACTGTAGCTGATTGAGGGTAAATCACTGTTTTCCAGTAGATCAACAGAGGGAAGATCGTTACTATTTCTGTTGATCGGGCTAAAAGGAAGCTGGACATCGAGGTCTTCTAGAGTTATCGGACTGAATGCCTGGGGTGGTTCAGAGACTGGACTATACTCGACAGGCACGTCTTGTTGATCATTTCCAGGTGGATTTTCTTCAGCTGGAATGATTGGATGAACTGGAAATCGGGACAATGCATCAGCATTGGTGTTAGTTTTTCCCTTTCTATAGTGGATATCGTAGTCAAATTCTTCGAGTTTGAGCCGCCAGCGGACGAGTCTTGAACCAGGGTCTTTACTATTAAAGAGCCATTGCAGTGGCTTGTGGTCAGACAGGATCTTAAACTTGTTGCCGTAAAGGTAAGGTCGAAATACCTTGGTGCCGAAGACGATGGCAAGGCACTCTTTTTCGGTAACACTGTAGTTACATTCGGCTTTATTGAGAGTGCGGGATGCATACGCAATTGGACGATCCTGTCCAATTGGACCTTGCGATAGAATGGCAGAAATGGCTTGATTTGAAGCATCGCAGGTTAGAAGGAATGGTTGTGAGAAATCTGGGTAAGCGAGGACTGGGGAAGTTACGAGTTTTTCTTTAAGAGTGTCGAATGCGAGTTGCTGCTCGTTTTGCCATTTGAATGGAGTATCCTTTTTCAGGAGTGTTGTTAAGGGTTTAGCGAGTTTGGAAAAGTTTTCTATGAAACGTCTATAGTACGAGACGAGTCCTAGGAAGGACTTTATGTCCTTTGGAGACACAGGGACTGGGAAGTCAGTAACTGCCCGGACCTTTTCAGGGTTAGGCTGGACACCGTTTTCATTGATGATGTGACCCAGGTATATAACTTCCTTGCGGAGAAATTCGCATTTTTCTGGTTGAAGTTTCAGATTAAAATTTCGTAGTCTATCAAAAACGCATTGTAGGTTATTTATGTGGGAAGACAGGTCAAAACTGTAAATAACAATGTCATCCAAATAGACAAAGCATCTATTGCCTTGCAGGCCTGATAGGCACGTATTCATCAATTTTTGAAACGTAGATGGTGCGTTTTTGAGCCCGAAGGGCATTCTGTTGAATTGGAAGTGTCCTTGGGGGACGGAAAACGCTGTTTTAGGTGAATCCTGTGGGTCTATTAATGTTTGATGAAAACCGGATGTCAGGTCTAGGGTGCTAAAGTACTTGCTGTTCCCTAGCTGGTCGAGGATCTCGGAGATTTGGGGAATAGGGTAAGTTTCTCCTATAGTTATGTTATTCAGCTTGCGATAGTCGATGACGATTCTCCACTTCCTTTGGCCTCGTGAATCTAGTTTTTTGGGAACAATCCAGATCGGAGAGCTCCATGGAGACGAGGAGGGCTCAATTATATTTTGATCGAGCATTTGATTTATCTGAGTTTCCACTTCTTCTTTGTGGCATTCTGGGAACCTGTAGGATTTGGTGTGTACTGGTACATCAGTTGTAGTTTTAATTTTATGGTCCAGAGCAGTAGTGAAAGTCAATTGTTCACCTGGTAGGTGGAAGATGTCCGAGTATTTCGAACAGAGTTCTGTTATAGCCGCAGATTCTTCTGTATTCAGGTGATCGAGTCGGAGGGAGTTAATTACCTCCTTTGTTCGATGGGATACATTTAGGTGAGATACGGGTGCTTAGAAAGCATCGGAATACAGTGGTGCCATTTCAAAGTTGAGGTTGGATTTAACTTCGATTGGGGAGTCAGAGGTATTTGCAAGCGTTAAGTTGACTCGTTTATTTTCTTTTACTTTGACAATGCAATTTGCGACTAAGAGAGATTCGGAAATATGTTGGTCTAGAATAATTCCTTCTTTTAATTCAGGATTCAGGACGGTACACTCGATGACCGTTTCAGAACGAGGAGGGATGATGTAAACAGGTTCATAGAAATGGAGGTTCATGTGAACACCTTTAATCTTAAGAATGTCTTTTGTGTAGTCGATGCTACATCCGAAAGTGGTGAAAAAGTCAGTGCCTATGATACCATCATAAGGTAAATTTATATCTTTAATTACGTGGAACTTGTGACGGATGCTTTTCCCTTCAGTTAAATTAAGTTTTAGTTGAAAATGCCCAAGAGTAGGGGTAACTGTTTCGCTGGGGTCTATGCCCTTAAGGTTAACTGGTTCCTTCGTGAGGATTGGATTTTTCGAGATGCAAGACTTCTTGAGTAGGGAAATAGCGGATCCCGAATCCACTAAAAGTGTGATTGGGATTTCGGAGATTTGTGTTTCGACGAGGATATGAGGCAGCAACTTTTGGCTGGTATCCATATTTATTTCATAGATCTTTATTTTGGGTTTATTTGGCAGGACGCTCATTTGGGGCTGGCTACCCGTGCGGTCCCTGGATTTCGGTTGAATAGATAGGGCGCTTATTTGTGGCTGGTTATCCGTGTGGTCCCTGGATTTGGATTTAGTAGACAGGGCACTTATTTGGGGCTGGATACCCGTGTGGTCCCTGGATTTGGATTTAGTAGACAGGGCATTTATTTGGGGCTGGATACCCGTGTGGTCCCTAAATTTGGATTTAGTAGATAGGGCGCTTATTTGGGGCTGGATACCCGTGTGGTCCCTAGATTTGGATTTAGTAGATAGGGCGCTTATTTGGGGCTGGATACCCGTGTGGTCCCTAAATTTGGATTTAGTAGATAGGGCGCTTATTTGGGGCTGGATACCCGTGTGGTCCCTAGATTTGAGGTAGGTGTCATTGAATGTAGAGAAAGTTTTAGAATGGTTTGTAGAGGTGGGTCTCGCGAGACACCGTCGTGAGCCCCCTATTAGTTTAAATTGTGCGTATCTACTTCGTCGTAACTTGGTTTTCCTCTTCTGAGGTTTCTTGAACGTGGTTAATTCGCCTAAATGGAGGTTGGCTAGGACCGGGTCCTGTTGGCCCGGATGTGAACGGTTGGTCTCGAGGTTTATTTGCGAATTGGCGTTTTCTACAATCTTTGATGTCGGGCCCACTATTCTTACAATACCTACAGAACAGGCCAGGAGAGCTCGGATTTTGCGTGCCGTTGTATTGTTGACTCGATTGAGGCCTTTGGGGGTTTGGTCTGCCGTTATTTGTTCTTGATTTTGATTCAGATTGGGGAACGGTCCTTTTATATATGGATTGTTGGATCCGCTCTTCGGATATAGCAAGATTGATTGCCTCATTTAAGGTTTTAGGTGCTTGGCACCGGATGATATTTGAGATTCGAGGATGGAGACCCATTACAAAATGGTGAAGGGCTAGATCTGCCATAGCCGCGATGCGGCCGGGGAGTTCTTTTGCTTTTGTATTGGACAGAGATATCTCTGTCAGTAATTGAGATAAACAGGTTTCAACCCTTAACGCGAACTGTGAAACATTTTCTGAGAGGGCCTGCCGGCTTTCCTGCAGGTCCATGAGTAGGTGAGCATAGTGTTTGCGCTCACTGAATTGGGTCTTTAAAAAGGTACGGAGTTGGTCCCAATTTTCGAATTCTTTTATGGAGCAAGCAGTTTCTGCCTTGCCCTGGAGCTGGCATAAAATGTATTTAAAGAGAGTATCCTTTTGTTCAGCGGTAGCAAGCTCGTAAGCATTGTTACAGTTGACCAGGAAGGAGTTTAAAGTTTCTCGGTTGCCGTCGTACGGCTTAATAAATTTTAGAAGGACTCCTAAATCCATCACGACCGATTGTTTTGCTGTTTGCGATCTACTGATCACAGGCTGCTGGGGTACCGTTATCTCTGGGATATCTAAGACGAGTACTTGTGGAGATTCCTCAGATTTTACTGGCTTTGGCATACTTAAGATTTATATTCATAAGTTAAATAAATTTGTGAAGCTAGTAAGGAACACTTTTAACGACACAATATTAATACAACAATATGAGTGAACAATGACCAAAGACTTACAACAATGTTGCGGTTAGCGACGCAGGGATTGATTTCGTGGAATCGCATTCCGGAGCGATAAGGAGCGACGTTGTTCGGGCTTCGACGTGTAGCGGATGTGACGGCCCGTTGTTCTCGGGCACGGAGAATTCTTTGGAACGGCGACGCGTTGTTGATGCCAGACGGATACCTGGCATATACCTAGGTAATGATGACGGCGACACTGGTGATGTAGGTATGGGCCGCACTTTGATGAGTAGAGAGAGACACGGTGTTCGGTGAAAATTGGAAACCGAATTATTGAGAACACTGAGTTTGATTGCCGGGTACAGCACGCGGATTTGATTGAGTCTGCTTATAGAGTTTTTCACGTTTTTCACTTGAAAAGACACTGGGGATGTACGAATCCCACCGCTGCCACCAAAATGTTATAAGGTCCCTCGTGAAGAGTGTTTTAAAAAACTATTTTAAAGGTTAACACTTGTTTATTTAATTATTCACAAATTTGGGAGAGGACCCATAGGCAGCCGTACCCGACGGAGGATTAGAACAGACTGACGCTAAGCCGTAGCGTGGCCAGGTCGAGCCGTAAGAACAATGAGACTGCTGTTCTAGCAGTCTCTTAGTCAGCTCTTTGTGTTACAGAGCCAAGGTATAATAGTACGAAGCTCCCCGGGATTTGACGGTTTTTGTCTCTAGTATACAAAATGTCGTTGAAGTAATTGGTTTTCTCGTTCAACTCGAATATCTTGCTCTTCGAGCAACGCGGCCTTACGGGACGGAAGGCCGCGTTGCTCGAAGATCTTGCTACATTAACTAACACTTTTTCTCAGATCTAGATGGGCTGATTTTATAGCAGTGCGAATCAGTTTTGGCAAGTCTAAATTAGAAAATTCTTATTTATTTTTATAAAAATAATCATATTACAAATTAATTTTTTTTTTCTTTAGTATTTTTAACGGCCTTGGATACTTGTCCATACAGCCAATTCTTTGGTAATATTGTCTTTATTTTTGCATTAAAACGTTGATGTTAGACGTTTTAATGCTTCGATGGAGTTTTTGGAGACAGTTGAAAGATTGAAGGAATGTAGAGAAGTCCCCAAGAAAGAGGTGAACTGTTCGCGTTCACGTTATACGCATACACCATGTTATTTCACCGAACTGTATATTGTTTACTCGCACGACACTTTGTCTCGCAAAATAACACCACTTTTACGACCCAAAAATCACTATAAACAATAAAAGTTCGATAAAATAAACGGACTCCCAACGAATCTCACGAACTCCCGCCAAAAACTCCAAATTAATATTACGCCAGAATTGATGTCTGTCAAAAGTTAACCTGTCAGATCCAAAAAAGATAAAAACTATTATATTTCCACCATCAAGCAACCAAAAAGTTTTAACCTACGTTTATTCTATAAAATGGTTACACCCAAAATATCAACTGCTAGCAAAGAAGATTTTAGATTACTGTTTATAAATGATCGTCGGCTATGGATCATAGAGAATAAATTTTGTAGGAAATGTTTGAAAAAAGGTTCCCACGAGTTCAAACATTGTAGACGACGCTATGTGTGATAACAGTTCATTACAGTCACGGTGGTTTGCTGGCCCTCCTTTCCTACTTTTATCTAAAAACTTTGGGCGCAGTAAATCAACTCGCATTTAATTGTTTCCTTCTTTAGCCACGGAAGAAATTAATATAATTTCTGAAGTGACTAGGTTGGACATTATTTTATCATACAGCTGATACATCATCATACCCTAGAACCCCTGGTCGCCGACTATCACAGAATCAGGAGCTGGTTATATTTACTTAAAGCAACAGCCCGTACCCTCAGTCGGCGAAATAGTACAGATAAAAAATCATAATCACCTTTTACCATATCATCATCATCATCATATTAATTTGCCAATGATTTTTGTTCCAGATCTCAACGTTGCAGATATCCATTTATTACGAAAAAGTCAGTTAGTCATTTTGCGATAATTTAATTCGCGTTCAAGCAGCTGGCCCCTCTCGCCAAATAGTAGATTAAAAAATATATTTTATTTGTAAGGGATAAGCTACTTCGTCTTTCCGGACGAATTGCTGCTACTGAAGAAATAGAATCCTATCCTGTCGTGCTCGATGGCAAACATCCAATAACCAAGTTGCTTATTTGCTCATACCATGTTAAATTCGCTCATGCCAACAACGAACTTGTGGTGAATGCAGTTCGCGAGAAGTACTATGTCATCGGACTAAGACCAGTTTAGAAAAATCTCTCAGAAATGCCAGTTTTGCCGTAACCGAAAAACAAAGCCTGTGATCCCACCGATTGGTAATCTTCCCGACGCAAGGTTGGCTCATCATCAGCGTCCCTTTACTCATGTGGATTTAGATTATGTTGGCCCTGTTAGTGTGACAATCTGCAGACGTACTGCAAAGAGATGAATCGTTTTATTTACCTGCATGACAATAAGAGCAGTACACCTAGAAATTGTGGAAAATTTATCTTCAGATTCCACCCTGATGGTTTTAAGGAGTTTTTTATAGCTAGAAAAGGATATCAAGCATGTATTTAATTGCTTTGTTGGTGCTGCAAGGATTCTCCCGAAACTATTTTACTTTTGCTCCAACAGAAGAATCATGTGGCGGTTTCTTCTTCGAACAATCACCACAGGAGGTCCTGCATACTCTCCTCCTAACTAAACTCATTTGATGACGCGGATCTACATAGACGCATGAGGAGGAGAAAAGCGCAGGGACTCGCTCCTCATTTTTGGCAGCGTTTAGTTAAAGAGTACCTGCCAACACACTCGTTTCATCCAATCTTGGCCGAACGCACAGAAACTGAAGGTCGGAGACCTAGTTTTATAGCCGATGGGACACTGTCCAGAAATTGCTGGCCTCGTGGGTGAATAGTAGCAACGTATACTGGAAAAAATGGCGTTGTACGCGTTGTAGATGTAGCTGCGGCTATGTAAAAGGGGGTGTTCTGCGTCGTCCCTCACGTAAAGTGGCGTTGCTAGTCGCCGCCCAGTAAGATTTGGTGCTTCACAACGTCGAGGGCCATGTTGGCGACAGGCAACACCAACCTCTTTCGGCTTTTATACTTCTAAATTTATAGTATTTTTAAATTTAGAATAGTTAACAAATGTTTTGGAAAAATGTCATAAAATTATAAATCAGTCTGAAAAAGTGAAAATATATCTGGTATGATCAAGAGCTCTGGTTTCCTTCACCCTCGATTACATCCTTAATACTAATGTTATAAATAGCTATTTCCTCGATATTCCTAATAGTGATAACGTTAACATATCAGATCTGACTTATTTCGAGTATCATAGGTTCAATTCTTCATCGTTTAGCCTGCATACTCGTACAGTTGATGAGTCATACATCTTCAAAACAATTGCAAATATTTCAAGTAGGGTGGGGGTGGCAGTAATGAGCCAGGAAAAATTTGAAGGGCCATATTTCTGCATTCCTTTACACGAATAAAATGTTGTGTATCATAGATAAGGAAATTTAATAGCAGCGTTTTACCCTGAAATAAAACGCATATTAAAATACTTACCTCACTGGAAGCTTTATATTGAGATAGCATTTCCGTTTCCCGTCATTTGCCTACCCTTTTTAGTACGTAGTTTCCGGCTAAGTGGCGCCACCTGGCGGTCGTGTGCTTTTGTAGTTTCTTAAAATTTGTAGGACACCATTTTGCTCATTGGCTCAATTGCACCAGGCAGAAATAAAGTGAAAGCTTCCAGTGAGGTAAGTATTTTAATATGCGTTTTATTTCAGGGTAAAACGCTGCTATTAAAACACTGTACCGTAACTGGAAGCTTTATATTGAGATCTGTTTGTTATCGCCTGGTGACGCCACTTAATATTATAACGCCTTAGCGTAACGCCAATGTGACAGATTTAATAATAAAAAAGTATTTATGATATTGAATACTTTTTATTTTAAGTAAGACAATATTCTTTTCCGTGTGTTACACAGGAGTAACAATAAAAATTAACATGTAATATAACTATGAAAAGGTAAAAATTCAAACTAAAAAGCTTTCTAGGAAATTCTTCTAGCAATCGCATTAGTTGTGTAAAAGTTTATCAATACTTGATTTAATTTCACACATATAGGATTGTTGTGATGTTTTAGCTGATTACCAATTCCCATGAGCTAGAACTTCGTCGATGGGGTGATTTTCTAACCAGTTCTTGGAAGCTACACAGATCTTACGCTATCTGGGGTAGCTGTGTAATCAAGAAACGTTTTTACAGTTCCTGCTATAACAGTAAGGTACCTACGTGACGTAGGTACTGCACCTCAACTGATGAAAATATTGAATAATTTAAAATCGTTTTTATCTATCACTCAGCGATGTTTTAACTAATAGTAAATATTATAATTTTAATCACCGAGACAGGAGGCTTACATTTTTATTATTTATATTCAAAATTTATCTGTAGACAGTCTGTCAGTACCTATGTATTGCTATCGGTTGTAGAACCAAATTCAGGCCATACGGTAAAGTTTTTGTATTATGGTTAGGTAGGTACTTTAGGTAGGGTATATTCTAAGGTCAGGTCATGAATGCATCTGCCTGAACAAATAAGTATTAAAATTGCTATTTGATGTAATGATTGAAACATTCTTGTGTCGGTTATAAATTTATAAGTACACTGACATCCCATACGGTTTGGGGTTTTTTATTTTTTGTAAAAGCAATTAATTTAAGAATATGTTTTACTAGAACGTGAGTACTTCACTGTTCATGGTTCAGAATCGCATTATTTTCAGACAGCTAATTTATGTGTAAAGTATTGTATTATGTGATAATGCACATATTAAATGTAAGCCTGATAAGAATTGCGCCAATTGCGGAAAAGTAAGGCTTTTAATCTTTATTGTTATTAAAATTGTCCTTGAACAACAACAATTCTAAGTTACTTGACAAATTTATAAAATAGACTCAAGAACTTTTAAGTAAAAGCTTTTCTTTAGAGGTCTAGCCTTCCACCGCCTCACCAACCCCCAGATTTCCTTTTTTCCATCGAGGAAATGTATCTGGAGGTTACTAAGGTAAGTGGTGCTGCAAGTGCTCAGTCTCTGACACGCCAGAACACTTTCTCCCATCATGGCAAAAACAACCATGTTAAAAGATTTAGTTGAGTGAGAGCACCCTGGATATTAGAAATGTTTGTAGGAAGACCTAAGTAATGGGTTCGCACCATGAAGAAGCGAACGCATCGCCAATGTATCCTGAAATGCATTCGATGCCGATCTAACATATGATATTTTCATTAGAAATAAAGATTTCGTACTTTCCCCTTGCGAAGATGTAGGTACACCTGTTATTATTTTGTCACACTAAGAATCAAACTGTGATGTAGTAGTGAATGTGGCTCTGAAGAGCATTTAGTATTGGTAGCATTTCTTTACGGATGCAATGTCAACCTTTTCTTAAATAATTTAACTTCCCGCTATCGCAATACCTTTTAAGTTAAACAGTTTAACTCTTGACCCTCGATTTCTAAACCTTACGTATTTGGCATGCTTAAATGCTCAATTGCGTCAAATTGTATTCCTAGTTACGGCCTATAATCATCCTACTGCATGGAAAAGGCCTCAATCATTGAATTCAAGGTACCTAAGTAATGATGGGTAAAATGAATTGGAAAAGAGCTTGATCCAGGTCCAAGTCAAATCCAGGGTCAAGTGATTGCTGACAATGTGAGCAGCTTTGGAGGCAAATAGGTCTATTATTGGACATTCCCGTTTTATAATCACGAGATCTGTACAGTGTACTAGTCGGTTCGGACTTTGCAGTCGGCAGTGCCTATTTGCCGAATATGTGGAATTTAATGGAACTAGTAAGTTCAAAATTCGAAATATAATTATTGAAATCAAGTCTAGGTTTAAGCGCAAACCTGCTTGGTCTAAAGCATCCGTAGTAAAAAAACGCCACTGGGAAGGGCAATGCAACTGTCGATCTACTACTTCAGTTGTTCGATAACCACCACTAGGGGCTGGAATCTTATCAATTATCTATGATTTATGTGACAATGCGGCACGACAAAAATGACAAAATTCGTTCATATCATTAATTCAATTCATCTTTGTAATTATTATTTTACTTGATTGATTTCTTTGTTGCAGTTTTTCTATTCGTTCATGTTTTCACATTATTCCATTTTTCATTATATAGTTAATACTTTTTTGGGGACAAAAAACCGATATTTCTAAATTCACTTGCCATCCCGACTTCTGCAATGTTTGAACCATAACTTTTATATGCTCGCGAGCATTTAGATGTAACAGTAAGTGTCAAGTACACTAAGAAGGGTTCTGACATGAAATATTCGATTTGGCCTTATACAGGGATAAAAACCAACTGCATGACTACATTCGAGTTCACAAGTTGAGACTTTTGACACAAAGGATTGCGATACTATAATTCTTTCAAGTCAACTTTTTTAATACCTCTTGGAGTATTAAAACGACCTCGGGTACTTTAATCGAGCCGCGAGCCCTTTTTTATGAAATGAACATCTGGCCATGTTGCAAAAGCAGGTCCATTCCTTTTTGAGGGTAGCTGGTACAAAGCAGGCGAGGTAGCCCCGCAAGGGTGGATAATTTTAGGCGTATCGCTTGCACGAAAAAGCCTAATTTTAAGTCATTGCTTGAATCTCTTTGATCTAGCCGCGATCCCCTGATTATGAAATGAACCTCTAGCAATGTTGCTATAGCAGGTTTATCACTTTTCGAGGGTAGTTCGTGCAAAGTAGGCACCCGCGAGGGTGGATAATTAAAAGGCATAGGCTTACATGGCAGAGCCCGATTTTAAGTCATTGCTTGAACCTCTTTGATCGGGCCGCTAGGGCCCTGGTTATAGAATTAACTTCTAGCAATTTTGCTTTGGCATAACTTACCTTAGGAGGATAGTTGATAAATAATAAGGCACCCCGCGAGGGTGGATAATTAGAGGCTTGCATGGCAGAGCCCGATTTCAAGTCATTGCTTGAACCTCCTCGAACCCTGGCTATAGAATTAACCTTCAGTTTTGCTTTGGCAGTACTTACCTTAGGAGGGTAGTTGATAAGTAAGTAGGCACCCCGCGAGGGTGGATAATTAAAGGTATAGGCTTGCATGGCAGAGCCCGATTTGTATACCAACTACCCTTAGGAGGGTAGTTAATAAATAAGTAGGCACCCCGCGAGGGTGGATAATTAGAGGCATATGCTTGCATGGCAGAGCCCGATTTGTATATCAACTACCCTTTGGAGGGTAGTTGATAAATAAGTAGGCACCCCGCGAGGGTGGATAATTAGAGGCATATGCTTGCATGGCAGAGCCCCATTTGTATATCAACTACCCTTTGGAGGGTAGTTGTTAATAGGTAGGCACCCCGCGAGGGTGAATAATTAGAGGCATAGGCTTGCATGGCAGAACACGATATGTATATTGTAAGTAGGCACCCCGCAAGGTTGAATAATTGATAGCATAGGCTATGAGACTTCTAAATTTTTTATGCCTCCACACGAGAGACAGCGCTTTGATTGATTGTTCTTAGCTGTGTGGATTTTTTGCCCTTTGGAGGTCAAAAAGCTTTACGAATGCCGTCTGTTTTCTCCAGAATGCATTTGAGTGGAATGCGGATCTACACTAAATAAGACGGGTTTGTAAAGGTATGCAGGCTTTATTAATTGGATCTCTAACTTATACTGA
Source organism: Anania crocealis (assembly GCA_949315895.1). Classification (NCBI taxonomy): domain Eukaryota; kingdom Metazoa; phylum Arthropoda; class Insecta; order Lepidoptera; family Crambidae; genus Anania; species Anania crocealis. Next base: position 38,060,821 of record OX438879.1, on the reverse strand, counting down.
AATCTCGTCGAATCTCTGTAAATGCTGCCCGGTGGCCACAAACTAATTGCACTTTATTAGAATCCGATTTTATTTGTGAATAATTCTTTTACCTTCGTGTACAAATTGTTAAAATTAACGTCTGTTTAATTGAAATAAATTTACGACAAACTCGCATTTATCAATACGGACTTACGTAATATTTTGGTAAATTTCTTCCATTTTAATGAATAGGTTGCGTGAATTCAAAAAATCTGTATACTTAGTAATCTGTTGATCAAAAAAGGGGCTCCACTGACCTCAGAGATCTTATATCAATACTGATCATTAGCGGTGTGTAGGTATGCTATTTTGAGGCACTTGTTTGCCAATTTTACCCATTTCATAAAATTTAACACTAATACGGGATTCTAAAGGCACTGTTTTATAATTTAAATGTAAAGAAAGGCAATTCGCCCATTTCGTCAAGCAATTTAGCATTAATTTGATTAGAATAAAGATACATTTATTAAGCGTATTTATTTTATGACGGCACCCGAGGTGCCGTTCACCTCGTTAACCGGCTAAAGAGGAGCTCGAGGAGCTGCCAGCCGAGCCAAACAAACCACTCAATGCTAAACGGAAAAGACACCATACACTTTTACGTATTACATCATGACTTTAATCCGAACGGCAAAACCGTTAAATTCATTATTTAAGTCACACGAATATTTAAGCAAGATATTTCATGTTTTATTAAAAACATGTTTTAAGCAATAAAATTGCTATTGGAAACTGAAAATAAAATTCCTTGAAATAAAATACATAACATTTTAAAATAATGAGGGTAGGACTTACCAGATTTGTGTACTAGTTTGTATAAAAACTCACATGGTTATAATAAAATTCTGCTCTGAGAATTATAATATTACTGAATTTTAACGATCACCGAGACAGGGCTTGCAGTGAAGGTGTTGTTACGACGGTAAACTAAACGCCAATGAGCAAAATGGTGTCCTACAAATTTTAAGAAACTTCAAAAGCACACGACCGCCAGGTGGCGCCACTTAGCCGGAAACTACGTACTAAAAAGGGTAGGCAAATGACGGGAAACGGAAATGCTATCTCAATATAAAGCTTCCAGTTACGGTACAGTGTTTTAATTGAGTATCCAATGGCGTACTCACATCTGTTTTAAAGTCATCGTGAAATGAGCAAACACAATTTTTTTTTAATTTGAGAAATGGCTCATTTTATGCACCCAGGCGCACACAATGGCCATAGGGGGTGGTACTCAATGGGCTGGGGGCACACAATCAGCCAGGCATGTATATAAGCATGGTTATTCTTTATATTTATTCTAAAAGTTACGAGAAAAACAGTAAATTACTATTGCTACTCTACTACGTTAATTATTTATTGCAATCTTTTGAGATCTCCTCCTATGTTCTTTCTACTAGGTATAAAAATCTTGTCCTACATTTTTTCTCAATGGTTCTGGATGATCATCTGAATGGGGGCTATCGCTAGTGAATTTGCCACTAGAGGCGCTAGTGTCGCGTGAGGTCCAATATCATTCACTTTGTGCTGGTTTTAGCGGAATTTGTTGCATAAATTATAATTTCTTTAATTTACCTGCTGGAAAGTGATCTCCTTCGTAAAATATCGCAAATATGGATTATTTGGCGATTAATGTGAACGCTTTAAAAGTGGAACTAAGAAAAAGCGCAAAAATAGGCGGCTTCAAGAGCAACTATTTCAGAAGTTAGTTTGTTGATATCAAGATAGTTATTTATAAACAATATAACCATAATTAGATTCAAGATACAACACTTTGTTTCGGCGCCAATCGCCTTTGACAGCTATAACTCCGGACCTCAGTCTACAGTGGCGCCAACTGGTGAGCAAAGAAACGGTAGTCCCCATTAACTGAAATCAGTGGTAAAGGTCCGAAGATGATGCTTTCTGCTTCTGTATCTGGTCTGTCTGTTGCACGGTCGATTTTTATGGAATCAAGCATAAAAATCGACCGTAGCGTTGTTGCGGACTTTAAATGGCCGTGCATCCCGACATCCAAAGGCTGCATTTTAGTTTGCGGTTAAAGACTCTATACTATGTCTCCATTAGCTTTCACCAAATCAAGACCATCTAGAGACAGATAGCTCTCGTGATTATCCATAATAAGAAGCGCCGGTTTATCCTTAGATGCCGATGCAACGAACAGGTCAGCAGTCATCCATCCACTTGGACTTGCTAATGCTAATCCAAGGGTTTCTAGTGGAGCTCTATAAATCATGTACGGTTTTTGGTTCTCCCTCAGGAATACCATTACTGGTGCTAGTAAAGCTTGAGTCAAATCTTTATTTATTATAATTTTATATTCCGGACGAATACTTACCATATATCCAAATCTTTATTTATTATAATTTTATATTCCGGACGAATACCTACTTACCATATTTCCCAAAATTCAATATGATTTTTTTAAAATCTGGTATACGTTCGGAATAGTAAATTAATTACGACAATATACAAACCCATTGGTATTCGTTTTTGGTATTTGAAAAGGAATAATTCTTCCAGATCACCATCACCAAAAGTTGCAGTGCGTTGATCAAAACAATCAACCTTTGGGGAATAATGGTAACGAAGTCGAAGGCACGTTGTGAGTGAGTCTCAGCACGCGCCTCCCACCCACCAAGTGGTCTGTGAGCAGCCCAGAGCAAGAGCCACTCAAAATATAATATTTTACCTTTAGCTTCAGACCGCGTCTTCGCACTCAAGGATATCAGAAAAAAAGTGTGCTTCAAAAAATTATATGGGTTGGTTTTCAACCAGCAGCGCCATATATCGTCTGTGTCACTTGACTTCACACAAAATATAACGTTCAGTTATACCATGTCCCTTCGGGAACTCTAAGGAATTTCGGGTCGAATGTCTATATATGTTACTCTGACGTAAAAGCAATAATTTTGTTAAGCTTAATTAAAATTCATCTTGTTTTAGCCAGAAAGAGTTACAAATAAGTACTCTTTCCCGTTTATAATATTAGTAGGATACTGGATAGGATGTGATCCAATGTGATCACATTCGTAGTTGGTTTCAGAATCTGATATGTAAGTTCAGAGGATAGTAAACATAACTAAGGTTTCTGAAATAAACTCCAGGATATTTATAATTTACCTTGTTATAAAAAAAGAAATTTCTAACGAAGCAATTGTTTATTTAAAGGCATTATCACATATAGATAAACATCTTGACTAACTTTGATAACGGGCAATAATCAAAGTTAGCTTTGTAAACACAATATTTTCATTAGTAATGTTATTAGGCAAATATATTATCCTAGTATTATACTATAGTATTTATCAACTTAACAATTTCATCTCAATTTTTTGTCAATTTAAATAATTTATACAATGGACATTTTATCTAATATAATTTTAATAATTGTTTATTCACTAAATATTTTTCTTTACGCCATGCCATAACACGTAGATACTAGATCGGAGGGCCTAATTTAATAGTTAGGTAGAGTGTTTTTCTCTGTCACACGATCGAAAAGTTGAGATAAATTTAAATTGAGATGGTTGTGCCCACAGGCACATCGACGTAAACTCTTTCAATAAATTCTCATTAAAAAGTTTACGCCAAAGTGCACGCTTTTTCTTTTCAAACGTGTAATAAAATTTAAAATCTCCCATCAGACCTTCAGTAGTACACATGCCTCACATTCACACAAACCGACCGCAACTTTAAACCCAACACATTCGGCAACTTTAAGACATTTATTTATTATTATCTATAATCTAAAAGCACATTCACATTGCTTGACGTTAAATTATTGTATTGTTTTATCTGTTGGATACAATTTCAGCGTACCTAACTAACGACTTTGTACATCGTAAACCTAATCGGTACTTATTTTGAGAAAATTCCGTGCACCCAGCCGAATCATAAACACTCTGCCCTACTAGATCGTGGCAGTTTATTTACTAACACGTAGCACTAAGTTCGATGGCGTCGGCTTGTGCGGCGCCGCCTGGCCGCGGCATTTCACTGTGACGACGCATCCAGGTCGCGCAGGCGCAAGTGATCGGCGAGGGGATGGACGGGCTCTGCCACTCTTCTTTCGTCAGGCCATTTGACGACTACATTAGTGCTGGACGGGGGCAGAGTGACTGGTGGCTCGACCACGACAGGCAAGCCTCCCTCGCGCTCTGGGAGAACATGTCCGATAAGCGCGCCAACCCGCTGGTATGTGAGTGGCGCGGCCGGCGGTGGCTGGCGCTCTATGACGTCTTGCACTGTTCGACCCCCAGCTTCCATGCGGGCGACTATGATCACAGGGACAGCCTCCTTTTGAGGCACGATGTCATTGAGAGCACGCATCAGCACAGGGGCCGAGGTTTGCGTAGCGACACAAGTTGAGACCCCACTGACGCGAGCGTTCAAGCTCTCCAGCACGGTCATTAGCTCGAACAAACGGTCATCACATAACACCGGATTATCTGTAAAGCAAAATGTATTTCCTGTAACATTTTAGAATTATTATATGTGATCGTTATCAGTCTTCATCAGTCGACACCTGTTCAAAGGCCTTATCAGACGCTATATTACGTTCGATCTTACGACATCCATATACGGATGACCTTTTCATCTTCTTCGAAATTTTTTATAGGCGTTTAATTAGTATTGTATTTAGAGCCCATTTATAAAAATGTAGGTCAAGTTTTCACCCGTAAATATTTTTCGCAGCATAGTTTTCAATTTTTATGGTCCTAAGCCTGTTCAGGTATGAAGGGAAAATCAAAAACTTATGAATAGTATCGTAATGAATGAATGAGATATGCGCATCGCGTAAAAAAGTGTTGCTAGGAGGCAGTATCAAAAATTTTAGATTTTTGGCGTACATTTTATAAGTGCTTTATCTTGACATTTTTGTACTGGGCTAAACCAAATGTAAAATACGTCATTTGTTTTTTGTCTCGTAGATTGCTAAATCAAAATTTGGAAGGTACGAGTAGTTAAAATTTCATCAATTTGACATTGTATAGATAATATTTTATAATCATGTATGCCTAGTAATAATAATATAATTTGCAGTTCTGGAAACATAATGTAATTTAGTATAATTAATTAAAATTCAATGTTATTTGTAATTATTTCGACGCCTACAAACAACGGCAGAATATGTGGAACTGATACCTGAATTTGTAACCATTTTGTAACCATATTCTTGAAAATAAAAGTTATCTTATCTTATCTTATCTTATCTTTTATCCGTTTAATTTTAACCCCACACCATCGATATAATATTACATAATTACACCAATAACCGACACCAAATTTTTTGTAATGCTGAAGCAATATAGTTTGAAACTTTCAATATACATAAAATAACACATTAATCTTATATATACGGAATTAAAAATGAATGGTAGCGCGAATTCGCATTGCTTGCAAATAATATTGTTATAAATATAAAATCTTATTTTTCGCTTTAGCCATTAACTAATAAACTTTTAAAATATACAAAGCCAACATGCACCTGAATTATTTCAATATTTATCGACTAATGATAATTATTAAGTGGTAAATAACTTAACCTATCGATTCACAGCACGACAACTCACCTTGAAGATAAATCTTCAAAATACTGGGCACGCCATTTATTGTACACCTTGATTTTGATACGAGATCGTAATTGACCGATTGTATCTGGTTGTATGAAAGATCCGCCATACACAATGATGGTAGACCATGAAAATCTTTATCCAGCTCAGTAATATTGTTGTGGTGTGCTAACAGTTCTTCCAAAGAAGGTAAAAATGTCTGAAAGCACAAAAGGAATACGATAAGTTTCAGCACTTTTCACTGTCTATGCCGATCGCAAAAGCTTCAATTTACGCAAAGGATTAAGTTAACATAACTTCGCAAAAATTCGCTTAGCTTAATTAGTGCATTAAAACGATTAATAACGTCAAATTAGACAAAACAAACCTTAGAATTGAAATGAAAGATATGTTTACGGATTTAGTACGCGTTTATTTTTGATTTAACCCGACCGCGACGTTTCGAACACTTTACAGCGTTCATGGTCACGCACGGGTAGACTAAGGTGTTATTCGTCTTTAAGAAGGTAATTTGAAAAATGTTTAAAACTACCGCCTCTAATTTTTATCGTCAGTTATGATCCTTTTCACACAATAATATGAGCTAAATGTGTCCGGAGTCTTTGCAGTGTCGCCATGGTTTGTGGACTTCATTGATGGTAATACGGGGTCCCAAGCAGCTGGTAAGTTCTAGGAAAGCAGATATGTACCTAGAATGATACGTGAAGCAATAGAAATTAAAAAAACATCCTAATTTCCATAGAGAAGATGGTTGGAACTTACCAGTAGCTTGGGACCCCGTCTTACCATCAATGAAGTCCACAAACCATGGCAACACTGCGAAGATTCCGGCCACAGTTATTAGCTCATATTGTGTGAAAAAAAACATCTTAACTGACGATAAAAATTAGAGGCGGTAGATTTAAACATTTTTTAAATCACCTTTTTAAGGACGAATAACACCTTAGTCTACCCGTGACCATGAACGCTGTAAAGTGTTCGAAACGTCGGGTTAAATAAAAAATATACGCGTACTCAATCCGTAAACATATCTTTCATTTCAATGTATAGTTTTCGCGTAAACTCAAGAAAACAGTATGCAAACCTTAGAAGTTTCTTCCAAAGACGTTATGTGGTTATGTGACACATCAAGAAGTTTTAGCTCGTCAAGACCAATCAAATCATCTGGCGAAATATGTTGCAATTGATTATGACTCAAATTGAGCCTAATAAGACCATGTAATCCCATCAAAGCTCCTCCAAGTCTTAGTAAGTAATTGTGATCTAGCCTTAACTCTAATACACGAGTCTCCACATCCACCAAATTCTGTGAATTAAGAATTAGATTTACTTTTAGACTGATGTAATCTAATATATTTTCGCTATTTATTTAGTAACATTAAAAAGTTTACTCACTTCCATATTTCCCGTAATATGACTGATTTTGTTGTGAGACAAGTCTATAACAGATAACCTTTTCAATCCCTTGATTTCTTGTAAGGAAAATTCCGTCAAGAAGTTATGGGTCAAATTTAAATATCTCAACGACTTTAAGCTTCTCAGTGAACCATTTAATGACTTAAGTTGGTTGTATGCGATGTCCAAGTCTGCCAACCTCTCCGCTTCACTAAACTCATCTTCAGCTAACTAAAACATAGAAAATATTTGTTACTCATAGAATTTTGTAGGTTTATAGTTTAAGTAGGTAAAAATGTATTACTAGTCTTGCTCAGTTTATAAAATTGGCAATACGTAGGTTATATTGGTATTCAAACGGACTATTTTTAGGACCTACATAATAAGTTTATAGCGAAATAAATGTCATTAAACTATGTACTTACGTTTTCTATTTTGTTAAACGATAAACCAATCCTTTGCAATCGTCTAGACTTTTGCAAAGCACCGTCTAAGGATTTGATTTTATTGCCATAAAAATAAAGCGACTCCAACGATGGCATCTGCTTCATATCTTTTGGTAAATTTTGTAATTCGTTATGGGCAGCATGAATGAGTACAATCTTTTTAGCCTTCTGAAATAAGAACATAATTTGCCTTGTTTATTATTTCATGCATTGAACCAGTGGTATCGAATGCCTATCTATAGTAAGGTTTTACATTAAAATGGTTAATTAAAGTTTCGAAATTATGAATTATTGTGCGTGAAAGTTAAAGTTTTATTTTTATCTAGAACAGAAATGCTGCATCAAACTTACAATAGGCAGTTCATTATCGATAGATTTTAGGTTATTGGCATTTATGAATATCCACTCAAGGTCGTCTAGATCTCGAAGGGCTCCGTTCAAAGTTACGAGCTTGTTGATTCCTAGGTGAACGTGCTTAAGTGCTTTAGGTACGGCATCTCTCTCGATTTTTGATATCTGATTGTCAGCGACCAGTAGATGTTGCAACTCTTGAATGTCCTGAAACGTAACAAAGCGAAGTGGGTACCTGTCTTATGCGTTAAAGGTTAGGTTTCTGTCATCGTTTCTGTGTTAGATGTTAGTTTCGTTACGATGAGAATCACCCAGAGTTTGATGTTATAATATGCTGGCTAAGATTACTTAGACTCTGACTACAAAGGCATGTTTTAGTTCACTGATGCAAGAAATGCTTATATAGCAAAACGTAACCATCATACAAACATTAATGTAATTTACCCTGAAATCTTCTTCAGTGAGTTTCGTTATTTTATTCCTACAGATGTCCAGAGTTTTGACATGCGGCAGATGCCGTAGGACATGCCTCGGCAAGTCAGTGAGCGAGTTATCTGCTAAACTGAAGTATTCCACAAGATCCAACTTCGTGAAGATGCTCTCCTTCAGATCACTGTAATCATAAAAACAATAGTTTTATTGACAAGTTGAAGAGAAGAATCAAGATGTACTTTTTGTCATCAAATATAAAACAATTAACCAAAGCAGCCTATTTATATTTTACAATTTCTGGTTTCAACAATAATTATTAATATTTTAATAATTATTGTTATATAACACTTGAAAAATAAATTACTTTCATCTTAAAAATACTTGTGATATCCATAATAGATCAGCCTAGCTTACAGTGCAGTGTGGTTATCAGAAAAATAAATGCTATCAGGGCGACTGTCTTGTTGTGTTACTTCTTCGTATCTACATGCTGAACGCTAAGATAGCTGTTAGTTTGTGTGAAGCATCAAAAATACAATTCTCGAGTTTAATGTTGTTAAAATGGTAAAAGTTGTTGCATATCTAAATCTAAGCTGTAATCAAATAATTATTTAAATATCAGTATATAAACTTGAAAAATTATGTCTCAGACGGGACTCGAATCCGCATCTTCTCGCAATCTAGTCCAATCTCGCAATGGTATGGCTCCGCGCCCGGATTGCAAGGAGATGCGGGTTCGAGTCCCGCCTGAGACATAATTTTTCAAGTTTATATACTATAATTGCAAAGTTGTAAAAATATCAAATAAAATAATTATTTAAAATTCAATTTACACAGTCTACGTACGGGAATATAATTGTTAAAGTCGGCGACAGCCTAAGTGAGTCGCACTCTATGCCGTACGGTGTGGCGCAGGGTTCAGGATGTGGACCTCTTTGCTTTTTAATGCACGTGAACAGCCTTTGCAATGTAGTGGAACACAGTTCACCGTATATGTTCGCTGATGATCTTTGTGTACTAATGGCTGGTTACGATCCTATCGAAGTATGCCGTGTCGTGCAACAAGATGTTGACAATATTGTCAGATGGTCACACGACAATGGTCTTGTAATTAACGTTTCAAAGACAAAAATGTTACTCATAAGATCACCTTACAGTAGAATAAAATGTACCGAATTAACCATTATTGCTCATGATTATAATTGTATGCATAATGATCATCACAACTGCAACTGCAATGCTATCGAAAGAGTTAACTCATTACCTTATTTGGGTATAATTGTGGATGAGTCTTTTTCCTGGTCAAAGCATACAGAGTACGTTTGTTCTAACTTGCGCCTATTGTTAAGTAAATTTAGCCATTTAAAGTATAGGGTTCCTGTTAAAATACTCAAATGTTTGTACAAAACTCTGGTTGACTCGGTAGTTTCATATGCTTTGGACAGTTACGGTCTCACTTATAAAACAAATATTGAAAAAATAGAAGCAATACAAATACGGTTCTTAAAGCTATTGGTAGATAACAAAACTAAAAACAATTGCAAAGACAACTATATTAAATTATTCAAAATTTGCAATATATTACCCGCTAGTTTTAAACATAAATATCTTTTACTAATGAATAATTACGAACATCGTGAGCATTTGACACTGCTACGGCATGGTCATACCCAGGTAACTAGAGCTGTGTCACAAAATAAATACATTGTACCTAGAATTACGAATATATATGGCGACAGAACTTTATCTAAAATAATACCTTATACTCTCAATGTGTTACCTTCCGACGTACTAAATAGTAATAATAAGAAGTCATTTTCAAAAAAAATTCAAAAACATTTAATCTCTAATCTTCCTTGATCTGACAGTTTATTGTTAGCTGCATTTTATTGATAGTAACATTTTATTGTTATCAATATTTTATTTATGTCACTTAATATAATATAGGAATGAATAATAGGAAAAAAATATATATAAAGCATTATGTAATTTTATATTCTGAGTGTAACTATGTACTCGCAGTCAAACCTTTTTAAAGGTTTTGCGAGACCTTACCTATAATATGTAATGAAGATATTTGTTAATATAAATAAATAAAATAAATAAAATCTGGTACCAGATTCTAATTCCTGAATTTATTTGCAGGTTACTTAATTTTTTTATTACAACATTACCAACATGCATGTTGTGGAAAAGTCAATATGTTTTGATTTCATTCATTCATTTCATGATGCCTGTTAAGTAATTTTTAATTGCATTAATGTGCTGTCAGGGACCCCATCAAGGGTCAAGATCAAGTGTAAAATCTTTTGGAATGAGTAATTTATTAAAATGGAATAACATAGATAAATTCGAAATAAAAATCGTGTTAGTGTTAGATAACAGGTATAATCAGTAAGTTCATATCAGTTGACACCGGGCGCAGTCAAGCGAAGGGTAAAAATAATTTCTCGAGACGTATATAACATTTATCTTTCACGATGTAACACGAGACCTAATTGTATCAAACATTATTTATAGTTTTTTAGTATTTTTTAAATACTTAATTCAATTATTATAATAGTATCCATACATAGTTTTTTTTTATGCTAACATTAAATACGTCGGCTTACTGCAAGAAGTCATTATGTGACAAAAACAAAATGTTGAGAAATCCGTTATTGAACTTTTCAACTTTAACTAACAATAACTTTATTAATACGATATTACAAAGAAAAAAAACGCAGTGGCGTAGTATTATATAAAGTTTACTTAAAATTAACAAGAATTATATTATTAACTCGGAGCGTTTTTTTTTAAAGCTAAAAAGCAAAGTTAATGACTTCTTACCACAACCATGATATTACTAATTTGCAGTTAATGATTTCTGAACTTAGATTTTAAAATTAAATATCATTTAAAGTTGTGGCACAAAACTCAATGAAGTTTTTAATTTTAATGTTTAAAAATCTTGAAAAAATACTATTTTGGAGTAACAATTTCGCTTATATTGCAACCCAAGCCTTTACCAGTAAATGGCACTACTTCAGTAACAGGTAAGAATGTCAACATTACGTTAAATTTGTATTATTTACTTATCCAATATATTTTTATTTATTTATTATAAATTATCATTATAAAGACAAATGTGTTTTCAAAACTAAATAAGCCAATTAATATTTGTCAAAAATAATACTATAAAAAAATAATCCTGTTTTTAGTATTTAAGAACCACTATAATAAAAAGTATTACAGTAATATTTGTTCAAATAATCAGTCTTAAAGTAAACTTCTTGAAAACTACAACTGCTCTCCTGAAATAAGCTGACGATCCGGCATCGAGGAGTCACGTTTAACTGTTTCGGTTCTCATAGATTTTTTCAACGCTTTAAACGTCGGACCATGATATTATCTTAGCCATCCTTTTTTATCTACGAGCTTTAAGCTGATTCTCATCTTATCTCTGCGGCCGTCAGCAGGCTTAACGTCTTGGCCAAACCTTCTCAGACTATACCAATTTGTCAGCTGGTGTGCCGCAGGGAGGAATTTATATCAGGCCCTTTTATTTTATCCATAAACATTCTCACTTTTCATTCTCATCTTTTTTCATCCTATCAGCTCTGACGACGCTCTATGCTGCCGACCTTGCTGACGACCTCTAATTATAACCTCATTCTTCAAAAATTGATTATGTCGTTTGACAGCTTAAAGACAATTTGAGTAAAATTAGCGTTTGATCAAGTAACTTTGGAATAAAAGTGATTCCTATCAAGTGTCAAACTATCATCATCGGTAGCCCTGGGGAGCTCCGCGGACTAGATTTATCACTTTCTTCCTTTTAATACGAAGACCTTGATTGTGCAGTCTCTGGTTTTGCTTATTATCGACTATGGAGACGTATGCTGCTCCAACATCTCAGAAGAACTTCTTGACAAGTTAGAACGGCTCCTTAATATCTGTATTTGCTTCATTTTTAGCTTTCGCAATTTTGACCATTTCTCCAAGTTCCGCTCCCAGTTTCACTGGATGGACTTTACTCGATTCTCTTTAATCCTAAATCTCCATCTTATCTTAAAGAAAAAGTATCTTTCTTCATACTACGGACGACAGAAATCTCCGTTCTGCTTCACTTATTTTATCCTCGACATACTTCTGGTTTTATGTCTTACTAATTTGAACTTACGTCTGTACGACTCTGGAATCGACTGCTCTCCAAAATTTGAAAATCTTCTTCCAAATATTCTTGTAAGAAGGCTTTGCGGAGTCACTTTAAGAACTAATTTCCTTTTTTTGCTGATAAGAATAATTCTGTGTTGGTAGCACATTACGTATCTGTATTTATGTACATATGTTATGTATTTGTTTATTAAATTTATGTAAATGTATTGTTAGTAGTTGTAATTTGCTTAAATAATTTTTTTCTTCTCTTCTTGCAGCACCTGTATACCTAATTTCTGTTTGGCCCTAGGGCTGACTGGTAGATAATGCTTTTTGCATTAAGCCCGCCCATTGTACTTTGCACATTTTTTTATTGTGCAATAAAGTGTAAATAAAAAGAATATACTTTATTTGATATTTTAGCAACTTAATTGCACTTATAATATCAGTATATAAACTTGAAAAATTTTGTCCCGCCTGAGACAAAATTTTTCAAGTTTATATACTGATATTATAAAAAGAATATGTTTTAACAGAGCTAATTATGCAGATAATTAATTTTAGCCAGTTGTTAAACACGATGTAAAACAAACTGATCCTGAAGAAGTCATTAAATACCCTTACTGATTTTTTTCATTAGCAAATATGAAACAAACATACGTTTCTTCATCACCAAAAATCATTAGTGTTGGTTAATGAATTTTGACCATATCGAAAAACGGAAATGGAAATTAATGACTTAACGTCTAAATTTGAATGGTTAGAAGAACGTGAGTTTTTGCATTACATGAAACTCATACAGGAGATTCCCGTAGTACTTTTACTGCATTTAATGACTTTTTGCAAATAATGACTTCTTGCAGTAAGCCGACATCAAACGACTTACCTTCAACAAGAAGAGCGTTTTTGAGTGGCTTCACTGTAGATCTGTATTCAATGATACCCAGGGCTTAAAATATCATAAAAATATGGTAGCGTTACTTGCGCTTACCTGAGGTATCGATACTTTGAAAAGTGTTGTTATTTTAATTATCGTTTTATTATCGTAACTTATACCATCGAAGTACCTACTTCGTAAATTTTACGAGATGTTAATTTAAAGACTCAAATAAAAATACAGAATGAAATTTTAACCACCTTCTAAATATTAATATATCAATCTACGAGACAAAAAGCAAATGACGTATTTTTTCTTTTGGTACAGCCCAGTACAAAAATGTCAAGATAAAGCACTTAGAAAATGTCCGCCAAAAATCTAAAATTTTTGATACCCAGTTTTTTTACGCGTTGCGCATCTCATTCATTCATTACGATACTATTCATAAGTTTTTGATTTTCCCTTTATACCTTAACAGGTCTAAAACCGTAAAAAATTAAAACTATATCGCGAAAAATATTTTCGGGTGACAACTTGATTTACATTTTTTACTTCATAAATAGGCTCTAAATACGATACGGAATGCCTATAAACATTTTGGAAAGTGGTTAAAATTACATCCTGTATACAGATAAATACCTCTTCCTTTTTTTGAAGTAGGCTTAAATATGTTTATTAATTTCAAATTAATATTCGTTTAGATTGAAATTTCAAATTAATTTCCAATAACTATTTAGGCCAAATAATTCTCCTATAATTAATCTGGTGTCTTTTCACAGCTGCCAACTAACAGGCCTCGGACGTTTCTTTCGGGCCAAAACCTGTGCCTGTGTGTGGGGTAGCAACTCTATTCTAATCGCTAGGTTTACAAATCGGTGCATGTTTAATTATTTCTTTTTCTCTTGTGACATAATGTGTAACACGAACCTTTTTTTGGAAACATACAAGTATTTATAAATTTTACAATGGGGAATAATAAAACGATCGAAAAAAGAAGGGCTCCCATACAAAAAACGCCATTTTTTGCCTATTTTCGCTCGATATCAATAAATGTTAACAGGTAGGCACTTTATTAACTAAATTTATGTACCTACTGTTGTTTACCTAGTCAATGGTACGGAAACCTAGGTGCATGGGTCCGACTAGCACTTGGTTTTTTTTCTTTTAAACGGTTTTGGGTCTAGCAATTCGACTCAAACTTACAACACCACCTCTGGAAGCATAAAAATGATACCCATTTAGCAAAAAAGAAGACAAGGCCATCCCGCTAAGTCAAGCCAGCACTTATTTACCAGTGACGAAGAGAGTAGGGTGGGGCTCCTCTTAGGTACTTAAATATCAATGTTCTTTAGTACTAATATAAGAAGATTTCATATGTATGATTTAAGTAAATGCATACCATGCTTTATTTTTTCGGAAAACATTGTTTCATTTGATTAAGTACTATTAAATAATTATATTTCCTAGCCAATAGTTTCTTCAAATTGTTATATTATAAGAATATTTTCAAAAATAGTGTCAAAAATACTTTGCTCATTATATTATTTTCAAAGTGGTTATACCATTCGAAACACTTTATTTAAGATAAAATGCCGTTCAGTATAAATAAACCATTTGTTAAATATTGAAAAATATAGTTTAAAAAACCTAAAAACCACGATATTATAGCGAATCGAACTAAAAGGTAGAAAATATTTTTTAATTACAAAGAGTTTATATTTCAGTAGTAGATGATCGAACCATCAATCATAACTAATTACTTCAAAATAAAATTATAATAAAATTTAAATTATTATGAGAATAATTCAATTCAGAGTAAAAATACTTATATATTTTTACAACTTTTTACTTTGTTTTCATAATTCTCCGCACATAGATAGTTGCAAGTAGAATAATTGTTACATTTTATATATCAAGCACCCCAATCTTTTTACTCTGAATTGAATTATACTCCTAATAATTTAAATTTTATTATAATTTTATTTTGAAGTAATTAGTTATGATTGATTGTTCGATTTTCTACTACTGAAATATAAACTCTTTGTAATTAAAAATTTATTTCTACCTTTTAGTTCGATTCGCTATAAAAGCGTGGTTTTTTAGTTTTTTTTAAACTGTATTTTATTTTTAATTTTTTAGTTCCATATTTCAATTAATTATTTGCGGACATGTGATAGTATTGAAATGCCTTACGAACAACACGGTGAAAATGCAACTAGCCTGAAAAAGTATCTGCCACCGTTGTGTTGTGCCGAGTGCCCGAGCGAAAGAGTAAGATTAATCCTGGCGGTCCTAATAAGGATATTGGGAAACTGTTATTAAATTGCATTGTCATCGGTCCTTGATACGTGTGCAAAGTTTCAAATTAATCAAATTTCTGGAAATAGGTGGTAACTGTTCTAAAAGATTCCATTACATACATACATACAACCCAAGCTAATAAAAAGCGTGGAAAAAAGCGTAGTAAAAAATGCAGGACGTAACGTTGACACTTAAACAAATATAAGTAGTACCTACCTACTCTCAAATATTATGTAGGTACGAGTATGAAGCTTCTCATTCCGTATTTTAAGCAACTCAAATTAGTTAACGTTTGTAAGTTGCTGTTCTGTTGATTTCTTGTCAGTCGCAGTCAGTCGATTACTTAGTAATACCACAGGGAAATTCTTTCCCTATGGTAATACTACATATAACGTGGCGTAATTATGTTTGTCAATTAAAATTTTAATTTACAGTCGCTCGTTTAAATACTACCCTTTTACAAATCCCAAACTAGAATTAAAATAAACTGGCGCAATAAGTATTTCTGTAAAGGACTGATACTGGGATGACTATTAATAGGAAATTTGGGATAATGGAAAGAAGAAATAACCAGATACACGTACCTACGTACAGCAGCTCACTGAAATAATAATAATAATAATAATAATAAGTTTATTTATACATTTTTACATGCAACATGGGTATCTTAACTAGTACAATATTTGTTTTTGGCAACTGCTATTTTAAGATAAGTTTGAACGTTAGCGACTGTACTAATTTTATGGTAAAACTGTATGACAGTCGCTAGCGCCTTCCACCAGACTAAAGATTTCTAAAAATTTAAATGCCATGGTAAGAACTTAATTTACAATATTTGTTACATGCGAAATACGTTTAAGTATGGTGTGTGCGTGTGCGTGTGTAAGTGTGTGGGGTGTGTATGTGTATGTGTGTGTGTGTGTGTGTGTGTGTGTGTTTGTGTGTGCGTGCGTGAGTATGAGTGTGGTGGATACGTGCGCATAAGCTCTGCCCTATCACCTAATAGTGTATGAACCCTACGACATAATATATTGGAAATGGTTCTCTGTTTGCAACAAGAAAATTAGGCCTATATAATTTTATAGGGGTTTCGTAAAAGCTCTTCCGTATCCTCGTATGAGAGTTTTTGCAGCCACTGTTTTAGTACCAGTTTACAATTTCTTGTAGTGAAATTATAGATATTCAGTTCCTTATTAATCCTATTATAGACGTGAGAGCTACGCACATAATATTGTCTTCTAGCTAAAGCAGTTCTATGAGGAACATGTTTACATACTCGGTAATCTAGTCGTCTGCTTACTCTTGGTGCGCTGATTACCAATGGGAGTGAGCGATGTTTGCGAAGTATCATTTGAAGTATGTAGAGTTGCCTGATTGTAAGAACCCCGCAGTCTTTGTACAGTTGGATAGTCGGGTATCTAAAGTGCTTTTTAGTCATAACCTTTAACACTGCTCTCTGTGCCCGTTCTAATTTAAGGAAATGAGTAGGACAAGCCCCACCCCATGACGGGATGCAATAGGTTAGAATTGACTGAGCCAGCGCAAAATAGACCAGGTTCAAGGTTTCCGAATCTGCTGAATTCCTCAGTCTTTTAAAAACTGGAATAATTCTTCGAACCCGGGATGTCATGTTATCTAGTTGAGGGGTCCAGGTAAGGGTACTATCTAATATAACTCCCAGATATTTGATGCTATCTACCCGTTCTATAACGATGCATCCACAGTTAGAATTTATTCTGTCACAGTGGTGTATTTTGATGTAGGAGGGATCTGGTTTTGGTTGTGATGCTTTTGATGCAGAAAAGGCAATGTACTTGGTCTTATTTTTGTTTAACGTCAGAAGATTGTCACAGAGCCAATTAGACACAACATGCAGAGCCTCCATCATTCTAATACGGGCGTTATCCCAGGTTTTGTCGTGGGCCAACAGGACAGTATCATCTGCGTAGGTAATTATGTGACAATTTGGAAGAGTTAAACGACAGAGGCTATTTATATATATTAGAAAAAGTGTCGGTCCCAGCACACTGCCCTGAGGGACACCACAGGACAGATATTTATCGTCACTGACAAAAGAGTCTATCTTTACACACTGTCTGCGTTCTGAGAGGTAGTCTTTAAAGATGTCCAAAGCTAAACCTCTTATCCCAATTACATTTAGCTTTTGGACTAAGATGGGGATAGAAACAGTGTCAAATGCCTTAGATAAATCAAGAAAGGTTCCTATAATTTTGGATTTATTGTCAATTTTTTTAGCTATTAAATCTACTAGATTCATAACAGCGTCTTCTGTAGATAAGCCACTTCTAAAGCCGTATTGGTTTTCTGATAAGAGATCGTATTTGTTTAAATAGTTAATAAGTCTAGTGTTAAGAATTTTTTCTATAATTTTAGAAAGGGAACTGAGGACAGAGATAGGTCTATAATTATTTGTACTGCTTCTATCCCCACTCTTAAAGATTGGATGTACCAGAGCCTTTTTGAAGGCATTTGGAAATACACCCGTCCGTAGGCAAAGGTTACAGACGTATGTTATTGGAGGAACAAGAGTATTACGGGCGGTTTTGATAATAGCAGAAGATATTCCGTCATAGCCAGTAGCACTATCTGTTTTAAGATGTATAATTATACTCTCAACCTCTGATTCGTCAGTCTCCATTAAAACCATAGAATTGCCTAGAGGATTTTGAACTGATTTTGTTGAAATTTTAGATGAACCCGATAGATGTCTGCTTTGGGGAATAGTAGAGGCTAGCTTTGGTCCAATACCAACGAAGAAGTCATTAACCTGATTCAGCGAAACATTAGGGTCGTTTGTTAGATCCAATAATTCAGTAGAGGGTGTTGAAGAAGAGGTGAGATGCGCGATGGTTTTTATAACTTTCCAGGTGGCTTTAGGGTTATTTTTAGCTTTTTGAAATTCATTTTGCTCATAGATACATTTTACTTTTTTTAAGAGTTTGTTGCAGTAGTTGCGATAACGTAAATAAGTCACTTTGGCTAGCTCATTGCTTGGGTCCTTTCTCGTCTTATTATGCAGGTTATCACGATTGTGTATGCACCTAAGAAGTCCGGGTGTAATCCAGGGCTTTACTATACGTTTACGACATGAAATTTTTATAGATTCTGTATTTTGCTTAATGCATGCTGAAATCGTGGAGACTAACAAATCAGCAGCTAGATTAGCATCTTCCGTCCTGAAAACAGTAGCAAAATCAGCGCTTGCCAATTCTTTTGCAACAGTTTGGGTATTTACACGTGTCTGGCTTTTGTGGTACGTTGTTTTTTGACGTAGGTCTATGAATGTGAGGACGGGATTATGATCAGTAAATTTGACATTTGACACAATAGTGGTCGTCTTTAGGTTGGTTTTCGTTATAACATGGTCAATGCAAGCATTTTCATGAGTCGGGAATGAATGTGCCGGTAACAGCCCGTGCGATGCCAAAAGATTCAAATAAGAGTCAGGCTTGGGCTCCCGTTCGTCTGAAAGAATATTAATATTAATATCTCCAATAATTGATATCGTTTTGTAACAACTCTATTCAATTATTTTACAATAAATATACAAATAAATAGACAGCAAAGTTATAAAAAAACATAAAAGAATACAAAAGGAGGTTCACTCAGGAACATCATTCCCTTTTTTTTTAAAATGGGTATTATTTTTTTCAATAGTCTTTTTAATAGACCAATGAATGTGTTTACATCGGCTACTCTTGCCACACCGTCCCTGCCACGGTAGATCTTTTCTATTCGACATCTGGGCCATACTCCTCGCGGGAGATTGCTGTCGACGACGATGACAACGTCTCCCTCTTCGATGGCTGGCTTCTGTCCGGCACCTTTACTTAAATTCAGTTGCGGTAAGTTTCTATTAAATCTTACTCGGACGAGTTGGTGGAGATATTTCTTCCCGATGTCGTGCCGATTAGAAAATGGCTTGGGTTTAAGGCCTCAGGATATTCTGGGTCAGGAGAAACATGCGTGAGTGGCCTACTATTGACGAGAGCTTCCGCTTCAGCTAGAACCGACCTCAGTACCTCATCCAAAGGTGATTTCTCCTTCAGGGTTACCTTCAGTGCAGTCTTTATGCTGCGGACTAATAAAAGAATACAAAAGAAGGTTCACTCAGGAACGTCTCCCTCGATATTTTTTTGTTCAAACATTTATTAAAATTAATTTATTATTGAATAATTAGATAAATAATTATTTTTTGACAAATTTGGGCTAAAAAACTCTAAAAGGGCAATCTTCGTATTTGACCTAGCGAGAACATGTCGCTACCAAAAAAATAATTATTTTATAATTAAACAGGCATTCCTTCTTTTTATTTATGTGTCAATCATCCTTAAAGAAAATCAAATAAATATATTAAACACGTTGACTATCCCAGCATCCGGTTTGTAATTCAAGATTTAGTGGTGGATAGTATTTAACAGTTCATTCCATAAAATCGATTCAAATCAATATGTGTTGCCCGCGCGAATGAAAAGTAATACTCAATGTTTATTCGTTCTAATCAGTTAAAATCAGTTTGGGCCAAGTGTCTGTGGCCAGTTAAGATTACATTAAAGTGTTCATAAACTAGTATTTCACAAAAAAATATTAAAAATAAGATTATGCAATCGATTCTTCATCGTTCATTCTCTATTTTATGAATATGTGTGTGGACAACACGAAGCACAAGAAAAAGTTAAATTTAAAACTGTCATTCGCTTTGTATTTTTATATCGTGAGTGTTAATGTTATTTTTGTAAATTCTGTATCGAAGACTTTGTATTCTCATTACGGGCTCTGATATTTCTACTTCCAACGACTATGACGCACTTTCAGATATAGAACTCGCATCTTATTAACAAATCTCGTTGAAACGTTGACCGAGGCTCACCTTTGTTGTTGTAAGTAACCTTCTTTTAGCACATGTTAAAAAACAATTAAAACTTTTTGAATCAATGAGGTTCAGTGGAGCCAGTCGCGTCGGTGACCTTGGGCTTCCTTCTTTCTTGACGTCTGGGCATGCAGTAGTTGGTCTAGTTGCTAAAATTCTTTGTATAGGCGAAAACCAGGTAGTTGTGCCTTTTCTTTCGCACGCAATCGATAAATTCACAGACTTGCATCCAGATGTTGTTTTGCCGGATCGTCCTTGGGTGCAGCGTTCTTGGGATGATATTGGTGCGAAATTCGTCATGGGTCGTCTTTTGGGAGGTGCCGCTGGGGTGGAACTGGCAATAATGCGAGCGGTGTCACAGCCGGAATCGGGGGCGTGGTTGCAGGCTCTGCCCTCACCACATTTCGGTACTTTATTAGATAATGACTCTTTGCGGGTATCGGTTGCCCTTCGACTGGGCTTCGATGTATGCGAACCTCATTTATTAATTTGCGGCTCTCGCGTTGAGGCGAGCGGTCACCATGCTTTGAGTTGCCGACGTTGTGAGGGTAGATTTCCTCGTCATCACGCTCTTAATGACATCACTCGGAGAGCTCTCATTTCTGCCAACATCCCATGCGTGCTTGAGCCACCTGGTCTTAGTCGGACTGATGGCAAAAGACCGGATGGCCTTACTCTAGTACCCTGGGATAAGGGTAGATGCCTCTTGTAGGATGCGACTTGTGTGAGTACTTTTGCTGCTTGTCATTTGGGGCTGACCACGTTGGCGCGTGGGGCTGTAGCCGAGACAGCTCTTAAAAAGCACTCTAAATACAATGAGTTAAAATCAGCCTACCATTTTGTCCCAATTGCTTTTAAAACTTCAGGCTGTTGGGCTTCAGAGGCAAAGAGTTTTATTGCAGAAGTAGGTCGTCGCCTTACAGTGAGGACCAATGATCCTCGGTCGGGGTCATTCCTAGTTCAGGGGATAGTAGCCGTAACCATTCAGCGGGGGAATGCTGCAAGTGTTATGGGCTCTTTCCCTCCGGGGTTGACATTGTTTTAATTTATTGTAAATTATTATTATTCATTGTATTATATAATTAATTTAAGTTTTATTAGACATAATTATATTATATTGTGTACTAATTCATTCAAATGTATTCTCAACTGTATAATTATTATATGTGATGTTCCTTTTAAATAAATTAAACAATCTTTAATTTAAAAAACTGTGAGAGATAACGCCACATTTGACAACAATGACATGTGAGACGTTAAAATCAATATTAGTTCGCGGGGTCAGCTAGTCCTTCTTCTTAATATATATAAATTACGTGTCACGTTGTTTGCCCGCGATAGACTCCTAAATTACTTAACCGATTTTAATCAAATTTGCACACCATGTGCAGTTTGATCCAACTTGAAAGATAGGATAGCTTACATCTCAATTTACCGCCGCTTTTTTTTATTGTAAATTATTTGTCTCTAACAAACTGTGAGATCCATACGATTGTAACAGAAGACGGTGTAAGGTGATTTGGTAAGGTAACGTCATATTTGATAACATTGGGTAGAGTTCACCAACAGACTGTTAAAATTTAAACATCGTTTAAAATATTATTTGACATATTTTGTATGGGAATTGTGTCAAATTAATCGTCAATCTATGTTTACCGGCTGTTTAAATATTGGTAAAATCGGGAAGACGTCAAAATTTAATTACATTATCCTGAGGCGATACGAAGTTCGCGGGCTCAGCTAGTAGGAAATATTTTATGACTATATGACACTGTTGCTCGTCTTTTTTTGTGGTACCTACTGAATGGAAAGAGGTAGATTGGAGTTATTCTATTTTGATACATACAAATTCAATAAAAAAAACAGTATTTAGAATTTTATAATAACTGTCTGCCAATGTCAGTAAAGTATCATTGTTATGATTTTTTTTTAAATAAAATAAAAGTACGCCATTACAATCCCGAGTCCCGCTCGTGAGGCCGAACGATTCATAATTGACAAGCTCGCTTCAGGCCAAAGGGTAATTAAATTACAAAACGGGACCAGCAAATACAATTAAACGAAGAGCGCTAGGCTCCACTGAACTGGCGTTACACTTTACACTGCTATCAACTTGAATAGCGGAATACTTACATGCATTCATATCATTAGAACTCTGTCACATACATAACGACCTACCTATACCTAAAATACAGTAGGTACTCGTACATTTGCTGACTCAGAAACTCAATGCTTCGCCTTCGGCACTTCAGGACCTAGTCTGCTGCAGTGTAAACTAATTCGACGCTCCCATACCAATTCAACGCAAAGTTTTAAAATAAAGACGATCGACTGAATATGACAGTGTTATAAATTATTAGGAAACGATGTGTCTCAGTCAAGAGATAACATTTTTAAAGGAGGCGCTAGTATATTTATATACGATCATGATAATTTGGTGTTCACCTCGTATTATTAGAAATTTGATCGCATGCTTTCGTGACTCAGCGTGCAGTACGCGTATACCTAGCTTGCAGACTGCAGTCATGCGAGTGCCAGATTTCATTTTTACACCATTTACACTTTAGGAGCTAAGTTTACTTAATTGTTGAGATTAATTGATTTATAATATTATATTTTAGCAATCGCTATCTGTTATTCTCTACCTATACTAAATTACCAAAACATTGATTGTTCGCAAATGGCACAATTCCAACTCCCTTTCAACCCATTTAAGGAATGATTTCAAGGATAATACGATCCTGGTGTAGTTTTCAGGGTTTCAAACTCTAAAATTTAGTAAATCGAAATGAAAGATTAAGTTTTGGATTTAATATGAATTTAATATGGTTTTGTATTATACTTTGATTTAAACACCTAACAGCATTCGTGGTCACAGGTAGAATAAGGTGTCATGCGTCTTAAACTAATCTATGTAATTCCTGAGAATCAAACTATCCCTACATGTCTAGTGTGAACACCTAATGTCATCAAAATCGGTACCCTGGTTTTTGATTTAATACGAGTAGCTCTAAACATCCAAATCTTTTGTTATAATAATAAATAAATTAGATTAGAAATAAATAGATAAATAGTGTGTAAGTGCAGATTAGTGTAAATAATGAAAAAAATTACGCTCTAGTACGATTTGTTATATTGATGCGTACACACGATGCGCACTAGTAGATGATAAGCATACCTACCCTGAATTATCCATCCATTAAATAATAAAATGAGATTCGCGAATACCAATATTCAGATGATATCGTTTCGCTAATAATTTGTGTTAAAAAAAATATACCTATTGGCAGCAACTGAAAATCAAGAGATTTCTTTTTAAATGTTCATTTAAATTACAAATTGTGTTGAGAATAGACATAGGTATAAATGCAGCTAGCCAAGCTTTGTATGTTGCATTGTCAGATGATTTTATGTATACACGTGTAACCGTGAAATTAAGAGATAGAAGTTCGATGAAGAATTGTCGTGTAATGAACGAAGACGACTATGCGACCCACAGACAATTGTCTGTGATGCGACCGTTTGGCGCCTCCACGCGCCCTTACAGCGATAACCCCGGAACGTTGACCTCACATTAGTGTTTACTAAACTGGCGTCACGTCACATGCACCACGCCACAGTGCAACTGATGCATGCATAACTCACAATACCTTACCTAATCGATTATTTTTTTCGAAAATTCGCAACGACGACCTACATCTTTAGCCGTTCCTGTTGCGACAGCATTTGAATATTTTTTTTATAAAATCTTTAGTAGTTTCGCGGCTGTAATTAAGGCAAACTTTTAGATTTGCTTATCTCCTAAAATTCATATCCATTAGTAGAACTATTTTAAAGGAAATGGGATTAATTTCGTCTATGATAGAGTTATGAAGTTATGAAGATGATACCAGGGTGTAATCCCTTTTTCTGGACCTTAGCGTGATGCCCATATACCTACCGTGCCTTATTAACCGAGACGACGACGGGTTTCCCTTATGCTTATGGCCAGCACAGACGTGGTCCGCAGTCTCAGATAAGCTATGGCTCTATTAATCAGGAACGCCACAGGCTTAAAGGGTAGTATAACCCCTTAATATTAAGTTGCACAAATAAAAGTGGCATATCTAAAGGCTGTATGACGTTTTATGGGGCTGCCATCATTACAAATTACTGATCATAACATTCTCCGAGTCTTCGCCGAGAGCATAAATATTACGAATTAATTCTAATTGTTGTTATTTAGTATTGCTGCTGAAGTGAGAGAAGGGCAATTTAAGAGTTTGTTATAAGAAAAAAATCAAAAGAGACAGGAAAACGCAGCATGTACCCTCTTTGCCCTGCTGCAGCGTCGCCGTCGCATAATCCATAAAGGAACAGAATGTCCGCGAATTCTATATTACGAAAGGTAGCCATTTGTCAAGTTTTTTACCAGGAGAGACGTAGTTAGAAAGCAACGATAGGTCTGTACTCAGAAGATAGTTGTAACAAACTGATACAGATAACTAAAATTTCTACGAGGAAATTGTCCTTCATATCAATTAACCCTATTGTTATACCAGTGAGCAATGTCAAGTGCAAGGCGGTGTCATCAAACGAACAAAAACTGCACACGTGCGCGGTAAGATATTGAAGAGGAGTTCCAGAAAACGGGTAACTTCTTTTATTAGCAGGGTTGTAAATCAAACTGTTAGTATTTTGTTATGACATTTGTACCTTTTTGAATAGCTAATAAACCAAGGAGCTAGATTATGTAATTTGTACACAACATTCCACACATTTTTTCTTGGAAATTCTTCGTTTATTTACCTAAAACATTTTTTTTTCAAAATGATACTACAGTTTTTTAGCTTTTACTTAAGTTATGACGATTCCATCTTGCAAATTTTAATTTAAAATGTCATTTTTATTATTCAGCTAAACGAATACATTGTTGTATTCCTGTAAATGTAAAATTAACATTATTCTGTATTAATAACTACAAGGGTACATTTTAACATAAAAACTGGAGTTCTTTAAGAAAATACTTAAATCTTGAATAAATCAGAAATGCACAAGTTTCGGACATGGTGTCATATGACTTAAATGACTGCAAATAAGCTCTACTTCAACTTCTATCAAGGATTGCATCGCATTTGTTTAATTGTATATTTCGCAGTTGTATAATTTTAGGTGTAATAGGTAGGTACTACTATTAAAAAGTTAACAAGCATTGGTAGGACGGGCGCAATTTCATGCGACATCATCAGGCAACGTATACAGGGTAAAATTTTAACCACTTTCCAAATTTTAATATATCAATCTACGAGACAAAAAACAAATGACGTATTTTTTCTTTTGGTATAGCCCAGTACAAAAATGTCAAGAAAAAGCACCTAAAAAAAGTCCGCCATAAATCTAAATTGTTGGTTATGGCCTCTTCGCAACACACTTTTTACACCGTGCGCATCTCATTCATTTATTCATTACGAAACTTTTCTTGTTGTTGACTTTTGAGAGGCTTAGGACCGTAAAAAGCAAAAGGCTCCAAACAGCTAATGAATGTTCATTAAACAGACTAAAACTAACTTAACTTTATTAGAAACCACAATAAAAATAAGTACAAATACAGTATGGAACAGTATGAAAAACAAAAACATTACCATAACCTACAGTGTTCATTTTAAAACGAAGACTTGAGTTATTTATTTCTCTTACATCTTTTAATCCTCCCCTAGCTCCATAGGCAATACATTCCTATGTAGTAAACCTTTTACCGAATTCACAATACATTGAACAACACAATTATTGAAAACACGCACATTTGGGTTCTCAACATGAAGAAATCACCAAAATTGAATTTAACGAGTTTAACATTAACAATATTCTTTTCCGGCTTGAATAGAATTTGCAACTGACATAAAGATGCAATCAATTGACTAAGCGATTGACTGAATAGAAACGGTAATTTGAAAACTGTAACCTACTATGTATACAAATTACTCGTAATTGGTTCGTTTCTTTTGCGTAAGTAGGTATCTATGTAATACCATGTTATACCATTGGCTCATACCAGATATCCCAATGCCTGGAAATTATCTAGGGTTACCCCAGTACCAAAAGGAGAGAGAGGAATCGATGTTACATCTTTTAGACCGATTGCTGTCTTGTCTGTCTTTGCTAAGATTTTCGAAGCAACTCTTAACGATGCCATTAATAACCAAATTAATCATTTGTTGCACAGTAGCCAGCATGGATTCCGCCAAGCCCGTTCCACAACTACAAACTGAATTTCTCATGTAGATTATGTTCAATCTCAAATTGACTGCGGAAACCAGGTGGACACAGCATACTTTGATTTTAAAAAGGCTTTCGATCTGGTCGATAACGACAAACTCCTACAGAAGATGGCAATAATGGGGTTCACTCCAAAACTACTTCAGTTTTTCTCAAGTTATTTAGGCGATCGTTCTCAATATATCAAGTTAAATGGGTTCAATTCCAATAATAACTATACTAGATCGGGAGTAAGTCAGGGCAGTACTTTAGGGCCGACTCTTTTCCTGGTCTTTATAAATGATTTGCCAGCATTGATATCCGCTTCGGAATGTCTCCTATATGCTGATGACTTGAAGTTGTGTCTGGGTATTAAAACTGAAGCAGATGCCGTGGCTTTGCAAAGAGATATTGATGCTGTGTCTCAATGGAGTCTAGACAATCATCTCCCTTTAAACAGTCTCAAATGCCAAGTTACCACTTTTACGCGTAAGTTAAGACCGACGAACTATAATTACAGTATATTTGACATTCCTATGAAAAGAGCACATGACATTAAAGATTTAGGTATATTAGTTGACAATAAATTAGATTTTCATGCACATATAATTAGTATAAGTAAGTTGGCACATAGAATGCTAGGCTTTGTTATGAGGATAGCATCACAATTTGACAATCCATCGGTAGCAAAAGTATTATTCTTTGCATATGTACGCAGCAAGCTTGAGTATGGAGCTGTTGTCTGGGATCCATTGGATGAGAAGTATGTACTCATTTTAGAGAAAATTCAGAAAAAAATTACCCGATGGCTTTACAAAAAAATTTATGGCTATTATCCATATATGTATCCCTCATTGTTTGTCTCGGGAATGGTCGGATTGGACACTCTAAAGTTTAGAAGAGCTGTGCTGTTGATGGAACATTATTTGTCAGCTGTGCACCAGAGGATTGACTGCCCGAGGATATTAGAGAGGCTCCACCTCTTAGTTCCCGCGATCTCCTGGGACTCTGTGGGGCTGGTGGCGCCGCCGGCCGCGCGGACCATGTACGGTAGGCACGCGCCTACTAACCGTGCCTTACGTGCTATCGGGGACATACTTGCTCAGCACTATGAAATAGATTTATTTGCTGATGGTTATGGACATCTATGCAATCAATTTCGGACTATCCTAAATGACATGTAAACTGACCATATTAGTATTTAAATAATGTTATATTTATAATTAATTAATTTAATATGACTTCTCTGACAATCGCAAGTGCTATTTTGTTTTGTTTTGTTTTATTGTGTATTTATTTTTGACTGACATTGTACTGACATTCTATTTAGTTTATATAATTCAATTTAATCTTTTAAGCGTTTTGGATCCATGTTCTGTTAGCTTTTAAGAGAATTTATAATAATAAACAAATCAATAAACAAATCATTATACCAATATGACTAAAATAAAATTGTCAAAAGTACTAGTTGGTGCGAGTAATGGCTTTAACGTTCACTTGTCAAATATTTTGTTTGCATTACAATTATTTTTAAATGGTTTATTTGCCAAGTAATATTTTGGCAAATTCATCTTAGTGAAGGCAGACCCCTAATGATAAGTTAAACTAGCAAAATGCTAAGCTAACTAGAAAGCTAAAATTTTTAAAAAAAAATGACTTCTCTGACAATCGCAAGTGCTATTTTGTTTTGTTTTGTTTCATTGTGTATTTATTTTTGACTGACATTGTACTGACATTCTATTTAGTTTATATAATTCAATTTTATCCTTTTAAGCGTTTTGGATCCATGTTCTGTTAGCTTTTAAGAGAATTTATAATAATAAACAAATCAATAAACAAATCATTATACCAATATGACTAAAATAAAATTGTCAAAAGTACTAGTTGGTGCGAGTAATGGCTTTAACGTTCACTTGTCAAATATTTGGTTTGCATTACAATTATTTTTAAATGGTTTATTTGCCAAGTAATATTTTGGCAAATTCATCTTAGTGAAGGCAGTTATTATTATTAGCAGTTACCCCTAATGATAAGTTAAACTAGCAAAATGCTATGCTAACTAGAAAGCTAAAATAAAAAAAAAAATAAAGAGTAATAATAGGTATTAATACTTATAAACTCAATTCGTACTGTTATGACTTTGTGCTGGTTACTTATGATCGAATCCATTGATAACAAAGCTGCTTGTATTTGGTTTGGCTCGCGGCATCTTTAATATCTTGACGGGACGCGACACTTAAATTCAATCAGTGCGACCTTCGTTTTGCCATCATCTCTGCATCGCTGCATCGGTCCAACCCCAATATGCTACGGCAACGGCACACATTGCCTTAGAAGCCGGCTGCCAATATTATTACAACTCATGTTCCATTAAATCAAAACAGTTACCTACTTCGTTTGGAATATACTTAGTTAAATTTTGCTTAACGTGATTCAGCTCCATTTGACTGAAATTAAAACCACTTGAAACGACGCGCGACGGATGTCACAAAACAGTTTTAATAAATAATGCGGAATATTTATCAGTTCTTAAACTTGAAAAATTATGTCTCAGGCAGGACTCGCACCCGCATCTCCATGCATGCATACGCGCGGCGCTTTATTTTTATTTTATTTATTTTTATTTATTCAGAAACAAACGGTCATATACAGGTTTCAAAATGTAAGAATTATGTTGACAAAACAAGACCCATAGTTTTCTGACAAAATATACGACTAAATTAATATTTTGTGCAGTGACACACACAAGACATTGAGCCTACAAGTCCAGAGCAAATATCTGATCCGCGAAATTCCTCCCATATCTCATTACAATCAAAGCTGTTCTAGAGCCTCTGCTGTTCTTTCATGCTGGTTTGACCATAAGGCCCCAAAGACCAAAGAAGATGGCGTTGACATCAGGCGATTTTGAATGCCAAGGTTAACCTTAACCTTGTTTCCGGGTGTGCACCGAACCATGCATGCGTCACCCTTGCTTTATCAAAAGAATAACTGTCCTGCAAATAATAAAATTGTGGCATTTCATTTTATGGACAATATTTTTTTATATATGTCTTAATTTCTAAAACTATTAAGTCATAAAATCGATTATTATAATAATTTAATGTCCTAATTTTAAATGTAATATAGACTGTGTATTATTCCGAATGTTAATCTATTATATCCAACAAAGTATAGTTAATAGCAATATACAATATAATTAAATAGCAATAGCAGCCTGAATTATTTTCTAAAATTAGGTTTTAGTAACTGAGGCTGGCCGGCGAAACCAGAAAGCCGGAGCTGCGGTGGTGACAGAAAACCACGATTTGCGACGATTAGTACGCGTGGAACCGCAGTGCCGGAGCCGTCACAGAAGCCATATCATTTTTGCATCTTTATTATTATTGCATTAATTTGAATTCATATCTTATAATATTTATTGGAAACGGTTTTAGGTCTTTTGTGTATTATTGAAAGTAATATTTATGACTAACAAATTTAGGGCATACCTACTGGATTTAGGGATTAAAATTTTATGACAATCAATATTAAGTAAAATTAAATTCGAGCAAGTTATCATTCAGACAAATGATGATTAGGACAAAAAACTTATGATTCTTTAGATTATGGATAAAAATTTTAGGAAACAAAATAGACAACCATGTAAATATATCAATGACATTGGAAATAGAGTACTTAAAACAAATCATACAATACATGCCCGAATTCGATAATAACGTTGCATCATTTTATTACGAAGTTCCTATGACTAGCCTATAGCTCCATCATCAGATTTGTTCCGTGTCTTCATAATGTTGCGATGTATTTTTGCTAAAATTGAAAACAATATAATGATTGTATTCACCTAAATCTGTGGTTTTATAAAGGCTGTAGTGTTATCACGTTTCCTTTTTAATAATATGGTATAAAGCATCTTTGCAACCCATTGCTGGAAAATAAACAAACACAAGCAACGACAGTAATTCATACAGACCTACATAATTCATAATGAGCAAATCTTACATTTCGAAACGAAACTAAAAGCGGATCAAAAGTATTTAGTCGCAGCACAATCATATCTTCACGCACGCTACGAGAGCACGTAATTCAGAACGCGGAAGAAAATGGCACAGGTCCTACATGTACGGGCGCTCGCGCCGTTCTAATCGCTGCTTGCTTGCGCATTGTAATTTATTTCAGATCAATATGTTGATAAAATAATTAAAATATTTGCAAAATTAACTGTTGAAATCAATTGTAGAAGACACATTGTTTATTTTAGGATATTTTTTTTTAGGTTTTACTGTGTATTAAACTACAAATCACGATAAAATTAAGGCGCAAATCTTAAAAATTTGCACAAATTTTATATATTTTTTCTAATTAATGGTAATGAAAATGTAAAATCTGTTTCATTAAATGACAACAAAAACATGTGTCCAATGATTGATACATTTTTTAGGCTTATTATTTTAGTATTATTAATAGATACAGGACTTTAAAATTAAGTCTGCGGCAAGTATTCAGTAAAATGGTTGTGGGAGATGTGGCACTGACAATAAAGCAAATTAGTTTTAGCAATTGTGTTAAATTAAATGTCAACATCAATGATTGGCCTATATTTTTCAGTTATTAAATATTTTCTAAAAGTTTCATAAGATAGTCAATTAGGAGTTCAAAATCTTAGAGATTCGTTCAGAACGGTGAGACGGCTCTTAAGTAAGCCTACAACGAAAGTCATATAAATCATTGACCGAAAATTTTCTCGCGTTAGGTTCATTTTCACGTGTAACAAGAGTGAGTTTTAGATTTTCCCTCGTGCGTGGGTAACACTCAAAATGTTTAGAACTGGCCAGTTAGAAACATTGTCAGGAAGCTTTGTACCAGATGGATTCCCCATACTTGAACCGACGACCAGAAACACCTTCGCATGGACTGGTGTCGCCAAATGTTAGATAAGTTCAACGGCGGTGACTCAAATGCTGTATTTGACATCGTCACAGGTGATGAAAGCTGGATATATTGCTACGAACCCGAAACCAAACGACAATCAGCTCAGTGGGTGTTTCCTTTCGAGGATCGGCCAACTAAGGTAATGAAAGGAAGAAGTCAAGGAAAAAAGATGATTGCCTCATTCTTTAAATGATGTCTTAATGTCAAAATTATAAATATTGCCATTATAACGCGCAATATTTGTATATTGGTACAAGGTAGGTCTATTCTTTCTTAAAAGAACATACTTTTTGTTAAGCTCTGAAAGATTAATTTCAATTCAAATTCATTTATTCAGACATAAGTCCATTCGTGTTAGTAACAATCCATTCTTAAAACTATGTTAGTATATTATTAAGTAAGCCACTTTCTATCTCCAAAACCTGCTGATGTACGAGATATGAGACAATTTTTTATCATAATTATCAATATTTCATATAGTCGTCCGTCAATTTTTGTACATAATCCTCCATGTGTGGTGAAAATGCCATAACACTTCTACAGGGACCGGAAGCGATGACTCGGACTGCCCTGAATTTGTTTTATAAACTAGCTAAGAACACTACAAAAGTTAAGTCATTACGTACTTTTGATAGGGTCTTTAGGTTGTCTCTCCACACAGGAAGGGAAATGCATGCAAATCTTTCAGTAACAGGAACTTATTTATACGTACTTACGGTTAGTATCACCTGTGACAGAATTACTATTAATCCTAAAGCTCAGCATATTGACATATAAAATGTCAGAAGATCCAGTTAGCAAATAATCATTCAGACATGATAATCAATTAACTTAAGCAGCTCCATCAAACACGGAACGCAACATTTTTTTAGGGGTTAAAGTATGTAATTGCCGTTTTGTATGGACGGAATCGAGAAAAGTCATTTTTCTATACTATCAATTTTTTAGTTTTTTTAAAAAAGCCTGAACCGTTTTCGATGCAATTAAAGGTGAAAGTTAGATGGTTATAAAGCTACGCATTGTCGTATTTAAATTTCTGAAAATCAAAGTATATAATAAAAATTACTTAATTGAAGCAAGAAGGTCAGCTGACACATTGTAAGGGGTCTTTTCAACGACTTCCTTTGAAGTAATAGGCACTAGTATTGCCCTTTTTTTTTTAGTCAAAAGTTACTTTATTTAGTTTTTGATACAATACAAAAAGAATTACGCAATAATATGACTATACTTAAGAGCTATAAACAAAATAAAAAGTGGGAAAATAATCGGCAATTTCATACTTTAACCCCTATTATTAATCAGTCCATGGTGAAGATTCAAATTGACAACCAATTATTTTTCAATTATATTTTTTTTGTTTTAATTTTACATACAAAATAATTAAAAAAAGTCACGACTGCTTATGTAAAACATCCTTACCTTGTAAAGAATGAATTTTTATTTACTCGGGAATGAATACACACACGTCAATATTTTTTACAAGTAACGCTCTCCCGCTACTTTACTACACTTTAGTGTAAGTTTGCCAACGTCTCGCAAAACTAGGGATTCGCCACACTGGTTACATTTCTTAAACTAATTTAACTAAAAATTATGTTATATTCGAAACTATTGATTTTTGAACCACATTTTCTAGGGCCTTTAGGCGTTTTATATTATTTTTACCTATAGAATATAGCCGTAGTGTTATGGGATATCAAAAAATGCGATAGATCATGAGATAAATCCTGTATAGGTATTAAATGATTTATGTAGATGACATGCCATTCATTGTGCGAAACCTTGATTTATTCGTCTTGTGGGTTAACGATTACGCTATATGATTACTTCTCTATTAGTTCTATCGAAATACAAGTGTTGCGTAATTTTATCGGCTTATGTTTTCTTTAAAAACATCTTAATCAGGAAAACATCGCTCAGTATAATTTGTTTTATTATCCCACATGTAAGTATAATCTCTTCAACTCAATAAACTTAGCTACAACATAGTTTAACCTGATATACAGGGTGGCCGGGGAGTTGTGCCTTATATTAAGGTCCAAATCCAAATCACCTCCATGTATGTTCTACGATTTTGCTTAGTTTAGGAGATAGAATTATTTTTATGTTTATTTCCTTAATTTTCACTTATTATTGGTTTTTATTTTTTTACTCATTCTGGCGAGTTCTCGGTGTTCATTTTTTCAGTGATAATTAATAACAATACTTACAAGTACCATCCTAAAAACTACCATCTGTCTGGATATTGCGGAACTTGCTTAAAATTTAGTCGCAAGTCCAAAATTACCGACCAAACTTGGTGCATGCACAGGTTTGAAGTATAAAAAAAAAATGTTTAACTGAAACCTGTGGATTCTAAGTATTGTTAAAAACTGTCTAAGACATTAAGCAATAAAGTGAGGTCAAATAAAGTTGTTGTCAACTGGGGTTTATATTCTGTAACTGACTCTTAAAGTCTCATGACGCATGTTATCGGGGTAAAAATACTATTTTATTTTATTACAATTGTTATGTTTTTTCGAGTTATGATGTTTTTTATCTTGATTAACACAATACGAAAATGACGCAGGTCAGGAACTAACTATAATTAGGTAAATAATTAGGCCTACTTGTTTGACCCCTGCTCGTTATTGGACTCCGTTTTGCCCATTGATTTGGACTGTTGTTATTACGAAGTGTTTGTGATGTTCTACACTTTGAGTGAATATGCAAAAATGCATTTTTTCTACGGTGTTGCGCAGGGCAACGGCCACGAAGCAGCAAGACTCTACAGGGAACAACTCAGACGCCGGGGTGGAACGCAACCTGATCATTACCCTGACTATCGTGTATTCATTAATACTCACAATACGTTAATGGCTGGCCGCATACCGGGTCAACGTGGTGGTGAAGGAATTCACAGAGTTGACCCGGAGCGCAGAGAAATAATACTAGAAGAAATACAACGGGATAAGACTACAACTACGAGAGCATTGGCTCGTAATCTTAATATTCCTAGATCGTCGATTCAAGACAATTTGCACGAGGAATCTTTTCATGCTTACCATATTCAAAGAGTACAAGCTTTGAAGCCTTCAGATTACGCATTAAGGGTCGAGTTTTGTGAAGCTATGTTTAGAAATCAGCAAGATGACCCCGTATTTTTCAATACAATTTTATGGGCGGATGAGTCATGATTTGAACGAACCAGAGTTTTTAACATCCATAATTATTACATCTGGGCTATTGATAATCCACATGCTGCAAGAGCTTTATCGTTCCAACATCGATTCAGCATCAACATGTGGTCTGGTATCTTGAATGGGGAATTAATTGGGCCATTTGAACTGCCATCCAGACTTAATGGAGACACCTACAAAAGTTTTTTGAAGAACGATCTGCCAATTTTACTGGGGGATGTGAACCTGGAATTGCGAAGAACAAAGATGTTCTAGAACGACGGTGCGCCTTGTCATTACGCGACACAAGTGCGTAACTATTTAAATAACAAATACCCCAACAGATGGATCGGACGACGAGGACTAATTAACTGGCCACCACGCTCGCCTGATCTTAACCCCAATCGATTTTTTTGTCTGGGGTTACTTCAAAGAAATAACGTATGCTAGAGAAGCATCCAGTGAATATGAACTCAGAGCAAAAATTCTTGAAGTAGAAAACGTTGTGAGAAATAATCGTGAAGCTTTTAGAGCCTTAAAAGAAGATTTTTTACGCGGATGTAGGTTGTGTATTTCTGTGGGAGGGTGACCATTTGAAAACCTCTTGTAAATGTAAATTCAAAATAATGTTATTGTGTTTTACTCAAAGCCACCATCAGAAAAAACAACAATTGCAATTAATTAAAATAATATTTTTTTCCTAAAATAATGCCCCAAATAACTTTAAAGGTCAGTTACAGAAAATAAACCCCAGTTGACAACAACTTTATTTGACCTCACTTTATTGCTTAATGTCTTAGACAGTTTTTAACAATACTTAGAATCCACAGGTTTCATTAAAAAAAATTTTTTTTTGATACATCAAACAAATGCATGCACCAAGTTTGGTCGGTTAATTTTGGACTTGCGACTAAATTTTAAGCAAGTTCCGCAATATCCAGACAGATGGTAGTTTTTAGGATGGTACTTTAAGTATTGTTATTAATTATCACTGAAAAAACGAACACCGAATACTCGCCAGAATGATTAAAAAAATAAAAACCAATAATAGGTGAAAATTAAGGAAAAAAACATAAAAATAATTCAATCTCCTACACTAAGCAAAATCGTAAAACATACATGGGAGTGATTTGGATACACCTTAATATAAGGCCCCTAAATTTTAGCTTTGAACGTCGACTCCCCGGCCACCCTGTATAGGAAACTACGAGTAATCCGTAAGCCTACTACAAAAGTACTTACCTGTATACATTTTATACATGTATATAAAAATGTTATGTTGGTTTGTGTACGCTTCAAAAACTCAAAAAGTTCAGCACCGAATCGAGCTGAAATTTTAGCATGATATATTATTATTATAATCCGCATCAAGGATTGTTTTTATCTATTTTTCCGCGACCGCGAAAAAAAATCCATTCAATCACAATGTGCCACAGCAAAGCGTGGCAGGGAACAGCTAGTTATACTCGTACATAGTCAGGTCATAAGTTCTGTCACACAATAAAAACTATTGAATTTAGAATGCTGGCCACAAAAAAAATTATTGAATTCGAATTTCGAATTTTTCATGAAATTCATGAAAGTTAGAATTTTCCTCTTTTTAAAATATGGAGTGGACACTTATAGAAGACCGTGTCGCGGTTATTGCGTTGCATCGTTGCGGTTACGCGCCAATTCAGATTTTCGACTTACTGAAAAATTTGAATATAACCAAAAGATTTGTTTCGTACCATAAAACGATACAATGAAGACTCTAGTGTAGATGACAGGTCAAGAAGTGGTCGCCCTCGCTCTGTTAGGACTCCAGCAGTGATAAAAGCTGTGAAGGGCGAAGGCGCGAATTTAAAGAAATCCCATACATAAGCAGAAACTGTTGGCCCTTCAGATGGGGTTAAGCAGGACCACGGTGAAAAGGGTGTTAAATGAAGACTTAGGGCTTAGGGCATATCGAAGAAAAACAGGACATCGTTTGGACGCTCGTTTAATGGACCTGAGACTGAAGAGATGCCGCGCTTTGTTGAAGCGGTACGCGGGAAAAAAAATTTTCACCGTGGAAGAGAGCTACAACAAACAAAATGATAAGGTGTACGCACACAGAAATAACGCACACGCGTGAAATCGACTTCATCCGGCACGAAGACTGACCCTCCTACAGTCCAGATTTGAGTCCGTTAGATTACAAGATATGGCAACACTTGGAGGAAAAGGCCTGCTCAAAGCCTCATCCTGATTTGGAGTCACTCAAGTCATCCTTGATTAAGGCAGCCGCCTATATTGACATGGACCTCGTTCGTGCTGCGATTGACGACTGGCCGCGCAGATTGAAGGCCTGTATTTTAAATCGCGGGGCATTTTGAATAAACTTTATTACCATATGAATCTATGTTTTATTAAGTTCATTTTACTATATAAATTGTTACATAAATAATAAACATGTCTAAATTATTTCATATTACACATGTGACAGAACTTATGACCTGACTAGGTATTTATGATATTATATATATCTTTGGCTGAAGCCTTTATTTTAAGGAATCAATAGCGGGACAAATTCCTTAACACAGGTATTTCGATTTCGATATAAACAATTTCGAACTTATTGTAACGCGTGTTCGTTACCCCACAGGACATGTCAATCGCTAGATGGTAATAGATACATAGACATAGTGAGTGCCGATCTCACTGCTTATTAGTGACTATAAACCATAGAAAATCTATACACTAAACACATCGTTTGTGAAGTTTTTAGGGTTCCATTTTCCAAGGGGTATAAAAGGGACCCTATCACTAAGACTTCCCTGTCAGGCTGTATCTCAAGAGCCACGATAGCTAGACAGTTGAAATTTTCACAAATCATGTATTTCTGTTGCCGCATAACAATAAATACGAAAATAAAATAAAATAAATATTTAAGGGGTCCTCTCATACAACAGACGCGATTTTATTGCTCTTTTTTGGCAGGCACACAAGAACAGGTAGGCACAACATTTACTTATTTTATATACCTAGCTACTATTGTTTACCAAGTCAATGGTACGGAACCCATCGTGTGCGAGTCCGACTCGCACTTGTCCTGTTTTTATTTTTTACCTTTGGCGGGTTATCCCGGTACGTTAATTCTCCATACTATGAAACCACAATTGTTTTCCAATACAATAAGGAGATTGAATTATTAAAACATTGAGCACATATCAAATGGTGATTTGCACCGTTTATCCGTGCTTACTTTTAAGGTGCCTTTTATGAAATACTAGCGGACCCCGCGAACTTCGTATCGCCTCCGAATAGTATTTGATTTCGACGTCTTAAATGTCATTGTCATCAAAATATGGCGGGGTTGGAAATTTGTATGAGGAAATACAGTTTCTTAGTTATTTATTTTAACGTTAACTTTCCAATATTTTTAATAGTTATCATCCTATTCCCGACGAAGACAAATCCAAAAACAAAAAAATATATAATAATCTGTCCAGACGTTCTCGACTTATAAGTGGTGTAACTAACACGACTTTCTTTTATAGTATATATATATATATATAATAAGTAATAAATAAATAATATTTTTCGCAACAAAGTTTTCAATTTTTACGGTCCTAAGCCTGTCAAGGTATGAAGGGAAAATCAAACACTTATGAATGCGCATCGCGTAAATAAAATGTTGCTAGGAGGCCGTATTAAAAATTTTTGATTTTTGCAGACATTTTCTAAGTGTTTTATCTTGACATTTTTGTACTGGGCTATACCAAAAGCAAAAGTACGTCATTTTGTTTTTGTCGTCTCGTAGATTACTATATTAAAATTTGGAAGGTGGTTAAAATTTCATCCTGTATACTTTTGCCGTACGCTGCGTGATTGTTTTTGCTGACTATTTTAATCCCTCAACCCCCAGGAGGCAC
Source organism: Anania crocealis (assembly GCA_949315895.1). NCBI lineage: Eukaryota > Metazoa > Arthropoda > Insecta > Lepidoptera > Crambidae > Anania > Anania crocealis. The sequence continues at coordinate 38,022,174 of OX438879.1, read as the reverse complement.
TCGGGTGCCACGATAACAATTGATTTCAATTGTGTCTGGAATAACTCACGATCGAGGGATTACAGAAGCGTTCGTTAAGGTCCTCAGACTGTAGCTCAACCCGAATTAACATGTATTACTCGTATTAGAAGGGTTCACGATAAGCATTCACCGCGGGGCAAAATCATTGAATTGGACTTGTACTGACAACAACTAACGAGGATGAAACAAGACTTCGTGCAAAAACGGACTACTTAATGATTTTTTTTTACAGAAACAGTGACATAAAATGAGAGACTAGGCTGGTTATGTCCTCCTGACTTTGCACCCTCAGATTTTTACCTGTTTCAGTGTAATCAAATTCTTTGGGTCTATAAACGGCCTATACTCCCATCTCACTGCAGGGCAAACGCCTCCATAATTGAATTTCAGTTTTCAACGCAGCATTGATGGGTACAGGCAAAATCACCACGCTTGCAAAAAAGCGAGCTGGTGATCACAAACCCGAGCAATATTTGATAATTGGAAACTCTTGTTGCCCGACTCGGCGATCGAACCTAGGACCCGGCGGGGTCTTGGCCAGGTACTAAAGCCACTAAACCTTTAAAAGTATTTGCTAGTGTCAAAATATATGCCTACAATGGCATAATTTAGTAGTCAATGATCTGCTATTACAAGAAACAGGGTGCAAAATAAAACAAACGCCGACCCTGAAACTACGCAAACTGAATATCCAACCAAGTCATCACAAAATATCCACACAAACATATTTTTTTATTATAAATGATTTTAAACTTTCGCGATTTGAACACATATTTTTTTATTTATTTATAGTACACTAACGGGTCGTTATCGCGTTAAATATTATGAAGGTATAAATACCTATTTATTTACCCGACGTTTCGACTGGATTGCAATCCAGTTGGACGTTGCAATCCAGTCGAAAGTCGATAACGACCCGTTAGTGTACTATAAATTTTTATTATGTTTACATTAAGAAAATTTTATGTTGTAATTGTAGTAAAATGGAAAACAAAATTATGAATTTAACCCTTAACATATTCCAAGGTATGGTCCTGAAGAAAATTAATTATCCTAGTGATGGGGACAATAATTATGTGGTTTTAGGCTCGGCGTTTGGTTTTTTCACACCCGTTATAGTTTCTTTATCTTTATTTGATGTGAAATAAACATTATGAGATAGGTACTATAAAAACTTTGTTGTGTGTGTGAATTATTACCTATGTAGCAGCATATTTTGAAGTTTTAAATGGTCTGTTAAACGTGTAATTGTACATTAGGATACTACTTTGATTTTAAAATTAATTTCAGCTTGGCCTTTACAACAACAAAAAAACAAAACCAAACGATTCGCAAAACCCTACCCCTCAAAGCGGTTGGACCACAGATAACAGAAAAGATAATTAAAATCTCTTAAAAAAAGGAAATATGATCAGTTGAGAAGTTGACCTTTCGACCCCGTGACTCTCTAAAAGAGCTCTTCAAAGAAATTAATATACCAACTTCCAGTGGCTTCTCAATACATTTTCAAGAATATTATTTACGTCCGTTAGCACTACATTTGTTTCTTAAGAAAAGTAACGTATATAATTTCAATAACAGAAATAAAGATAAACTTGCCGTTCCAGGCTTCAGACTGCGAAAAGTGGGAAATTTGTTCATGGAAAATTGTATTCGTATTTTTAGCAAACTACCACAGTGTATAGCTGAACTGTACCTAAACTAAAATAGTTAGTATGCTTAAAGGCCTATGAGGCCTATTTGCAGAAATAAAACTGATTTTATAGATTTTAGAAATGTATTCTAAAATGTTTTTAAACAGCTTTAAGCTGTTTTATCTTAAATGATTAAATTCATTATTTTATATTGAGAGTACATATATCGCTGTCCTACAGCGGAAAGCTTTGAATATATTCGTTGATATAACACATTATCCGATAATAATTCCGGTTTATTTCCTTTAGGTGGACAATCAAATAAAGGACTGTCTAGACGATAATAGAGGCGATACTTTTTTTTATTGATATTTTTATACCATATTGAAAGTCTTTGAAAAAATGTAAACAATTGAACTTAAGCATAGGTGGATTTAGTATAATTGTTTACATGATTTAAGGGGAGTGAATTTATTTTATGCCGTTTTATTTCTTAGGACATGTTGTTGTATTTAATTGAATGCAAAGAGCAAACGTAAACAAATGATTACGACCAGACCTAGCCCAGATTTAACGCACTTTATCGAAATAGCCCGGTAACTTTCGGCGTGTGTACCTACGAACCTATTGATATTAGAGTTTCACAGAGCCGTTTTATCAGTAAGACTGTTACTTTGAACTCAAAACTATTTAGTCACAGTCCAGACAAACAAGATAGGTACCAATCGTTATTCGTCCAGTTTTCTAGTATTAACACAAAATGCTGACAAAATGATTTAACTGACATTTTATTGGCAGTTACCATTAAAAATATTTATAACAATATTGTTCCCGTTACAAATGAGCCATTATAATATACAGGGCGGCCAGAGAAGTGACCTTCAAAAAATTTTTTTGAGGTAGGGCGGGCGATTTTCTTGCATGAAATAGTGCTTGCTCGATCAGTGTTAGTGCGGGTAGTGTGGTGTAGGTATCTAGGCCGGTGTTAACAAGCGGAAGTCATTAGCAAGATAAATTTCAAAATCCATAATTCGACTGTATCGTGACCAACTTCGTCGCCGAGGTGGACCACAACCGGAGCGATATCCTGACAATCGTGTTTTTATTCATTCGCACAACACTCTAATGGCAGGTCGCATACCTGGTAGAGATGGGCCACGTGGTGGAGTCCCTAGAGTTAATCCAGATCGCAGAGAAATGGTGCTTGAAGAAACTCAACGAAATCCATCCACAAGTACAAGAAGCATGGCTCGGACTTTGGATATTCCAAGGACGTCTATTCAAAACATATTTTACGAAAAAGAATTCAACGAGTCCAATCTTTACTGCCCGCAGATCTCCAATTGCGGGTTGATTTTTGTCAAACAATGTTAAGGAGAGAGCAAGAGGATCCTGAACCCTATACTTGGCAAAGATTTTTTTGGTTAAAATTTGTTATTTCAACCATAAATATTGTATTAAGGATAAGACAAAATAATGGAAAAAATACAAAAAAAAAATTTTGGGTATATTTTTGGAAAAATAGCATGTATCTCTATGTGCACATTGCCAGATTAGTAGAGTTCCACTATTAAAAAAGCGTGTGCATTAAAGTGCACATTGCCATATGGGGATACTTTAAAACATAGTATATTTTATAGAAAGATAACTTTCTTTATTAAAATCTAGCTACAAAACTGTGTATTATTCCTGAATAACTATGCAGCAATTCCAGAGAAGTGAAAAAAATTACGAAATATAGCTGTGTACTTAGTTTTCGTTTGACTGTCTGCTGAAGATAGGCTTCCTTCAAGTAACGCCACAATTGTCAATCCTAGGCTTTCCCCATCCAGCCGCTGCTAAATGTTTTCCTAAGATCATCAGTCCATCGAGTCGCATGGCGTCCTACAGTAAGCTTGCCTAAAAGCGGTCTCCACTCCAAAATTCGTCTGTTTTAACGGTTGTCGGCTCTACGGCAGACGTGACGTGTCCACAGCCACTTCAGCGTGGTTATTCTTCAGGATAAGTCGATAATTTTCGACCTCTGACGAATATGCTCGTTTTATATCCTGTCTCTTAACGAGATACCAAGCATAGCCCTTACCATAGCTCGCCGAGTGACTTTGAACATCTGAATTAGTTCTCCAGTAACTGTCTACGCTTCCGCAGCGTAGGTCATAACTGGTAGGACGCACTGATTAAAAACCTAGCTTGTTTTGGCTTAAATCAATACCAGTTTTGTACCCGAACCCATGCGCACTTAGTTTTCAGAAAAAATATTGTAACTGAATATATTTTCACCACTGTAAGCTAAGAAATTGTTAACAATTCCAGAGCTTATTTTTAATGTATTGCTTTCATGATTAGCTCGTGTACTTTTATAAGGACCATCATTTTGTTATAGTTGGTAATGTAATATAAGCGAGTGAGGACTACGAGTTTGGGCCAGGAGAGTAAGGAGAAGAAACTTCTAGCTCTCCCTGTGGTCGCTCCCTCATGACTGAGGATCGTGGTCATCGCCGCGATAGGTTTGGATGTTCTACATCTAGTTTGTACTATCTGCCTCCACTGGCGCCTTTCCAAAGCATCTTTGACTACTGAGAAGAACTTGGTTGAGGATGAGCCTTTCACTTGATTGCTCCATCTAGCTGGAGACCGTCCACGGGTTCGTCTGCCCTCCGTGTTTCCAACTATGATCAGTTATGTGGCCGAAATGGGATAATATGCGCTGTTGACAAACTGTGGATAGGCGGGTTCGGACACGAAGCTGTGTAAGGATTGATGCATTAGTGCGCATGATGGTCCAGGGTATCCTTAACATACGCCTCCAGCACCACATCTCGAACGCTTCAATCCTTTGCCGCTCTCGGGCTCGTGTAGTCCATGTTTCCACGCCATGCTAGTTTTTTATAGTATAACTTTGGACATTCCTTAGTTCAGATCCTCCCTCTCTAGAATCTTCGTTCGAAAATCTACATTTATTCTCAGATAGTGAGGAAGATATTGTTTGTAAAGCAAACGCCATTACTTCTTCAGCGATTGAATTAAATTCTAACTAGCTTGAAGTATCTTCTCTTTACTCTTCCGGCAACAGTTTTTGTGGCGTAATTGAGCTCATCTTGCAAAAAATCACTCTCATAAATGTCCGAACTAGCACCAGACTTAGGCACTAAAGCTAGGTTTTTTGAGGTTATAAAAAATACAATAAAATTATAAAACAAATAAAATATTACAAAATATGCAAAAATATGAAAGAATTTCATAAAAATCTTACCATATATTCACAAAACCAATACATTTACTAACCTGGCAATGTATCTTGAAATGCACACTATAATATGTAGGTAATCTGCTGATGAGTTGGTGATGTGCATTTATAGATACATGCAAAATTACACCAAAAAAAATCTAATAAAACTGATTTAATTAGTCAAGATACATTATTTATTCAAAAGCTTGTTTATTTAGGTAACAGTTCAGATATATTTGTTTTTGAATTTTTTGATAATTTATTGGATTTCAATCGATTTTTACCATGTAAGTCGTAGACGCCTGCACAGGCTCCGACATCTTGCGTCCTACTGAGCGATTTAGTGGTTTCAGTGTTCATAAATCATTATCTTACTAAAATATAGCTAATACGCTACGCGACGGGGACAAAAAATAAATAAAAAAACCTCTTGGTTTATGCTCAGTATTTTTTTAAAGACAGTGTGCATTTAAATGCACATTGTCAAGTATAGGGTTAATAAAATCCTGTGGACTGATGAGCCACGGTTTGAACAAGTTGGAATCTTCAATATTCATAATTTGCACAGGTGGGTGATCGAAAATCCACACGATGCGAGAGCTACTACATTCCATGATCGTTTCAGTGTAAAGATGTGGTCTGGGATCCTCAATCGTGAACTAATTGGTCCGTTTGAACTGCTTGTCAAGACTTAATGGAGAAACGTACAAAAATTTTATAGAAATCGATCTACCATTATTGCTCGGAGACGTCAATTTGGAACTCAGGTGTTTCAGAATGACGGTGCCCCATGTCATTAAGCAACGCAAGTCCGACGTTATCTTAACGAAACGTACCCTAACAGATGGATCAGACGCAACGGACCAATCAGATGGCCACCACGCTCTCCTGACCTCATTCCCATTGATTATTTCATCTGGGGCTTCTACAAAGAAATCACATCAAAATCAAAATTTAATTGATAACTCACTTAACATAAATTCTCAACTTTAGGTCAATTTTGTATTAACGTTATGAGGTTGGTTATTTTATTCATGAACTTTAGTTCATAGAGATTTAGATGCAAGAAAAAAAAACGAAGTAAACTTCTAATTTTTTTTCAGAAATTTACAAACGGATCCGGTCGCAATTTTGGAAAAATTCATAATTAAATCGTAACTCGAAAACTACGAGAAATCGCAGATCATACATAGGGGTGATTCAGATACCTCTCAACACGAGGTACTTAAAAAAATTTTTAGTAGGTTCCTATAGCGTTTTTAAGTTTTATTCAACAGTTATTTGATTAATTAAGTGGTTTTACCATTACTTTTATTTTGCTTCTTATACACTTATCTTCCTTAAAATGCTTAATACACCTACGACTAAACAAAACACTGAAAAATATTGGTTTCAAAATTTAGTTGTTTGATATTTTTTAAGTATTTTTATGTCTTTATAAAACACTAGCGGTCCCCCGCGACTTCGTCCGCGTAAATTTTGGATTTCCTGCGAGCATTATTTTGGCGCGGAGTTTTTATTAAAACTCATACCTTTTTTAAGATAGCTATTGAGATCAAATGATGTTTATATTTTGATTAAAAAAAAAAGTAAATTTCTTCCTTGTGTTATATAAATACCAGTCAACGACTATAAATGATACACATATTAGCTCACTATACTCATAATACTCTCTGTCTCTGATAAGTCTGATAAGACTTGAGACGTTCTCAAACGTTGCTCAGAAAGCCGCTGAGAACGCTCGATACTTGTTTCTCTGGATAGCGATTGCGACGCGTATTCCCTCCGACTTGCCAGGCGATTTTCATATTGTGATGAAGATTCTTCATGTCGACGTATTTTTGATGCCCTGGCCTGGGAACTACTTCTAGAAAGCTGTGATTTTGGTCGTTTAGGCATTTTGCATTTTTGAGTTATATTATTTTACTCAATAAAATAATTAGCAATTTAGCACGCAAGAATGAAAAAGTTATATTATTTGCTTTGCGATTGTACAGGAATGAAATGGCGATATCAGCAGGAAACTAATAAAATTTAATGATAAAAAAGTGCCAAATATTAAACGGGAGTTATTTTAACCTTCATGTTTTTTTCATTCTTTATAATTAATTTTCAGTTATAGGATATGTATGTAGTTTAACTTACTAACAACACTTATTAAGAATTAGATATATTAAGAATTTATGTTTGTAATAGTTCGACTATTTAAGAGCCACTAAATACAACATGTTTATCCAGTTCGAAACATCTTGGCATCATTTTCAATTCAACTATAATACACAGATAATACAATAGACAACCCTACATTTCAGGTTTACCAATTTAGCTATTTGGGAAAATCGAGTTTTACCGCGAGTTAAAAAGGTACAGCGCCATCTATGGTCGATAAACCGAACCAGAGTCACTAAGAGCAGTAGAATCAACTGATGATTTTGATAAATATTAAACTCATGTATCTTTTGAATAGTATGTCCGATTTGAATAATTAAAAAGTTACTTACAGGTATTGATATAACCTTGAATATGAAGTTGTTTATTTGGATAAGGATTAATACCAAGGTACGAATAATGTAACCTACTCTGTACCGTCCTTAATCTTACATAAAAAAAGAGTTATAGTGGTGTATCTGTTATAGTTAGACATATAGTATCGCGGACTTTATTGTAGATAATTATGTCCTCTACAAAACTGTAGTACATTATTTTGTTCTATTTTTAATAGTTTTCGCAGCGTTCGCAATTTAATGATTTTCCTTTCACACCTTCGGTTACATAATCGAAGTTTTCATACGGATCCCTTACTTTTTTGATAATGTAATATAGCCTATGTCCATCGTAGATAAAGCAGGATTCTTATGGTGAAAGAATTTTTCAAATCGGGCCAGTAGTTTCGGAGCCTATTCGATGCAAATAAACAAACAAACAAACAAATATTTCCTCTTTATAATATTAGTATAGATCCTTATAACTTCAAGTTATTATTAATTTAAGTATTTATTCCGTTAATGAGTATGGAAGATACGCCAGTTGCATTACATTGACCATAGACATAGTATTATGTATTTAAGTCTATGACATTGACATTTTTTTTTTCTTTAGGTTAACAATGCAATTTGAATGCCGAGTTAATATCAAAAACCCTTGTAGAACCCAATTGTCAAGTCGAGTGCGAAGCAAACACTGTCTTACCATCCTTTACTGGAACCATTTCGCCGCAATTTCAGGCCCCTATTTGAGAACCTCTGGATAAGACCAGAACGCAGAAATTTTCGTCGTCCAGTAAGCTACGAGTATAATCACAAACTCCATCCAAAAACCAAAATTTCATGTCTGTAGGTCATTTAGTTACGAAGTTAAGCGAAAGCAAAGTTTCGCATTTATGACACTCACTCACTCACTCACTCACTTACTCATCATCAGAATAGAACTAGTACTTCCCATAAACTCAGAGAGCTGAAATTTTGTACAGAGTTAGGGTTTAAAGGCCACATAAAGGGAAAACTATATAAACTAGAATAATCGAAGATCTGGAGTACCTGGTGACACTGATTAGAAAACACAAGAGCCCAACAAAACTATTAGAGATCGACGTACCGCCGACTACCGCTTCATTTGATGTCAAAAATCGAAGGTCTGAAGTATCTGATAAGAACCCTCAGCTGGTCTAAAAAAATAAATAATGATCGCAAATGAGCAATACGAAAAACTGTTGCTACTGTACAAGAATCAGAACCGGAAAAAAAGAAAAGAAAGATTTGTAATAATAAAAAAAACACTCCTAAAAATAATTCAATATAAGAAGTGAAATCCCACCAAAAACATTCTGCAAAAACCTAGCCAAGTCTCGATGGAGCTGCTTGTTTATCTCTAAAAAAGTAATGAAATCTAGACAAAGTCGTGCCAAGTCTAAGGTTCCTTACTGCGATTTTTTTATTATTATAGTTAATGTTGTGTGACTTGGCCGTTGAAGGGTACCCAAGGGTACAAAACCAGGTGCTTCATGACACCATTGCACCAATCTGTCGCCAGAACCGCTACCCATTGACGATGGAAGATTGCCACTTGGAAAACGTTGATTCAATAACCAGACAATTGTAGGCTTGATAAAGCTGCGTACTTTAATAATACTTATGTATAGGCGAGTCAGAAACAAACAGTATAAAAAAATATTTCCTGTACAGACGGACTTCTAATCATTGATAGAAGTCCGTCTGTACGTCTATTATAAGTTAGATTGGTGGTCGATTTGACGCTCCAAAAAGAAGAGAGCAGAAGTCAGCATTGTCAATGCTGAATGCATTAGTTGCACAATCAACAACAGCCTAAAATGAGACACTAGCGTCCAATTATCAATACCAGTATGGACTATTATCTCGCTTTACAAACATAGGTAGTTACAACAAATATAACATTACGTGTAAACAAAATTGACTTGTACCCACTAACTTATAAAGAATGTTCAACGGCTAACGGCCGGTTCCAATAACCTATCTATCTTCAGTTTTGGCATGTCGGGGATAGGAAACAGTTTCTATCTCTGTTTTTGCCGTCCAGAGAAACAAAGACAGAAGTTGTTATCTATCTCCGATATGTCAAAACTGAAGATAGATAGGTTATTGGAAGTGGCCGTAAGTCAGACAACATTAACTATAATAATAAAGAAATCGCAGTAAGTAACCTTAGACTTGGCACGACTTTGTCTAGATTTCATTACTTTTTAGAGATGAACAAGCAGCTCCATCGAGACTTGGCTAGGTTTTTGCAGAATGTTTTTGGTGGGATATAAACTACAATAAATTGTACAATTTAACCCAGCAAAAATATAAACTTAATGTGAGAAGGAAATCCAATTTAATCTAACCGACCAAAGGAATTAAAATCTAAATGGACATTAGTCCATTAGAAACATAAAATATGTATCTAATACTCAGTTTCAAAAATATGTGTTTTTCTAAAATATTTGAAACCTAAAGTATAAGTTAAATAATGTCGGATTATAATTTTTATGATTGTGATTACAGAAGTTGGCATCACGACGATTATTGGGTTTCTTTTATTGTTTCGTTGTGATCAACGAAACAATAAAAGAAGTGGCCCACTCTGAGGTCATCACGAAGCAAATTTTCTGAGTTATCATTATTTTCAAAATCTTTTGTTTTTTCAGCAAATTGGCTCCAGGAGCCACTTTTACATGTCTCAATATTTTATCCTACTACTATCCAGGTTTTAGTCTCTGAAATGTTTCAAATGAGTTCATGGTAAATTGCATTCGTATTCAAGAAATTACCACAGTCCAATGATATTACAATGAAGGAAGTATCATTGCCACAGTCTATCGAAAAGTAAGTGTCGTAAATAGAAACATTTACGACACCTACTTTTCAAGAACCTAAAATATTATATTAATTAGCGACAAGAAACAATAATTCTTTGTCTTTTAAGCGGAGTACTTTATATCCTCATATTAATTTAGAGTTTGCTAAGAAGTATAATTTAGAAACAAACATGAAACTATTAGATTAAAAGTAAAAGAGAATACAAAAAATCGGCCAAGTGCCGGGCGGCCCACATTATGTGCACATTATGCATTGTAAGGTTCCGTAGCTTTGCACGACGCAAATCCCGACATACTTAATTCCATTGTTGGAATTTTAACATATTATTAGTTTATATTTGCAGGTACTGGTTTTACGTAACTCGACTTTAAATGGAATCTCAAAACTAAAACCCACGTCTTGTCACAACAATGCATTTCATAAATGTTAGGAAAGAATTGACTCGTTCTAGCATATTCTCGAGCTCAGCGACTCTTATGCTACTGAGTTTTAGGAGAAAATTTAGGTATTTTTGGGAACATGTTTCATGCCTAAGTGATTATTTAAACTCGCGAAATACAAAAAGTTAAACTTGAATTTTAATGCGGATTTTCAGTCTCTATGACTTTAAATTTTATGATATTATTAAGCATTAGTTGAGCATTAGTAGCAGAACGATGCAAATTTTCCACCACTTTTAAACTGCTTTCAAACGCTTTGTACCACTCGCTTAATATAAGCACACGCTAAAAAAGGCAGCTACATCGTAAGCATTCTGTAAAATTTTCAATACACACTAGATAATAATGATCTAACCAGAAGCAGCACAGCAGTAATAAAACCGGCTAAGTGCGAGACGGACTCGCGCACGAAGGGTTTCGTACCGAAAAGGCTAAAAAACGGGTTAGTTGTATGGGAGCCCCCCTTAAATGTTTATTTTATTTTGTTTTTAGTATTTGTTGTTAATGCGGCAACAGAAATACATAATTTGTGAAAGTTTCAACTGTCTAGCTATCGCGGCTCTTGAGATACAGCCTGGTGACAGGCAGACGGACAGACAGCGAAGTCTAAGTAATAGAGTCCCGTTTTTACCCTTTGGGTACGGAACCCTAAAAATGGATTTGAAACCATAAACAAATAATCCATTTCAAATACCTACTTTTTGACAAATTGTACATCTGTTGTCAATTATTTATCTCTTTATTGCGAGTAATTTATTTAGCGAATAGAATGCAATAACAACAATTTAAATTGATTTCACTATAGGTACTTGTGTTGTTTAACACGTTATCATTCTGAGAAATTGAGCGGTATCAACGGGACAATATGCACATGGACATTTTGATTGCCTCAGCTTTTTCAAAATTACATTAAGTTTATCAAAACAATGAAAGATGGAGTGTAATTTAATATCAGTCAACGATTAGCGATCACTGTCAGTGTTTTAGCTAAAACCCAATATATAGGGGTTAAAGTATGAAATGGCCGATTTGTACTAAAAATCAAAATTGTTTATTTTTTAATTTTTAACAAATTTATTTAATCAAAATAGTTACCATTATTATCTATACATTGCTGCCATCTAATAGGAAGGTCATTTATGCCTTTGTAATAGAACTCTGAGAATCTAGACTGCACAAACTGTGTGAAAGCATTTTGTACTGCCTCCTGGGAAGAAAACTTCTTGTCACGTAGATAATTGTCCAAATCACGGAAAAAATGGTAGTCCGTTGGAGCAAGGTCTGGCGAATGTCAAATGGTTTCTAATTGCAGTTCCTGAAGGGTCAAAACGGTTTCTCGTGCTGTATGAGGTCTCGCGTTGTCATGGAGCAATAATGGTGAAGATCGATTCATGAGTCGGGGCTGTTTTACTGCTAGTTTTTCCAACATTGTTCGGAGTTCGGCACAATAGACATCTGCCGATATTGATTGACCAGATCGGAGAAAACTATAGTGAATAACACCATGCTGAGACCACCAAACAGTTACCATTACCTTTTTATTGGTAAGTTTTACTTTAGGACACTGTTGTGGCGTTTGACCTGGGGTCAGCCATTGCATTTTTCTTTTACGGCTATCATAAAGAATCCACTTTTCATCACATGTCACAATTCGATTTAATATTCCTTCATTTCTGTACCGATTCAACAAGGCAACACAAGTTTCAACACGCGTTTCTTTCTGCACATCAGTTAAATCTTGAGGCACCCACTTTTCATATTTTTTTATTTTATTGATTTGACGCAAATGAGTCAATATTGTGGGTAAAGTGACATTAAACCATGCCGCTAATTCCTGGGTAGTTTGACAAGGATCGGCTTCCACCATCTCTCTTAATTCATCGTTAATCACCTGTGTGGGCGGTCTTCCTCGTGGCTCGTACTTCAAGTCGAAGTTTCCATCACGAAAGCGTTTAAACCAAAATCGCACGGTGCGTTCATTAGCAGATCCCTCTCCAAACGCAACATTGATATTGCGGGCTGTTTCTGCCGCGTTACTTCCGCGTCGGAACTCGTATTCAAAAATCACTCGAATTTTCGCAGTATCCATCTTTCTTGTCTAAGTTAAATAATAAAATCAATTGAAAGTCGATATTCAAATGTTTCACATTTTTTAAAAGAAGAACATCATAGAAACCTTGTGAAAAAAGTTTCATTCGAAAACCTCAAACCATGAAGATTCTATGTCAATTCAAAGAACCTATTACAATAAAACGGCAATTTCATATTTTAACCCCTAATATTTTATTGTATAAATTATGTAAAAATATTAATAGGAAAACACGTGATATAATTGTTTGCACATCATCGAAAGCTTATTAGACGGCACGGTAAGGTCTACAAGTACTATTCGTTTTGTAGCTCTAGAAAAAAGAAAACTATCCCGTCTGGATGATGAACGCCTACATCCTCTAGGATTTTATAGTGCTTTTTATATATGTTCATTAAAATAGTCCAGTCAGGTACCCAGGATTGAGTAAGGCTTGTTCTTAGAATTTGCAGTGGAGCCTTCTTTAATAAAGTTAATTTGTTTTTTTGTTTGTGGTTTATTTTTTTTGGGTCCATAAGCCGTACAATTTAAATGGATTTACTTCAATCAGTTATTCATTCATCGGTAAATTGTATTTAACTTTCGTTTTCTTTTTGGTTGGGAAGGTAAAACGCTTAGCCTAAATCGCGTGAAGTGTACCTACGTATTAGAGTTTAGTTTTATTTATTTAAGGACAGATTTATTGCATTTAATTTCTGAATTATATCAGTATTTAAACTTGAAAAATTATAAGAGTTAGTTATTTCGAGATTTCTACCATGTACCTTGTTTTTTATGAGTTTCCGATATTTCAGCACTCTCGCCATTTCGTAGACATTTAACACCAGAATAAGGTCGAGAAAAATAAGTTGATGGTCAGCTTTGACGTAGAATGACTCTTCACAAATGCGCCTGTAGCAGAGTCTCGCAGTGGTAAGGGGTAAGCTGCAGGAAAACAACATCCCGATGAAATATGCCAGGATCATTGTTTGTCAGCCAACTATTCTGTGTACAGAGGTTCGTACTACCTTCAAATAAATGGGGTCGCTATGGGTAGCTCCAGTAATCGCTAACATCTGGATGGAGTATGTAGAGGGGAAAATAATAGCGACTGCACCCACTGAGATCAAACTATGGAAGAAGTATGTTGATGATGTCTTCCGTATACTGAGGTGTGGCGGGGAAGGTGTTGAAATTCTCCTGGCGAGCATCAACAATGTCCATCTGAAAATCAAATTTACCTGCGAGATGGAAGTGGACATACATTTGTCATTTCTAGATGAGGGGATACGAGTGCAGAAGGACGGTTCACTCAGCCACACAGTCCATAGAAAACCAACGCACACTGATCGCTACCTTCAGGCAACTTCGCACCACCACCCTAAGCACCTAAACTCTGTCATACTCATAACATAATGATGTTTCACCAATGGGCTAACCATGCATTTGATCTATGTGATGATGAACACCTATAAGAAGAACTGGATCATGTGCAAAGGGTGCTTCGGAGAAACGGCTACACAGGGAAACTTATTTCTCTGAAAAATCTAAAACCCAGAGAAACAAGGTAGATACTGACAATAGACATCTGCCGTAATCGTCTGGCCAGATTTGAGAAAGCTGTAGTGAACGACACCGGCGCTAGTCTACCAAACGCTCATAAGTAAGAAGGGAGATAGACAACCTGTGTATTTGCCATACATAAAGAGAGTGACAGATAAGATCTCTAATATACTTAAGAAATTCTCATCGAATACTATTTTTACTCCCTTTAGAAAGATTTCGCAGTGTCTACGTTCCCCAAAAGATAACTTCCCGTTGGACAAGCCTGGTGTCTACAAAATTGACTGTAGTTGTGAAAGCTCATATATCGGCCAAACCAAACGAACAGTAGCGTGCCGCGTAAAGGAACACATAAAAGCTGTTAAAAACAACGATACGCAAAAAATCGGCCATCGCGGAACACTCAATTCATTCGGGTCCTAACCACTGGATTGATTTTCACAACACACAGATAATTTTCACTGAACGCCATTACACACCAAGAATGGTTAGTGAAAGCGATCGAAATCACGAAACACAAAAACTTTAATCGTGAAGATGGCTTTAAATTGTCGTGTGTCTGGAATCTAGTGGTTAAAATTTGTAATAAACAGAAAAATCCAAATACTTAAGTTTCGCGATCGGATACTGTGAGTGTTGTGTGTCGAGAACAGGTTCGAGTGAATAGTGAGTTTGCAAACAATAGTACCGGTGTCGAGTGCAATAAAAAACTACGG
Source organism: Anania crocealis (assembly GCA_949315895.1). Lineage (NCBI taxonomy): Eukaryota > Metazoa > Arthropoda > Insecta > Lepidoptera > Crambidae > Anania > Anania crocealis. The sequence goes on along the minus strand of OX438879.1, from coordinate 38,007,167 downwards.
CGGAGGGTACATCGATATATCCACTCGTAACAACCACCCGCAGTGACATCAGTTCTTCCGCGATCATGGCGCTTGCAACAGTGCCGTAACATCGGATTGTTGTAAAAGAACTGAGTCTTTTAGTCCTAATATTGAGACTAGAGTCCTTTTTCAAGACTCGAAGTCAAAAAAGAATAAGTAAAAGCTAAAGTCTCTCTGAGTTTTAGGTGTTTTTAAAAAAGACTCCAGTCTTGCCAAAGAGAACTCGAGACAGAGTCTTTTAAGAGAGCTCACTCTTTATAAAAAGAACTCAAGACTAAGTCCTTTAACTAAAAACTCAGCTTAGTCGTAAGAAAAGAACTCGCGACTGAGTCCTTTTAAAACTTGAAATACAATTTCATTGTATATTAATTTTGTATTAAATATCATAGTATTAAAATGTGTAAGTGAATGAATTAAAAACCTCCTCCCTCTTTTTGAAGTCGTTTAAAAACGTCACGATGATTTACATGTCTTGTTTTGAGCCTGATTAATTGTTTATTCGAACTGTGAGTGATGTGATTATTAAGACTGCAGTCCTCTGCTTAAACAATACAAAAACTTCATAATATGCGAGTCTTTTTGGTTGGGCTCCTCAGTCCTCTACTTTAAAGTTTACGACTCAATGAACTCATAGGCTTCATGACCCAAATCCTTTTGATTGGACTGCAGTCCTGCTGTAGACTCATAGGACTTGAAAGAACTCAAAAAACTCAAAGAGCTCAAAGGACTGAAAAAAACCGAAAGGACTTAGAATAAATCTTACGACTCAAAAAATTTTAGGACTGAAAGAACTAAAAAGACTCAAAAGAACTCAAGACTCAGGACTCGGAAGACTAAGAAGTCTTGAGTTCTGCAAAAAGAAGTCATAGCCTCAAAATGAGGACTAAAAGACTCAGTTCTTTTACAACACTATATCGGAAACTCATAAAAAACAAGGTACATGGTAGAAATCTCGAAATAACTAACTCTTACGATAGTGACCATGAAAGTTTAAAACAGTATATTGACAAATTATGTCTCAGGCGGGCACTTTAACCATTTAAATGGTTAAAGCGCCGCGCCCGGCATGCGAGGAGATGCAGGTTCGAGTCCCGCCTGAGACATAATTTTTCAAGTTTAAACACGGAATATACAATATTTGCAATTTAATTGCTTAGAATATCATATAAAGTATTCTGAATTATACTTAAAAGGTCTCATGAAGCAGTATCTCAATCACCTCTCCTGTATATTTGTCTTGGTACCAAACATCGAACGGAAAATAAACGGATTGATAAAGAGTATATAGAAATGGTATAGACCTTTGGTATAGATTTGGATGTGTCTACACCTAATGGGATCTCATGTCTGTGAGACTTAAAGTCATACAGAGAATTAGATCTAAATATGGTCTAATGAGTTATGCTAAAAACAGAATTTGTTCCGAATAAACAACCGAAATATAAACTTTTCTAACCAACCTCCACCCAGCGGGATATTCACCAAAGTTACTTACTGCTGAACTATTAGATCGATATTAATAATTGTTCTGTTCACCAAAACCAAAAACATTCCTCTAACGTCCTTACTTCAGTCAGTCACAATCAAGCTGCAAAGAAACCTTCATTCAGCGGACTTTTTCGCTCTTAAACGCCCGCTTGGCATGGGCATTATTTTAGTAGCTTAAACACTAAATTAAAGAAATATAAACTATCTACGACTATTATTTTACTTAAATTACTTCTTCGAATCTGCCGTGCACATTAAAAATAATATCACTACCACTTTTCTTCCTATGACTACTAAAAAAGTACTGCTAACTCAAAGAGTACTGGAATCTTCTATCAACATTAGTCAAACTTCAAGCAGCCCCTAGTCGTAGCCTAGGTAGCGGACGCTTATAAATAGCAACGGTCGGGCAAGGGCAGGACATACGAAGAATCCCCGGGTAAATCAATTTTGTATGGAGATAGTTTAAGACCCTAAATATTACGTGGGATTTTGTCTTTATGAAAGTGTAAATGGGTAAGGATCTATAACTTCTATATAAAAAGTAACTGATAGCTTTCCTTTGAACGTGTCGTGTGGTACCGGCACGTTTAAAGAATAGCATCACCCATTTTCCTCCCATGGGTGTCGTAAGGGGCGACTAAAGGAAAACTGCCATAAGGAGATAGGCAGAAGCGTCTTTCATTCGTGTTTTCAGGCAATGAAAAACTGCTACAATAATTTGAATACGAATGTAAATTTCGATACCATCTACAAGGTTATAATAACGTTGCTGTGTCCATCAGGATGCATATGAATATTAGAGTTGCATATTAACTATGTTATGTATTTAGCACCTAAGTCATGTGCAATGCAATAAATAACTTATAATAAGGGCAGCATGTGGCGAGCTGTTGGGCAGTAGCGACCCCACGGACTTGATTGCTCCCGGGAGTATTCTTGTTCTCACTTCATGCTTGCCTTGATTGGCCGGCTTGAGTGGAGAGTTGCTAGAGCAGAAATGCTCGGAGAAAAGGAAGTATTGCAGTAAGATGCTTGTAGGGATCTTGAAAGGATTACCGGGATTGTCCTGAGAGCCGAGTAATACTTCTCCTCTCTCGGTCATCTAGGTAAGTCCTGAATCAAATGTTACCAATTTACTAGGATTGCGCATATTAATATGTATCATTACAGTCGACTCTCATGCCAATATATTTTTATCATTTTCTTTCTTTCTTTTGAAAGAAAATATGCCATAAACTGATACATTGATATTAAACGGTTATGCTCGTATAAATAATGTAAGATGAATAAAAGATAATGTAAATTATAGTTTAAAAAACTAAAAAACCACGCTTTTAAAACAGATTGAACTAAAAAATTAAAAATAAAACTGTAGTAATCAATTGAAAAATTCATATTATTGTACAAAAAACATGGGGTGCTTGATAAAATATTTACAACTATCTAAATCAAGCCCCCCACGCTTTTTGTACAATAATATGATTTTTTCAATTGATTACTACAGTTTTATTTTTAATTTTTTAGTTCAATCTGTTTTAAAAGCGTGGTTTTTTAGTTTTTTAAACTATAATTTATTTTTTACTTTTTAGTTTAGTTTATAAGATTTGATTCCTTCTTTATCGACTGTAAGTCCAAAGCTATGCAGGAATTGTAATTGATACAGATCGCGCGCTAGCTCTATCTCTTTTACTCCCTCTTACAGAGGAAAACTGGGAAATTGTTATTAAATTATTGCATTGTCATCGGTCCTTGAAACGAGTGCAAAGTTTCAAATTAATCAAACTTCTGGAAATCGGTCAAATTTATGCTCAAAGATTCCATTACATACATACATACATACATACATACATACATAGATACAACCCAAGCTAATAAAAGCGTGGTAAAAATAGAGATGTTTTTAAAATTTTGTTCGTTGACGTTTATCATGAGGAGCTTATCAGCAGCGAAGGACGAAAATTGATGGGAAGACCCTGAGAGGAACACTCAAAGATAACTTTTATTGGTACACTAAAACTTTCAACATGTACCTACTTTCAAGCATAGAAAACGCATTCAGACGGTTATATAATGTTTATTTGCAAGTAAACTAATTCATAATATAAGCAACGCCACAACCACACGTCATTCCGATAATCACGATTAAAAGCAAACATCATAACAAGACAAGGAGGATCGCAATTTTAATATTCGAAGTCAGTTCATAATGGAAACATAATTTAGCTATAGCCTGGAAATATTTGTGAGTTTAAATGAATTAAGTACTAGCAACAAGTCCGCAAATACAAATATAAATTATACAGTACAAACAATGGCCTCTGTAATTTGTTAGTACTCCATTAATGGGTAAATATAGTATTCACGACACGACCAATATGATATCATTTAATTTTATACTGCTTTAGAAACGACCTGCGATAACCCGGGCAAACGATCGACGCTCGCGCCTTGTCTCCTAGATGCTATACTCGTTCGGTTTCTTGAGTTTGCTAACTAATTGTTGATTTACCTACTCCATTGAAATAATTAATTATTAATAAACTAAGAGTTTGTCAAAACCATTATTACGATTTAAATCCTAGCTTTCCACTAAAAAAAATTGTTTTAGGCCCTACTCTTGGAGAAATGGCTTGAATTTTTAGTAACAAACAAGAGGGCGCCTTTAAAATCTCAGAAGATCAATTAATTGGTCAATAAGGGTCGAGTTCACAAGTCAGGGGCAACCTAATTGCTGGCAGAGATCCGAAATGTAAAAAATAACTGTGTGGTAGTTAATTAAATTAGTACACTGACTACTTTTCCAACGATTGCTATTATGTATAAGCTAACTTAAGGGGAACGTACGTGAACTCGTGTCTATGTTCTTGTGTTTGCTTACATGTATAGCTATATGCCACTGATAAGCACTATTTCAATAATAAAGACATTCCAAAGGGAAATTTACTGAGTAACGCTTGTGTTTAGAGAGGATTTATCCACATTATGATTATATTTGGTGGATTATGAAATTATTTAATTCTTTAAAAGTACGTGATCAGCTGCTTTACCGATTTACACCACTTTTATATGTTGCGAATTGCAAACAATCACAACCTTAAATCAGTATTAATTATCATAACCCGCAATCGTCAGTCTTCTGATGTTCTAATATGTTTACGTTTATGTTCTAAAGTATTCGTGGTCTGTTATTCACCCTTTATGCATAATAGGTTCGTAGTACCACATTTTGCCTATGGGTAGCCGGCAACCCTGGTGAGAGCGCGCCGCCCACTCTTTCGATAATGACTCGATCCTCATCACTGTTGTGTGTTATTATCATCACAGACTTGTTGTTTCTTCGAACAATTTACATATTATTTTGATGTAGGTACTCAGGTCACAGTTATTGTAGCGATTTAATTAGAAACCTTACAAAAAATGCGTAATAAGCGGGTAGTTAAACGCCACCCTTCAGTACCTACTAGAATCTCACAAAGAACTGGCGTCGAGAAGTATCCAGTATCCGACATAATATTATACTGCATTGAAACTTGCCTTAAATTGTCGTAATTCAATTTGAGTCTCGTGATAGAAAGTCCAAGCTCTCGAAAGCTATGTTCTGTGAAGTCTGGGAGATTCGAATAGGAGATGTCCAATCCAATCTTGATTTCTGGGCTGAACTTGTTGGTGAGTGCTCTTGCAATATCTTCATAGGCGTTGATGCGTTGACAGACTACTACGATGGCACCGGTTTTGTCTTCTCTCCGGCAGGTACAAGGGGAAATTTCTCTACGCATGGCGCAGTGGAAACTGGCGCCAGCTCCGAGCTGGCCGGCCAATGCACACAAGAGCGCAGCGGCGAGCGCGTGCGTGCGCGCTATCATCGTGTGTGCCGGGCGAGGCTAAACGCGGTACTGACGCCGTCACCGTATAACCCGCGCACGCCGCACGCGCATCAGCCACCATCCAACCATATGGCTCGCCTCTCATTCAGACTGAGAACTCTGGACTTACCCAGAGCCCCGTGATTGATACCAAACGCTAAACAATATTTTTTCTTTAAGAATTTTTTTTTTATTTTAATACAAGACGGATGCTGAGTACCATACCTACTTGCATGTTTGTGACTGCTCTGATCTAGACCAAAAAAAAAAAAATCAGGAATTCATAATGCTTAGATAATTTTGCATAATAATGGTAGTTGCGCATTTTATTTTATTTCTTAGGATACCTACTGGTTATACTCACCATAGTCACCATGCATCCAAATCCTTCGCCACAACACGTATGATGATAATAATATTATATGGGGGTTTCCCCACAGATTGTCGTCCGATGCGCGTTTGCCATTCTAGAACCTTTTCGCCCCAGCAGTTATCAGATAATTTTACAAACACATTTTATCTTTACCGATGCAAAGAGGAATTTTGCAGGTGCAACATTTCCATACAGTATATGCTGCATTTTGCACATTTTCGTAAAGTAAACCACTCTGGTTGTTACTTAAGGCTATTTGACAATGCGAAAAATAAAATGCGAATTACTATTACCAGCTTATATTATGTTTACAAATGGTAATTTAGTAACGGAAGTTGAAAATAATAAACGATTTATTTATAAATCCAGAAATAAAAATGCATTTATTTAACCTTTTGTCACGTGACATGAAACGCTCCTGATTGGTTGGGTTTATGATGACGTCACCTGCTTGATAAATTCGTTTGCCTACTTGTGTTTTAGTAGCTTTTCAAAATGTTTTGATAATATTTTCCTATAATAATAGTATCCTTTGTTTATGTGTGATTAATTTCCAATATTTTACAAATTCTGTCAATTACTTTTACCATAGACAACGATTTTGTAAAGCAGAAAGCAGTAACCTGCCCATTTATTTAAAATCTGCAACAAACAAACTAGTTAGTCAAAGATCACGCTTTGAGTGTAATGTTTATTGAAATCATAAAACTATAGCTACAATTTTTAGCTAATATTATGAAAACATCGGAAATATTCTGAGTGAGTTGCAAGAGGCATTCTGATAATAACATTAGAGGTATTATAACCTCAAACCAATAACAAAATATTTACATTTCTAATGCAATGAATTATTTAAAATTATAAATATTATGTTTACTTACATCGAAATGGTCCTCACAGAAGAAAATATTTGTACTATTCGCTATTATGATTATTATTTGTTATGATCCCTCCGAAATTGTTGAAACCACTTTCGGCGCACTTAGACTTTCTTTTGAACACTTACAAATAGTTTTCCGAAGTTCTTATAGAAGAGTTTATAAATTTTGGAACTACATACCATTTAAAACTTATTTTATTACTGTTAAATTATAGATCCAATCGCAGTTTCGTTATTTGTTTGCAACAAATGTATGTAGATGATATGAGCTACAGATCACAAGACAAGCAGGTGATGTCACCGACCCCATTGCAGAGCCATATTGACAAAATAGCGTTTTGGCGAGCTATTTCAACTTTCAATTTTTATTTTGATATTTCTCAGCAAATATGTACCAGAATTTAAAAAAAACTAATTTTACTGGGTTCTTCAATCTCTACTTAATAATATAAAATGGATTTCAAAAACCAGTCAAATAGCGTTATAGGCTTGTGGCGTTTTATTAGAAGATTTAGTTTTAGACTTGCTGCTCTTCATCTGAGCTAATGCTCAAGGCCCTATTGTATCATAGTTTCGTCTACAGCAATTTTTTTTGGTGTCTAGCTATTTTACTATCTAAATTTATTTCATGCAGCAGTCGTTTAATAGCTGTTGTTAATCGGTTATAATATGATTTTTTTGATAATGTTGGAACACTCATGGTTGAGACACGACTATTTGAAGTGCAGCCAAAATTTGATATGGGCACTTCAAATAGCGGCCATAATTTGATGATGAATTTGCATCATCTGATGCAAATTCATCACCAAGTCTTGTCCGATAGTCTATAGCATCGAGTACCATGAACCATCACAATTAGCAGCCCATTACTGTTTTCTTCACCTGGTAGGTACTAGGTACGCACTCTCACCACGTGAAGGATTTTTTCAAAAAACTTCTTGAAATTTATTAAATTCAAGTATGCTATCTGTGATGAATGAACACATGATTTTATCCACAAAATAATAAAATAAAACCTACTAGAGCTACAATGGTTACTAAAGTAACCACTAAATTATTTAGGCTATTCCCAAAACAATTAAAAAAAACTTTATTTTTTACCACAATAATACAGGTTTGCTTAATATTCTAGAAAATAAGCTATACTAGAGTAATATTATTAGATTATAGAAATAATACAAACATATATCCAATATTGGGGAGAACTGGAGCCTAAGCTAAGGTTATCCTGAATTTCAGGACTAAAAATATAAAAGTTAAAGTTTATTTTTTTATCATAAATCAATGGAAGTAATACTAAATAGCAAATAAATATCGAAATCATAACACAATAATCATTCTTGCCTTTATTATCGAATTGTAAAATTCACCGCTGAAAAAATAACACAGCACTACTTTTTCAAATTGGTGGACAGACATATCAAATCAAATCAAATCAAATCAAATTTTATTTCGGAGGTTAATCCATAGGTAGTAACATGACTATTAACTTAACTAAAATTCTTAAAAATAAATAAAATAAAAGATAGAGTTCTTAAAAATAAAAATAAAAATACAAAACATAACCGTCGTTTCTAACCGCTAAAGTTTTGCAACAAACTGTCAACAATGACTTACGGCCGGTCCTAATAACCTATCTAGCTTCAGTTTTGGTATATCGGAGATAGGAAACAGTTTTCATCTCTGTTTTTGCCGTCCAGAGAAACAAAGACAGAAGTTGTTTTTGTATCTCCGATATGCCAAAACTGAAGATAGATAGGTTATTGGGACCGGCCGTTAACCTTTTCACAGCCAACGACTTCTATAGAAGTTCGAGATTTTCGTGCCCCCCACGCCACGACTTCTATAGAAGCTGTTCATTGTACCTAAAGTAATAAAATACAATTACGATACATAAAACATTTCTTTTATTTGTAATTTTTAAAGATGGACACTACTGAAACCAGATTTATTTATTTTTCTAGAAAAAACAGATTTTTTTGGGTTTTAAAATGGATAAAAACAAAAACGCCTCTAATATTGACATGTCCTTCACGCCAACTACTTCATATCAAGTTGGCCAGTGTTGCGACGCGAAAGTTGCATTCATTACAATCCACTACCGTTAATTTGTTTTATTTCATACAAATGAGCATACATTTTATGATTTATGAATCAATTTCAGTCGGTGAACAACGTATTATTCAATAAATTATTATAATCATTTCGTTCAAATGAATTAACTTTCCTGAGAATTTTCGATATTGCTCCACCCATCTCTACGTAATGGCAAGATGTCAGTACTAACAGCGCCACTAACTTCATTTCAAGTAAATCCCTGAAGTCGTAAGCGCACACGTATCAAGGTCATTAGGTCATAGTGCCGGGTGACGTCTGCACGTGTATTTCTTTCCCGGTTCAAGTAATAAAATGAATGGCAGTGAATTTCTCTCTGATGACTTGTTGCGTATATTAGAATTATGAAACGGAAAACAGTAGTACGTTCACGGAGGAGGAAGATAATAAGGTTTTAGTCGGTAAACATTTCCTTGTTTTACTGTTAGATAATTACTAAAGTGCAAATAAAACAAGTTATCTCAATATGTGGATATAGTTATGTGCTAATTTTACGAAGGAAGATAGGTAATTAAGTTTCGAATCACTTAGATACTTGTTTACGAAGTCATAAATACGGCCAATAACACAATACCTACTAAGCTAAGTTCAATCAATATCACTTTAAATTTATTTAAGACAGTTTCGGGTATGGTTTAATTTTTAAATATCACATAGTTTAGGTATTGGTTTTAAATATCATGTAGGTAGGGTATAAGTATCAACGGATTATGTGCGGCATTTAACAACGAATGCTCAAAAATCGTCCGTCACCGTAGGATCAGATAGAAGTTTTAGCTAGGAAGGCCCGGTTCGTTTTCGCACATATATTATGTAGGCAGTCACTGCTGAACGTTTTAACTGCTCGTGGTGCATCGTTGCGACGCACAGTATTGCACTTTGTATAGGGAGAGTGGAAAATATTCTATATGATAATAAATAGTGTTTATTCGTGTTTAAGCTTTTTTAAATCTATCAATATCACAATATCCACAAACTCGGAATACGAAATATTGAAAGCAGCCATCACTACTAATACCCTTTTTCTTAATAAATTTACCGTACTATGATCGCCAAAGACTTGATATGAAGTCAACGGACTACGTATATGAAATGAATAGTGATGTGCCTATTATAATATTATCTCTAGCAAGTTTATGCACGTCTCATCGTCTCCGATAAAGGATACACATTTTTCTTACTAAAAATGTTCATAGAATAAAACAAGTTAGCATTATAATGTGTTTATATTTATTTATATTTGTAAATTTAAAAACAAACTTCAATAATACGCATCTATTTTTATTCTATCTATATGACGGAACCGCCATCCTTGCTTTCGTGCTATAGAATCTGTTATACATTTATACGTTGGCGTACAGCGTGACATCGCGTACAGGATAGTCGGCGCTGAAAATGTTAAAAAAGCATTTCATAATCCAGCCCGTTGTCGATAGATAGCGATATAAATTTTAGACATCGAAAAAGAGGTGGTTAGAAAACTGACCACTAAACCTAAAAGAGTTGATATCATAATCGTCTGTGTGGTGTGCATTAACATTATAATCTGTATGTGAACATTATTTCCAACACGTAGGTACGACACAATAATTTTAACGGACGCCTGAATGCGTATATTTGTTATTTGTGGTTATGAGTTAGGTATAGACGATAGGCAAAGGATCGAGATCGTTCAGCTTCCGGCCTGAAGGACGTCGCGGCGAGACGCTCGCTTTGTGTTGATGACGCATGTAATTGCGCCCATCCTCCCAAGGCTTGTAATACTAACATTAAAAATGTAACACCTTGTTATATAAAATTATATGTATAGTCTCAATAGAGTAGGTACAGTACACATACCCGTACTCAAAACTGAATCAAAATTTCGATCTATTTAATCTGTTACAGAACCAGCTATTTAATTTTACGGGTAGCTTAATGTTAATAGGAGATTTTAATCTACCAAATTCATTGGAGTAACACGGGTCGGTATTAGCGGAGCGACCGATAGTAAATTTGGTCCTAAGCTGTTCCTATTGAGACCGATTAATTTTATGCCATTAATGGACTGCCAGAAATTCAACTAAGGTTCTCTTTTTTTTCAAGGCTCATTGTAAATTCCTCATTTAATTTGAAAAGCTCTTTTGTCAACAGACAACTACAGGATGAAATTGTAACCACCTCCCAAATTTTAATAATAGGTTAAAGTATGAAATTGCCGATTTGTACCGAAAATCAAAATTGTTTATTTTAAATTTTTTAACAATTTAATTAAAAATAGTTACCATTATTATCTATACATCTAATAGGAAGGTCATTTATGCCTTTGTGATAGAACTCTGAGGATCTAGACTGCACAAACTGTGTGAAAGCATTTTGTACTGCCTCCTGAGAAGAAAACTTCTTGTCACGTAGATAATTGTCCAAATCACGAAAAAAATGGAAGTCCGTTGGAGCAAGGTCTGGCGAATACGGAGGATGTCGAATGGTTTCTAATTGCAGTTCCTGAAGGGTCAAAACGGTTTCTCGTGCTGTATGAGGTCTCGCGTTGTCATGGAGCAATAATGGTGAAGATCGATTCATGAGTCGGGGCTGTTTTACTGCTAGTTTTGCCAACATTGTTCGGAGTTCGGCACAATAGACATCTGCCGTTATTGATTGACCAGATCGGAGAAAACTATAGTGAATAACACCATGCTGAGACCACCAAACAGTTACCATTACCTTTTTATTGGTAAGTTTTGCTTTAGGACACTGTTGTGGCGTTTGACCTGGGGTCAGCCATTGCATTTCTTTTACGGTTATCATAAAGAATCCACTTTTCATCACATGTCACAATTCGATTTAATATTCCTTCATTTCTGTACCGATTCAACAAGGCAACACAAGTTTCAACACGCGTTTCTTTCTGCACATCAGTCAAATCATGAGGCACCCATTTTTCGTATTTTTTTATTTTATTGATATGACGCAAATGAGTCAATATTGTAGGTAAGGTTACGTTAAACCATGCCGCTAATTCCTGGGTAGTTTGACTAGTATCGGCTTCCACTATCTCTCTTAATTCATCGTTAATCTTCCTCGTGGCTCGTTCTTCAAGTCGAAGTTTCCATCACGAAAAAATCGCACGGTGCGTTCATTAGCAGATCACTCTCCAAACGCAACATTGATATTGCGGGCTGTTTACTGCCGCGTTACTTCCGCGTCGGAACTCGTATTCAAAAATCACTCGAATTTTCGCAGTATCCACCTTTCTTGTCTAAGTTAAATAACAAAAAAAAAATTGAAAGTTGATATTAAAATGTTTCACATTTTTTAAAAGAAGGACATCATAGAAACCATGTGAAAAAAGTTTCATTCGAAAACCTCAAACCATGAAGATTCTATGTCAATTCAAAGAACCTATTATGATAAAACGGCAATTTCATATTTTAACCCCTAATATATCAATCTACGAGACAAAAAACAAATGACCTATTTTTTCTTTTGGTATAGCCAAGTACAAAAATGTCAAGATAAAGCACTTTGAAAATGTCCGAAAAAAATTTATAATTTTTTTGCGGCCGCCTAGCAACACTTTTTTTACGCGATTCGCATGTCATTTATTCATTACGAAAGTATTCATAAGTTTTTGATTTTCCCTTTATACCTTATCAGCCCTAGGACCGTAAAAATTGAAAACAATATTGCGAAAAATATTTTCGGCGGAAAACTTGATTTACACTTTTCACTTTATAAATGGGCTTTAAATACGATACTGAACGCCTATAAAAATTTTGGAAAGTGGTTAAAATTTCATCCTGTATAGGTAACGGAAAGTGGAAGATTTACCAGCAAGTGTCAGCGTTACTAACGTTGGAATTAAAACAACATCGGTCGTTTTGCGTCAAATTGGCAAGGTAATAAAACTTAATCAGTAAAGGCGTTGCATAAACTGAACGTCGTCAAATGAGTTCTCTACATATTATTATAATATTTATTTGAGGATAAGCCTCCCGCACATTTGAGTACGGAGTGTAAAGCGTAAAGAGGATGGACAGATATTATTACATGCTTTTCGCCAGATCCAAAATCTGGTCAAATACTTAGCAAAAAAAGCATACCCGGAAAGCAGTGGTCTTTGAAAATTTTGTAACTTTAGCTTTCGGAGTAGGCATTTTTTGACGTGATAACGTCTTAAAAATCGTTTTAGTCGGATGACATGTTCAGAAACTTGTGTCACACCAAAACCTCACGAGCGCGATCGCAGGTATAACGAGAGAGAGACGGACCGATCTCCCGTCTCATCTCGAGCGCTGCCAGTCATTCCGTGAAACTTGTCACGCGGAATCCTCACGTGCGGAGGCTGGCATAGCGTTCGAGTGAGTGGACCGATCTTCCGTCTCTCTCACTCTAGCGGCATACAAACGAATGGAGATTTTCTCGTTATCACGTAAACATCTCGATCGTAAACCTACTTTACAAACAACCAATTTTTTAATTAACTTTATATTATTATTTTACAAGATCGATTTTCAATCTCAGTACTAGCGTAGTGTTCAGATTTGTGCAACAGTACCCCATTATTTTTTTGACGTGATAACGTCTTTAAAATCGTTTTAGTCGGGTGACATGTTCAGAAACTTGTGTCACACCAAAACCTCACGAGCGCGATCGCAGGTATAACGAGAGAGAGACGGACCGATCTCCCGTCTCATCTCGAGCGCTGCCAGTCATTCCGTGAAACTTGTCACGCGGAATCCTCACGTGCGGAGGCTGGCATAGCGTTCGAGTGAGTGGACCGATCTTCCGTCTCTCTCACTCTAGCGGCATACAAACGAATGGAGATTTTCTCGTTATCACGTAAACATCTCGATCGTAAACCTACTTTACAAACAACCAATTTTTTTAGCTAGAACTTGAAGCTAAGATACTTTGCAAAGCTTTGCAAGTTAAAGTGATGTGACCAACTTACAAAAACTTAGACAAAGCAAAATTTTATACAAGTTCAAAAATGAGTTAGATAAAGTTTTTAATCGATTGGTAGTATGTATATCTTCTCTTCTAAGTCTCTTCTATGTACATATATAAAAATGAATCCCTATTTCCATTGGTCACGACATCACGCGTGAACGACTGAACCGATTCCGCTAATTCTTTTTTGTTTTTTTTGTCATTGACAGGAGAAATTTTATAAAAGAAAAAAAAAGGAAATTGCGTAGAAAATTATAAAATTTAAGAAAACTTAATCTCCGTACCAAATTATTTGTAATGTAATCTTATCGCTTTTGACAATTTAAACTTTTTCAATGTACGTTTGACATTGCATTGACAGAATGCGTGTTGCAAATTTATAGTCAAATATAGGCAAAAAAATAATTTTGCTTATGGCCACTAATGTATGTCGCGTGTTTCATAAAGCATAATAATAATAAACAGTTGGTAATTATTTTTATTATACCATTTCGTAATCAATATCATAGAGACAGGACAACGTCTATCGGGTCTACTAGTATACAATAAATGAAATAACAATAATCAAAGTAATTCCCAGGACAAAAAGTACTTACCTAAAATATGTCAGCATTTCCTACTTTTATTATATTTTTGTAATTCTTCATATTTTTTTAACTACGCCATATTTTGATGACAATGACATGTAGGACGTCAAAATCAAATTTTAAATAATCTGAAGTGTTAGTGGAGTCAGCTAGTAGTTAGCATGATGTGCTATTAGTCAGGTTTTACATTTCATTTGTGTCATAGACTTTTGTAGCACAACATATTGACTTTTGTAACAATGTTTAATTGAAATTATGGTTACAATCTTAGTTTATTAAAATATTAATAATAATGACTAAAAATTTTAAATGAAATGCTGCCATCTTCATAATATGGCAAGTTAAATTGTACCAAAATCACAGTCGCTCGAAATGGAAATTGATCAACATAAACGCCAAATACAATTTACCCTGTCCCAGAGATTGAATCCAGAACCCCTAGATCTTGACCCGCTATACCAATGGGGCGTTAAAGGTTGTTTATTAGGTTCCTTCCACATTCAACCAGCGATTTTTCTACCGGTGAATATTTATTCCATATTCTACCGGTTATTGAAAACATTCTACTTTCAACCGGCCACTTGGATAGCTAGGTATAAAAGTGAACAATAGAGGAACCATTTAATGAAACAAATATGTAGATCGTAAATTGATAAATCGTTTATTATTTACCTATATGACATGTGCTCATAATGCTATCAAAATAGAAAAAAAAAACAATACATTTTTGCTTATTCAGAAATGAAATCTACAAAAAATAAGAAAAGTTACTATAGTTTTAATAACTGGCCAAGTGCGAGTCCAACTCGCGCACGAAGGGTTCCGTACCAAAAAGGCCAAAAAACGGGTTTGTTGTATGGGAGCCCCCCTTAAATATTTATTTTATTTTGTTTTTAGTATTTGTTGTTATATCGGTAACAGAAATACATAATTTGTGAAAATTTCAACAGTCTAGCTATCGCGGCTCTTGAGATACAGCCTGGTGACAGAGCGACGGACAGACGGACAGACAGCGAAGTCTTAGTAACTAATAGGGTCCCGTTTTTACCCTTTGGGTACGGAACCCTAAAAACTAGATAATTCCTTGTTGTCACGTGATCATGGCTTGCAACAGTGCCGAAACATCGGAAACTCACAAAAACTAAGGTTCATGGTACAAACCCCGTATCAATTAACTCTAGAACTAGATAGATAGAACTAGAATTGCAAGAGAGAAAAATGCAATAATTTATAAACATTTCTTACTAAGTACCTATATGATTTGAATATTTACGTTGCATTACCTGATTTTATTGTACTTGTATACCAATTTTTTTGCCGGATGAAACTGGAATTATCAAATTGCCTGTAGAATTTGGAATAAAAACCGGTGGAAAAAATATTCACCAGTAGAAAAATCGCCGGTTGAATGTGGAATGACTCGTTTATTAATATTGTTACGAACGTGGAGTTCGGGATTTGGATAAAGCACCTTTGACTTATTAGAAGAATTTAATAGGCGTTGAACAGGTCGCAGACACTATCACAACAGCCAAATCACAAGAATCGTAGTCCGGTGGGTCGCTGAGGTCGTTGGTTCCAAAACACTTTTAGCCAATCCGTAGAGTAGTCCTTAGATCCGTTGGTATCGCTAAAGTCGTCGTTACTTCGCACTAGATCACTTTTCGCAGGTATCACACCGAAAGCTCAGAATGAACTGACTCCAGCGTCTTAAGTCCTGTCATTTATATACCTCAACATTGACGCCGGTCGTACATACTAGAACGTTCATTTTCCCGAAAAATCACAAGGACATTTAAACGTAAACAACACTAGCGCGTTATGCCATTTTGTGCCTTAATGTGTAAACTTAAAGTTCAATGTCGCTTGCACTAAGGTCTTGTTATTTTTACTTTGTGGTTGAACTTAGGTAGTTATGTATGTGGCTACACTGTGTGATGTCGTGCCAATCCAGAAACAGGACGAAACCAGCTCTGAAAAGAGCTATTTGTGCAACGTCAATTCAAAGAAACAAGAAGGCAGCTCTGAAAAGAGCTATTTTAGTATGCGCACGAAGCACGTGCTCTTCTCGTCGCGCGGCACTTCACCGCCGCGCACTGCATCTTCTTCACGCACCGCTTCTATATGCACATAACACGTGTTCTTCTCGTCGCACCGCATCTTCGTCGCCCACCGCTGCATCGCCGCGCCGAGCGCCCTTCTAGCTGCGCGCACGTCTTGCAGTCTTGATCGCCGGCATCGCCGCCGTCGAAATGAACGCGTGGCGATGCCGCAGTTTGTTTAGTTACGTTAGCACATCTCCGCTCTCGCTCACACCTATTCCTATTTCACCTAACATCGCGCCACCCTGGCGATAAGGGAGACAGTGTAGTGTTAGAGCGAAACACACTCTAAATTCCTCTAATTGGTCATAATGTAAATTTTCCTATTGGTAGTTAAGTCATTTCATTGTAAATAATCTATACTAATATATAAAGCTGAAGAGTTTGTTTGTTTGTTTGTTTGAACGCGCTAATCTCATGAAGTACTGGTCCGATTGGAAAAATTATTTTTGTGTTGGATAGTACATTTATCAAGGAAGGCTTTAGGCTATAGAACATCACGCTGCGACCAATAGGAGCGAAGCATGAGTGAAAAATGTTGCAAAAATAGTCACGATCATAATAACAGAAATTGACGCGAACGAAGTCGGGGGAAACAGCTAGTATTGTATAAAAGTAGCGTAAGTTTTTGTATTAAATCATTCCATTCCATCCATATTTAACCATCAAGACGAGTTTTACTTACCTTCCTCAACATTGGCAAACCTCTGCCAAATGTACATTCCTTTAGCGATATCTCGAACCTTCTAGCATGACCGCGACACTGCCCTCCTCTTAGAGATGCTCGTCCCGAGCGTCATCATTATTGCCGTTATAACGTGCCAAGCGATTGATGTGAACTACTTTAAGTGCTCCTCTCAGTGGCCGTTGGATCCGGTATGTAACATCGTTTATTCGCGTGACAACTTTACACACCTAGTCTGTAATTTAGGTAGCTTTCCGGTCATATCTAGTCTTCATGTTTTCACTCGACTGCAAGCCGTTTTCTTGTATCATGGCATAAATGTCCCGCATCTTGTCTTGCAAATCGGAGACATAAATCCTGTACGGTGACGTGATCGTCTGGCGCTTCTCCGGTTACAAGGTCTACCGGTAACCTTAGCTCTCGTCCGAAGTTAATATATGCCGGCGTCGTTTTCGTGCTCTCATGTTCCGAAGTCCTGTAGGCGAGAAGGAACGGTGCAATGTACTTGTCCCAGTCCCTTTGATGGTTGTCCACCAATTTTGCTAAATGCCTCTCTAGTGTTTGGTTAAACCTTTCTACCATGCCGTCGGACTGAGGATGATAAGCAGTGGTTCTCGTCTTGTGCATGCCCAATATTTTGCAGACTCCTTGAAACACGTTCGACTCAAAGTTTCTGCCCTGATCGGAATGAATTTCCAGTGGTACACCATATCGGCATATGACTTCTTCAACTAATTTAGAAGCTACGGTCGTAGCTTCTTGATTAGGTATAGCGAATACTTCTGGCCACTTGGTAAAGTAATCCATGATGACCATAAAGTACTTGTTCCCCGACTCTGTCACAGGGAACGGTCCGGCAACATCCACTGCTATCCGTTCCCATGGTGCCCCAACGTTATAAAGTTGAAGGTGTCCTCGACTCCTGGTGGATGGACCTTTTACTGCAGCACAAGTGGTACATTTCCGGCACCAATCTTGTACATCAGCTCTGCAGTTCAGCCAGTAGAATCGATCCCGTAGCTTTGTCAAGGTCCTTTTGACACCCAGGTGCCCTCCTGATATGCCATCGTGTACCTCTCGAAGAACATCCTTGATCCTTTCCCTTGGGACGACCAGCTGTAGGTGGAACTCTCTACCGTTAGGTTTTTCCCATTTCCGGTAAAGTATACCGTTTTGCAAGATGAAACTGTCCCATTGAGCCCAGTACGCTTTAGTTGTAGCACTCGTAGGCGCAACTTCATGCCATCTCGGCTTATCGTTACCGCATTTCTTCCATGCAACGATAAGTCGTATGTCTTCGTCTTTTTCCTGAGCTTCTCTCATGGACACACCCAGGATTTCGGAGGAGCTGTTCTCGTTATTTGTACATAGTCCTCCTTAGACTCCAGCTTGATGCAGTGCTTGCACTCCTCTGGGCACGGTCTTTTTGAGTGGGCGTCAGCATTTCCATGTGTCTTTCCACTACGATGTTTGGTAATGAAGTCGTAATCTTGAAGCTGTTTAATCCACATAGCAACTTGACCTTCGGGACTCTTAAAATGAAGCAGCCACTTTAAAGCAGCATGGTCGGTACGAAGCACGAACTTTCTGCCGATAATGTACTTGCTTAAATGTTGTAGCGTTTTGACCACTGCTAAAAGTTCTATCAGTATTCCTTTCAGGCTTCGATAACGATTTGCTGAAGTAGGCAATCACAACTTTTCGGTCTCTTTGTTTTTGAGATAGCACTCCACCAATAGCTGTGTTACTTGCATCCGTATCGACGATAAATTGCCCATTAGCTTGTGGGTATCCTAAGATTGGAGTCTCACATAGACATTGCCTTAACCTTAAATCCTCTCTTGTCTTCCGTCAGGCGATGCAATGGCTTGGCAATTTCAGAGAATCCCTTAACAAAGCGTCTGTAGTATGAGCATAAACCCAAAAATGCTCTTGCTTCCGTTTTATCTTTGGGAGTTGACCACTTCTGCACGGCTTCTATTTTAGCTGGATCAGTCTGTATTCCGTCACTGGTGATAACGTGTCCGAGGTAGTTTAACTTATTTCTGAACTGATCGCATTTCTTCGGGTTCAGCTTTAGGTTGGCTCCACGTATCTTCCTTAAGACTTTTTCCAGGTTAAATAAATGGTCTTCAAAGTCTCGACCCATGATGATCACGTCATCCAAATATACCAGGCAGGCTTCTCCCACCAATCCTGACAGAACACATTCCATGAGTCGCTCAAAAGTGGCCGGCGCGTTGCACAATCCAAATGGCATGATGTGAAACTGCCATAGCCCTTTTCCTGTAGAAAATGCTGTCTTTTCCTTATCTTTTGGATGAATTTCAACTTGCCAGTATCCAGACTTCAAGTCAAGTGTCGAGAACCACGTCTTGCCACTCAGGGTATCCAAGGTATCGTCAATGCGCGGAGATGTCGTTAAGTCGTCGATAGTCCACACAAAACCTTGTACTTCCATCATTCTTCTTAACTAAGACGACAGGAGAACACCAAGGACTTGCCGAAGGTTCGATGATCTTATTCTTCTTCATGCTTTGCAGCATATCCTCAACTTCTTGTTCTTTGGCAATCGGCATTCACCTTGCTCGCTGTCGGATAGGTCCTTCATTTCCGGTGTCAATCTTGTGTTCCACCAAGGATGTACTCCCCAAATCTCCTTCTTCTGAAGAAAACACGTCTGAAAAGAGCTGAAGCAGGTCTTTGGCTTTCATGCTTTAAGAATAACTTAAGTTACTTTTGCATCCTTCAAGAAGTTCTGCGATGGTAGATATATCCTTGGTTTTCATCTTAGTCAAAGTTGTTTGGCACTTTCTCACCCAAACAGCTTCTTCGCATCTTCCAATAACGTCGCCTTCTTTTAATTGGATCTCGTGGTCTTCTAAATTCGCAACTCTAACTATTGCAGTTGTGGACCCCTTGACAAGTGTCTTGGCTGCCAGAAGCTTTTGTGTCTTCGACTTGCTAAGTGTATCTTCGATCAACACACACCTATTCTTCTCATTCTTTTTAGCATATAATAGTTTCACTAGCAGTTCGGCTTGTGTTCTTCCGGGTATGTTGATCTTCTTTAGGCATGTTACTTTTCCTTCGGGCCCACCCAGGATGAAAAGCTCTTCATTACCACACTTAAATATGCCATTGGTGACATCAATTTTGCAGTCATATCTGCGCATGAAGTCGAGGCCCAATACGCAGTCGTCCATAATTTCGGCCACGATAACGTTATGAGTATATGATGCTTCACTCACTTGTAATGTGACCGAAACTTCCCCTAGGACGGGTATTTGCTGGCCGGAAGCGGAAAGTAGCCGAATATTAAAGGTGCTTTTGCGCCTTTTCGCGGTCTCTACTAGTTTCGGCTTGATTATTGTCCTAGAGGCTCCTGTATCCACCGTCATCTTGCAGTCAGTCCCATTCAACGAGCCGCGTATCATCAAACTGTTCCCATTGCATGCCTGGGAGACAATCATCGTCGGGGCTTCTTCCGTTCCAGCCAGCACCCGCCCTCTAGTTCTGGCTGTTACTTGTTTCCCTGGTTCCCAGCAGAAGATGGGGTCTCCTGCTTCTTTAACATATCGAGGCGTTCCTTCAACATCTTGCTGATCATTTCAGCAAGTTTAGCTGTCTGCTGCGTCTCGTTCTTAGGACAGGTGAATTGCAGATGACCCGGCTTTTCTCCACATTTGTAGCACATAGATCCAGTTATTTTTCTTAGGAGGAAATGATGTCTTCTTCTCCTGTACTTCTTCAATCACCTCTCGTATTTTGTGAGTTGGCCGAACATCTTTCCTCAGGGCTTTTACTTCCAGAGCGTGCGCTAGAGCTTCCTTCAGTGAGGCATGGTGGCACAGCCCCACTGCAGCCCTAATCTCCATATCTCTGATCCCATCGACAAATGCTTGGAGTATAGTGGAGTTCACTATCTTTGCATCAGCAGATGGGTATGCTTTGCGGACTAGTTTTTCAATCTCCAGAGCCCATTGCTGTAGTCCTTCTCCAGAACGTTAAACCCGGTCCCGTAGTTGAGCGCGGAAGACATGTTCCAGATGGCGTCCTCCATAACGAGCTTCTAGTGCCCCCATCAGGTCCTTGAATGTGCTACCCGAGGAAAATAAAATCAGTTAAAATCAGTTTTATTTCTGCAAATAGGCCCCAGGAGGCGCTTTTACACGTCCTAATTTAAACCTACCACTGCTTCGGGATTCGGGACAAGGCAGGGCTAGTGCCGAGAAGAAGCAGCGCAAGAAACTCGGTCACTATTGTCAGCCTCTTTTTAAATATTTTTTTACAAGGTAAGGTGATTTTTACAAGGTTTAAGCAAGTACGAGCTGGGACAATTTAATGCCATACATTTCTATCATTTAAATAATCATTGACAGTGTAATAGTCCTTTTTCATTAAAATAACTTTGACATACGATTTAAGTTTATGTGGTAATTTGTTGAAAATACGAATGCAATTTCCCATAAACGATTTTCCTACTTTTCGCAGTCTGAAGCCTGGAACGGCAAGTTTATCTCTATTTCTGGTATTAAAATTGTGTACGTTACTTTTCTTAAGAAATAAATGTATGTTCTTACGAACGTAAACAATATTCTCGAGAATGTATTGAGAAGACAATGTAAGTATATTAATCTCTTTGAAGAGCTCTTTCAGCGAGTCACGGGGTCGAAGGCCGTAAATAGCCCGTACAGCACGTTTTTGTAATATAAAAATTGACTCAATATCTGCCGCTGAGCCCCACAACAGAATTCCGTATGACATTATGCTATGAAAGTAGCTAAAATATACTAATCTTGCCGTTTCAACATCAGTCAATTGCCTTATCTTTCTCACAGCATAAGCAGCAGAACTAAGTCTTCCAGACAGCACCCTAATATGAGCACCCCATTGCAAATGAGAGTCTACAGCTATACCTAAAAAGGTAGTTAAATCTACAGAGTTTAGTGGTTCATCTTTAACAATTATATGAGTAGCAGCAAACCTTACATTGGGCATGGTAAATTTTACACATTTTGTTTTATTTGCATTTAGTAAAAGATTATTTGTTGTAAACCAATGTAATAATTTAGAGAGGGTATTGTTAACATCATCAAATGAACATTTGCCCCTCTTAGTTTTAAAAATCATTGATGTGTCATCTGCAAACAATACCATCTCACAAAGATTATGTAAATAACACGGAAGGTCATTTATATAAATTAAAAATAGCAGGGGTCCTAATACTGATCTCTGAGGGACACCCATAATAAGGGCAGACCCTGAAGACTCAGCTCCATTTATGCAAACCTTTTGTGTTCTGTCCTTAAGGTAAGAACTTATTAGATCCAAGGAATCATTCGATGCACCATAATGTTTAAGTTTTTTAAGTAATGTTACATGGTCTACACAATCTAAAGCCTTTGAAAGGTCACAAAATAAACCTATGGCATCTAGCTTACTCTCCCAAGCATTAAACACATGTTGTAGAAGAGCAACTCCAGCATCGGTAGTATTTCTACCTTTTCTGAAGCCATATTGGTTGCTATTTAATAATTTATTTACACTAAAGTGTGATATTGGATTCGATGGGGGGTTGTCAAAAAATGCTATGCTATTCTTTGGCATTCAACGTGGTTTCGCATTGATAGCAGTTCGGCCGGTTTCTTTGGTCTTCTTCTGGAGAAGGAGAACAACTCCTTCTTTGACGACCTCCGTGGTAGAGTGGCGTTCACACCGGTTTTCAAAGTGTCGCCTGCTCCGAGGTCCCGGGTACGATTCCCAGACGGGCCAATGTGGAAAAAAGTGCTTTTCTACATTATCTCGGGTCTGGATGTTTGTGGCACCTTTGTTATTACTGATTTACAAAATACTAGTGCTTTACTTAATTATTCAAATTGGGATCAGAAAATGTATGTGATGTTATCCACATTTAGTATAGTATTTTATTCTTCTAAAGAGGTATTTAGTCGACTTTTACGAGTTACGACACGAAGATGCGATGGTGCTATTCTTTTAATGTGCCGGTACAACAAGGCATACATGATTATCCGAAAACAATATCATCTCACAAAGTTTATGCATATACTAAGAAATATACTTACAGTGGCTTCTTAATTCATAATATCAATCTTCTCAATGGTAGTAAACGCTGCTTCTGAGCCATGGGTCGCGGGTTCGATCCCCGCACAGTACAAATATTTGTGTGCATGAACATGTCTGTTTGTACTGGTCTGGGTGTTTTCTATGTATTATAAGTATGTATTTACAAAAAAAAAAGTATTTATGTAAGTTTATCGGTTGTCTAGTACCCCATACGACAGGGTACTTAATAGTAGCTTAATTTGGGACTAGATGGCTCTGTGTGGCCCAGTGAGGCATGTCTTAAAATATTTATTATATTTATTTATTTATTTATTTATTTATATTCGGGAATATTATTTACGTCCGTAAGTCCAGCCCAATCAAACGGCTAAAGCACCGCATTTCCTCGCCCAGGCTGCCATTTTTTAAATGATTTAAAAAATGATGAGATAAAGCACTTAGAAAATGACCACGGAAAATCTAAAATTTTTGACAGGGCTGCCTAGCAACACTTTTTTTACGCGATTCGCATCTTATTCATTCAATACGATACTATTCATAAGTTTTTGATTTTCCCTTTATACCTTATCAGGCCTGGGACCGTAAAAATTGACAACTAAATTGCGAAAAATATTTTCGGCTTGATTTACATTTTTTACTTCATAAATGGGATGTAAATACGATACTGAACACCTATAGAAATTTTGGAAAGTGGTTAAAATTTCACCCTGTATACAATATTATTTTAATTAAGTACTAAACGTTCAGTTTGGTGTCGCGGTCGGTGCCGAGCCCAAACGAAACAAAAATCGATCGGTAGAGATCGCTGCAAGCGATAAGACCGCCTAAATTGTACTAATCTAAATCTTACTCATGTGTTATTTTTCAATTTTATGGTGTGCAATAAAGTGTATCTATCTATCTATCTATCTAATAATAAAGATTTGCGTCAAATAAACAAAATTAAATTACAAAGAAAACAAATCTAATACCTATTTAAAAAAAATGCTTTATAAAATGGCGAACGGCAATCAACTCGCGAGAGTGTATACCTATTCTATTTGGCCCGGCTACCGACTTAAACTGATCAGTTGGTTTGTTAGTAGTAAAAGTAATATTGTTTACTAGCAGATCCGACAGTCGTTGTCCTGTCTTAATTAAGAATATTGATTACGAAATAGTTTAATAAAAAAGAAAGACGTGTGGCACTCGGAGACTGCCGCGGTAAAGCTACTGCATAGCATTTTTTATCAACTTATGCAATTATAAAACTAAAAAGTATCACCGCTGTGCCGGTCGGAGTGGTATTTATAGTGTTAGGTTATTTTCGTTACGGGATTTCTGGATTCGGTCTTCACGCTCAAGGCAAACGATAGAAGCTATGCAATAGCTTAATTTTTTTATTTTATGTTTTTTCTAATTTTGACTTTTGTAATTAATTTTTTCTGTTATTTTAGCAGATATGGTTACCATAGGCAACCATACTGTCAAAATCCTTATTTTCTTCTAAATTCTTTTAAATTTCGGAAATTCAAAATTGTTTGATGGTGCCTCGCCCCTAGTGTTAGGTTCTTCGGTGGTGTTAGGTTATTTCGTTACGGAATTTCTGGATTCGGTCTCCACGCTCAAGGCCCGCGATAGAAGCTATGCAATAGCTTAAAAAATGTTACCAATTACTTATTATTATTATGCTTTATGAATTTATGATACACAACGTTATTTATTTGTTTTTCCTGGCGGGTATATAAATAGTTTTGTTTGTATTACGACATGGGAACAGGCGACATTACTGGCCATGTGCAGAATTCAGTTTTTTTACCCTCTATTTGACGATATTTGCAGCACGCATTCTGTCAATATTATGTCAAACGCCATTCACTAAAAAAGTTTAAATTGTCAAAAGCAATAAAGGTTACATTACAAATAATTTAGTATGGTGATTAAGTTTTCTTAAATTATCTTATTTTCCGTGCAATTATCTTAAGTTTTTCTTTCATAAGAACACTCTCCTGACAATAACAAACAAAACAATAAAAGAATTAGCGAAATCGGCACGTTAAGCCGTCGGTCCCTGCTTTTATCACCAGATAACAGTCGTAAAGCCCTGTTCGGGCGGCTTGAAAAACGTCCACCGTCCACAAACCCGCTCTAGACCAGCGGCGTGGTGGTACTAACTTAGTAAGTTAGTACCACCACGTTAAGGCCTTAGTACCACTAACTAAGGCCTTAACCCCTCTCCTTAAAAAGGAGAGAGACCCATTCTCAAGTCTCGGTTGTCACTTATAAAAAAAAGACGTGTGGCACTCGGAGACTGCCGCGGTAAAGCTATTGCATAGCATTTTTTATCAACTTATGCAATTATAAAACTAACAAGGCCCGCGATAGAAGCTATGCAATAGCTTAATTTTATAATTTTATGTATTTTCTAATTTTGACTTTTGTAATAAAATTTTTCTATTATTTTGGCAGATATTGTTACCATAGGCAACCATACTGTCAAAATCCTTATTTTCTTCTAAATTCTTTTAAATTTCGGAAATTAAATATCGTTCGATAGTGCCTCGCCCCGAGTGTTAGGTTATTTTCGTTACGGAATTTCTGGATTCGGTCTCCACGCTCAAGGCCTGCGATAGAAGCTATTCAATAGCTTAATAAAATTTATAAGTTGTAAATACATATAGTACTTTTTTTATTACTATTTTAATTGGATGTTAATTTGTTGAGTTTTTCTGTGTAAGTATATAATAAAATTCTATACGAATTCCAGGTAGAATACTTAAATAAAGAAAAATATTATTTTTTACTTTATAGTGATTTGTTTTTTTTTTTGTTGGTAATGTTATTTTTTTTTAATTTTGCTCGGTATCCTCGTCACTAGAGCTTTTACTGTAAACCCTAATGAAACGTGCTGCAAGATTATTAATAATTGAGTTTATTTCACTGTGACACCAGAGTGAACGTGCCGTTTTTTAAATGAGTTCTCTGTCGCAGCGAGTGCACGATGTATACCCTTGTATACCTATATACCTACCTACATATAATATTTATTTGAGGAAGCCTCCCGAGCACATATTTTGAGTACGGAGTGTAAAGCGTAAAGAGGATGCACATTCGACAAGAGCATCAGCTATGGGCAAAATGACCAATTAACAACGATATTATTACATGCGTTTCGCCAGATCAAATTCTTAACCCATATCTTCCTAGTGATCGATTAGTTGATCAGTTGACATTTTATTTTTTTATGAGTAATTCGGAACGCATACATTCTTATTTATTATGTGTTGGTAATCATGAAGTTAATGGCTGTCGAATAGTATTTTTGAAGTTTTACAATTGGCGCCTATTTTCTTGAAGTTCAAGTAAATTTTCAGCAATTTTTAGTCAAAAATATGTCTCATCGTAAAATGTAAGTATTTTCGCTACATTTTCATATTATTTTATTTCTTTCTTTGATTTTATACTAAACATAGTGTGTGTTATAATATTGTAATGTATTACAATGAATATAAATTGAATGTGGATAGATATGAGGATGTTTTTAAAGTGATCGATTTCTCGATCAGTAGGATAATATGCCCGTGTACGGTTATGCACTTTTATCTTGCTTTTATTCAGATATTTTTATTGATTTTCTTACAGTTTGTCTATAAATTACATAATTTCACATCTAAAAGATGATACAAACGTCTTATCAGCTGATATTTATATTACTCCACCGGAAATTATGATAGAAGTGACGAAGATAGTGGTGATGAGGGATCTACCCACATAAATAACTTATCAAGGCAACAACTATTAGCGGAAGCTGAAGTAAGGGCCACCGTTGCTTCAGAAACTGGTATTGATATTGAAGACAGTTTATTGGACGATTAACCTCTCGAAGCCATACCCAGTACCTCATCAGCAAAAACACCACCGATGAAAAAAGAAGCGCGATTCTGCATCTAGACGTTGGATGGCTATCAATATTCCAGATAAACAGAAAAAAGAGACAGAAATACCTAGATTCCTTGAAGATATTGAAACACAAATACAGTTTTTTGAATTATTTTTTGACGAAAAGGTGTTTGAGTTATTACTTTCAGAAACGGAAAAAAATGCAATTCAGAAAGGCAAGTATGATTTTAGGGTTACAATGACTGAAATCAAGAATTTTGTATCGGAATACTATTATTGTCAGGATATAACAGTGTGGCAAGGTGCCGCATGTATTGGGAACAAAATATTGATGGCAATTTTCAATACGTGGCATCTCTAATGCCTAGAAAAGTAAGTAACAGATTTGAAGATTTGCTTCGTTACTTCCATGTCGCTGACAAATAATAATTTACTACCAAACGATAAGTTCGGAAAAGTTCGTCCGCTTTGGAACCTACCTACTCAATAACAGATGGCTGAAATATTATCCTGGCGAAAAAAACATGAGCATCAATGAATCAATGATACCTTATTACGGCAAACATAGAGCGAAGCAGCACATACATGGAAAACCTAGGCTAACCTACTGTTATTTTCCATAAAAAATATTTTTTTTCCTATATATCATTGTTTGAGCAGTTCTAAGGAGTTAAAATTTATTATTATGTAATAACATTAATAAAATATAAATTAAAATTCGCTTTTTATTCCACAATTATCCAACCCACATATTAGTACAATACATGCGTTTCAAAACTCAATAAATAAAAAATAAAAAATAAATTAGTTTTGATTTTTGTTGATACCTTTTAAGTTGATTGATACCTAATAAAGTGTTAGGATAAAATTTTCATCAAAATCCGTCAAGCCTAGTTATGCTTGGGATGATATGGGATAAATACAATCAATAATTACAAATTATGTTTGAACAACATATTTTGTATTCGTTTATAATCAACTAGCTGATGCCCGCGGCTTCGCGCGCGTGGGATTTGATGTGTTACAAAGTTTTCGTCATGACCCAATCCCCTCTCCTCCACTTATTGAAGTTCTTACAGTTTGCATACGGTGCCGGGGGTGCCCATCTCGGGCGAGGTGGTGGTACGTCGTTGCCGGCTTACCGGGGCCCGTTACGCTGATGCAATAGTTGGATGAAAGGGGCCGATTTATACTATCGTTTGTAGGGATCCGGTGTTGGTTCTCTTAGCGTACCGTGGTCCAAGCGAGCTCGCACCACATCTGTTTGCATTTACATGAAATCCGAAGTCTTATATCATTAATTAGAAGTTTAAAACTTTCAATGCTGTAGTACAACAAACCATTCAAAGCAGCTTGCAAGGCTTTATTCGATTATGATCAACACTGGCGTAGAGCCCTGGAAGAAGTGGCCCTGTGAAAAAACCACATTCTTAATTTCCAACCAAGTAGGTTAATCCATTTTTCTCGATCCATAAGCGTTGTCAAGGCTATTTCACAAAGACAATTTGCTCGGACGGTGGACGACGGACCTAGAAGGGGTAGTACCAACATCGGTGTAGAGCTCTTGAAAAGGCAGTCCTATGGCATTTTCCCTTCATGATCGATAGACGTAGTACCTCAATATGATGTTAAACACAATAATTAACCACACAATTTTCCACCGTTTTCACCACCTAAAATATTAAATTACAAAAAAATCCTTTTAAACAACATTACAAAATTTATACAACATATAGCATAAAGCTGAAGTAGTATCACAAAACTTTCATGTGGGATGTGGGATGTGGGTTCGAGGCATGGATGGATGGAGGATGATCAGCAGGATTAATAGTGTTCAAAAACTTGACAGGATAGAGAACTGATTCGTCTGTACTGACCATTGTGTCTATAATTGTTTTTTATTTCTTCAGCTTCAAAAAATACTGCTGCTTGGTCAATAGTGATGGAAGCTATTCCTAAGTTAAACAACACGGAATTATGAAGTGAGGTGTTTATTTTTCTCACCGTTTTTTTCCAAGTTTCAAAAGTGTCTTTTTTTTAAATATGGAGGAACTAAATAAAAATAAAATTTGGATGCATTATATAGGCAGTATCACAAAACAAACTTTGCCAGAACCTCAAAAGCGGTGCGTCCAAGAAAAAAAAATCGTTACTAAATGGAAGTTTATCAAATTATCTACTAAATGGAAGCTTGTCAAATGGTCTACCAGTCTATATTGATTTAATCCACCAGTCAGCTGCTTAGTGTTGTTGCAACACACCTGTTACCTTATTCTGCCTGAGATACGGATCTATGCCTAGTTTAGGAAGTATTTTTGTACTGCTTAATATAGTTGATAACTTCGAGCAACGCGGCCTTCCGTCCCGTAAGAGAGTAGCCATACGAAGCGTTTCCCCTCTGTCAAAGGTATAAGCCCAATTGGGCATTAGCGTTTATAAAAACTAGTTGCGCTCAGATTTCTTCCTAGACCGAGTCCAGTCGCGCAAGTGAACGCTGCCGTATTAAAAATGCCCAATTGCTTAGTTTTCTGTTGTAAAAAGAGGTCTGCAACATCAAGTTTACATAATGATGGTGTTACATTTCACATATAAGTAAATTTGTATCGTATTATTGCCATTTAATTACATTTAAACACTAAATTCTCATAATTTATTCTTGAATAGTTGTTGGATTTGTTCGACAACATCAGGTCCGCTCGCCCGTGCAAATTTCAGATCGGTCGCGCGATAAATCCATTTTCTTGCCGCTGGGCAACATAGTGATGTTATTACTTTCACATGACATAATGTTTGTCGATAAAGGGTGGTGGTTATCGACGACGACGTTAAAAAATATACGAGTATTTAATCACATTAGACAAATAATTGTTGATATGGTTTTATGTGTGATGTAAAATCTCTTTTCTGTTATTAAGTTTAAAACTCTTTAATAGTAATAACATAATAGTAATAATTTATTTTTATTTGATTTAATCATTCTAGTTAGTAGTTTTTAGGGTTCCGTACCCAAATGGTAAAAACGGGACCCTATTACTAAGACTTCGCTGTCTGTCCGTCTGGCTGTCTGTCCGTCTGTCCGTCTGTCCGTCGCTCTATCACCAGGCTGTATCTCAAGAGCCGCGATAGCTAGACAGTTGAAATTTTCACAAATTATGTATTTCTATTACCGCAATAACAATAAATACTAAAAAAAATAAAAAATAAATACGAGTATTTTAGGGGGCCTCCCATACAACACACCAGGGGCCCAATTCTGCTAATTTATAAATGGCTCAATAGCATCGCAATCGTATATTTTGACATTACTTTCATGTTAAATGTGTCAAAATATACAGTTGCAATGCTATTGAGCCATTTGTAAATTAGCGGAATTGGGGGCCCGTTTTTTGGCCTTTTTGGTACGGAACCCTTCGTGCGCGAGTCCGACTCGCACTTGGCCGGTTTTTATTATGTATTGTGTGCAACTTGTTTCTTTTCCTTTGTCATTGAAATATATAGAAATGATTTTAATGTAATCATTTAAACTCGGTTTTTTATTATTATTTTTTAATTAAATTTACTTGCAAGATCAATCATGGAAAAATATATTGACACCAGAATTACTTTTTTATTGAAAAAAGTTGCATCCGCCAAATTTAATTTACACAAAATTAATTCATTTTAAGAACCAAAATTTTCACGCAGATACGTAATTTACTATTCTCAAATTCATTATTAATCCATAATTAGCGGATCCGGCAGAGTTCGTCCCTCCCACCCCTAAACCCATACCTCCAATCCCTCCAGTCCTTCCCATCCCTCTAATATTTTTAAATGTCGTGTCGCGGTTTATATGGTGTCACTCCTCTAAACAGCTCATTTGTAGCGATAGCGGTATAAAATCATCAGCTCTTAGCGGTATAAAATTTAGTCTTCGTCATACTCGTAGTATCGTACCCATCAAATCTAACACAAAAAATCAACATCAAAATCGATCGTTATTTGAATATCAAAAGTTGTTGTTAAGATTCTACTAATAAATAAATGTTTCACTTTGTTACTTTTATTCGGACTTCAGAAAAAAAAATATCGATATTGCTACATGAACAGTTAAGACCAACTCTATTTACGTTGAAAACGGGACAATGTGTGAGTTGTAACTTATCCGTACACGAATTGTTGCTGAATTGTTTAATTTTTTGTGAGTGTCGTCACTACAGTGTTGTTTTTGTATGTGAGTATGCGAACCTGCGCTTGTGTGCACATTTCCCCCCGCAAGAAATGCCAGAACTTTTTGTATAGAATAGAATCGCTATGCCTACTCCCTTCCGGGACGGAAGGCCGCGTTGCTCGAAGGTTGATAATGTCATAAGATACATACAACAGTGTAGTTTACAAGATTCGATATTTCATTAGGTACTACTCCATTTTTACCTACATTAACTTTTGCATGCATATTGCATGTAATGGAATTGTACGTATATTGTAGTGTTGGTTGTACAAATAAATAAATTCACTCACCAATTTTATTCTATACACTTTTATCGATTTGTCAACATTTGTCTCTACCGTATAAACAAAAACGATTAAGTTCTAAATAATACCATAGTGTTTGTAAGCACTAATATTTATTTTCTGAATATGTAAATATAGATAAGACAGCCAAAAGGATTTTTCAAGTTTTGTCAAAATTTTCGTTACCTAACCTCCTTGTTTCTTCGCCAACATTTTCCTTCAGGGCGTATGGAATACGTCGCGGCTAGATGAAAATTGGTGTAAAATTTTCTTGAAGCACTAATTGAGCTTATAGCAAACAAGAGTTCCGTCAAACACTATTAATAAATTCTCTAGTTTATTATCTGTCCAATTTTGAGTTGTTGATAATTTACCAACTGAATTTTAACTAACTCCTTAAATTCTAACTCACAAGGATCTCGTGGAGCACATAAAAACATAATACGTTTTCTGATGTAATTCTGGCCTCAAAGATGTTAGAAACGTGTATTTCCTTGTATCGATAATATCATCACATCTGTTTAGTTTTAAATAAGTATCCAACCGTTTAATGAAGTTTTTTAATGTTTCGTCCTTGTCTAATGGTACTGAGTTAAATTTAGATGTCCTAAGGTTTGTGTGTGACCGACCTTTGCTCCTCAGTACCTCCTGCATGCATGGAATTGTTTCGTGCTGTCGAATTCAAACTCCGCAGTTTTAGTTTAAGCTGTGGCATCTCTTCAATATTGTTCTTGGTAATTTTGTACACTTGTCACTGGTCACACACAAATTTTAATAATCAGAAATTCGTCGTAGGGTTTTATCTGGCTGCCGAATTTTGTAATGCAGCCTTTAATTAATAAATAATAAATATTTAAGACATGCCTCACTGGGCCACACAGAGCCATCTAGTCCCAAATTAAGCTACTATTAAGTACCCTGTCGTATGGGGTACTAGACAACCAATAAACTTACTTATATACTTTTGATTTTTTTAAATATATACTTATAATATATAGAAAACACCCAGACCAGTACAAACAGACATGTTCATGCACACAAATATTTGTACTGTGCGGGGATCGAACCCGCGACCCATGGCTCAGAAGCAGCGTTTACTACCGCTGATCCAAATGGTCGTCAGATATTGTGATTTTAAGTTGTAATTGAATTATTGATTTTTTGTTGAGATTTAATTTAGGATTAGGTTACGATGGGGCTGAAATACTATGTAAAAGGCCCTAAATTAATAAACAGAAAAAACATGCTACTTACATAAACGTAACAATAAATAAAAAGGTACAAATTATGAAAACGAAAACGAAGCCCACGTTATGCAACCACTATGTATAACGCTTAAGCAGAGTTTATTTTTAATTTTAATTAAAAAAAAAACTTAGAAAAATATAAAATATTGATTTAGCAATTCATTTTGAAACTCGCTGTGACACACACGGACGTATTTGTGTAAGGTTTCATCCAGGACCTGACCGAAGCAAAATAATAGTACGTAATAATACGCTTCATAGCATGATTTAAAACGAAGTCTTATTTTTTTACATTTAATTAAGACTATGTTAATTCATAAAAAAAATAACACTCCCAAGATGTTATACATAATGGTTACATAACGTTGGCTTCGTTTTCCAGGAAGTTCAAAATGCATGGTGTATAAATAAGTTTATCGGTTGTCTAGTACCCCATTGCATACGGCAGAGTACTTAATAGTAGCTTAATTTGGGACTAGATGACTGTGTGGCCCAGTGAGGCATGTCTTAAATATTTATTTATTTAATAAATTAAAATAAATTAAGTAGCAGTCACTGGTGCAGTGGTGCTGAAACTGCCTGAAACCATGTCGCAGGCAAGTTTAGCAGCGTCCGATGAAGGGTTTGCCAAAATGCTTTGAAAGACTTCTACATCAAGTCGACCCACCAATGACAGCCGCTCACTATGGTTCTTTACACATTCCGTCAACAAACCCTGTGCATCATCTATTTTATCACAATACGGAGAGTTGGATTTTTTCATCAGGTAAGCGAACTTGTCAGACGGAATATAATAGACCAAATGACAGCTCGATAATGCGTGACCAGTTTTGATTTTTCAATGTGTGCGTTAACTAGTGACGTACTTTTTACATTTTCAGACTATCGATAATAATTGCAGTTCGACGTTTGGAAAATATATTTACTGTCACACTGCTTTTATCTCTTAATTATGCACCTACTCCGCGGCATACCTTACCGCCCTTATTTCTTACAGTATTATAATAGTGGGCAGTTAAATGTGCCCGGTGAGTATATTTTTACATGTAATTTAAAAACAAATAGTTTTAATTTATGAATAAATAAACAGCCATTGTTAATTAGTTTTATTTATTTATTTCTTCAAAAGATTTTGCCGTCTCATCTGTCGTGCCGTGTGAGCTCATCAATGGCAGTAAGTGAAAAAGAACAAGTAAACAAAATCTGCCCCCTTACTCTTGAATTTGATTTAAGTTCGATCTCGATTCGACCTAGCCAAAATCTGAACAAACTCAATCGAATCGAAATCAAAATCGAGTCAAGATCGATCTAAAATGGCGATCCGTTAAACATTTTCGGTTGATAACGTAATCACCATCGACTCACAGGTTTAGGTTCACTTTTCAGAGTACCAAATCACTGATTCTCGACGTCGATTCGATTTTGATCGTAACTCGAACTTGTCAAGAGTAAGCCTGCTGAACAAACATTTACATTTTGATGAATCAATCCCTGATTATTGACTAACTTTATCAACTTATTACTTTATTAACTTTATCATATTAAATTATTTAAGTTATTTTACTTTATTTAGTGAGACAAATCAAATAAGCGAAAGGAAAGAGAGATTGTGCACAGTAAGGGCGGGTACACATTGGGCGCTCGGCGTTGCGTTGAGCGCGCGTTGATAGCATATAGCATACACACACCGCGCGGCCGCGCTTTGCTCGGCGTTCGGCCAGAAGCGCGCGCTTGCATGTGTACACTTCAATTAGAACTCCTGGTTCTAGAAACGCGCGTTAGCAAAGGGCGCGTTAGAAAACGCTTAATCAACTCGTCATTATTTCCTATTCGATACCGCAAAGAAATATGAGTATTCGTTTTCATGGTAAATAAAGCTGATCTTCTTGAAGACCAATTGACAGCAAGGCATTATCAAACGCAATATTATAATTCATCCTCTTTTCTCGCCTGAGGGTTGCCACTATAGCTAGAAAACCATTGCATCAAGTGTAGCCTACACTGTGTAGGTACTTATAAAGCCAAAAGCTCTACCAATCTGTCGTATTTTTAAGCTATTGCATAGCTTCGTAGCGTAACGAAAATAACCTAACCTAACACTCGGGGCGAGGCACGCACGATCGGTCAATTTTGAATTTCCGAAATTTAAAAGAATTTAGAAGGTTAATAAGACTTTGACAGTATGGTTGCCTATGGTAACCATATCTGCCAAAATAACAGAAAAATTTAATTACAAAAGTAAATTAGAAAATACATAAAATTATAAAATTAAGCTATTGCATAGCTTCTATCGCGGGCCTTGAGCGTGGAGACCGAATCCAGAAATTCCGTAACGAAAATAACCTAACACCCCCCACTCCGACCGGCACAGCGGTGATACTTTTTAGTTTTTATAATTGCATAAGTTGATAGAAAATGCTATGCAATAGCTTTACCGCGGCAGTCTCCGAGTGCCACACGTCTTTTTTAAATTAATTTATTATTAGATAATATACAATTTCAAAGTATCCACACTACATAATGTAATAGTTAGAATACAAACATTACAACATATAATATCAGTATATAAACTTGAAAAATTATGTCTCAGGCGGGACTCGAACCCGCATCTCCTCGCATGCCGGGCGGGCGCTATACCATTAAGCAACGCAAGCAATTTGATGAAGCAACTCTGGCTTACAGCGTTAAGTCGCAGTCGCAGTGTCTCGGTTGCTTAATGGTATAGCGCCCGCCCGGCATACGAGGAGATGCGGGTTCGAGTCCCGCCTGAGACAAAAATTTTCAAGTTTATAGACTGATATTTTAATTGCAATTTAATTGCTAAAATATCATATAAATTATATTAAAACATATAATTGCTGACAGGTTTGAGGACAGACCTCTTAAAGCTTTTTAATTTAACTGTTACATTGTTATTTTTTATTAATTTAAAAGTTAGTATTAAATACAATTATGATCCTGCTTCATGATCCTTTTAGTATAAAGCACATTTAATAAAAGTGACCCAGAATTAAATTTAAAGGAATACTAGCTGACCCGGCAAACGTTGTTTTGCCATAAAAATTATTAAATTACTAAAATGGCTATTAAAAAATAGGGGTTGGTGATAAAAGGGTAAAAATTTAGGGTTGTATGTATTTTTAATGCCACATTATAAAAAAATAAAAAATAAAAATTACATAATAAAAAAAAAAAGATTAAATGTACGAACAGACAGATCATGATTTAAATAAAAATATCGATAGGAGGAGGTACATATTATTACGCCTCGTCTATTTAGCTAGACCTCTCGCAGTATGCGCAACAAAAGTGCATAAACTAATTTCTTGAGTCCTTAACTAGTAGGTATTATATTATTATTGCGGTTATGAAATTAAGACTTTGTTGAGTCAAATTTGCCTTGAGACCACTATTGGAAGAATCAAAGGGATGAATATTTGGCGTATATACTTGCGAAGACCAAGGACGTAACATATTGGACCGACCGACACCAAGTTGGCGAGGAGCAGACTCATACTCGTAGATGGATGAAATTCTTCATTGTCTTCTGTTTAATTGCCGTTGATATCGTCCAAATCATTCACAAATATGGCCTCATCAAGCTCAAATAATTTATCTGAATTTGAAGAAGAGAGTCCAACAATAGATTCTTGATTTTATTATCACGCAGTGATCTGCTAGGACCCGCACCAGACATAATATTGTAATAGAAAAAGCACAAACAACTTGAGAGATTGATAGCAACTAGTAGACTGATCATAATTATTATTATTAATAACATTAAATAAAATTATATTGATGTATCCACATTTTACAGTCGTACATCACTAAAAATCCACCATTTTGTTTTCTCAAAGAATACCTCGCCAATACGAGTGGCATCAGTAGATGCCCATGACTCGATACTCAACTATTTCGGTATTTTTTGTTAAAGAGACATCTAGTAAATATCTTGAATACTACTTTCTAATTATTAAAAATACCTTGTTAAAAAATAGAGCTACGATAGCTTGGAACTTAACTTTGCTTATCAGTGGCGATAGGCGCAAGGCCGCAAGGCATGAACGTTATAAATTTACGTCTATGTGATATTATAACACGATCAGAGGCCATCTATGAGTAGGTATGAGAGTTTTAACTAACTGTTTGCAAATAAACCAAGTTGATATTACAAGATGTTCCTTACCTTGATAGACTGGCTTAAAATGAAAAATATGTTTGCTTTACTAAGATAATATAATACTTAACTAGGACATAATTTTACAATAACTAAAATTTTAATTCGTTTTAGATTAAATAATTGCAACACTATTTATATTCGACGATGATCGTATCTACATTAAGCTTGGTTTAATATTCAGTTTAAAGCAGAGGTGATGATGTGAACGATTTATTTAGTTTTTTTTTACGACGCGCAACGGACGGACGGCGGACTAGGACAAGCCGCGTGGAATTCGGTAATTTGCGCTACTTTGAGATACACCGAAACTAATCAAATTGACAAGTTATTGTTTCCCTAATCAAACTATACGAATATAAGGAATAAAGGAGGGTTTTCGATGAAATACTGCAGTATTCCTTACGAAGACTTAAGTAATTTCCATAGTGAAACCGGGTATCGTGGACTTACGAAAAAAAATGTCTGTTCAAGATAGAAATATAAACAAACATAGAGACAGACAGTTACTTTGATCATGTCGGAAAAACTGCGCCCACAACTGGACGTTACTGACTTGTTAGTCTTCCATAAGAACCTCCAAAACCACAACGATTGGTACCGCGCTACGCACCCAGCGGCTTTCCGCAACTGTCACCAGATCGTCTTCGATCACCTGCACACAAATTGTCGTGATTGCCATTCTGGATTCGGTTACCATCAGAACCTTTCTGCTCCAACGGCAACTAGTTACGTCGACTTTCCCTTGCTGTTTCCTTCCTTAGAGCGATGTCGGTTATCTAAGTTCTCCTACCGATTCTAATTCAATTGAGCAGGGAAATACCAAGCCCGCTGTGCGACCTTAAACCTTCTTATGTATTATATATTAAGCGAGCACATTATGGTCGAAGATAAGGTACTACTCACCCAAATTAAAGAGTTACTTTCGCATTAATATAATTCTATAATAATTCTATTCCTTTCTGGCATAATAATTCTTCTTGTAACTGGTTCACCAATTACTTCATCTGCATCCTGAAATTGTTCAACATCTTGTATATTTTCTTCATAACTCTCACTTAAAGTTTCAGACCTCATTATTTCATCAACCTAAACACTACTAAAGTCTGTCTAATGAAAGCTGAACCTAGCAAAAAAACGGGAATTACAAAAAATCTAAATATGGCATCACCTACCATATCTGGAATAAACAATTCTGATACTTTCTCTGTTTTTTTGTTTTTGGTATAGTTAACTAATCTCAATATTAAGCCTTTGGCTTTTTACATAGATTCGGTTGACTTTTAATTCTTTTACACGCACACTTACACGGTAAAATTAGGATAAATCCATTGTAGTTACATGTTTATTTTAATAGTAGATATAAACGTTCCCCCTGAAATCAAGTATCAACATCAATCATAGATATAGGATACAAGTACCACTGACAGCCCGATAATGCGTGACCAGTTTTGATTTGTCAATGTGTGTGTTAACTAGTGACGTACCTTTAACATTTTTAGACTATCGATAATAATTGCAGTTTGTCGTTTGGAAAATAATGTTTACTGTCACACTGTTTTTATCTCGAGATTAAGCACCTACTTTGCGGCATACCTAACCGCCCTCACTTCTTACAACTATAATAGTGGGCAGATAAATGTGCCCGGTGAGTATATTTTTTACATATAATTTAAAAATAAACAGTCTTAATTAATAAAAAAATAACAGCCATTGTTAATTAGTTTTCTTTATTTATTTCTTCAAAAGATTTTCCCTTGTCATCTGCTGTGCCGTGTGAGCTTATCAATGGCAGTAAGTGAAAAAGAACAAGTAAACAAAATCGGAATAAACATTTACATTCTGATGTATCAAACACTGATTATTGACTTTTAAACAAGATTATCTTAGTTATGTGATTCCTTACAGTTTCCTTCTTCAAATTGTTAAGTTGACATTCATTTGAGACGCTAAACGTAAAATAACATCAAATTTCTCCGGAAACATTCAAGATAAATGTCGACAATAGTATTGATAAATTTGAGTCAAGCTCTAGCGTACATGTAAAATATTTCGATAAATTATTTATCCACCAAAATAATGTAAATAATCAATACATAGAACTTTATCTATACAAAATATTAAAATGAACAAGTGGATTGAAATAATTTTATATTTACAACTTAACAACAAGATCAAATTCAACAAAAATAACGCGTTTTTACGATGACGACTTTCTACGTATTTACCTGTGAAATGAGCAATTTTCTGGATTAGGTAATTTTGTGGTTGACTCCACAGGCACTCACAGAACATGTGACCATTGTTAGATAAAACTGTATTTACTTTAGATAATCTACGATGTACTAGATAATTACATAAAATGTTGAACCTTATATCGCATATGCCACTGGATGTCACTCTGTCAAATACGACAGGTCACAAAACGAAAAGATTTGTTTTCTTTTTCTATTTTGCTAGATTTCCATAAGAGGTTTTCTTCTATCTCGCAGGCTTTGTCCGTCTATTATATTCTACGTTTATGACATCAATCAATCCTCAACAAAGAACAGTTTAAATGACATTGTCATAATGTCATTATAGATAGGTAATGTTGCTATTTCAAAAAACCCTGGGTTCATCTTTCATTAGACAGAGTCTACCTTCTTTACCAACATTATTCAAAGTGTCTTCATCATTGTTTAAAACTTCTTCATTATTATTGGAATGTCATATAACAGTATTGTCATATGTGACACAGACCTTTTACAAACAACAGAAGCGGAGCAGCTAAACTTATTCATAATGTAAATAAATAGACCGTGTGCTTAGAATAATAACATGTTATTATTCTAAGACCGTGTGCAAATAATGGAGATCTCTTTTTGTTTTAATCTAAGATCTGCAACAATTTGTACCAAAAGTACCTAGGTATATCATGATTCAATAGGATTCAATGATTTAATAGGATTCGATGATAATAAAGTATTCACACTATTACTTTAATTTTTTTTATGTTCTAAACTGCCTCTGGTTTACTATTTATTTCTTTTAAAGCAATAACATGAAAAATCAATGTTTTAAAGCTAAAGGAGTATTTTGGTCTTACATTAAAAGTTTTAAATTTTAATAAAGCCAGTTTTACGTATAGTATGTATAAAAATAAATACTTATTTAGGTATCAAAAACATAGCATGTATAAATCATTTGCATAATATTAGGATTTGTAGAGTCAACGTAGTTCAAATGGTTCAGACGCTACGACGCGCACCCGGATACCAAACTAGTTTTTCGGAATTACCAGGAATGCCTCATTCATTAGTTACATATTATCGTCGAATAAATTAAAAAAAATGTTCTAATATTTCTAGCTTCGTCTTATTTATACACACGATTGTAATTTTAAGTCTGCGATGAAATTATATTAGACTCTATAAAGTAAAACTTTCCGAAAAAATCAAGGAAATAAATATACTGTTAAAATCTAAAGACTTTACGTCTTGAATCTTGTCAATATTATATAAAACACGATAATATTGTTTCTTATGTTTATTGCGAAGTAAGTAACTAGTAATTTTTGGTTTTGGTAGAAGTGTACGTACATGTTATTATTACTAAAACGACATACATTTGAAATAATATCAGTGTAGCAACGACTTTAAAGCTTATCTTGTTCGAAAAAAGTACCTACACAAGGCTAATTAGCAAGAGCATATTACTCATCAATTAAGCACATTCATCACTGGTTATTAAAAGTATTAAACGGCATTGATTAACCTTTAGTTACACGTACCTATAGTGAAATTTACGTCCGAGTCGAATTTTACATCATTAATAATTATACGGAAATCCTTTTTAACGCTGACATCTCTTAACATATTGCATCATCGTAATCAATTGATCAATTTATTGTAGCCACCAAATGTGAGTCATATCCCTCAAACAAAGTTCATTTCTTTTTTGTTCGGAACTAATTAGCTGCTCAAATTACAATTACGACTGCTTGCAAATGTGTATCTAAATATGACAATCCATGCATGATGTGATAGTAGCACCTATTCATCAATCTAATTATTAATAGCTTCTCGCTTGCGGCTATGCTCCGTGAACTAAAAAACTTTATTTAACGGAAAGTGCCTAGCGCAGAGATACAAAATTACCCATGTCTTTTCTTAAAGTCTTATCTATCTTTGTTCAATATTTCATCAATATAGGTTCAGCAGTTTAGGCGTGAAAGCGTAACAGACAAACAGCGTTACTTTCGCATTTATAATACTAGTAAAGAGAGAAGATATTGCAAAGTTCCAATCATAGAAGATCTGGCAGTATTCGAGAACCGCGTATATTCGAGTTGTATACATATAACGACTATAACAAGACCAACATTTAGGACGAGTAAGAATATTTTAATATAATAAGGTTCGGAGAAACAAGTTGATAGTAATGATTAATTTCAACCATAAAAAAGATTAATAAAAAATAAAGCGTATTACCCGGAACCCACGTTACTTAATGAATTTAGTAGGTAGTAAATTACTTGATTCTAAGTTTCACACCTATGTACAAGTCGCTGGCAAAAGCTAGTAGCTTTTATTATGTTAAGATTGTTTTTCTATCTGTCATGTCATGAATAGGCTTTCAAATAATTGAACTTATTTTAATGTCTTTGTCTATCTCTGTCTTTTTAAAAAAAACCTAGAAACTTGTTAAAACTTACTCATTGAGAAAAATAATAAAGTCTTGTAAGTAGATGCTATGTCAACTTACAAAACTTTTGAATAATTTATGTATCTCCCGGCTGGTATAAATCGCCTATCATTTTGAATATTCTTAATTTGTTAGTTTAGGTTAATAACCTCTACTTTATTGGGCCGTTTATAAGTTTCCATATAACACCAATGTATTTGCGTCAATACTTATGACTTTTTTTAAGAGCATACTGCTAACTTGTCAATTTGTTACGTAAGAAAAAAATTCATTAAATATTTTAGATCTATTACTGACTGAGTAAGTAGTATCAATATATATCAGTAGTAGTACATATCCACTTTTTGTATTATTAATGAGTTCT
This sequence comes from Anania crocealis, assembly GCA_949315895.1. Taxonomy (NCBI): domain Eukaryota; kingdom Metazoa; phylum Arthropoda; class Insecta; order Lepidoptera; family Crambidae; genus Anania; species Anania crocealis. Next base: position 37,965,184 of record OX438879.1, on the reverse strand, counting down.
CTCAAACAAATTTGTGTCTTGAAATATTTAAGATTTTATCAGAAGAAAACCCTAACCTGGCCTGATAAATATGTTGGTATGTAGGTATAATGTTGAAGCCTTTTTTTTATAAACAATGGGCTAGCTCTTAACTTAACGGCGACATACTTAACTCTACGGTTAAGAAGTAGCCTAAGATGGAGCGAGCTTACCCAGAAGCAGCCTATTCGCTCTTGCTTTAAAAATCTTAGGATTATAATTTTTCGGAAAAACAGACGAAGGCAGGGCATTCTACTCCTTGGCGGTGCGCATAAAAAAAGACGAGGAAAAGCGCTTGGTACGCAATCGCGGTACATCAACCAGGAAGGGATGATAACCTGCAGTGCGCCTAGATTCCCGAAGATAGAAAAGGGAAGGCGGAATGAGCTCATGCAGCTTAAAAGCACACTCTCCGACGTACAATCTGTAAAAAACCGACAGGCAGGCAACTCTGCGACGGTGGCCTAGACTATGTAGCTTAGTTTTCACGTCATCAGCTTATCGTCTCCAATAATCTTTCTGGATCTGCGTTCTACCGAGTCAAGTGCAGCCAGCTGGTATTAGGCTGAACCATCCCAGAGGTGAGAGCAATACTCCATGGCCGAACTTGCACTTTATATAGGATCAAGAGCTGTTCCGGCGTGAAATATCGCTTAACCTTATTGGGCATTCCCAGCTTTTTGGCCGCAGTTTTAGCCTTAGACTCAATAGTGTCGCCGAAGTTAAGGTCGGATGTTAACTTCATGCCAAGAAGGTCTAAACTGTCGGTAACTGTTACAGTGGTACCCCGGAAAGTAGGAGTCAAGTTGAAAGGACTTCTTTTTGCGGAGAACAGACTACTATTTTCACATTTCTTTAGGTACGACGGAGACAAATATATATTATAGCTTCTCTCAAGAAGTCTATACTAATGGCATACTGATTTGGCCATGAGGTTGAAAGGGCCGCATACGCACTGAAATCAAATTATTCACGTTCAGTGCGGAATGAGGTCTAAAGTGCCTCATAAGTTATAGGCCTCATAGCCGCACAGAGTAGAGCGCGGGTGGCGCGGGCGCCGCGCTTCTTGATTTAGTGATGCGCTGAGCGCAATTTTCGAAAGGGAAATGTTACATCCAGTGGTGGCTTTGGCTTTCTCGAGGAGATACTCTCTAAAGGTTATAAAGGTATACGCGCCGATCTTGGCACACTCTTATGATAGGGGGCCCTATATGAGGATATCTCGGACGCCCTCAACTCAACTATCCAAACGCATTTTTGCGTTGTTATGGGAGACTTTAATGCCAAAGTGGGAGTACAAGAACGCGACGGATTGAAGATCAGACCTCACGGCTATGAAGTTCGGAATCACAGGGGCCAAATGCTAGTCAACTTCCTAGAGTAACAGGTACTATTTTTGATGAACTCGTTCTTCAAAAAGAAGCCCCAAAGGAAGTGGACCTGGCGAAGCTCTGATTATGTGACAAAGAACGAGATCGACTTTATCATGACGGACAAATGGCAAATATTTAGAGATGTCTCCGTGACCGACTAACCGCCATCCCCGACTTGTACAAGGCACTCTAAATATTTCATACAAGCTTAAACGACGACGTAATATGAGGTCGACCAACACCGCTCCAAATCTGTTAAGCTGAAGAACCGATTCGAATTGCTAGAAACCACGACAAATGTTGACGAGGCTGCCAAAAAAATTTATTACTTTTTATGACCGGGGTGACAGAACCTTATGTTTGCCCTGCTTTAAAGAAAAACATTTTGACTAATAATTAATTCTTCTTATTTTTATCATATCGTAAATGCACCTTTCCATTATTTCCATCACTAGTCGAGATACATATCAAGCTTTCTTTCAGTGCGGTATGAGGCAGAATAGATGTCATATTTTATTTATGTATTTATTCAATACCAAAACGACATAAAAGCCGACGAAGCTAGATTTAACTTAAGTTAATATCTATGTTTATACCCCTAAAATATCAAAGACCTATTATCATTGTTGAGATATACAGGGTGCTGATTTCAATACGAACGGAATTTATAAAAACAACTCATGATGGACGAAATAGACCGGCGATAAAGATGGAAGTACGATAAAATACAGTTTCGACATCGTGATAACATTTTCATTGAATTTTCCTAATTTATATCCAGATATTTAGGTGTTCTTATTAAATTCACAAAGATTTTGTTTTGGAAAGCATAATTTCACGAATTCCGGTTCACGAAATTTGACAATGACAGTGACAACAACTGTAAGTAACAGTTTAAAAATCATTAAATAAAAAACTCATGATTACATAAAGAACAAGCATCAGGAACCAATTACTCCAAAAAATATAAACTGAAATTTTAAACGAATATTTTGTGTTACACCCTTACTGCACTGTGGCGTCAGGTACTGCAAACTATTTTTACTGTACGCAAAGCACGCGCGAATCGCGTAGCAAGCGACATATACCTACTAACTAGCCGTCATTGCTTGCTTATCTCTCTTTATCTGCCGTCTGCGTTATTCCCGTATGTGTAAGTAGCTATTTGTAGAGGAACCGATTTCACGTGCTTTAGTTAATTACAAATTTCCCTTCCTACTTTAATCGCGCTAAGGACCGACAAACATACCTAAAACTCTCTTTACCAAAGGGCGATCAATCGGGAACCGAACGAACCTCAAACTTTCACTATCTAGGTATCTTAATCTAGTTCAACCAAAAAATTAAGTGCTTTTATTGTTTAATGACGCCAGCTCATCTGGTCGCTCACGATTTGAGCCTTCAGTCGGGAATCGAACTTGTAACTTTTTGTATCTTGATCTAGGCTTGACTAACTATTTGAAAATAAAATTAGTTTTAATTGTGAGTATAAGTTGTCGTGCAGGGAATCGAATCCTGAGCTTTCATGTTGATTTAAGCTAGGTAAACCTATTTAAAAATAAAAAATAAACTAGATTATTAAATGACGTGAGTCTGAAGAATTTTCGACGTAGTTAAAATTTTGGAATCAACTTATTGACAACGATGTATCTTGATACTTAATAAATGTTGGAAGTGGCCACCAGACTGAGCAATACATAGTCTAGCACGGAATCTGGTGTTCCTTCTGATGTTCAACACAAAACGATTTTGTTTCACTGTCTAGAATGCTATCACTATTCTTTGTCTCAGGTCTTCAACACGACTTGTTGATTCTTCAGTGTGTCCTAATCGTTTTATATCACCCCACAAATAAAAGTCTGGGGACCGTGGTGGCCAAGGCACTAGTCTACCACGCCCGATCCACTGATTTCCAAATTCACGATTTAAATAGTCTAGCACTTGTAAACCGTAATGAGGCGGTGCTCCGTCGTGCTGGTAAATTAAGTTAGAATGGAAAGACAATGTCTTCCAACATCTCGTCTTACGCAGTTTTCAACAGTCCCTAGTATGTAGCACTGGTGAGGCGGCCTTCGATGAAGTAAGCACCCAACAGCTGATTCCCTACTATCCCAGCCCACACATTGACACTAAAAGCCGGCGTCTCTGGTGCTCGCTCTCGGTTCCCTCTAAAAGTCGTCCGAGATATCTTCTTGCAGTCTTACATCAAGACCAATACGGCATCCCCAACTTCGAGCGTGCAAGGGTTCATGGAACTGTCCATGATCACGAAGTCTCTGCGTTGCCGGGAGCATGACTGTTCTCGAGGTAGGGCGGGCGGCACGGCACAAAGAGCCGCTTGTCGGCTTCTTTCGGCGCGGCAACTGGTCGGCGCTTACGTGCCTAAACACAAAGATTGCGATGCCTTTGTACTTTGAAGGTATCGTTTGTTTACATGCTCCACGCCGCTCCGCGCGAGCTGCGTTAGCGTTAGTGTCGGTGTCCTACTCCGCAAATCGTAGGAATCTACTTTGAAAACCATGATTATTTAATAATTAAATAGTTTTTTTTTTCGAATATTTTTTTTTATTGATTTATGATCAGTACAAGGTACTTAATCATTTCTGAAAATACCGCTCGTATTGAAATCAACACCCTAAGGAATTTTATTTTGTCATATTTTATGAGGCCGAAAAGGTCTCATACGCACTGACAAGAGGTTCAATATTGCCTCGAAAAGACCTCATCCTCACTGGCTAAAAGCCCATCAAAAAGACACTATTAGCTCAATTCTCGCACACATATTTAACTTGTGCATAAATAATGGCATCTTCCCTGTCTGTTTTAAATGCTCCCTGATACATCCTGTGCACAAAAGTGGAAATAGGGACTGTGTTGAAAATTACCGTCCAATCTCTGTGCTAAGTGTAATGTCCAAACTCTTCAAAAAGATCATTAACAAACGTCTAATGAGTTATTTAAAGGTAGATAAAATAGTCTCTGATTCACAATACGGTTTCCAATCAAAAAAAATCTACAGAAGACGCAATAATTGAGCTCACGAATAATATTGCAGGTAATCTGGACTGTGGCCGAAGATGTATCGGAGTCTTCCTTGACCTGGCAAAGGCATTCGACACAGTCTCTATAAAAATTCTACTAAATAAGCTTGAACAGATTGGTATCCGTGGCCTACCCCTGAAACTTTTTGATAGTTTTCTCACTAATAGACAACAAGCTATCAAAATAGGTGAACATGTCAGATCCCCCCTCCCCGTCACCTGCGGTGTCCCCCAGGGAAGTGTATTAGGCCCAAGCCTATAAATGATTTATTCCATAAATGAGCTGTGTCAATTCAAACCACAAAATGGCAAAATATTTTCTTATGTAGACATAGCCCTAGTAGTTCTAGTATTTCAGGGAAGGACTTGGGCTGATGCACGCTCACATACTAAGCAAGGACTCCTTCAGACCTCAGCTTGGTTCAGCAAAAACCTTTTAACTCTAAACATTATGAAGTCTAATTAAATAAATAAATGTGGACAACATCACATACATTGCTCATGCGTCCCACTACAAAAAGTAACAGACATTAGATACCTGGATGTTCAATTAGACGAAACAACATCGTGGAAAATCCAAATTGATCTTTTATCCTCACGAATAAGAAAATCAATGTGGCTGTTTAAAAAAAATTGAAATATACTCAAACCACACCTCTTATAACTATCTATTATGCTCTTGTCCAGACGGTACTAGCATATTGCATACCGGTCTGGGGCGGGGTATGTAAAACAACAAATCTAAAGCTGGAACGATCTCAGCGTTCTTTATTAAAGGTAATGTTAAGAAAACACGTCATGTACCCCACACTAGAACTTTATAAAGACGCAAAAATTATAACAGTGAGGCAACTGTTTGTCCTGCAGCTTACACTACGACAGCATTAAGCAGTTGACTTTCACCCCAAGTACCCTTCAGACTAACAGTCGTAGACCAGCAAAGGTATGTCAAATAGACAAACACAAAACCATATTTTTCCGACGCCACTTAATTTTTTCTAGCCAACCACTTATATATCAAACTTAACACAACACTAAATTTGTATCCTAAAATACTTCACGATTGCAAAATAACCATCAAAAACTACTTACTGGAACTTAACTACAATGACACAGAATCACTGCTAAAATGATATGATAGACACAAACACATACGCGCTTACGCACACACTCATGCTCTCTCTCTCACACACACACACACACACACACACAGAGAGAGAGAGAGAGAGTGAGAGAGAGAGAGACACACACGCATGCCATATACAACATAGCCACAAATCCACAATCAATCATACATAGTCAGACACATACAATTTATGTTTTTCTTCCTTTCTTTGTTGTTACTTAGTTGGTACATACTCGTAGTTAAATTACTAATAAACTAATAATAGTATGCCGTAGTCTGGGTGGGAGTTCCTGGTGTCCTGAAATTCAAGATGGGTAGCTTAGGCTCCAGTTCTCCCCAATATTATATGTTTGTATTATTTCTTTATATCTGATAATTACTCTAGTATAGCTTATTCTCTAGAATATTAAGCAAACCTGTAATATTGTGGTGAAAAATAAAGATATTTTTATTTTATTTATTTTATTATTTAGGACTAACATCAGGAGGCAAGCCGATCGATACGGATTTCACCACACAGTGCTCTGACGATCCCAGCGGCGCCGAGACCGAAACAGAATGCCTGTCAGGTTTCGTTGTCAGCAGAAAGCCTAGGCAGTTGGGTGTATGGCCCTCGATGTCAGGTACTCGCGTTGCTTGGTTGACCAACTGAGTGAGATCTAGAGTTAGGGCAAATTTGCAAGCTAAAGCTAAAAAAAAAGCTATTCTCGAGCCATTCCATTATTTTTTCTAAAGTGAAACGATATTGAAATAGGACAAACTTTAACACATTTAAACCAGTCAGACAAAAATCTTAACTTATTTGAATACTAAAGGAAATAGGCAGACTTGGGCCTGACTGTTACAAGAACCAGATAATAACTAAAATTCATAATGTATTTTTTTGGAGCTTGTCGTAAAATATCAATTATCTGTTCCATGGGACAAATTTGAAACTTAGAAATCCCGAAATAAATAATTAATTTATTTATTAATTTATGTAGTTACATGCATTTTATTTATAATATCTGTAGACTTTCTTAGTAAATGAACATACCTCACATAACCTAACTTTCGACTAACAAAACATTCAATATTTCTACCATCCCATTGATTAATTGTGAATTTTAAACACATATGAAATTTAGATCCAAGAACCTAGTAAAGTGCCAAATATTATCATTTTAACAATTAGGCCCAAGGTCCTATGAAAGACTACCCATCTCCTTTGCTCGCGTCTTCGTAGGCGTGGAATTAATTGTGTTTCCGTAGTGATTGATTAGTACGGAAACACAATTCCACGAAAAATAAAGTGATTAGTACTAATTTTGCTTTAATAAAACACGATGGACTCGTGTAACGTGGAAATATTAAGTTTAAAAAGTCCAAAAGAAGCTTTTTCCCTGCTATTGTATCACTCGTATATTGTAAACTACGTAAACTATGTTTTGAGTTAACTCCAGCAATACATTATCGGTCATCCATGCAGAAGTTTTTGCGTAATGCAGAGCAACAAAGATTAACTATTTTTTTTATGCAAGGACATCCAAAATATATACTGATAAGTGATATTACATAGTCAGGTCATAAGTTCTGTCACACAATAAAAACTTTTTAATTTAGAATGCTGGTAACAAAAAAGTTTATTGGATTCGAATTTCGAATTTTTCATGAAAATAAAAATGTGTACTTTTTAGAATTTTCCTCATTTTTAAATAATATGGAGTGGACACCTAAAGAAGACCGTGTCGCGGTTATTGCGTTGCATCGTTGCGGTTACGCGCCAATTCAGATTTTCGACTTACTGAAAAATTTGAATATAACCAATAGATTCGTTTATCGTACCATAAAACGATACAATGAAGACTCTAGTGTAGATGACAGGTCAAGAAGTGGTCGCTCTGTTAGGACTCCAGCAGTGATAAAAGCTGTGAAGGCGCGAATTCAAAGAAATCCCATACGTAAGCAGAAACTGTTGGCCCTTCAGATGGGGTTAAGCAGGACCACGGTGAAAAGGGTGTTAAATGAAGACATAGGGCTTAGGGCACATCGAAGAAAAACAGGACATCGTTTGGACGCTCGTTTAATGGACCTGAGACTGAAGAGATGCAGCGCTTTGTTGAAGCGGTACGCGGGAAAAAAGCATCGGGAAATTCTTTTTTCGGATGAAAAAATTTTCACCGTGGAAGAGAGCTACAACAAACAAAATGATAAGGTGTACGCACGCAGCAGTGAAGAAGCGAGCAACCGTATTCCGCGTGTCCAACGAGGTCATTTTCCATCCTCATGGTTTGGTTGGGAGTCTCTTATTGGGGCTTAACTGAGGTAATTTATCTCGAGATTATGCACCTACTTTGCGGCATACCTAACCGCCCTCACTTCTTACAACTATAATAGTGGGCAGATAAATGTGCCCGGTGAGTATATTTTTTACATATAATTTAAAAATAAACAGTTTTTATTAATAAAAAAAATAACAGCCATTGTTAATTAATTTTCTATATTGAATTGAATGCAGTTGTGTATCAAAATACAGTCCTCAAGAACCTTGTGGAACCTGTTTCTCATACCATGTTTAATAACAGGCACTGGGTATTCCAACAAGATTCTGCGCCAGCTCATAGAGCGAAAAGCACACAAGACTGGCTGGCGGCGCGTGAAATCGACTTCATCCGGCACGAAGACTGGTCCTCCTCCAGTCCAGATTTGAGTCCGTTAGATTACAAGATATGGCAACACTTGGAGGAAAAGGCCTGCTCAGAGCCTCATCCTGATTTGGAGTCACTCAAGGCATCCTTGATTAAGGCAGCCGCCTATATTGACATGGACCTCGTTCGTGCTGCGATAGACGACTGGCCGCGCAGATTGAAGGCCTGTATTCAAAATCGCGGGGGTCATTTTAAATAAACTTTATTACCATATGAATCTATGTTTTATTAAGTTCATTTTGCTATATAAATGGTTAAATAAATAATAAACATGTCTACATTATCTCATATTACACATGTGACAGAACTTAAATACCTGACTAGGTATATGAAATGCATTATTTTATAGAGTAATGTTCCAAAAATATTTTAAACAAATAGGGTATCGAGAAGCATTTTTTCTTACTGAGTTTAAGTAGTTGGTCAATTATGAATACATTATGCGTTTTAGTAAGGTTTTCATCTTATAACTTTACTTTTTTCTGCCTTTTTCCGCTATATAGTATGATCTGCAAAACCAGAAGCCAGAAACCAAAAGCAGCCTACGCATCATGTTATTACGTTTTGTGTATGTAACTATTTTAATCTCCCATCGAAATACAGCGTCACAGCATGCCTGACTACGGACTATACGCAGTCGGTCGATTTCATTTACAAAAATAATAACAATAATTATTATTATTTTTGTAAATTAATTGTCTTCGCTTGCAAGAGTCAGTTTATGTGTGAAGAAAACAAACATTTGTACGAGTACTTGTGTCGTGAATCCTATTTATTAGTATTTTTATCCTTTACCAATCTATTCGCTTGGTGTAAGTAGGTATACCTATTGGGGAAAGATAATTGGTGTGGTTGTCACTGGTTATTATTCTTTTTTGATAGCTCTGTATACATTTATTTACAAATAATAAAAATTTATACGAAAGGATTATATTCATATAGAATACTAGGTATATGAATCTTTCATAGCATCGACTTGACTTCGCCTGATCATAAACGTAAAAAGCCATTTACGCAAATAATTAAAACACATTAATTTTATGAACATTTTACGCGATACAATTTAAAATGAATTCTTAACAATGTATCGAAATAGTTTATGTATATTATTAGCTAGAATGGAACTGGTTAGGTCGCATAAAACACCAGTTTTTATTAGCAAGAACGTAAGTTACATCATCATCTCTAAATTTCTTAATAATATGTTTATATTTTGTAAGTAGCTTTCTAGTTTCCTTTTTATATTTTAGTATAGTGTTCCTGCAATTCTAGACCCGATGTTTTGGATCGGAAAAAGATTCATCCTCCGCTGTTGTTTTTTTTGTTATCGCAGGCGTAAAAACTTAAGTTTTGTGACCCCATATAATCTTTATACTATCTACTAGCAAATGCTCTATTTTTAACTACCCTGTATACACTTTTTAGGGGATATTTCTAAAATAGTATCTTTTCATACAATTATTAACCATTTTCTTTCATGCAAACCTTCTCATGACCATAACAAACATAACAAAAAAATAATTTTATCCGATTTACTGCAGTCGATCGGAAATAATGCCCGTATACATACATTACGGTGATTCATTTTTAGATCATTATGTAGGTATAACATCTTGGCAGTGTTGTTATAATTATTTTATCAATTTCTTTTTTAAATAAAAATATACAATATTGGTTCAGCTATTTATTTTGAAACACGCTATGACGCGCACGCTATGAAAAAATGATGGTTTAAAAGGCTACAAAGTCCTAGTTAAGAAGAAATTCCAAAAAAAATTCCATGACCGTGATTGTCTGTCTGTCTGTGGTTGATCTCAGGGACTCTTATTTTTAGAGCACCTCGCCTCTCCTTTTTTTCTTGTCTATACCATGGTGTGGGATATCGTTGGATGCGGTAGGTATACTCGTATAGTGGGTATGTGAATAACATTTTTCAATTCAGAAATCCGTTACTATGGTATTAAATTTTATAGTTTTTTTGTAAAGCTTTAAAATAATTAGCGTGTACTACTTATACGGTTACTTAAACATGAAATAAATCATATCATCAGTCATTTTTGGGGCAACCCAACCATACATACAGGTAAGGAAATTTTCTTTTTATGCAATATCTTTGAATAGGTACCACATGAAAACAGAAAAATCATAAAATTTTCACATCGAATACGTATAAATTAATAAAAATTAAGCTACTAAAAAAAAGATGGTTATTTGTTTCATTAGAACATACATACCGCATACCGCAAAACTAGCAATCGGGCGACCGCCTCAGCAAAACAAAAGTAACACTCTACGCTTTACTAGATTACCATTTAATCTACGAGTTAGTCTGGGGAAAAAAAGAAGCCTGTGTCCTATTCTAGCCTATAAACTACCTTCGTTCTAAATTTTACCGTAAGCCGGACCCAGTAAGCCGTTCTGGCGTGATTGAGGAACAAACATCCATCCCAAATTATTTATTCCATAACTACGTAATTTTTACCTTAACTTATGAATAAGTTCAATCATTCTACAGATCTAAAACCATTAATTTAATTTTATCCAGTCAGCAGGTAGGTAGTGACTAGTCTGTAGAAAATCAAACACGTATTTATAACGGACTCTAAAGATTGATTTTTTTTTCGCTGTCCGGTCCCCCCAGGCCCAGATGGGGCCTGCTAGAATGGAGCCCGACATATCCGGTTCCGGCGGCCCCACCACTGGTGGGTTCGCTATTTGGTAGGGTGCCTTATGCACCCCACACCTGCCCGATCATGCCAGCTGCAACTGTTTTTTTATAGTATGGGCCCCGGCACGAGCGAGTCTGGACCTTCACTTCGCGAAGCCACACCCTCGGCCGTACCGGGAGACTGCTTGCGCGACGGACCTAGGCTCAGCAGCGCCTTCGCGCTCGTCGATAAGCCTTCCTTAAAAGATTCCAGTGATAGCTCCCTCCGTAAAAAAATGATTTTATTTTAGCGTATTTAGATTTTTTTATATTATACTCGTATATGCTTTGGCCGTGTAGCCGTGTGGTGTCCGGTCGTAGAATAGCATATAGCACTAACCCTTACAAAAGATTTGGGTGTCGTAAAAGGCAACTAATGTCTGATTAGCGAGCGTTACTCCTTCTTTAACGCTTCGCCAAGGGGAAATGGGCCTCTAAGCACTGTGCTGCAACCCATCTAGGCGATGGAAACTCCGAAATAAAACCCGGAACGGGGTCTCCGTCAGGCGCAAGTAGGGTCCAACCCGAAATATGCGGCAGATTCCTGCAGCCAACCCGGCTCCACACGTATTGGCTTGCCTTTCCTGTGGGTCCAGCCGGTGAGGCCGAGAGGGTTAGTTAGTTAGTTGGACTTGAATTTTCCGCACTTAGCCTCTTAAGTTGGGCCTTTGTGCGTGATTAAAATTTAGTTTTATTCATACCATTTCAGGTCAGTCCAGAAACTCACTAGGCCTCGTATATCTTTGAGTGCCTCTTGTATGGACTGAGATTCCTTAAGGAATTCTGTCCTTTGTGTACTTACGCTGTTACACTGAGCTATCACATGCTCTGGTGTTTCCTCCTCAATCAGACATCCCCTACAAAGAGGACTATCTGTTACGCCTATATTGAGAGCACAGTGACCGGTTATAATACCTGTAATAATACTCAGGCTCTTTCTATCCTGGTGCAGAATTATGCGAGATAGGTTTTTATTTATGGTTTTTAGAACTAGTTTGCTTTGCCTGCAATCCTTAAGCTCCTCCCACTGCTTTCTGTGAAGTTGTTCTGTCCTATCTCGTATCCAAGTCTTGACCTGATTGAACGGTATTGGAACAATTGGTTCCGGTCCTATCAATTTCGTTGCGGATCCCCTGTTTGCTAGTATGTCTGCCGCGTCGTTTCCCAATGATCCGCTGTGGCTGCGTATCCATTGTACGGTTACTTTATTGTGTTTTGCCAGTTTTTCTAGCTCCTAGTGGCATTCTAATAGAAGTCCACAATTGAAGTGGTTCCTTTTTAGAGCTTGTAAAACTGAGGCGCTGTCAGATACTATACGTATCGATAAGTCTCGCACGTTTCTCGCTGTTGCCGCAGATTCTGCTTTAGATATCCCCACACATTCTGCTTGGAAGATGTTGTTGAGGTTACCTAGGATAGTTACTATATTTATATTCAGATCCTGAAAGAACACTCCAGCACCAATCCCTGATTTGGTTTTAGATCCATCTGTATATATTCTTATCTCGTGAATACCAGAGCTGTCTGTTTTTTCCTCCTGGAGTTGTATTGAGTAGTTTTTAGTAAATAGATATGTTTTTGGAATCGTGTCACTTATTGCCTCTATCATGGGAATGTCTTTTTTGACCTCCTCCATGATACGCGTGTGAGCGACTCTGTTGTCTTGTTTCCAGTGTCCTGCTTTTTTAAGTATTATGGCTGCTAGAGTTGCTTCTTGTTGCACAAAGAGATCTAGTGGTCTGATATTTAACATTACCTCCATTGCAGCTGTTGGAGTGGTTTTCATGCATCCTGTTGTTGCTGTGCATGCAATCCTTTGGAGGCTTTGCAGTTCTTTTCTAGTGGTGCTTAGTTTAGTCCTGGGCCACTATACTAAGGCACCATATGTGATCATTGGGCGAATTATGGCAGTGTAAATCCATAGTGTGTATGATGGTTTTAACCCCCACCTTTTACCCACCATTCTTTTACACTGCCAAAACGCTACTCTTGCTTTGTTTATTTTTCCTTCTACGTGTTTATTCCAGTTCAGCTAATTGTCTAGTATTAGCCCTAGGTATTTGACTTTAGCCGAGAGGGAAAGTTTTATGCCAAATAGCTTTGGAAGGTTAAACTCAATTAGTTTCTTTTTCCTTGTAAAGAGTACTAACTCGGTTTTTTTCGGATTAACTTTCAGTTCGTGCTCAATGCACCATTTTTGCAGTATCATGAGCGCTGATTTTATCCTGTTGCTTACTATATTCTCAGAGTTGCCTTTAATTAAGATAGTTATGTCATCTGCGTATCCTACAGTAAAATGACAGCTCTTATTCAGTTGTATGATAAGGTCGTCAACCACCATATTCCAGAGTAGTGGTGAGAGTACTCCCCCTTGTGGGCATCCTCGTGCCACTATTCTTCTCGTGGTTGAGTTTACTGTAAATTGTATTGCTCTTTGTTTGAGGAGTTTCTCAATCCAGCCACTGATGGTTGGTTCCACCCCAAATTTTTTGAGCGATTTGTCTATGCTAGTAAAATTTGTGTTGTCGAACGCTCCTTCTATATCAATGAAGGCACTCATGACCATGAGTTTATCCGACAGAGCCGCGTCTATCGTACCTACTACAGAGTGGAGAGCTGTTTCGGTAGATTTACCTGTGCTGTATGCGTGTTGATGTTGACTGAGCGGCTTTCGCTTTAGGACACCATCTCGCAGATGCCTGTTGGTTAATCTTTCCAAAGTTTTAAGCAGAAAGGAGGCTAGGCTTATAGGTCTATACGACTTAGCCTGAGTGTAGTCTGTTTTTCCCGGTTTAGGAAGGAATATAACCTTCATTTCTCGCCATGTGATGCGCCAGACATGCTTTGAATATCTGAATCAGGTGTTGTATAATGGTGTGCTTACCCCATTGTAGCAATGCCGGGAATATTTCGTCAAGCCCTGGGGATTTGAATGGGAGAAAACTGTCAATAGCCCATAAAGTTTTCTCTGTTGTTATTACGGAATTAGCTACCCTCCAGTCTATATTGGTTGGACTCCTATAGGTTGTTTCTTCCCATTGAGTATCCTCTTCCGTGATCTTACAACCTGGGAAGTGGGTTCCTATAAGTACTTGGCTTATCTCCTTATTAGAGGTTGTGTATGAGTTATTTTGATTTTTGAGACATCCTAGAGTCCTGTTGTCATCTCTGGACAGCAGTTTCTTTACTCTGGCTGTTTCGCTTGTGGTGTTGCTCTCACAGAAACGTCTCCATGCCACTCCTTTTCGAGCTCTTATACGTTTTTTGTAATGGAATTGGGCTGTTTTATATTTCTCCCAATCTTCCGGTGTTGTGGTGTTTTTTGAGATTTTTCTTTAGTCGCTCAAGCTCGGTACCCCACCATTTACTCCTGTCTCCTTTTGGTGGAAGTGTTAATTTGCATGCTTCTTCGAAGCTTTAATGCATGATGTTAGGGTGTTAGTGTTTGTTTCTATGTTGTCAGTGCTGTACGTCATATCCTTAAAACTAGATACTTGTGCCTTTTGTTCGAGAAGTTCTTGGTAACTGGCTACGTCCGTCTTACGAGGGTTACGCCTTGGCTGTGGGTCCTTCTCAAGCACTGCTATGGTGTAGTAGATCCTCCTGTGATCCGCAAAGGATGGTTCTGGCGATACATGCCAGCTGTTAATAATGGCAGCCGCCCCTTCAGAAGCCAACGTGATGTCAACAATGGTTTGATATCTAGAACTAACAAAGGTAGGCTCGTTGCCTCTGTTAATTATGGTTAGGTTAGTAGAAAAGATGTAGTTTGATAGGTGCTCACCTCTCTTATTTGGAGTCTCACAACCCCATAGTGCGTGGTGTGCGTTGGCATCAGCTGAGATCACCAGGTCCCAGCCGTTAATTTTATGAAAACTATTTGTAGAATACGACATTTCGCGGAGCAGAACGGTACGACGAAGTAATGTCTTCGCGAAACTGACCTGTCGTAATAATAAATAATACTTCATGATCAGGATATATCCACCGACACGTGCCGCGCGGCGAGTTGAATCAAAGCGGGCGGCTACCTTTACGCTATGTCAAAGGCGCCGCCTATGTTTATTGCGGCGCCGAAAAGCGAGTAGTTTGCTTGCGTCAATGCCGACAATAGAGCCGCGCGACGGGGAGTGTTAACACATTTTGAAAATTTCCCCGTTGTAGGGTAAATGGGTGATAAACCTGTTGACTTTAAAAATCGATAAAATAATGTATTCATGAATTACGTAATTTTGATACTTATTTTGGTTATGTTAATATAGCAACTTTATGACCCTTTCGGATCGGACAGGGTTTTTATAACATATTGTATACCCATACAGCAAAAGATAATTAAATCTACATTAAATTTCCGAAGTAAGTTATAATAATATCTATTTAATATAGCACATAGAGGCGAGCTCCGACGCGACTCCATAAGCGTGGGACTCGGCTATATCGCACTTCCGGTTGTATCGTCTTGCTGATTATATCATAAACTTGAAAAGTATTGTCATACCGGTATCGCCTGTATCCCACTGCTGGGCACAAGTTTCCATGACCTTTCTCAGGGTCTAATTGTTAGTTAGATGAACATCAGGTCAGCAGTAGGTACGTATAGTATAGACACAACTCGCGCCTGATTTGCACTCATGAGGCATTGATGAAATAACCGATCAACTTGGAACTTCTTTATAGTGGTAGAGGTCACGAGTCACAACACTCACAACTATTTCATATTACTTATTATGTATATTGTTGTTTATATGTTACGAGCAAAATCACTTCTTATAAATTTGAGCCTTAGATCTCATTTAAGACATAAAAATGCGGATTGATGGCAACCATTCATTCCTAATATTCTTTCTTTTATTTTACATAGCAAAACAACAAATCAACACGGTTTGTTTTTATGAATACGTTGTTTTTTATTTCTTAAGGTAGATTTTATTAGATAGAGAAATACTTCTACTAATTTGACTAAATGTAAAGTACTTAATTTTACTTATTTTCTAAATAAATCATAGCGCTAATTGTCCCGTTCACAGACGGAGTACGCCTAAACAATATTCTAAGTTTGCTACCAGGCTTTTGTTAAAACCTTTTAACTGTAGCCAGAACATTATAGACTAGTTACCACAAAACCAATGTTACCTATGTTAACTAAACGTATGTTACGATGTCTTTATGTGTTCGTTACGATGTGTAAAAGCGCCTCCTGGGGCCTATTTGCAGAAATAAAACTGATTTTAACTGATTTTTAACTGATTTTACATCACCGCAAAAAAATGGCGCAAAATCAATAGAAACGCTTAATATTTTCTTTTTTTTTTAAATTATTTAATAAATACATTCTTAGGATTTCTTATTCTTGTTTATATTACTTACTAAACTTTGTATTGTAATGAATCATAATGTATTTAATCTGCTCTTTAGTTTGACACTAGTTTGGCAACAGCCCGAAATTGTAAAATGAATCTATCCCACTTGAATTTTTTGCATATGTGTTATCTGTAATTAAATACTCCTGTGAAACTACAAAACTTGCCAAAAAGTCTTGAAACGAACATTCTTACACCACAACTATATCCTGAAGTAGTGCTGAACCGATTTAAGTTACATGTTGTTCGCAACAATGCAAATACATAAACTTAACCTATAAGATAAGTATTTACTTCCCGTTGACCTAGAATCGCAAAAATTGATGAGAATCAAGGTCTCACACCACAAGTAAAGGAAAAAATAAGATTTTAATTAATTGGTTTTATCGCATAATTAGTTATTTATTGCGACAACAAACTTGCCCTTTTTGCTTTTGCACAACCGTAAAATCAGTAGAAATACACACGTCACACATTAGTGTGAATCTATACTTAATATTATAAAGCTGAAGAGTTTGTTTGTTTGTTTGTTTGTTTGAACGCGCTAATCTCTGGAAGTACTGGTTCGAATTGAAAAATTCTTTTTGTGTTGGATAGTCCATGCCTTGAGGAAGGCTTTAGGCTATATAACATCACGCTGCGACCAGTAGGAGCTAAGCATCAGTGAAAAATGTTGAAAAAATAATCGCGATCTTAAAAACTGAAATTGACGCGTACGAAGTCGCGGGGAAAAGCTAGTATATACGATATATAGTACGAACACTAAAGTAAAACAAATAATATAAATGTGCCCAGTGTTAGTCGGGCAATATAAATAATGTAAAATCGTGGAATAAAGGGGTTTAACGATAATAATTTAGGGTTTGTTATGCCCATAAAATTTTGCGATCTATTCCTTTCTAATACCAAAAACTAATACCAGTGTGGTATTTCTTGTTATCGTTATTAATTTACTATTCCGAACAAGTACCAAATTTTAAAATTTTCATATAATTTTTTGGGACTCATTCTTCGTTCGATATAGAAAATTAATACGATAACAACAAATACCACTGATATTAGTTTTTGGCATCAGAAAGGAATAGATCAACTTAGCAACGTAATACCTAATTTGTTGAAATTTGAGAAATAGTTGTGGCTCTAATGCTGTGTCAACTGATCGTGAATCGCTCAAATTGTATGTTAATATACTGTACATTTCGGCCTTTACTTTTATTGCCATACCTGTCGAACCATATTATAAATACCACTATAGTAAATTCGTACTTAGTATTACGTATCTCCTGCAAAATACATAGCTAGTCAATAGTTCAAATAAAAATCTGCTATGATTATAGTGTTGAGTTTATGTAAGCTTTTTCCAAGTTAAGCTTAAACGGGTGTGTTGCACAATGAGAAATAAAGCAAGCGCCGCGCCGGTCTGGTAGTGCAGTCTCCGTGAACTCTTGTAGAGCGACACGCGACATGTGCGGTGGGACGTACCTGTACCTAAAGCCGTTGACATAACCTTGCTGGACTGCCCAGACGACGAGTCTCTTCAGTATTCGATATATAAGAGGCCGGGTAGAGCCCGCCGTGACACTTGCCGCTCCGCTTCTCTTCATCCGGTTGGGGCAACAGGCTTCAACATGATCTCGTTGTTGGTACGTAGTTTTTTTAATACTTATTACAGTGCAGCCAGATTTGGAGACTTCGTCCATGTTTAAAACATATTGTTAATCTGAAGAAGTTTTGTCATGTATAATAACAATATTGCATATTAATATTTAACTGAGATGATTTTTCAAGAAGCGGGTTGTTATTGGAGCTTTTGATAGAGCGCAATAGTCAAAATAATGTCCCGCATAGTAATTCGATTATTATTCAACACACTGTACTTTTAAAAGGTTTGTGAATATAACTGATATTTTCCTTTTTAACAGAATTTTATTAAAGTTTATTAAAGTGCAAATCATCATAACTTTGCGACTGATTTTGTCAACACTATCTAGCTTTGCGAATTGTTATTTTTTATAATAGTAGGTACTTATAACCGGTATATCTAGAAAATCTCTTGGAGTTGAAAAGTCATGGCGTGCTGTAAAATTATCTTTGTAAGTATTTACTAGTAGGTACTCCGCCCGGGATTTAGTTCACATGTGATGCAGTTATTTCGCATTCCCGGTTATATCGCGCTCGTTAGAGATGACTTAAAATTTTCACAATTGTAATTATAATATACTAGCGGACCCGACAGACGTTGTCCTGTCTTAACTATTAATATTGATTACGATATGGTTTAATATAAAAAATGTTAATCCATTGTTTATTATTGGTTACATTACATAACAAATAATCTAGTATGGTGATTAGGTCTTCTTAAATTTTATAATATTCCGCGCAATTTTCTTATTTTTTACTTTCAAAAATCATTCTCCTGACAGTAACAAACAAAACAAAAAAATAATTAGCGTAATCGGTCCAGCCGTTCACGCGTGATGCGATGACCAAGGGAAATAGGGATTCATTTTTATATATGTATATAAGATATATTGTCATGTTATATACACCAAATCAAATAATAATTGATTGCCTAGACAAATTTGCATCCAATTTAGATAACTGTTAAAATCGATTACAGAGATAAAAAGTATAATATGTTATAGCGCTAAGTAGAAACTCTTTCCGGTATTAGGATGCAAAAATACGTTGTAAACTTATTTTTATAATGTTCGCTTTGTTAGCGATACTTTTTATACCTTTTGACTTCCATATAAGTACCAAATACAATTTTATGTAGCGCGTTGTGAATTTTTTCTTCGCATGTTGACGTATCAGCATTTGTACACCGCTTCGGAATTTGATTTAAAACTTAGTTTTCATACTAAAAAATGTATCTTATAGTAAATCCAACAAAAAATGCGTGTTCATACTTAAAAAATAATACTTATTCTACTTTATGTAACCTCAGTTTTTTTCGTAATCGCTTTGAAATAGGTAGTTAATACTTAACTAGTAGATAATCTTTCTCTAGTCAGTTTTAAACAGAAAGTAGTTAAAAAAACGCATGCATATTTAAAATGTTATGTCTCCTAGAACAGAATATGTTGTGTTGTAAAAATATTTTTAGACTTCGTCATCATCTTGAAGCATATGAAGTGCTATAAAATTCACAGGGTTAAAACTCTCAGGGAAAAAGTTACAGTAGCAGAAAAATCATTCTATTGAAGGAAGTTAATTTTTTTCCTAAAATAACAAGCAAAGCCACGGGTGGTGTAGACCAAACGATTATCTACTTGCCTGACTGTTATTAAAATTATTACACATTTGACTAAGTATGTGAATTCGTGATTTATAAAATAAGATTTACTGTTTAGTATTTGACATTTTCAGGTTAATTCTGAATAGTTCATTATCCATTATTTAAATCTAACAATAAAATTTGATGAATTTTATTATAGTCGTGCGCAAGCGATATACATGTATGATTTAAATAACCACACCGGAATAAAATTTTATTTACATACTGATGCATCAATAACTTTATATAAATCTAATGAACAAAATAACGCATAAATATTAATAGCTATAAAGTTGTTAATTTATACCTAAATCAGAGGTCAGATGGCATGAATGCTAATAATAGTGCTGGTGCATGGAAATAAGATTATTTTCAAGAATAACAGGATCATCTTTGTTGTCGGTTCTCTGGTTTCTGGAATCAAAGTCAAAACGGTATCAGGATAAACCCACAAGTATTTTCAAAAAAATCCGGGTCGATGATTATTTAATCTCGGGATTGCGTTTGTTTTAAGAGCTTCGGGTATTATTATAGTATTATTAATGTATTTAACCATGTACCTATATGCGTTTAGTTTATACGTTATAACGTTTATAATAGAAAAAATCATCACGTTGATTACAATAAATACGAGGTTCCGTAGGTATGCCATAATATGTTTGATAGGTGCATTATTATGTAAAATACCTAATAGCGTTTAGTGTAATTCATCATTCACTCAACATTTAGTTTCTAAGATAGTGTCACTATTTTCATTTATGGTAAAGATTTTTTTCCGCGCGTTTTTATTTTATTCACGTTTATGGGTAAGGTGAGTGATTTCCATTTTTGGATTAGCAAACAACAAATCATTTCTTCTCTTTTTGATCTCGTATTGAAAGAAAATAAATAAATACCAATACACCTTGCTTACGGATTATTTAAAATAAGTTGACTCATGTTATTTTTTTATAATATATCTTATCAACATAAATGTGTAGCAATCAATGATATTTAAAAAGTAATAGATATGTTACATGCACTCTCAATATGCGTCCCTAAAACGTCACAATTGTGACGTCTTTTAAAATCCATCATACAATATGGATGCCAAGGCGAAAGAGAAAGTAATTGTTATTTTCACGAGTATGACAAGGACAAAATAAGAATTACGCATGTGTGCAGTTGTTAGCAAGCGGCACAGATATTTCGATAGTTTTGTAAGGGCATAACCTATCTATACTTTTTAAATATCATTGGTAGCAATAAAATAATTTGAGACCACTGGACCCCGATATGAGACGTGGGCAGGTGTCAAAGTTACATCATCGCGTCGCCGCGTCGACCGCGGTCAGCGGTTAGTGGCATAGATTATTGTACACAAAATAGTTGAACTTGACATTTAGCTAAATATTTGTATTTAGATGTTAATTCCTAAGCCAACTTTACCTTTGGGCTTTTCAAGGATCCTGTTAGTCGTTTTTGTTTGTTTCTTGAAATTAAAGGTCAGAATAATTTACAATATATCTTTATCGTATTAATGGCGATGAAATTAAATTAAAATTTATCATTAAAT
This sequence comes from Anania crocealis, assembly GCA_949315895.1. Classification (NCBI taxonomy): domain Eukaryota; kingdom Metazoa; phylum Arthropoda; class Insecta; order Lepidoptera; family Crambidae; genus Anania; species Anania crocealis. Next base: position 37,944,037 of record OX438879.1, on the reverse strand, counting down.
TTAATTAACTGCATATTATACATAGATATGTATGATTTATACCTTACTAAATTGTACTAGAACGGTGAGTGCAACGTATAATATTAAATCGAGAGACACCACAAGTTAAATTTAATCAATCCTGTCATTGTTAAATAATCAAACATTTCATTATTACAATACTGAACATATCTGCAAATGTAGGTATTCTACAACAACAACTGAGATGAAGTTTAAATATATGCCGACACGCGCTATTATACACAAATTATACAATTATACGCTTTGTGTAACAATAGTTTAGTCAATTGTATCTCCTCATGGACACGTAAACGGTTAAGTGGGAATCGACGTCTCTTCTTCACTGTCCGAGCGACTGCTCTTTCACTTAGCTTATATGAGCCAGCTTCGCGTCTTTAATGACTGACTGATTACAATCGAACAAAGTTTTTAAAAATAAGTAGGTATCATATCTACAGAAGATAGAAATCTAATAAGATAAGATAAATCTTATACGTTTAAATGAGCTATTCTTGTAAAATCTTAATCTCGGAACCGGCACCAACGACAATTATGAAATTTAGTTTGCAGAGGCTTTCCGGGGCGATATATCGATTCAGCTAGGTGTTATCTTTAGAAAAAAAACTGAAAACGAGAATAAAACTTCAAAAAATCACGATTTATAAAAATAAATAAAGAGCAAAAATCTCTGTCATCCTGGTACTTTAAAATTATTTAAATAGCATGTTTTTTAAGCACTCCACGTGTTGGAGTTGTGTATTTTAATCTTGTAAGGTGAAACAATATTGTTAAAACATGTAGTTACCGACGAGGCCATTAGATCAAGTGCATTTGGGCATTGCATTTGCTTGTACGCGCCGTTGCGGAAGCTAGCCAGTTCAAGTTCATCGCACTCGCTAGTTGACCCAAAGCTCGGCTTCTTGCGCAAGCGCAGCCGATGGGCACGCAGACACTCATGAGAGATGATGCCACCCGGAGGCCGTGGGCGAACACTTCTCGGCCTTGACAGTGCTTTCTAATACCACTAACATTAATAATAACACCAAACAGTTGTGACAATAAGCTTATCGCCGTAAATCAAATTATACACAGATCATCACAGATTAAGTAGGTAAACATGTATGATAAAACAATAGTTAGATAAATAATTATAGCAGACACAACAAACTTTATATTTTATTGTATATATTTAATAAACAGTTGTCTAGATGTAACATTAACTGAAGAGATTATATATATCTTGTAGTTAACTCTAAAACCTAGCTCGTCGCAGTCGTGAAGTAACCGCTCTACTTACTCAGTTATTGAATAAGAAGACCGATGGCACTTAATATAGGTATTGCTATTGCTGTCAGTTTGTTTGTCCTGGTCACTGTGTGAAAAGTTACACTCAACAAATCTCCGAGTCGTTTGAATGAAGCAATTTGTGTGTATCCCATTCACGTGTTGATTAATTATTCCATTATGTAGATCTTTATTAGTGACTATTCGCCGCACTCACAGACGTTATTTAATCTTAATCGTCCATTAATGTGAGACGTCAAATAATGTCAAGCTTAAGGGTAATAATTTAAGGGCGACATTGTTTGACGTTTCAATAATACTTACTTCATTTACTCATGTTTTTAGTCTTTAAGAAAACCTTTTTTAACAAAAGAATATAAAGAACTAAAATCAGTTTACAAAATAAAATATAAGTACCTAAGTAAGTAAGTCTTGTCATTGTTAAGTTCACATTGCAGCCGTCTCAACATCAAATAAAACTTGTACTTAGATCAAATTTCACTGGAATGTGCTCGAGTATTGCAACATTTCGTAGTATTGACGGTCAACGATCCGACCAGTTGCGTCAAGGGATCGGAAGATTAGCTTGCTAATGCACTGTTTCATATCAGGTGCGTGCGTCAAAAGCGATTCAAAATAAATGTTATAACTTTTTTTTAATTCTCTTCAGGTACTCGCAGTGGCAATTGGTGTAGTAGCAGCAGACGTTTCTTCTCTTGGCTACCATTACAAAGTACCACAAACATCGTATGGAATACCATCTTACCAAGTCGGCAACAACAAATATAACACTGGATATACACAAAATTCAGGCTCCGGTGGCACCGGTTTTAATTACAAGGGCCAGGGATACCAGGGGTTGAACGCAGGTCAAGTAAATTCCGCATACCATGGTACACAAGGTTACCAATACCAGGGCTCAAGTCCAAGTGGATCTGGATACGCGAGTGCTCCCTCTAGCGGCCTGTCTGGATATCAAGGACTTAGCACTGGTCAAACTACTGGCTATCATGGTAATCAAGGTCACACAGGCTACCAAGGTGCTAGTGCCGGAACCGGTTTTATAAGTGGAGCCAGTGGAAGTGGTCAGTACTATCCATCCTTGTCCTCAAGTGTCTCAAACATACCTACTGGCTCTCTTGTGCAGCCTACTTTCCAAGCAACTGGACTTAACTCAGGTCAAGGTGCTTACCAATACCAGACTCAGTACCAAACAGGGCATCAACAACAATATGAATATAAATTCCAGCAACAACCTGCTCAAGTGTTCAAACATTTCTACGTCCACGCTGCCCCCGAAGAGCCAGAACAGCCTAAGCCGCGTAACCCCGTCCTGTTGCCTCCTCCCCAAAAACATTACAAGATCATTTTTATCAAGACACCTGCTCAATCAGGAGGGTTTTCACAAGTTGTTCCAGTCCAGCAACAAAATGAAGAAAAGACTATTGTTTATGTTCTAGTGAAGAAACCTGAAGACTATCAGGATATTGTTGTTCCAAAGGTAGAACAGAAACCTCCATCTAAACCAGAAGTTTACTTTATTAAGTACAAGAACAAAGAAGAGTCTCAGGCCGTGATCAATAACATCGTTAACGACTACAACAAAGGGCAAAACTCTGTGAGCTTCTCGGGCGCAGGTGCAGACGCGGTCCAAAGCGGTTCTTCTTCATACACGGGGCAAATAAATTCTGGAACTGTTGGTCTCACGTCAGGATCTTTCGATAGCGATATCAACGCAGGAAGTTCTTCCACTGGCTCCTACGCAAATCAGGCAGATTCAAACTCCGGGAATTCTTTTAGCTCTTACACAGAGCAGTCTCAACTTAGCTCGGGACAGACTTTTGGTCAAGAAGCTGAGAATCAGATTGCCTCGGGCTTCTCTTCCACCTTCGGTGGTGGCAGTCAACAGAGTGGTCCTTCAGGGTTAAACTTTGGCAGTGAATCGTCGGGAGCCTTGAGTATCGCGTCGGCTGAGGCCGCTGGGGCTGGCGCCGCGGTGAGCTCTGGCTACGACGCACTCGGCTCATCATCAACTGCCACTTACGACAACATAAGCTCGATTTCGACTAGTCAAGGCGTACCTCACGAAACTTACGGAGTCCCCAAATTCAAGGTACAATAGATTAATAGGTATCATTAAATCAGCTGTTTGACAAAGTTTTTATACCTTTAACCAATGGAGGTAAATAAATCCATTAAAAACTGAATGAATGTTTTATTTAATACTAGCTATCACTCGCGAATTCATCGCGATAAAATTCTCTAATTAAAAAATAATTATTCTATTCCACGAGAAAATTATTCTTAAGGAAGAAAAGCGGGCCACGTTATGCCATAAACGATCAATGCACTAAAAATTCCAGACCATATTAAGATGACAAACAAAGCAATCCCACGGGAACCGTAAATTTTTCTGGGATTTCAAGTACCTCATATGCTATTCCTGATCATATTTTATACTACCTTTCATGGGCGTAGCCAGCCATGGGCTCAGGGTGGGGCAGCAGTCTAAAATATGACTAGCAAACTATTCCCGCGGTCTAATCCCGGTTAATTTTTTCATAAAAAAGGGTTACACTCCATAGCACCTTGTATCTTATCATCATCATCATCATCATCATCATCATCGTCATCAGCCTATCGCAGTCCAATGCAGTCTAACTGGAGAGTTGCACGCCACTTAAGTAGGTCGATCCTCGGCTAGACTAAGGGTGTCCTACACTACGTATGCCGAGACGCGGTCTCCACTCAAAAACTCGTTTACCCCAGCGGTTGTCGTTCTGCGGCTAATATGGCCAGCCCACTGCCACTTCAGCTTGCTAGTCCAGTGGGCTACGAGTATGTCGGTAACTTTAGTTCTCTGCCGGATCACCTCATTTCTGATTTTATCCCTAAGAGAAACTCCGAGCATAGCTCTTTCCATAGCCCGCTGAATGACATTGTACTTGTGGACTAGCCGTACCTTCAGTGTCCACTTTGCGGCTACATATGTCATGACGGGTAGGACGCACTGATTGAAGACTTTCATCTTGAGGTATTGTGGGATCGACGATGAGAAGACACGACGTAGTTTTCCAAATGCTGCCCAACCCAACTGAATTCTTCCGTTAACCTCATCCTCAAAGTTGTTTCTACCTAACTGCAATGTCTGCCCAAGGTACACGTACCTACTTATTTTTAAACAACTTCAAGGACGGCGCCGTGCACCGCAATCGGTTCCGGTAGTACATGTTCATTGAACATAACCTTGGTTTTATCCAGGTTCATCCGCAAGCCGATGCGTACAGAAGAGTCAGCCAGGTCATTTAGCATCTGTTGTAGGTCCTGCAGCGTTTCTGCCATAATAATAATAATAATGATTTATTGATTCATAAAACTTAACTACTATTACATATATATGTGGTGCTTAAGTACCTAAACTAGGTCTAGCCTGCTCTTATAGGCACTTATGCTCTTTGATGTGCTGCAAGGTGAGTAGATGTTGTACATAACATACGTAATGCGTATTGGAATTTTAGTTTAGTAAGTAAATCAATAAGGAGACGATAAAATTATGAGAGGGATTTATGTTTATGTGTTTAGATAGATGCTTAGCAATGCCTGAAATGAAGTTATATTTGTTTTATACGTGTAAATATAGGTACTATCCAGCTTATGTATATTTATAAAAGGCAAGTTATTTTTGTTAATTAAGTCATATATTTATTAAGTTATTAAGTCAATGAAGCTTAGTTAACATTTCTTCTGTCGCATTATAATCGAGTGAATAAAGCCATTGTTTCAATACTGATTTGCACCTGTGTATATTTTTGTCTTGTATATCAAGTTTTTTATTAACTTTATTATATAAATACTGCCCAGCGTATCGTGGGAAACGTTGAGCAAATTTTGATTTACTTACTCGTATCATGGAGGTACATTTAAAATGAATATGTTTTCGTCTTCTAGTAGTATTCAGAGTACCTTGTGGCTCACATAACTTGTGCTGCTTTAGTAAAAGTTCCAGGAAATATAATTGTCTTACGGTAAGTACTTTATTTTGAGCGTAAAGTTTTGTAGTAGGATATCTAAAGGGCAAAGAGTACATCACTTTAAGCACCGAACGCTGTGCTCTCTAGAGGGGTAGTAAGTTTGTTTTTAAGGCTCCTCCCCAGACAGTGATACAATACGACAGTATGGATTGGTATAACGTTATGTAAAGTATTTTTAATAATTTTTCATTAGCAATATGTCTAATGTTCCGAAAGACTGCAGTTAGTTTACGAATGCGCATTGTCAGAATTTTTATGTAAGGACTAAAAGTAAGAAACGAGTCTAATGTTATGCCAAGATATTTATATGTTGTAACATTTTCCAGTTTTGCACAATCACAATTGTTAGAGGTTTTAGAATCACATTTTAATTGATGAGCTATAAGAAATAAAGAATTGGAACAAAGTTGTGTCTTTTTACTAGTGGTAAATGTTATAAATTTAGATTTGTCATTGTTTAAATGATTTGTCATTGCCATAATGACGATGTTGTCTGCAAATCGCAAGTGAAAGATGTATTTGCCATTGATGTTGATGCCTCATCCTTTCCAGTGCAGCGTCTTGAACATATCCTCCATTGCATTTGTGAATAATTTCTGGGAAATGACGTCCCCTTGTCTCACTCCTTGATGCAACGGTATAGGTTTTGTTTGCTGATTCTGTACTTGGACGGATATGGTGGTGGCTTCGTAGAGACATCTCATCACTTGGACGTACCGCCAATCTACTTAGCAACGCTGCAGGGACTCCAAAACGGACTATATCTCGATCGAGTCGAAGGCTTTCTCGTAGTCCACGAATGCTAGACACAAGGATTTTTTATACTCTTCGGTATTCTGTATAATCTGCCGCACTGTGTGGATGTGGTCTATGGTGCCGTATCCGCTCCGAAATTCAGCCTGTTCCGTTGGTTGGGATTCGTCGAGTCTTCGCGCAAGGCGGTTAGCTATCTTTAGTTTTGGCATATCGAACATATTGACCTTTTTCACTGTTCTCTGAGCGAATTCACGAAGACAAATTAAAGAGAGTGTCTTTAATTTGTGTTATTGTGTATATGTTATTATTGTCAGTGTATACCTAATATGTTTGTTTTACCTTTAATTTCTTTTTGCTTGTCTATTTTATTGGGTCTTAACTTGTAAAAATAGATTTAAGCTTTGAAATAAAAAATAAATAAAAAATAATAAGTTTCTATCTCTGTTTTTGCCGTCCAGAGAAACAAAGACAGAAGTTGTTTTCTATCTCCGATATGCCAAAAGTGAAGATAGATAGGTTATTGAAAATGGCCGTAAGTTAGGTACCCACTTCGACGACAGAAGCATCTGTTTTGAAAGCTATTCAGTTTTTTTTTGCATTCTATTTGGCGTTTGGCGATATTTGCAGCGCTTATTCTGTCAATGTTATGTCAAACGCCATGTCACATTGAAAAAGTTTGATAAGCGCTAAGGTGACATAATCGAAAAAAAACGAAATAATTGAATATGGTGGTTAAGTATACTCAATTTTTCTAATTTCTCGGTCAATTTTTGTTTTTTGTTTTATAAGAACCTACACCTGTCAATAACAAATATAGATTATTACTAACGGCCCCGCGAATCTCCTCAGAATAGTGTAATTTTGACGTCATACCTAGGTAACACTGAAAATGTTTAAAAACTAAAAAACTGCTTAATGTAGAAAGTTGCCAATACTTTTATTGTTAATCGAAGTAATCTCCGTTCCTCTCTACACATCGTCGCACCGAAGGGCACCCGTAGCCTGCCACTGGAACCATCAAATCTTTGAAATTGGCATAATAGAAATAAAATTTTGGGAGTTTGTGGTTTTGATGTTAAATATACTTTGTGTAGAAATAAGAGTAAAAATAAATAAATATTAGTTGTCCTTTTTTTACGGCTAAGTAACCCGAAAACTATTTTCCAAATACTTCGAATGAACAAACACTTTTTTTCTAATCTACTTAGATACTTACGAAACACATTTAGCTATTTAGTTACCTACTAGCGATGCATTTCGTGTGGTATTTCAATTCATTGCGCATCAACTACAGAAAAAGAAAGTGTAGGTTATTTTAACGCCATCTGATTGGCCCATTGCTTACAACATAAGTAAATTACACAGAACAAGATTTAACAAAGGTGATCCGGCTGACCACTTATCGTTCAATCCAAGCTCGTTCATGAGCTCATTTCGCATTGCCGAAAAATGCGCTGCAATATATCCCGGTAAACATAAATTACGTCATATCATCATCATAACCATGTCAATAGCTGGGGTGCTGGACATAGGGCCTGTGTGCAGGTCCAGAAGAATTGTTGTGCACCAATCGCCACGCTTGGACAGGCGAGTTCCTGATTCGTCATCGAATATTGGCTAAATTTAAACTATTACAACACAGATTCTGCGCACAAACATGACGGTTAATTTAAATAATAATTTAATATCGGAACCATCCGTTGCAATCAAAATTGGCATAGGTATACAGGAATTTTAATAGCAGTATCCGCATAACTTCACGACGTTATCTTGATTTATCGTTACTTTCCAGAGTGCGAACCAGAATAACATTATCTGGAGTGGTTAATTCAGTTAGTTATGCGGCGGAGCGATAGTAAGTACTCGTATTTCATTCATGATGTGCATTGTTTATGAATGGTGTGCCTCTATTTTGGGGTAGTGGCGCGTGATGGTTTGATATCGAGCATTACGCGTTGAGTGATATTCACGAATGCACTCTCGTCGATCAGGGTATGTACGTATTTTTGAAACATTAGAAGTTAATATCAAATTATGCCAAAAACAAATCAGTGCGCACAAGTAAGAAAATGCCTATAACAACAATTACTAAGTATTTTTTACGTTTACTTCTAGGCTACTTTTTCTTCATACGTAGGTAAGTAGGTACTTACCTATTTAAAAACGTTGGAAGGTAAGTAAACGAACTTTCTTCTTCTTCCTTCCTATCATTAGATTATCCTTCAAGGATAGTCAGAGTTTTTGAACCCGCGTAGCCGCCTTTTACAGGCAGTCTAGTCAAGCTAGAGTTATTAGGTGTTCACGTGCCAATTTTTGCACTTTCTGCGGGCAGTATTTGTAAAACGAAAAGCTTAAACTAATCGTAATGTTAGTAGTAGCAGAATTCACATCATGAAGTTACAAATATAACCGTACTGTGGCGATTTAGTGCGCGAGTTGGGAATTCTAGCGCGGGCGCCAAAGCAGTAATAGTACTGGCTGGCTTTTGCAGTAGGTACACTTTTTTTGCTAATTAAATTACTAACATTAAGCGAAATATGTAGAAAGTTACCAAAATACAAATTATTGAAGAAAAAACTTTGTGGGAATCTACCTAGTGCGTGTATTAAGTTGCGTATTTGGAGACAGGGAACACAAGTGATCAACACAAGTCTTAGTTTCAGAATCCATTTATTTAACATACTATCTTATACATTACAGTTTCGTGTCACGTGCACGCGCATGCGAATAACATACATAACTGGGTCAACGAACTGACATTATGTTTGTACTATGACCCACTACTAATTACGCAAGGTCGCCACATTACTCTCCCCCTTTGAAAATAATTAGCACTAATTATACAGTAGCTACAACTTATTCTAAGGTAAAGACATAACATATAATATAGTAATAACAGAGAGTATATTGTATAAAAATATATAAGGAAAAACGTAAATATTAATTGAACTACCAAAAAAAAAACTATACATAATATTTATACCGTGCACTCGCGTTTCAATCACTGTAACGTTACGATAACACTAACTGCACTGCACTTTTTATGGAACATACGCAGGGTTCACTTGGGCTTGCGCCTGAGAGGGCATGGATCTGGCCGCTGGTGCCATCGGTGTTGTCGCCGCCAGCGGTGACATCGGGATGTTGCTCGCCGCTGCCAATTTTCCCAACTCCTTGACCATGGCCTTGCGTCCTCGAGCCATACATCTTTTGACGAGGTAGAGCGCAGCGATGATAAAAAGACGGCGTTTCCTTTGCACAGAATGGCTTGGTGACGTCAGGGTACTTTTCTATTAAATCTGCGAATGGTATCTGAGCGTTGATCGTCTTGACTGTAGGCATGTTAGAGTTCGTTATTTTTGCAGGTGTTAATAATCCCGTCACTCCGTCAATTATTTTTTTTCGGCGCATATCAACTAACAAATTGTGTTTTTCTAAAAAATCAGCGCCCAAGATTGGTTGTTTGACGTCAGCGATGACGAATGTCCATCTGTACGGCCGTCGTAATCCGAGATCTAGTTCAAGCGTTTTTTCGCCGTAGGTTCTAATTTCGCTCCCGTTAGCAGCATATAACTTATATTCATACGATACGTGTGCCTTTTTAGTTCTCGGTATAACAGATATATTTGCCCCTGTATCTATTAAAAAACGATACCGACTTTTTCGGTCGGTAACGCATAGGCGGCTAGATGGATATATAGCGCTAACGTCCGCCTCCGTCAACACTATAGGGAGTTTTCCGGCTTTGTTTTCCATGCACAAGGTTGCTCGCATTTCTGTGCTCGAGCTCTAAATTTGTGATGGTAATAGCATAGCCAATTTGGGTTGTTTGGTCTTCTCTGTCTTGATCTTGATCGACTTCGGGAATGCGACATAAATCCACGTCCACGGCCTCGTGTGTAGGAACGGCTGCCTCTTAATTCCGCGACTTCCATGTTAATCTGAGCTAACAACTCATTCATCGGGAAACTGCCGGTGCTTGCGACTTCCGATATTTCGTGGAACCTTATATTTTCCATAATTTTGTCAGCTATGGCGGCCAAGTTGTCTAGTTTCTGATCCTGGCTTACTGTCAAAACCGCCCTGACAGAACCTGGTAGCCGCTGCAGCCACAAATTGTGAAGAGTAGAGTCGGCAACATTCGCGTTCCGTGCTAGTTCCGACATCTTGCGCAGGAGTTGTGACGGTTTTTGGTCGCCTAATTCAATCTCTCCAATCAGTTTTTGAAATTGTCGTTCAGCAGACTCTTCGTAAATAGATAACAGCCTTCGTTTCAATGTGTTGTATTTTTGCTCGTTTGGTGGACTTAGTAGTAGATCGCCAACTTGTTGAATTGTCTCGCGGTCTAATTTTGAGATAACCAAATTAAACTTGCATTCGTCTCCCTGCTTCTGTGGTGCCATGATGGACTCGAACTGGGCAAACCATAGCCGCGGCATCTCGATCCAAAATTCGGGGATTCTTGCGGTCACGCTTATGGACGAGACTTCGGGGCCAGCAATGGATTGTGTTGAGCATGATCCTGATGCGTGTGCAAGCGTATCTCGTTGCCCTGGACATGTAGCTTGTTGTTGTACGTTCTGGTATTGGAACTCGCCTTGTGGAACAGGTGTCTTCTGCATGTTTCTCGTTTGATATAAAATAAGAGAAAATCACGTCGGGGTCACCAATGTGGGAATCTACCTAGTGCGTGTATTAAGTTGCGTATTTGGAGACAGGGAACACAAGTGATCAACACAAGTCTTAGTTTCAGAATCCATTTATTTAACATACTATCTTATACATTACAGTTTCGTGTCACGTGCACGCGCATGCGAATAACATACATAACTGGGTCAACGAACTGACATTATGTTTGTACTATGACCCACTACTAATTACGCAAGGTCGCCACAACTTCATACATAGAACACAACATTACTGATACCTGTTAACACAAACAGACGCAGGCACAGTGCAATGTGTAGTCGATTATCTAAATTAAATTCAGTGCCATGGTTTCACTTTAATAGAGACGAAAAGGGAGGAAGGACCTAGACGAGTTTATAACAAATGTATGGTTACCTTCTTTAATTAAACTACAGCACTTTTAAACATATAAAACAACGAAGTAGCTGAATCCGATGAGACTAGCCATAATAGAAATCATAAAACCTTAAAAATTAGCTTATTGTTGTATTAAAAATAAATTTTCACCACTTATAACTCGAGAACAGCTAGACCGATTTTTATGATTTTTGTGTTTTTTGATTTGTCTTTGTCGGAAATAGGATAATAAGTATTTAAAATGTCGTTAACAAAGTTAACGTAAATGTATTTAATTTCTTGAAATTTTTTTCAACCACGTCATGTTTGATGTCAATGCCGTTAAATAAGTCAAAAGATGCATAAGAAAAAATAATTTTATACTGTTATTTTAATTAAACTAATAAATGTTTAAATAAAAAAACTAAGATTTGATAGTTTTGATAAAGGCTTAATAAAGATGTCTGTACCTGATAAAATCGTTTTTTTAGAGCTCAAATAAACTGAAAAAATGTTTTATTACTTGACTCTTGTCACGTTTTGTCGCATATTGATACATAGGTCTACTTACCCCGGGCGTATTATAGTCACTCTAAAAGCATTAAAACATGATCATGATATTGAATAATGAACTAGGTTTTATATTTTTTCATTAGTTTAATGGTTTATAGTTTAATCCATCAGGGTTTATTGTTTGTATGTACGAAAAACAAAAAATATGTATGATTTAGTAAAAAAAATAGTCAACTATCCCCGTACTTACGTAACGTATAGGCTAATTGAAATCCCGGAAAAATTACGTTTCTCGTGGGATCACTATGTTTCTTTTTCATATTCAAAAGGATCGACACGGTTTTTTGCATAGTGTCAGTTTACGGGCCGGGGTATAGCATAGGCTTAATTTATTTGTGAACGAAGTCGCGAGCAACAGCTAGTCTTTGTTAGACCGAGAAGATCTTGTTAGTTAGTTAGTTAATCCAACCAACAAAAGTAATTCATACAATATAGTGTTGACCAAAATAATAAATGTCCTTTTTCGTGATACTTACCTTAATTCAATTTTCCAATTTTGTAAGCGTACAAGTATTATTTAGGACAAGACATTTTGATTCTTTATTATGATACAAATTGACTCTGACTTTAACCGATTAATAGTCAGACTTGCAGAAACTTAAAAGATTATTTAACTGCAGAACCCTAAATAATGTGCATTGAATGTGCTGAATATTCATTCAATAGCTTGATTTACCTTTGATAGCTTTGGAGATGCACGATTTGTAAATATTTTTCTAAAACTATCAAACTTCATCATCAGCCCATATTATACTCATGTATACCTAGCAATAGCCCTCCCAAAAAAACGATTTTGGCATAATAGCTCCGCTTAGCAGACGGGTTGGCGATCGCAGTAAGGTCAATGATGAAGAGATGAAAACGCTTCTGTGCGGTTTCGTTTATCTTACATCCAAAATAAATAAAGCATCCGATTATAAAATATTTATTAAAATATTGCTCTATAATGTTGGAGGTACATGATTATCAAAAACATTGACGAAACACCACTTTTAGCGTAAAAAGACTTAAATGAATTCAGCGACACAAAACAAGTCTTGGTAGCTTAATATTTATGTGAAATATTACCACTTTCCAAAATTTTTATAGGCGTTCAGTATCGCATTTAGAGCCTATTTATGAAGTAAAAAATATAAATCAAGTTGTCACCCGAAAATATTTTTCGTGATATAGTTTTCAATGTTTACGGTCCTAGACCTGTTAAGTATCATAATTAATGAATGAAATGCGCAACTCGTAAAAATAGTGTTTCTAGGCGGCCGTATCAAAAATTTTTGATTTTTGGCGGACATTTTCTAAGTCTTTATCTTGACAATTGTTTTTTGTCTCGTAGATTGATATATTAAAATTTGTAAGGTGGTTATAATTCCACCCTGTAGAGTAAGCGAAACATTGTGGGTTCAAGTCCCACCTAAAACAGTGATCCTTAAGCAAACTTTGTTATCTTGCTGATAGATATACGTATATATTTCAATTCAGTTTTACAACAGCCTTATAAAAAAACGTTTACTAATTGATTAATCTGGGCCCTGCCATCGTAATCACTACATACAGTTACTTAGTACAATTCTTCACTTCAAATCGATATCACAGGACGTCCTGGTATTTTTAGTTAGGACACGAATAAGAGCCTTAAATAGAGCGACTGCTGTTGTATCCTTTACCTTTATGAAAATGAAATTTTTCTTTGTAACTATTGAAGAGTATAAAAATAAATTTTACTGTACTTAAGTACCCTAATTAAATTAATCTATAAGTTAGTTACGAACTAACCTGTTGTGATGCATGTTTTAAACACTTAGCCGGTTATTTTTAGATGAAGCCCAATCAGAACGTTTAAAAAAATCTTCACATTATTTCCTACATAGATAATGATATCATCTGCTAAAAGTACCTACGAGCGTAAGTTAAAAATCTGTTAGTTTCAAGGCAATTTGATTGAATGAGGCAAATCATTTGCAACAAGAACTTCAAAATATGGGCCCAACCTACACATTAAACACACTAAAAAGTAGAATTTCAAGTACGTAAAAATATTTGGTTTTTATTAAAGTTATGATTTACTAATTTTGCATCCATGGCTTAATTTATTTAGTAAGTACTATAATTATTTTATGTTGGTGCTTAATGCTGACATATTTACTTTTGAATGGATTTAATCCTATTTAATCGTAAGTATGTTTACTTTGTGTCTACTTAGGGCTCCCAAATTAATCAGAGATTCGGAATCGAATACTACGAGTATATTTGAACTTCTTAAAGCTTAGAGATGAAAAGGTGCCTAGTGCCTACTTTGAGATCATTTCGGCGGTGTGCGTTCGCCCAGCAAAAAGTATCGCCTATTAGAAAATTGGATGATGCAGATAATTAGTGTCTTATATCGTGTAAATGTGCCCGAAATTTTATATTTGTGCGTCCAACAGCTTTAGAGTTATTTAAGAAAAATGGATTCTGCTGCACGAACGTTCGCCCAGCAATTTTTTTTTTAATTTATGCGTGTAGCTGTATATTCAATATGCAAAAAGGTAGTTTATGTACGAGTGTAAATGTGCCGTAAAAGCCAAATTTGTGCCTCTTCAGATGTCAGACTTATTTAGTTTTATGCTGGGCAAACGTTTCAGTAATTGCTGTATATCGAAAACGGTTGGACGCACACTCATGATTTTTTGTATACAGATACAGTAAATTTGTGCCGCAATTTTCATTAACATGACTAGCATGGTTGAGGATCTATTCTTTTATTTCCTAAAAAATGGAAAAATGCTCTGGCTCTCGAACGAACAAGACCAAGGACTTCGCGTTAGTGCCGAGTGATACCTATTATATAGGCACATGATCATGTAAAGTTTCGCCGGCCTACTACATATCATTGCCGAGTTCTTAACGATTTTGTCTTTGTTTTGAGGTTATCTTGAGTGAAATTACTTAGAATACGAAAACACTAGTTTTCTGTGCTGTGAGCTGGCTTATTACATGCTTCTACAATAATATGTGCGCTGTTTTAAGAATACGTATGCAAAAAAACATGTATGTATGCCCATTACTTTAACAATAACGATAAAAAACCATTCGTAATATTTTTGGTAGATTATCCGACCAAATTGTAGTGAACATTAAAAAGCGGCCGCACGATACATCGACCTATCCTTCCTCACTTAATGACATTGTAACGAAATTTAAATAGTACAGATGCGTACAGAATTGTTAAGTTGGAAAATAATTAATATTAGGGACATGAAATAAAATGTGAATTGTTTTATGGTTTTGTAAAAATACAATATAATTTTATTACTGATTTATTATTAAAAATAAACTGTCAAGGCGCCAGGAGACCGCTGGTCCGTCCGAAAAAAAAGGCGGAACGAGTTGAAACACAGCCTCTGTTAACATAATTAAGCATATAAATACTAATTATGGTAAAGTCAAAATTTTGATATCTTGATTTTTGAACGCCATTAACGGCCGTTTTCAATATCCTATCTATCGCTAGTTTTGAAATATCGGAGATAGGAAACAGTTTCTATGTCTGATTTTTCCGTCCAGAGAAACAAAGACAGAAGTTGTATTCTATCTCGGATATGCCAAAACTGAAGATAGATAGGATATTGAAAACGGCCATTAGTGAGGAAGGATAGGTCGATGTATCGTGCGGCCGCTTTTTAATGTTTACTACAATTTGGTCGGATAATCTACCAAAAATATTACAAATGGTTTTTTATCGTTATTGTTAAAGTAATGGGCATACATACATGTTTTTTTGCATACGTATTCTTAAAACAGCGCGCATATTATTGTAGAAGCATGTAATAAGCCAGCTCACAGCACAGAAAACTAGTGTTTTCGTATTCTAAGTAATTTCACTCAAGATAACCTCAAAACAAAGACAAAATCGTTAAGAACTCGGCAATGATATGTAGTAGGCCGGCGAAACTTTACATGATCATGTGCCTATATAATAGGTATCACTCGGCACTAACGCGAAGTCCTTGGTCTTGTTCGTTCGAGAGCCAGAGCATTTTTCCATTTTTTAGGAAATAAAAGAATAGATCCTCAACCATGCTAGTCATGTTAATGAAAATTGCGGCACAAATTTACTGTATCTGTATACAAAAAATCATGAGTGTGCGTCCAACCGTTTCCGATATACAGCAATTACTGAAACGTTTGCCCAGCATAAAACTAAATAAGTCTGACATCTTAAGAGGCACAAATTTGGCTTTTACGGCACATTTACACTCGTACATAAACTACCTTTTTGCATATTGAATATACAGCTACACGCATAAATTGAAAAAAAAATTGCTGGGCGAACGTTCGTGCAGCAGAATCCATTTTTCTTAAATAACTCTTAAGCTGTTGGACGCACAAATATAAAATTTAGGGCACATTTACACGATATAAGACACTAATTATCTGCATCATCCAATTTTCTAATAGGCGATACTTTTTGCTGGGCGAACGCACACATTTCGGCGCGTGCAGCGGGGCGTTCCAGCCAGCGTGCAACGTGCTGCGTCGCGTTTAACGTGTAAGGAACTAGTGATAATGCTGATACGAAATACCAATACACCAAAAGAGAATTCCACACGTTTAATAGACGAGCGTGCACGCTTAAAACAACGCCCCGCTGCACGTGCCGCCAATTCTTAATTAAGGCATCAGTTTTTTAAATTGTTTTGTGTGTTTTGAGCATAGATTTAATATAGATGATGATTGGCAATTGAATCCTGAAAACGAGACCAAACTAGATTACGCTAGTGTGCGTAAAGTGAGCATGTGCGTGAGATAAATAGAGCAGGTACTGCATTGCCTGCTAGAGCTAGCTTTCGATATCGATACAATCGACACAGTTTACCCTGACGCAGGTCACTTATTATTATATATTATAAGAAGAAAACAAAAAAAACTGCAAGTAAATAGGTATGTTTTTTATTTTATATTTAATTATCCCCGAACAAAATCAATTCATTGTAAAAATATAGTAGGCTTTACTTGCCAGTATTTAACAATTTTGCCTCATATTGCGATCGCAATCGCCAAAGTTAGAAACTTGTGATCCAACACAACACATTATATTTATTTTTCAATTACACATTACAAACGTACACAAAATATACATATATTTAATGTGAACTTACGAGCATGAACAATATGGGGATTGATCCAGAACATAATTTTACAGGCTGAACGCCTCTGTGTGAAAAACACTTAGGGTCAAAATGTAAAATGCAAATGCTCGAATTTATTGGACGTCTATTCTTTTCTATTAAGCATTTTCAACCATTTCTAACGTATATCACCAATTTAAGCAGTATGCGGTTTACAATGTGAAATGTGTCAGCTCATGAAATGTCGATAAAATGTCATCGACAGCGTCAATCACTAAAATACAAAAGTGACGTTAGTGATTGCTGAAATTCACATATTTGATATTAAATTTAATTGGATTAGTTGAATTCTTATGAATTCAAATCCTTGTTCTGATGAAAAACCCTATCAATTAGTCTTAGAATAATAACACCTTATTCTAAGCAATTAGTATACAAAACTTTAGTCAAAGCTTTGAAACATTGCATTTCGACGGTCCCTACGTACAAGTCCGCATGTGGTACCTGAGGGATTTGTATGTTTTTATTGCAAAACCCAGAGACTAACCTAAACATTCATTAAGTTAAAACAGAAGGTCGAAAATATGTCTAAAAATACTCTAAATCCACGTACGACAAGTTACTTAACTACACAACGACCGACGTAAAAATACTGTAATGGCATTAATGGCCTTCTACTTCGGACCGTTGCCGGTATACCCTCCCCGCTTCCCCGGCAACTGCCAGTTGAGCGTTGTTGCGTACGAGACGGCCTAGGTGGACGTTGTAAACTCTGTTTAAAGTGGCTGTGTCGATTCTCCATCATAACAATATATAAGAAACGTGTCGAAATGTCTTCAGGTAAGCCTATTTTTTATTTTTGTGCCTTATACTTGTTTTCTAAATGATATTTCGTAACAGTTTAGTGCAAAAATCCTACCACATAAGTTACTTTAAATTATTTTAACTATTTTTTTTAATTAAATTGTTATCTTGATAATAGTTAGTGTATATTCAATGGGTTTGATGACAAATTGTTTGTGCTTTTATGAAATAAAACTAATTTTACACATTTCCAAGTTATTATTACGATGTGGTAGTTGTGTAATTTTACGCGGGTAATTTAATAATTAAAAATGGCTTAAGTGGTAATTGTGTTGTTTTACGCCGGAGAGTGAAGAGCTATGTTGTTACTAACTACCAGATGCAATGTTTTTCAATGAAAACTATTATTATAGTATTGCTAGTAATTACCAATTACGCAATTTTACATTGAAAACGAGTACTGCGACTGGGTTTGATTAACGGGTTTGGGGTTATGTTTTGTTCAATAAATTGCTGTTTTTGTCAAAAAATAATTTTATGATTTAATAACAAATGGTATTTGGATGAATACATAAACTCGTCGCCTACACTTACGAGTATAAATACAAATCTTCAACCGCAAGCTCACTCAATAGGCATTTTTTCGCCTGCTCCTTATTTACCTTCTAGTACCCTAAATCATGAAACAATTAAGAAGTCTCTAGAAGCAGATCAATCTGAAGAAGCTTAAGCAGTTATACAAGAAATCATTATTAGAACCTCACATGATCCGGAAAAAAATGTGGATATAGAAGATATCGAAATTTTACCCGTACCTAATTCACCTTTGGACACCAGTACCCCTTTAGGATCACCCTCTTTATCAACTATTATGCACCATATTAAAAACAGACAACCTTAGTTCTTTTAATATTAATACCCCCAACTCATCGTGCGCTCCTAGTACTCCGGTCCGTGACAGTACTTATGTCCCGTCATCTGATAATAATACAACCTGTAGTGCATCTTGATGCACAACCAAAAAAGAAGAAGAGGAAACTTACAAAGAAAATTAATATTGGTAAAATTCGAAAAGCTAACAAGTCTGAATGGATAGATACGAAGAGGAAAGTCTTAAAAAATCAGAGCCTTAAAAATATTAGCAGAAACGGAAAAGTACGATCTGAAAAAAACTTGCTACCTCCTTGTGATGAAAATTGCCGATTTAATTCAATCAATTTTACAATTTTCGAGATGGGGCAGAAAGTTGGCAGATGTTACATGTGGCACGAAGGTATTGCCAAACGTGGTGCGAATGAAGTAGCCAGTTGCGTCAATGATTTTATTAAGGAAGAATGTTCAAAAGGTGTACACACGGTAAATTTATATTCAGATAATTGCGGTGGTCAAAATCGTAATAGAATCGTGTTCATGATGTATTTGATTGCTGCCAAAGAGTTGAAAGTTACCATAACACATCGGTTTTTAGAAAAGAATACCCAAAACGAAAATGACAGCATTCCTGCTTTAATAGAACGTTGTGCTAAAAATAAAGAAATGTATACTCCAGATCAATGGTTTGCATTAGCTAGATGGGCCAAAGAGAATGGAAATCCATAAGAATTTCGGGTTCAGCAGACGATACATGAACTTCTCTGATTTTTGACCACATAATTTTTGAGTTTTTATCGTTTTTTGACCAGTTTTTACCTATTAGCAACTGTTTAAAATCGAATCAGATGACATATCTGTAGTTATTTCTTTTACAATATTATATTATATTATATTATATTGTAAAAGAAATAACTAGTTTCCTTTCTCTTATTGTTTTCATTTTATTCTTTGTTATTTGATTCGTAATATTCGAAACGTAAGGTAGTATTGTAAGTATGATATGGAAGAGCGGAGTTTCCTGGTACAGACATTAACATGATGTCTAAAAGGAGGCTCCAATCACATTTACAGCTATGTAAAAATTACGTTGATAATAAACGAATTTGAATTTGAATTTGAATTGAAACTACAAATATTAATTTAGGATAACTATGTAAACCTAGTCATGTAAAAATAAAAACCAAAGTTCCTGAGTACTAAAGTACCTATATGTATAACAAATTACCTACTCCTAATTTAAGAAAAAAAGAATAATTAGAAGAACTGTTTTTTTTACTTTAGATTTTATTGCTATGTGGTTTGGTTATCTACTAAAAGATATTTAGATTTAATTATCCACAAAATATCACTTTATTATAAGGTAACTTCGTCTTTACGGAATAAATATTGTAAGTGGTTCCGCATTATATGCAAATTTGAAAAAAAACGAACTAATATATTATTTGAATTTATGGTCTTTATCATTATATAAAAAATAAGAAACCCATAAATCCCGTATGTGTAAATTATATTCGACGTAAAAGTACCTTCATGGCAGTTATAGGTAATGTCGATGTTATAAATTCCCCGTAATTATTCAGAAATACCAGTTACGTCGTTTGTAGTTTGACTAATTCCGATGTAAAATTAAATAAGTGATAAATAGCATATAAATAATAATCCTAGTAACTTATTTTTAGTGTTTTTGCATAATTAAGCACTTATTTAATTATTGTGCCAAATTTCATAACTGTAGGAATAATAGAACATGAACAACACATGTTTGAAACTTCAAAGCGCTCTCCTGTAAAATTTAGGTTTTGCAGATACGTCATTATACGTAGGGACCGTCGATTTTATTGCTGATATGATTTTAATGTTGGTTCCCTTTTTAGATGAGTTACTTCTACTGAACATGTAACCCACGGACCTAAAAAAAATAATGTTACCATAATGAAAATACATCAACTCAACACTCTATAACTATGATAAACCTGAAATAAGTAGACTTAAGGGAATATTGTGTTGCGCGTGACAGACGACAGTACTCAGAAAAACATTACAGGTTCATCCATAGCACATGAGTAAATTTTATTCATGTGTCCATAGCATGTACGTGAACGGTCTTGTGTATCTAGCTCGTTCTATCTTAAGGCTGCATTATATTTTGTCTCTTTGCATTGCCAACCTAACAGCAGTATATTAGGTCTTTACCTATGAAATTGTCGTTTTGTATGAAAAAATTTAAACGAATTTTTTTCATGTATTTTGACGTGATAACGTCTTTAAAATCGTTTTAGTCGGGTGACATGTTCAGAAACTTGTGTCACACCAAAACCTCACGAGCGCGATCGCAGGTATAACGAGAGAGAGACGGACCGATCTCCCGTCTCATCTCGAGCGCAGCCAGTCATTCCGTGAAACTTGTCGGACGAGCGGAGGC
This sequence comes from Anania crocealis, assembly GCA_949315895.1. NCBI lineage: Eukaryota > Metazoa > Arthropoda > Insecta > Lepidoptera > Crambidae > Anania > Anania crocealis. The sequence continues at coordinate 37,923,161 of OX438879.1, read as the reverse complement.
TGGCATAGCGTTCGAGTGAGTGGACCGATCTTCCGTCTCTCTCACTCTAGCGGCATACAAACGAATGGAGATTTTCTCGTTATCACGTAAACATCTCGATCGTAAACCTACTTTACAAACAACCAATTTTTTTTTAATTTGTTTTAATTGAAGTAATCACCCATGCAATCAATGCAGCTTTGCCAACGCTGTGGCAGTTTATTGATGCCCTTCTTAAAGAAATCAGCTGGACGGGAGGCAACAAATTCTTCAAAGGCATTTTGTACCTACTGCCTCTCGGGTATTGAATTTTTTTCCCGCCAAGAAGTTATCCAAATTCTGGAAAAAGTAGTAGTTTGTAGGCGCAAGGTCTAGTGACTAAGGGGTTGGAGTGTACGAAAGGGTGCGCAGGACATAACCTAACCTAAACCTAACCTAACCTATTTCCAGCGCAATCGTTTCTGTCACTAAATGTATCATAGTGAGCTTTTTGACAAAAGATTTGTATTTTTTTCACATATGTCAAATGAAACGCGTTTTATGTATGGTGCTTACACTATTATCGAAAAAGAAACATTTAATGATATCTAATTGCTTACAAAGTCCAGTAGGTTAGGAAAAGTGTAGGTTAGGTTAAGTTAGAACAGTGACCATACAAAATACAAAAAAAAAACGATTAATGATTCCTAACCTCAAAATTCTATTAAAATTAGTGATAAGCCCCTCACTCGTGAGGTACCTCGTTTGAGGCCCTCGTCGCAGCCAAATGAGGGAGTACTCGTATTTCAACGTTGAACCACCTCACTTGTGTCCTCACTCACATCCGAAAAAGAGGTAGACAGTAATACGCACGCACGAGGCCGTATGAGGACAGATAACTTATACTAATCCGCATGTATCGATACTTTTAGTCCTATAAAGTAGCGTTTATGCGTGTTATACGCGCTTATTCGGTTTATTTAAATATAAGAAAAAAGGCTAAAAGTTCTTTCCGCAAAGAAATTAATAATGATCTTTATTCGCATACAAATAGCATTGTAATTCAATCACAAATATTTGGCGCGCTCGGAATCGGCAGCATCGACCGTCTCCCTCACTCGTTTAATGCAAAGCGGCAACTTGAGTACGCCTCGTTGCGGACTTACTCACTCACTCGCTCATTACATTTGATTCATTCTTTCTTTACACCTCACCTCAAATGAGGGGTACCTCGCGAGCCCCTCACGAGGAAAAATGAGGCCCTCCCTCATCCTCAATAAAAAAGTAAGAGTTACACATGACTAATTAAAATACTTTTTTTACCGCGCGCCTCCCTGACTTTACTGGGGGGCTTTCCCCCCTGCCCCCCTCACCGTACCCCGCCCCTTAACTCTATGGTCCAAGTCCTAAACTTTTAGTGACAGAAACGATTGCGCTGAAAATAGGTTAGGTTTAGGTTAGGTTTAGCGCACCCTTTGCGACACTCTGACCTCGCGCGTTGTCGTGCAGGAGCAGCGGAGTCGAGCAATTGGCCAATGCTGGTTGGAGATGTGCCAGCTTCTCCATCATTGTGTTCAGTTCTTCACAGTACACATCTGCAGTAATGCTCACCCTGTTTGGTAAGAAGCTGTGATGAAACACACCGGCGCTAGACCACCAAACAGTGACCATCACTTTTCTAGGGGTAAGTTTTCGTTTAGGGCATTGTTTAGGCGCTGAATTGTTTATCATACAGAATCCATTTTTCATCGCAGGTAACAATGCGGTTCAAAATTCCTTCATTTGTGTGTCTGTTGAGCAGTGCAAGGCACGTCTCGACGCGTACTTCGCGCTGGCGATCATTGAGTTCGTGGGGCACCCATTTGTCAAGCTTTTTTACCTTGCCAATTTGATTCAAATGGACCAATATTGTTTTGACGCTAACGTCGAAAGCTGCTGCTAATTCAGACCGTAGATTGTGTATCATCAGCTTCCACAATCGCCTTTAATTCGTCATTGTCGACCAAAGTCTTCGGACGACCGAGGGGTTCATTTTTCAGGTCGAAATTTCCAGAATGGAAGCGACCAAACCAATAAAACAGGTGGTGCGTTGGCTTGCGTGTTAGCTCCGTAAACGTCGTTGATGTTGCGTGCCGCTTGTGCCACGTTGCTGCCACGACGGTACTCATATTCCATAATTACTCGAATTTTTAACGTATCCATGATGACGAAAAAGATTGAAATGCGATGAAAATGTAACACTAATCAATAAACAAATGACTACTTACTTTTGAAAAATAATTTCATGTTTTTAAAAATTAATTTGAAATTAGTATTATATTCTTAGCCAAAAAAAAATATTTTGATTTGAAATGGCCAGTACTGCAGAACGGCAATTTCATAGGTAAAGACCTATTATTAAATCTATGGTTTTGAGCATAGAAAAACTTTAGCTTGCGCAACTCGTCCTTAGATAGGTACTTAGGATAGGTATTATATTTCCAAAATATGATTAAATATTTCCAATAATAATCCATGAGTTTCTTTTTCAATGATGATGTCTGAAACACTACCTTCATCTAATAAAATATTTTATAGTTTCACCAAACTGCTATCGTACCTCCATAAAATGAACAATAAAATTTGGTTGTACTGTACGACTCTGATCGTACAACGAATATTTCCAAGTGAAACTATATCTATAAATTCAATAGTTCGATTGAAATGTAATTTCTGCCAGCCCGAGTCAGAAAAATGTTGTGTGGGTACTATTATACTGCCAAATTTTATTCTTACCACTGCTTATTGTGCGGATTCATGTCAATCGATTAAGAAAGGCTATCGAACAATTGATATAGACAGAAGGTTTACACATAAACACTACAAAAATATTGTAATAACAAAATATAGTATTGAACGTAATGACATAGCCTTGTTATATTTTAAAGCAAGAGACATAAGATGTAGCAAACATGTGAAACTGAGTGCTGTCGATGTCACATCAGCTATAGGAAGAAAGGCTTTAGTCCCAATTCTTGATAGCAATAGACCACGTCTGCAAGTCGCTGTGATAAAAAAATGTGAAAATCCCATTGGATATTATTTGTGTACTGGTAAAAGTATGTCAGGAAAACATCAAATATCGTGTTCTCACCAACAAGGATTGCCTCTATTACTTGATGAACGAGTGATCGGAATGACTAGTTTTCTGGAGAAAAATGAATGTCAACTTCCTCAAAGATCTTTTGTCGCTGTGGGACCAGCTCACGACTGGATTAGATCAATTGTTTCCAATTTCACATTAAGAGATGACTTGGATGATGGTTTGGATGATTGCTTAAGATGTTTAACAGGAGATTCATTATCCACTAAAAAAACTATTTTAAGATCGAATTCTCATGATGTGAATAGGACTACCATGCACGTTTCAGACATTAATAATATTGCTAATGAGATTAAAGTAAGAACAAATCAGAAGACGTTCGATGTTACACCGTCATTAATTCCGTCAAAGGCTATAAAAAAATATGCATTTTCTCTTACTTCTGATTCAAACAGTAACTTGATAGGAACAAAAGTACCTAGTAATAACCATACATACAATTCTTCTGATCAGTCATTACTAAGAAAAAAGATGACCAGTACAAAGAAAAAACAAGTGTACACAAAATCAATAGCAAAACGAACATTTAAGAAGGTGACGGCTATCACAGCTGACTTACAACTTTTGACAACAATAGTTGCAGAGGTATCACTGGGATCCAATATTGCAAATTCTAGTCCCGTACATAGTAAATCGACGACCAATGTTATGGATTGGTTCAACAAAAAGTATAGACAGAAGCTTCAGAAAAGTCCTGCACCCATTTTGGTACTTAGCACCAAAATAACACCCGCTACAAATTTTATTGATCTTACCTGAACCGATTTTAATAAATGATTTTATTAGTATCTCCTAATAATCTTACCACACCATTTTTACACGGGACTACCCGTCCCTCTATTTTCTCTTCAGTGTTGTAAAAAACAATACCTAAGCTGCGTTCTGGATTCGCTCTTCGCGACAACCTTGTTTGGAACACACGAGTACCGTATCTACCTTTTTTGGTAAATCTAAGTTAGCGATGTGTGATGGAGGCGTATGATAATTAATAATGAATGTTTAATGTTTCTTAAATTCATGCATGCTACTTAAAAACCGAGTCATTGTGGTTTGCGAAGGCTTACAAATATAACCTAAATACCTACTTAAAATCATTATTAATTCACAATAATAATTATTATTATCACAATAAATAAGGTAAGTAGGTACCTAACTATTTATAAATGAAAGCCTACCAACCTGCGGAACAGTCACGAATTGCCTTTATCCTGTATCTCGTTTAGGGCCATGCCACACTGGCGGATTACAAGCGTTTTCAAAGCGGAGCGGCCACGTAGCGAACACGCCGCGTACGTCGCGGCTGCGCAGCGAATACGTTGCCAGGTACTCCAGATCTTCGATTATCCTAGTTTTTATAGTTTTCCCTTTATGTGGCCAATAAACCCTAACTCTGTACCAAATTTCAGCTCTCAGAGTTTATGGGAAGTACTAGTTCTATTTTGCTGATCTTGAGTGAGTGAGTGATAGTGTCGTAAATGCGAAACTTTGCTTTCGCTTAACTTCGGAACTAAATGACCTACAGACTTGAAATTTTGGATTTAAAGTATGTAATTATAGCTTACTGGATGACGAAAATTTCTGCGTTCTAGTCTTATCCAGAAGTTCTCAAATAGGGGCCTGAAAATGCGGCGAAATGGTTCCAGTAAAGGATGGTACGGCAGTGTTTGCTTCGCGCTCGACTTGGCGGGGGCACTGCCGTGCCCCCCGATAAAGTATTTTCAGCACTTTTTAAGCAACACACGGTTTAGGAGCGAGTTTTTGCAGTCGCCCATTCCCATGGCAACAAATAACAAAAATTACTCGAGCGCTTTTTATTGGCTGTTGGAAGGCGCATGCGGTGCCATGTACGACATTTCAGCCAATCAGCTGAAAAACAAGTAGGGGCGGGAATCAAAATGTTCCTAATCGCTTTGGAAGTCAATAGACCTATTTTTTAAAAAAACAAATAGAGGAACGCTCTACCACGCGCCAAGTGATCATATCACTATTTTATAAAGAACAATATTTTTGTGCCAGCACCATAGATAGATTATACTTTATATTACGATTGATCTCAGTGTTCAGTATCATAGCGAAAATATTGCAGTAAATTAATATATTTATTGATTACTTGTTCTTTTCGCAACCACTACCTATAAATTAAAATAAAAAAATAGTTTATCTCGCTTGTTTTATGGTTTTACATTTATTCGTAATTTGAAAATATGTTTAACTATCACCTCTTAACAAGCCCCCATGTTAAGAGGTGATAGTTAGTCGCTAGTGAATTTGCCACTAGAGGCGCTAGTGTCGCGTGAGGTCCAATATCATTCACTTTGTACTGGTTTTAGCGGAATTTGTTGCATAAATTATAATTTCTTTAATTTACCTGCTGGAAAGTGATCTCCTTCGTAAAATATCGCAAATATGGATTATTTGGCGATTAATGTGAACGCTTTAAAAGCGGAATTAAGAAAAAGCGCAAAAATAGGCGGCCTCAAGAGCAACTATTTCAGAAGTTAGTTTGTTGATATCAAGATAGTTATTTATAAACAATATAACCTTAATTAGATTCAAGATATAACACTTTGTTTCGGCGCCAATCGCCTTTGATAACTATACCTCCGTACCTCAGTCTACAGTGGCGCCAACTGGTGAGCAAAGAAACGGTAGTCCCCATTGATATCAAGCAATCTAGGGACAACTCAATTTTGTTAAAAAACTTAAATTAACTCTAAGTTTGTAAGTTTAAGAAAGCATTTATGCTATATTTTTATGTATACCTATAGGTCCTTACATATGAAATTGGCGTGTTGTAGTACTGGAATTCCAATTTGGAGTCAAAGGAAATTCAAATTCAAACAGCTATTTACACAAGTATTCGTGTTTTGTAAACTGTCATACATTTGCATTTTTCTCTTTGCGTTACTTAGTTTACAATATGGAAAACTTGAAATATCGCGTTATTTACGAGTACGAGTTCCACCGTGGCACCCAGTGCTGCAGAAACGGCTCGAAGAGTTAACGACGTGTATGGCGGTCGTGTCGCAAAAGAAAACACCGTGCGTTTTTGGTTCTCCAACGTTTTTGTTCTGGAAATTTCGACCTGCAAAACAAAAGACCCTAGTCGATATCGTGGAAGCGGATCCAGCGCAAACTACGTCAGAGTTAGCTGCAGGCTGCGGAGATAGTGATAAAACTGTTTTAATCCATTTAAAGCGAAACGGGAAGATTAAAAAGCTTGAAAGGTGGGTACCTCACGAATTGAGTGAAACAAACCGCCAAACGCGCGTCGACTGCTGCGTTACATTACCTACTTAACCGGCACAATACGAGTACTTAATGAAGGGATTTTAAATCGAATCACTACCTGTGATGAAAAGTGGATCCTGTACGACAGTTAAAAGCGCTCATCGCAATAACTGAACCCTGGCGAGCCAGCCAAATCCTGCCCCAATCGAAAATTGACCCAAAAAAAGTTACCTGTGAGCGTTTGGTGGACTAGCGCCGCGCCGGTGTTACAGCTTTCTCAACTCTGGCCAGACGATTACGGCAGATGTCTATTGTCAGCAATTGCAAATCATATGGCTAGCTGCTACACACACAACCGCGGCTGGTCAATCATTCTACGCCACTATTGCTTCACGACAACGCTAGTAGACCACACACTGCAAAACAGACGGCTACCAAATTAGAAGAGCTCAAATTGGAATGCCTAAGGCATCCATCGTACTCCCCGGACCTTGCTCCATTTTAAACAGAAAAAAGTAAAAATAAATAAACATGTAAGTTTAATGAATTGGCTACACCTGGTATTTATAAAAGCAGAAAAACATATGATTTATATAGTTTAAAGGCAGATTCTCAAAACCCACATATTATAGAACATGTTAAAAAATACTCTAAGTTATTTAAATTAGTATGTGCAAAAGCGAAGTCAATCTATCTTTATAATTTTATTTCGGCTTCCAACAATAAGGCAAAAACTACTTGGAATATTATTAATAAAGAGACATGTAGAGTAAAACCAAATAATCCTACTTACTCTCTCAAGTTAGGGGATAAGCTAATAAACACGAACACAGAGGTTGCAAATACATTTGAGAATTTTTTTTCAAATATAGCACCCTCTACTAATAAAGGGCTTGCTTCTTCTGCTGATCTAGCTGAATCCCTTCTCAAGTCTGTTGTCGATGAGTGCAATTCTTTATTTAATTTTAGGCATATAAACCCTGACATAATTACAAAAACTTTTAGAGAATTCAATATGAAAAAAAGGATCTTTGGGGAATTTCTGTCAGCATTATCAATACAATTATAAGTTCATTAGCCCCTCAACTCGCTATTATTTTTAACAAATGTATTGATGATAGACAGTTTCCAACTTTAATGAAGTTTAGCAAAATCATTCCTTTATTTAAGTCTGGCGAAAAATGTGACCCCTCCAATTTTCGACCTATATCTATCTTGCCAGTGCTAAGTAAAATCTTCGAGAAAATAATGTTTAATCAGCTTTTATCACACTTTAGTGTAAATAAATTATTAAATAGCAACCAATATGGCTTCAGAAAAGGTAGAAATACTACCGATGCTGGAGTTGCTCTTCTACAACATGTGTTTAATGCTTGGGAGAGTAAGCTAGATGCCATAGGTGTATTTTGTGACCTTTCAAAGGCTTTCAATTGTGTAGACCATGTAACATTACTTAAAAAACTTAAACATTATGGTGCATCGAATGATTCCTTGGATCTAATAAGTTCTTACCTTAAGGACAGAACACAAAAGGTTTGTATAAATGGAGCTGAGTCTTCAGGGTCTGCCCTTATTATGGGTGTCCCTCAGGGATCAGTATTAGGACCCCTGCTATTTTTAATTTATATAAATGACCTTCCGTGTTATTTACATAATCTTTGTGAGATGCTATTGTTTGCAGATGACACATCAATGATTTTAAAAACTAAGAGGGGCAAATGTTCATTTGATGATGTTAACAATACCCTCTCTAAATTATTACATTGGTTTACAACAAATAATCTTTTACTAAATGCAAACTCTTTAATAGTAATAACATAATAGTAATAATTTATTTTTATTTGATTTAATCATTCTAGTTAGTAGTTTTAGGGTTCCGTACCCAAAGGGTAAAAACGGGACCCTATTACTAAGACTTCGCTGTCTGTCCGTCTGTCCGTCGCTCTGTCACCAGGCTGTATCTCAAGAGCCGCGATAGCTAGACAGTTGAAATTTTCACAAATTATGTATTTCTGTTACCGCAATAACAACAAATACTAAAAACAAAATAAAATAAATATTTAAGGGGGCCTCCCATACAACACACCAGGGGCCCAATTCTGCTAATTTATAAATGGCTCAATAGCATCGCAATCGTATATTTTGACATTACTTCCATATTAAATGTGTCAAAATATACAGTTGCGATACTATTGAGCCATTTATGGAATTATGGAATTAGTCCAGTCCTTCCCATCCCTCTAATATTTTTAAATGTCGTGTCACGGTTTATATGGTGTCACTCCTCTAAACAGCTCATTTGTAGCGATAGCGGTATAAAATCATCAGCTCTTAGCGGTATAAAATTTAGTCTTCCTCCTAGTTTCGTACCCATCAAATCTAACACAAAAAATCAACATCAAAGCGATCGTTATTTGAATATCAAAAGTGGTTGTTAAGATCCTACTAATAAATAAATGTTTCACTTTGTTACTTTTATTCAGTCTTTAGAAAAAAAATATCGATATTGCTACATGAACAGTTAAGTCCAACTCTATTTACGTTGAAAACGGGGCAATGTGTGAGTTGTAACTTATCCGTACACGAATTGTTGCTGAATTGTTTAATTTTTTGTGGTGAGTGTCGTCACTACAGTGTTGTTTTTGTATGTGAGTATGCGAACCTGCGCTTGTGTGCACATTTCCTCCCGCAAAAAATGCCAGAACTTTTTGTATAGAATAGAATCGCTATGCCTACTCCCTTCCGGGACGGAAGGCCGCGTTGCTCGAAGGATAAATCAAATACAATTGAGAAACAAGGAAAGGCGCTCCTTTTTTCCTCTGATCCACGTTTTCGCGTAAAACTCCTGTAATCATTGAAATGTATAAACCACCCATACATTTCAATGACTTAGATTAGGTTTCATTTCATTTCATCTCATTAAATTTCATATCAATAAAAAAAATCTACTGAAGACTTGGCGGTATGGGCATAGTTCCCTTTGCCTACCCAGAATGGGTGAAGAAAACAACAACAACATTCAGGATTTCAGGCTGTCAATTAGTTGATCATTTCATTCATCAAATTATTATTGTATATTTTTGTGCAATATTCTAAACTCTAAACTTCTCTATGTATTTCAGTAATTATTCTTTGAATTAATTTTAAATTCACAAAGCCGTGTTTAGCAAACTGCTGATTACTTTTAACTTTTTAAAGACTTATTATGTAAAATTAGTCTCCATCAGCTGTGTGTGACTGTGTTTGATTACGTATATTTTTTGCGAATCTGCCGCTAATTGAATAATTGCAATTATTTAAATACACACGAGATCGCGTCGCCATCATGAGCTCTACGACTAATGGATCATACAATTTCAAAGTAGTTTTACTGGGTGAAGGATGCGTCGGAAAGACTTCCATCTTATTACGTTACATTGAAGATAAATTTAATGACAAACATCTCACAACACTGCAGGTATTCTGTTCCTCAATACTTATTGTTCTCTTTCTTCGTCATCATTGGCTTGAAGGATACTAACCTACATTGTTGAACAATATTTGTAGCATCAATACATATGCATTATTTTACTATTCCTTCAGGCTACATTTCTAAACAAAAAAATCAACATCAATGGCAAACGCATAAACCTATCAATTTGGGATACAGCTGGCCAGGAAAAATTCCATGCATTGGGTCCAATTTACTACAGAAACTCTAATGGTGCCATTCTTGTGTATGATATTACAGATGAAGACTCATTTGGAAAGGTATGTGCCATTTACCAGTCTTCATTCTATCTGTTCATTTGATTATGCCAACATACAATAAAAACTTATCCATTTTACAATTATTAACCTTTTGTATGTGGCATATCCAGAGACAATAGAATTTTAATTGTGTCTGGGACAGATCCTAAACATACACATTTAATAACTTGCAGGTAAAAAATTGGGTGAAAGAACTGAAAAAAATGCTGGGTTCTGATATAGTTCTTGTTATTGCTGGTAACAAAGTAGATTTGGAGCATGAACGAACTGTCCCACTTGAAGAAGCTGAGAGGTAAGCTGAGGACAGGAAACTGATTATTCATATTAAATAAAACTAATTTAGTAGTATGGTTGGTAAAATCCAACTTAGTTTAACAAGCCATGGTGCTATAAGCAAATGTGACTTCAGAGTGAATTACACATGTTTTAATATGTAATATATTCAAGACACAAAATGAATAAACTTTTAAAGTTGGATAAAAATTGTATGCAGTTATATACGAGTGTGTATATTGGAGTATCAAACATAACAGTATACATAGCTAATACTTGTGATCAAAAAAAGACAATTGTACCTACTATGTGACTTTTTGCTGATTTGAGATTATGTAAAGAGTAAATTGTAATTTCAGACAATACTGTTTTCATTTTCTGTAAGCCAGCAAGCACATCCCAACTCAACAGGCAAAAGCTAGACAAGGGAGATAATTTTTAATTGAAAAATAACATGTTGCTCATGCATTTGTCGAACCTAATTAATTATGTTATGATTTTTAGTATTTAAATTGGATTATTCACAATATAAAATAAAATTACACATTTTTGTTTCAATTCTAGTTATGCCAACATGGTAGGTGCCAAACATTTTTACACATCTGCAAAACTAAACCAAGGTGTTGAAGATCTATTTTTGGAATTAACTCAAGAAATGACAGAGAGGCATGACCGAAACTCTCAGACTGATGTGTCCAGAACATCCAGAGTTCTGGTCATTGAGGATGAAGTTCCAGTCCAATCATCATGCTGCTCAGGTAGTAAACATAACTAGTATATATATTTACTACATATTGAGCATCAAAATGAGTTCTGTTTAAGTCAATGCAGGTACATACATTATTTAATAATCTTGTAATGTATGGTGTGTCTATAAAATATAATTGATTTTCAACATTAAGTACCTATACCAAATTTCTTAGGTATAATACAGATTTATTTCAAAATAAGCAAGAATTTATATCGAACATAGTCACATAGACCAAGTTTAAAGACAATTCTAAAATAATTTTCATTTAGTTAGAAATGTATAACACATAACTTTACATAAGATATTATCTATCACTAAATTGTGTAACATTTTAAATTTCTAATAACCTCAAGATATTTATTTTAAGTGTGGGATTTAGGGTTTAGTTCTTACAGGGATTGTAAAGTAAAAAAAAAAATTGTATAGTTTATGATAATAATTTTTGTTACATAATTGATGTCTTGTCAACAGACAAAAAAATTTTTATTATTAAAAAAATATAGATCGCTTTTTATTCTGTAAGAGAGATGAAATATAAATACAAATTAAAAAGGGTAAAAGAGCAGTCTTTTTAAATTGTTGTAGATGCATTTTATGTTGGGATTTATATCATTAAGAGCAGTAGTAGCATACTCAAATGCCTTTGTATGACATTTTGTTTTGATTTTAAAAGATACAGCTAGAAGTCATGAATAAGTTTTAACTATCGCCAGCTAGAGTATATTTCGCTCAATACAAAAAAGAATAAATAGATAAATGACAGCCATAAAAACATGTACGCATGTGTGATTACAAAAAAAATAATTCTTTTATGTTAAAGAAATATGAAACGTTTGAATCTGTGTTGCTGTTGCTTTGCTTGATAATAAATCTTACACTACTATGATGTAGTACCAACTTTTTTTAAAAAGATAGTCAAGTATTTAAAATGTAAATATTACTAGTGTTTTGCTTGTAATGCAATGATACTTTTTATATATCTTTTGTTATGATTAAATGAGAATTATTAGGTTGGTTTTCCAAGTTGCAGATGAGTGTGGGAGTTAAAATATCTGCAAATATAATTTATGTCTAGAAATGTATAGTTAAGACGCACTTTTGTCTTGTGCGGCGTGGAGCTAATTTGCTTGATGTTACTGGAAACGCACCCTAGTCATTAGACTGAAGCATCGATAGAAATACTGTTGTATTTTGCTTTTCTTTCGTATCTGGCCCCTATCTGACCTGAAGGCTATAGAACAAGGCCTAATTTAATCACCTAAACCGGGCAGTTATGGAAGAGCGCCTTCAGCCGGGCCCGCCGCGCTAGCATCGAAAAACCCCCAGAACGCTCACGGGCGAGGCTTCGAAGTCTTGCCGGGCCTTATACAAACAATAAACTTGTAATATTGGTTTACGCCCGGGTATTTTGGGTATATTGGATATACGGGCGTAAACCCATCTCTAGGCGTGATTGTACAGTACTAAAGGTACCTAGACCCTACCAAATGGCGATCTCTGTATTGGTGACACCGCCGGACCCGAAACTGCCGAACCAGCCCAGATCGCGGTCGGGTTCCATTCTAGCGGACCCATCCTAAGAGAGTGACTGGCAGTGGCCCCAAGGATGCCTCTGTACGCTCGATCCTCAGTTTGGTCTGCCGTCCGAGAGGTTTGCAGGTGAAAACGGTCTGATGAACATTTTTCATAATACCAATTAAGCACTTACCTATTTGTATTCATTACTACTAGGTGACAATGTTATCAGTAACCGTTTAGATAAAACTACGAAATTTCTGTTATCGTTCGCTAACTTTAAGCCTGTATACATTATAGAGTAGATACATCAGTGTTTCTCTGGATTGATCTTCCAAAATGGTTTACTTTGACGAGACTTTGCTGAAATCCATTGTTTCGGGCTATATATATTCTATAGAAAATATTCTCGACTATTTTAACTTAATCCTTAATGCATATCTATAAATAAATCCCTATAAAGCATTATATTTGTATATGCATTCAGAATTTTAGGTTTATCGATTAGGAACTAAACTGAAAATTCAAATGCTTCTAAATAGCGAATTAAATAAAATTATATATATATATATGCGTATTATTCTCGCGAAACGCACTCTGCTAAATAAACCGAGGTGATTAAAGTATAATTAATGTTTTTCTCTATTCAGGATCAGTTGATTGATACGTGCTTGACTAAACCAATTGATTTAAAACGCAACCATTTATAGCTATGTATGTATTTGAATTATTCTTTGTGCACATGATTGTTTTTAAGGAGCTCATCCTTACTGATATTATAAAAGCGAAAGTCACTGACTGTCTGTCTGTTACGCTTAAACAACTAAACCGATTTTGGTGAGTGGTAAAAAGATAGATTAAGACCTTAAAAAAAAGGATATAAGGTATTCTGTATGCCACTGATGGGGGCACAGGTTTCCACCCAAGCCATATAACGTGTAGTTCACGCGGGCGAAAAGTTTGTTGCAAATGCAATAATAATTAATAGAATAATCTGTGAAGTATCAAAAACCTGAACCTTAATAAGAGCGTGTGAAAAATCCGCATTGGTTTTTACTATATATTCCATTATAGGGATTGTTGATACATTCATGACGCAGCGTGTAGCTTTCATCAAAACAAGCAAAAAATAATGCCTTCAACTTACAAATAATGATGACAATAAAATTTAAACTTTTTTTATGTTACTAATACAATGCAATGGTTTGTGAATTTTGTGATAGCCATAAGAATGTGATGGTATTTTCAAGAATGTGTAGGTAGTTTTTTCATAGTAGACCTACCATTCCACCTTTTATTTCAGTAATGTTTTCTTTGATGGGTCTGTGTATAATAATATTATTCTTCTGCATAGATTATTTTACTTAGATTTATTAAAATGAGTACTATTTAAGAAACCGCTGAACATTAGTTTCAGAACAATTAATGCTTTAACAAATGAAATTATAAATATTCTATTGTTATGTAGTTCAATCATATTTTTGTATATTATTATGGGTCATTTATTCAGCTAGTTTCATATTTCGTATAGGGTATTATCCTACGTAATTAGGTGCTTTATATTGTGTTTACAGTTTAAAGTATTTTTATGAAACCAAAATTGAATTATACATTTTACGGTATCATAACATGATTGAATAATAACACCATAATCGCAAGAGGGTGGATCAACTTTTTTTGTTAAACACCCTGTCCCCGATACCGATTATTTAATTAAAAACATTTCTTAAAACTTACGTATTTTATTTTGATAAAGATATAAAATCAGATAACTGATAATTGACCTAGAATATAAGGCTGTATGTAATTATACTTTTAATCAAAACAAAATAAAACGTGACCCAGCAGACAAAAAACAGTTCTCATACAAATTCTTCATGTCCCCAAGTTTGTTGGACAAGTACTACTAATTTCATCAACATAATTTTTCCTTGGTATGTTGTATACTTCTGCGACGATCATATATAATACACAATATTCCTTCATTATCTCATTTCGTTAATCCGCAACTTGCATTTATCTAACAAATATTAAAATTATAAGTCTTGTCCCGATCAAAGAAGGAAATCACATGTCTTTGGAGTCACACACAGAAATCACTCTTATGTGTGAGTGACATAGCATGTTAATGTCTGACCCAATAGGCGATCGATCTCAGCATCGTATGATCGCGTCGGCCGTTAGTATTACTTTGATTTGGCTCTGCCATTTGGTCCGTGACTCGAAGTAAAGCAAGGTGTGTTAATTGTGCTTCTGCTGGATCACGTCAACATTTTGTCAAGGTAAGATTTTTTAACTGAAAAATTTACCCTATTTACATTTGTTTAAGTTCTAAAATGTCAGTTAACTATATATTTTCCTATTTTTCGATCGTTTTATGTAGGAAATATTAAAAAGACAGTGTTATTTCTCTGGAGTCACGATTCCACTGAGTCACAAAAAACGTTATCCAAGAGACAATTTTAGTGACCCAAGAGAAGATACTTCTTTTTTTTTAATAAACGACATAATATCTGTTTTTTTGTCGAGTATTTCTAGGACATTTTCTTACGTGGTGAAAGAATAGAGTTTTAAATATTAATGAGTAATTTATTTACTAAGTATTTGTTATATCTTATTGGTTATTATATAAACAAATGAATATGTGCTAGACACCACACTAATGATCAATTATTAAGGTTTAACTAGACACCGTTTAATTTTATTTCAGTGAACATGCCATTAACAGCTGCAGAAAGGCAAAGGCGATATAAACAAAATCTGAAGCTAAATGCTGAAAAGTACGAAGAGTACAAAAAAAAGAAACGGGTGAACTATCACAACAAAAAAAGACTTGTCAGTGATCTAACAACAAAAGAGAAGTACAACGCAAGAGTGATTTGGAGACTTAGGAAGAAAAAATTGAGACAAAATAAGCAAAATTTGAATCGCCTTCTTAATGAAACACCGCCTAGTTCCCCTGCAGAACAAGATTTACTAGAGAATGAACATCTAAATATACTAGAGCAAAACAATGCTAACATTAATGTGCCTAGGAGAAAATGCAGCTAATGAAGATGAATCTAAAAAAAATAAAAGAAGACAGAAAATCAGAAGAGACCGAACTAAACTTTACAAAGAAAATTTAAAATTGCAAGAAGAAAATGAAAAACTAAAGAAAAAATGTGAAAAATACAAAAAACGTTACTAAAGAAATAAAAGCGATACAAAAGAAAAAGGAAAGTCTGACGAAAGTGATGAAACCAAATACAAAAAGCTATCTAACGCTATTAAAGAAAAGTACCAAATAACAAAGAAACACAAAGATAAAAAAATGTTTAAAAATATATTTGAGAGCGTTGAAGGGAGGGAAAAAGAGGAAATTATTAAAGAATCACTAGGTAGCACAGGCAAAATAAAGGCTTCAACAAAAGTAAAAGCTGAAGCTACCAAACTAAAAAAAACACTCGAAGAATTTTTTCTGAGAGTGGACGTTTCTAGGCCAACAGCTGGAAAGAAGGAAACGATTACTCGATGTGGTGAAAAAGTGCGTTAAGTAAGTTAACGTAACATAACGATATATTATACCAAAAAGTTAGAAGTTCTGATTTTAGTTTTTGTTTTGAGAATTACTTTTTGTTATAAGTTACAAGCTTAGCAATTATAGTTTGTAAGATTTGAACCTTTGTTGTGGTTAAACATCACTGTGATTTTTTTTTATTAAGTAAGACTTTAAAAGAGATTTTAAGACTAAATTTTAAAATTTTTATTTAGTTTTAAGGTTGTATTTTACTATTTTACAATTATTGCTCTAATATTTTAATAGTCGGGAAGTATTAATGTCTCTTGAGTCACGAAGTTTTTCTCCTGTCTAACAAATTGTCCCCGACTTTCGTGACGGTAAAACGTTGTCATTAATCAAACACGATGTGTAAATGTCGTTAAATTTCAAGATTATGTTTGCTAACTAAATGACGGTTTGATTGTTGTTAAATTGCTTTCGTTACAAGATCTCTGCAAAAAATTATAGCAAAAGTTGGCTCTGATTTATTTCTCAAGTGACTCAAGAGACACAATGTGCATTAGTTTTTGAAGAATAAAATTGATTTATTAGGTTTTTTATTGATTTAATGGTTCATTTAGACTTAAATAAATATTTAAAATATTGATTCTCTATATTACTTTGTTTCTCTTTCCCAGACATGTGAATTCGTATACGTTACCCAAGAGACGATTTGTATTGTCGGTTCTTACATTTCTTCATAAAACCAGTACAAATAATCTAAATAGTGCGCTGCTGAACACAGGATTAAAAAATTTAGAGATTATTTTATCCATACTAAGGTTTAAAAATGCAAATAAATCATGTTGTAAAATTTACACTAAAAGTTGATTTGATATAGAAAAAAGTTGATCCGCCCAAGAACAAGAATTTTTACTGTAATAAAAACTTTTATATAAAAATAGTGGCGGCTGCAGGATCATTGTTTTTTGTAAATAAGCAAAATGTGTGTAAATAAATTTTTGTGGAATAATTAGATTGTAAAATCATAAATACCTATTTTATTACACGATTTCTATAATTGCTACTATTTATTGATGATTTATCATGTGTTTAGTGTTACTATGTATTATGTTGAATATGAGCATTTTGAAATAAAACAACGTGTACCATGTCGAATGTATCTAATTTAACTACAAGTAAATAACAAATCCGTAACAATTTTCTTTTTTTTTTATCAACTAATAGGCAAAACTTAATGCTGAATTATTTTGCAATAAGCTACATTGTATCCAGATTTTATAGTAAACCAGCATACCAAAGTACCTACTCTTCATGTGTTCAATAAAGATTCTGACACCATTACATTGCTTTCTGCATTATTCCTACAACTACTGTTAACATCATCCTCACATACAATTTTTCACCAGTTACAAATGGCATTTTAAATAAAATGATAAATGCCAATCTAAGCCCGCAATTGGCTTATACCTGTCCCATTCAACAAATTCACTACTTCAGATATAATTCGAAAAATTTGGAATATGTGTTAAATTTTGATTTAAAAAATATTTGTATGGAGAGCGCATTTTCTTAGCCTAGCTTTTATTCCTTATTTTTATTTAATTTGTAAGAATGCAACATTAATTTATTACTACTATTATAAATGATTCACATTTGTGTCGTTATAATATGTTTATTGAATAAACAATAAATTTACCACAAAACATGGTTTATTTTAAATAGGTATCCTGTCATTTGACTAAATACAAATTACAAATTTACTTGTAAAATATAAATATGTATATTAAATTACAAACTGTTATTTCTGCGAATAACTTATTTATTAGGTACACAAACAATATTCTTTAAATGGTATTTTAATCACGTAAATGGTAATGCCATTAGCAAACATTAAAAAATTGTGAAAAGCTACTTATCATTAAGATTTTTATCTTGAATATTCTAGTTTACGTTATTATTACATTATATAGTTTAGTGTAGGTCAAATTGAAAGGGCTAGGTGAGGTTAAAAAAACTAAGACCACCTCGAACCGAGCGACGAGGGAATGATTGCCAGAATTGAATTGTTCTTATTTCACTTGGTTTGGAATAGCGTGCCCTGTCGGACAAAACCTTAAAGCAATAGATAAGGTATTCACGCCTTACGGCATAAGAAACGACAAAAGTTGCAATGGAATCTTTAGGCAGCCTTATGCGGTCCACTGCTGAAAGTTGAACCAATGCGCGCCACTCTGCACAATCATTCGGCATTAGCAGCGTATATAATTATAGTTTGTGCTTTATGACCATAGCACGGTATGTGTGTGCTATGCACTTCATTATGCACTATATGCATGTATGTATGTTCATTTTTAGAATGATATTTTAAGTTCCGAAATAATTTCAAAGTAAGAAAAAGTTTGCGAATCTGTATTTTGAATCATAGATTTTTAAATACATATTATTTTTAAACAATCACTTTTCATCAATTAACTGTACGTAGATCTCTTTCGAAAGAATATTGTGATTATTAAAGTAGTAGTATACAGATGGGATCAAAAACTCTCTAAACTTCATTCAATGCACATCCTGTAAGACAAATTTGTACTTTTTATAAAATTTTTAGGAATGCAGAATCGAGTCTCACGTCGAGACTTAACCAAAACCTTGGTTTTGAATGTTTTAAAGTCAGTGTTTCCCAAACATTGTTGTGTCATGGCCGTTTGTGACCCACTTAATACTTTTGAACCCAAGCTGATTCCATTAGGTTAAATAATATACATTTATCAATAGTAAAAATAGTATTATACATTATTTAGTCACTAAATTTTAGTGCGAAGCATGGAGCTGCTGCTTATTTTTTACTTACTAAAGAATCCAAGTTCGCGGAAAATGAAGAAGATTTTTTACGATGCGTTGATCAGTAGGTATTATTTTTAAAACAAGGCGGGAATGTTGCGACCCGGTATTTTATTTTGATGGCTCGGTACCGAGTCGCGACTCGGCAAATGGGAAACGCTGTTTTTAAGTATTCATCGCGTATAAAATTAATTGAAACAAAATGATATTATAATCTAAATTCAGTTTAAATCTAGATCTACAATAGATGTGCAAGGGAACTGAAATACATTTTGCAGTCACTTCAGAAATAAGAGGGACTTAATGTTTAACTCTTATTTTCTGTGATATTTGACGCAGTGTTTTCATATCACGATCAGTTAACACAATAAACTTTGGTAGTTCTGAAATAGTGAAGTCGTATGTATATTTTTTGTTACTATCACAGTCCATTATATTGCTATTGTCTTTAGGAAGTATTGTTTCTGCATTTAGTGGATCGTTAAGATCATTATTTGGCTGAAGGAGATGTCACTTTTCCGTTTCTATTTCCTTCTGGGAGGTTCTCTTTTTCGATGCTGACTTTGTTATGACCGTTGCGTCGTCTTTCGACGACAATTCGGTAATTGTTGCCTTTTGGTGATCATCCATCGGCGGCAAGTCCAAAAGGTACGGCATCATACTGCGTGACTTCTCTTCTGCCGATAGCCATTCCATCTATTAAATGAATAAAAGTGCTTTTATTATAACATACAATGTTGTGTTGACTGTGATTGTAATATAGTTGGTTTTAAATATATAAATAGAAAAATCAATAGAAAAGTATTTCAGTGACCTTTTGGCGGTGATCTTTAACAGCATCGTCGCATATGTCTATGCACATCTGTTCTGTGAGGCGGCCGTCGTCAGAGGCGTAGGCGGCGGCCTGCCACGCCACCCCGAGCTTGGAGAGCGCTCGCCCGGACATGCCGGCCGTCCGCGCAGCTAGCACCGTGCACAACGCGCCGTAATCAAATTGGTCGACACTCAAACGCCTGTTGAATATTTATTACACATTTTAGAATATTATAAAGTACTATACGAAGTAATTAAAGTTACCAATAGTTACCTTTTTCCTTCCGATGCAGGTTGCAATACGAATTTGTCGAAATACAAGCGGATTAGACGCTCTCGCTCCTCGAGGCCAGGCAAGCCGAATTCTATCATTTTGTCCAAACGATCATTTATAGCAGAGTCAAATTGTTGAGGAGTATTTGATGCGAGCACCAACATAATACGGTTGCTTTGGTCAGAGGTACGGTACAGAAAAGCATTTAGAGCGGCTCTTAGGTCTTCACTGATCCTTTCTGATGAACGCTTTCTTAGGAAGGCATCGGCTTCATCGATGAACAGAAGCACTCCTAAAATAATATTTATTTAATCCAATAACTTCATTATATTTATAAATGAGTGAATAATGTATAACCACATTAGTGCACAATAATTACCTCTTCGACTTGTGTTTGCCCAGTCAAATACTTTGTGAATAGCAGCAACAGCATCTTTACCCATCGGGGCAACATCGCCGCCAGTTAGTATAGCATAATCCATACCCGAATGCTTAGCCAATTTCTATTAAAGGAAAAGCATTACTATAATAACATAGCATACAACACCAGTGTAATATTTTTTGAAAACAAACAGAAAAAGGCAAACTTAAATACAGAACTTTCGTAATTGTTTTTCTAGTACAGTCAATATAAACTTCGTTTAAGTAATATTTATGTTTAGATGGAACATACCTTTGAGAATAATGTTTTACCAGTACCAGGTGGTCCATACATCAGCAAGTTTCTGTAAAATCCTTTATTCAAGCGAGTGTTCTTTGTAGCAATAGCTATGTCTCTCAACCGATTCTCCAGAGTTGGTGCAAGGACCACACCACTGAGGGCATCTGATGGTTTTCTAAAGCTAGCAACAGCTTTGGAGACTGTTAGTATTGGATGTTTGATGGCCTCCAGTAATGAAAATCTTGATGTCTCATTAACTAGGGTCGGTTTTCCTGCAGAATAAAAAAAGTTTGTCTATTAATTATCATAATGACCTTTGCCCTGTATAAAGTCACAGTGGGTTTAAAAAATACGTAAAATTCACATTGCTTCAAACCATATTAATGTTAAATGAGAATCAATCATCAGATAATAAATCATAGAATAAAAATCAAATGAAAGTAAAATGTGTTGAATCCATAAATGAAAAAGAAACTTGTAATGTTCGGTCGCCCTAGTACTACATATTTAATTTGATTGTAACTTAACTTTCTTTCGCTAATATTCGCAATCGCACACTTGCCATCAAGTCTTTTACATTCGCGAATTATTAAAATAATACATTTATAATTTTACTACTGACCTGACCAAAAGCATACTTAATAATGGGTGAAATGATAATTACCAATTCTAGCTTCAATAAATCTTGCAGTCACTGATGTGGCACCTTTAGCTGTGTATACACCAAGAGCAAGAAGAGATAATCCACCAGCAGCAGCTAATGTTTTATCCCAGTCTGTAACTAGTGCATTCAGACCAGTGCCAATCACGTTACCTGCAGTCCTGATAAATATTATATTTTTATAATTATAATATATGTATTAGAATTTTGAATTAGATAAGGAACATTTATGTGAAATGGCTATCTATGGAAATAAATCAATGTACATAGCCAATCTCAAGTTAATAGCATGTTTAGCTATAGCATTTCTAATTATTTTTTCAATATATGCAGCTTTGATAGTAAAGTAAAGTAACAGCCTATAATCATCGCAGTACAGGGAAAAGGCCTCCATCATTTAATTCAAGTTACCACAGCAATGATGGACTCTGATAGTATTAAAGTAATAAGGGTATAATGAGGGTATTAAAAACATTTAGATAATATAATACAACTAGCTGTTGCCCGCGACTTCGTTCGCGTCAATTTCTGTTATAATGATCGCAATTATTTTTGAAACATTTTTCTCTGATGCTTTGTTCCTATTGGTCGCAGCATGATGTTATATAGACTAAAGCCTTCCTCAATAAATGGACTATCCAACACAAAAAGAATTTTTAAATCGGAGCAGCACTTCCTGAGATTAGCGCGTTCAAACAAACAAACAAACTCTACAGCTTTATAATACTAGTATAGATTACTTGTCTAGGGCAGTGTTTCCTAAACATTGTTCTGCCATGGCCTGGTATTTTCACACTGCCCCTTTGTGACCCACTTAATACTTTTAAAACCAAACTGGTAAACTAATACACATTTATTAATAGTAAAGATGTTTACTTTAATACTTGCCTTAGTACTATTAATACTACGCTGCCTCTATGTTTGACTAAAGAATTCAAATTCCCCGAAAATGACGAAAGCTTAAGAAGAATATTTACCATGCGTCAATCGATAGTAGGTATTATTTTATAAACAAGGCAGGAATGTTGCGACCCGGCAAATGGGAAACGCTGGTCTAGGGGTAGAACCCAGGAAATCAGAACTTGTATCACCTTGGAAACCAAGGTACAGGCATTTTTAATGTAAAATTAAATGAAAAGTATATATAATAAAAGAATACCCACTTTATACTTTCAAGTATTGTAGTTCTATTCTCAGCTGCTTTTAATCTTATTTGTTCAAGAGTAATATCATGATTTTCTCTTTCAGCTTTTGCACGAGCTTTGGCTTCTGCTTCAATAGTTTTCAATTTGTTTTTTTCACGGAGTTCCATTTCATGTTCAATTGTAGCTCGCCGCAATGCTTCTTGCTTTGCAACACTTTCCTCTTGTCTAAAAATATAAAAGCTTGAAAGTCTTATCACCAAGTTCTGAGCGATTATGAACAAAACATTAAACATGAGTCCTAAGAAGACACCTACTGACACCAAGATCAAAATAGGTTTAATTAACAAACCTAATGTGATTTCATATTGTTTCTGTTAGTGATTGTATAAGTTAAAAAACAATAATACTTGCTTTTTCAAAATTTCCTCCTGTGATCTTTGTTGTTGGACTAGCTGTTCTTCATATCTCTTTTTAGCCAACTGATCTTGATATTGGGCTCTCATTTGATGTTGTTTTGTTTCTTCCTTTAAAAAAAAACATAAGTAAGTAACAAAACATAACAATAAAAATGTATTTGCATTTAATTGAACTTAATCCACACCTGCAAGGTTTTACGTCTCTCCTCATAATCAATCTTCTTGTGTTCTATTTTGGCTTGTTCGATAGCAGCTTCATATTCTTTGATTTTGGCCATCTGCTCTTGTTGTTTAGTTGCTTCTTGCAACTTACTAAGATCCAACGCATCTTTGGCATGTTCTTCAAGAAAATACATTATGAGGTAAAATATGCTATATTATTATGTTCTTCATTATGCTAAGTCTATATTAACTACTGACCAATCCATTAATGTAGAATGCATCTAGTGGTTTGAGCTGTGTGTTGATAGATCAGTCAGTCAATCAATTGTTAATGTTAATATTTTTCGAGACTAATTATGAATACAACAAGCTTTCTTAGCAGTTTATAAAGTATTCAATCAAATATTGCACAAACTATACCTAGTTTGTACTATGACTTTATTATGAAACATAATCAATACAAAAAGAAAGGTAAAAGATGAAGTATGCTCCTAAAAGCAAGCAGATAGCTATAACTTAGACCAATGTAAAAGTGATCCCTAACATATTGTTATTGTTAGAAATGAGACCTTTTTAAATCACAAACCTAATAATTACTTAACTATAAGATATATTACAACATTGAAATTGGTAGCCGACCAATGCCCAGCATTAGGCGTCGTGTGAAAAGCGATAGCGCTAAAATTGATGGAAAATTATTATGATTTCAAACCTATTTCCCTTATAAACAACGTGAGTAAAATAAAACCCTGTTGCCAAGAGCACGATGTTTCTTAGAGGTTATGTGATAGCATTATGCAATACCAAAGAATGTGTCTTATAAGGTTATTTTTGCAGACTTACTCGACTTCTCTAGTTCTCTAGCAGCTTGAGCAGCTCTTTCCAATGCACTTGAATCAAACCGATAAGCCTCCATGGCTTTTTTCTCTGATTTTGATAGAGTTACTGGAGGTGCAACAGCACCCGCACTATCACCTGGTGCATCATCAGCTGGAGGCTGTGGTGGCTTGGTACTGTACCCAAATAACCAAGACATGATTCCAAGGTTTAGTTTAATTCATGAAATATTTAAATATTACACAAATTAGACTTAATTCTGCCTAGTCTTACAAACTGACGTTTGGATCGGTTTGAACCATAGACTAGCAAAATTTGTTTTTTTTTTCATATAAATTTAACAGCTTCGGAAGAGTCCATACAGCCTAGTCTTTAGTATTATTGTCCATTTATAATAATAATATATACAATATCATAAATACTTACATAAACATAATAGCCTAACCTAACCTTAACCTAAACTAACCTAACTCATTGACATGTATGGGTGTTTTATACATTTCAATGATTACAGGAGTTTTACGCGAGAACGTGGATCAGAGTCAAATAGGAGTGCCTTTCCTTGTTTCTCACTTTTATTTGATTTATCCTACTCACTGATACATTATTACAACAATGCCACCACTTTATCACAATAAATGCCGCTTAGGATAATTTCACAAAATTACGAAACAAAGTCCATCTTTCTCTTCTCGTTTCCCGCGCAAAACCTTTAGCAAAATCTGTTGAGGAGGCATAGAGCAGGAAATGAGCTTTTTTCGCAACTATTTAAGAACGGCCGGCTATAATTACAGTACAGCCTATCCATCAAGATGTTTTACTTTTTAAAAGGTTTTGGTCACTTTCTAAAATGTCAAAGGCAATGCATGAACATGAATGACTTCACTTCCACCTGACTTATCAATTTGCAAATAAATAAATAGTCATATAAATTTAAAGTTAGTTTTTAACGATCGTCAGTTCCTTTACTTTACTGGGTACTAGGTACTAATAGATTTCAAACACTCTAACCTTTAAAATTCCTTGGGCTTACTATTCCGTACTTTGAGTATTAAACCTGGTTGTGGTTAAAATTGGTTTAGTACTTAAATATTCCGTATATTTAGGTACTAATACCTACCTAGCTATCTATTAACGGCTCCATTTATTATTTGAACTTGCCTAAAATTTTATGCTTCCATAAGTCTTTATCAGCTCTCCGACTTTGTAACATACGATACGGGCTACGGCTTGTATTTGAACACTTTAGTACCTACCATGACAAAGATAAAATGTAACATTGGCCCTTAGGAATCTCTTGCAAATAAACAAACTTTTGTACTAAAGTGTTCAATGACTTACGAAGCTGTATTTTTTTATCGGTTTTCCTTTAACCTGATATCTATAATGGATTGCGCAGACGACGGACTTTTCTCCTCGGCGCACCGGAGACAAAAGTACGCTCCGCGAATAAAAAGTCCGTCGCGGATTTACCGCGAACTAAACATAATAATTATAATAATGGCCTGCCTAGACGACGGACTTTTCTCAGCGGCGGCGGCTTTACCGCGAACTTAACGCGCACGGTGTGCGATCATTCGTTCGTTTATCGTCGTGCATACGTACGTCACCCTCGAGCGCACAACGCGGACTAAAATCCGCCATGTGCGTTGCTTCGCCTAGTCACACGAGTTCTATTTTTTTCAGGGACTCCCCCATACTTTTGTCCGGTCCGCTCTCTGCATGTCCTCGGTATTTCGGGGGACTTTTTGTACGCGGTACTTTTAATCCCTCGTTTGCGTTACTCGATACAGTAGTAAGCTATCTATTTTAGCGGACAAAAAATCCCTCGTCTGCGCAGGCCATAATACCGATTGGGTTACAGACCCTTATGGCCTGCACAGACGAGGGTTTTATGTCCGCGGTACTTTTAATCCCTCGTTTGCGTTACTCGATACAGTTGGACTTTAGTCCACGCCATGTGCGTTGCTTCGCATCACACGAGTTCTATTTTTTTCGGGGACTCCCCCGTACTTTTGTCCGGTCTGCTCTCTGCATGTCCCCGGTAATTCGGGGGACTTTATGTACGCGGTACATTTAATCCCTCGTTTGCGTTACTCGATACAGTTGTAAGCGATCTATTATAGCGGACAAGAAAGTCCGCTGACAAAAATCCCTCGTCTGTGGGCCTTTTTATTATCACGCAGGTCCGGATTTTTATTATCCGGGTGGCACGCATTTCGAGTACATTGCTAGCTTTATTTTATAGATCACTCGTGCCCAGTATCATCTATCAAATATAGCCACAGTATTAAATAATAAACAATATGGAATAGGTAGTCTCGATATGTCCAAGGATCGCGTACAACACAATATCTTGCTGGGCAAACTATATGATAGAGGTATCCGCGGAAACGCCCATAAGTGGTTCGCATCGTATTGTTACGAACGTGGGGTTCGGGATTTGGATAAAACACCGTTGACTTATAAGAAGATTTTATTAGGCGATGAACAGGTCGCAAACACTATCACAAAAGCCAAATCACAAGAATCGTAGTCCGGTGGGTCGCTGAGGTCGTTGGTTCCAAATCACTATTAGCCAATCCGTAGAGTAGTCCTTAGATCCGTTGGTATTGCTAAAGTCGTCGTTACTTCGCACTAGATCACTTTTCGCAGGTATCGCACCGAAAGCTCAGAATGAACTGACTCGGCGTCTCAAGTCCTGTTATTTATATATCTCAACATCGACGCCGGTCGTACATACTAGAATGTTCGTTTTCCAGATAAATCACAAGGACGTTTAAATGTAAACAACTCCAGTAAGCTATACCATTTTGCGCCTTAATTTGTATACTTAAAGTCCAATGTCGCTTGCACCAACATCTTGTTATTACTTTGTGGTTCAACTTAGGTAGTTATGTACATTCCTCTAGCAATATCTCGAACCTTCTAGCATGACCGCGACACTGCCCTCCTCTTAGAGATGCTCGTCCCGAGCGTCATCGTTATTGCCGTTATAACGTGCCAAGCGATCGATGTGAACTACCTTAAGTGCTCCTCTCGGTGGCCGTTGGATCCGGTATGTAACATCGTTAATTCGCGTGACAACTTTGTACGGCCCTTCCCATCTAGTCTGTAATTTAGGCGACTTTCCTTTTCTCCGTATCGGGTTATGCAGCCAGACTAGTGCTCCTTCGTCAAAGCCACTGGTATTCGCTTTCCGGTCATATCTAGTCTTCATGTTTTCACTCGACTGCAAGCCGTTTTCTCGCACCATGGCATAAATGTCCCGCATCTTGTCTTGTAAATCGGAGACATAATCCTGTACGGTGACGTGATCGTCTGGCGCTCCTCCGGTTACAAGGTCTACCGGTAACCTTAGCTCTCGTCCGAAGTTAATATATGCCGGGGTCGTTTTCGTGCTCTCATGTTCCGAAGTCCTGTAGGCGAGAAGGAATGGTGCAATGTACTTGTCCCAGTCTCTTTGATGGTTGTCCACCAATTTTGCTAAATGCCTCTCTAGTGTTTGGTTAAACCTTTCTACCATGCCGTCGGACTGAGGATGATAAGCAGTGGTTCTCGTCTTGTGCATGCCCAATATTTTGCAGACTCCTTGAAACACGTTCGACTCAAAGTTTCTGCCCTGATCGGAATGAATTTCCAGGGGTACACCATATCGGCATATGACTTCTTCAACCAATTTAGAGGCTACGGTCGTAGCTTCTTGATTAGGTATAGCGAAGACTTCTGGCCACTTAGTGAAGTAATCCATAACGACCATAAAGTACTTGTTCCCCGACTCTGTCACAGGGAATGGTCCGGCAACATCCACTGCTATCCGCTCCCATGGTGCACCAACGTTATAAAGTTGAAGGTGTCCTCGACTCCTGGTGGATGGACCTTTTACTGCAGCACAAGTGGTACATTTCCGGCACCAATCTTGTACATCAGCTCTGCAGTTAAGCCAGTAGAATCTATCCCGTAGCTTTGTCAAGGTTCTTTTTACACCCAGATGTCCTCCTGTTATGCCATCGTGTACCTCTCGGAGAACATCCTTGATCCTTTTCCTTGGGACGACCAGCTGTAGATGGAACTCTCTACCGTTAGGTTTTTCCCATTTCCGATAAAGTATCCCGTTTTGCAAAATGAAACTGTCCCATTGAGCCCAGTACGCTTTAGTCGTAGCACTCGTAGGCGCAACTTCATGCCATCTCGGCTTAGCGTTACCGCGTTTCTTCCATGCGACGATCAGTCGTATGTCTTCGTCTTTTTCCTGAGCTTCTCTCATGGACTCATCTTCCCAGGATCTCGGAGGACTTGTCCTTGTTATTTGTACACAGTCCTCTTTAGACTCCAGCTTGATGCAGTGCTTGCACTCTTCTGGGCACGGTCTTCTTGAGAGGGCGTCTGCATTCCCATGTGTCTTTCCACTACGATGTTCGATGGCTTTTCCCGTTCCTAACAACACCCGCTCCTTAGGCCTGTCTGTTTCTCGTTTCCGTAGCTCCCAGGCAAAAGATGGGGTCTTCTGCTTCTTCGAGAATTCTTCAAGGTGTTCCTCCAACTTTTTGCTAAACATTTCAGCAAATTTAGCTGTCTGCCTCTCGTTCATGGGACAGGTGAATTGCAGGTGGCCCTTTTCTCCACATTTGTAGCACATCGGTCTGGTTGCCATTTTCCTAGGGGGAAATGACATCTTATTTTCCTGCACTTCTCGTATCTTGTAAATTGGCCGAACATCTGTCCTCAGAGCTTCTACTTCCAAAGCGTGCGCTAGAGCTTCCTTCAGTGAGGTATGGTGGCGAAGCCCCACTTCAGCTCTAATCTCCGTATCTGTGATCCCATCGACAAATGCTTGGAGTATAGTGGAGTCTACTATCTTTGCATCAGCAGATGGGTATGCTTTGCGGACTAATTTTTCAATCTCCAGAGCCCATTGCTGCAGTCCTTCTCCAGAACGCTGAACCCGGTCCCGTAGTTGAGCGCGGAAGACATGCTCCAGATGGCGTTCTCCATAACGAGCTTCGAGTGCCTCCATCAGATCGCTGAATGTGCTACCCGAGGATGGTAGCGCCTCCAAAACAGAAAGAGCCGATCCCCGTAGAGCGACAGTGAGAGCTGTTAGGCTCTGTTCCTCCGTCCACCCGTTAGCAGAGGCAACGGTCTGAAACTGTTGGCGGTAAGCGGTCCAGGACGTAGTACCGTCGTAGGGTGGCACTTTCACTCTGGGTGCCGGGTTGGTGAATACGAAGTCACTCGAGGCGGCGGGTCCTGCGGTCTCCAGTTTTAGAACCTTTTTTTGTAATTCGGTAAGGTTCTTCTTCATACTGTCTATGGTGGCCTCCAGATTAGTGACCCTCTCTTCTACCAGGTCTACATTCTTCTGTAGATGCTGCACCATATCACCCACAGAACTTACAGCATGCAGTAATTTTTCTTGTTCTTGACGCATTTCTTCCTGTTTTCCTTGCATTTCTTCCTGTTTTCCTTGAATTACTTCTTGCATTTTATCCTGTTTGCGTTGAATTTCCTCTTGCATTTTATCCTGTTTCTGGCACATGAAGTCCATCATCTGCATTAACCGACTGAAGTCGAATGCAGATGCTCTGGCCTCTTGAGCAGATGGCGTAGTAGCCCGGTGAGCGGAGACAGTAGGTGAGGCCGGCGACGCGGATGGTAAACCTTCCATTCCGGTAGGCGAGGACTGGTCGATGGGCGATGCTTGGTGGGTGGCTCCACCCACAATGGGTGTATCCCGATTGTCGGAGGCCTGTCGGGTAGCAGCCGTGGCTTCCGCAGCTTGCTGTGCCCTGGTTCTGACGCCAGCAGTATCTTCCCTCGGAGTCACTGGCATTTCCAAATCCCACTTCTGACACCAAATGTTACGAACGTGGGGTTCGGGATTTGGATAAAACACCGTTGACTTATAAGAAGATTTTATTAGGCGATGAACAGGTCGCAAACACTATCACAAAAGCCAAATCACAAGAATCGTAGTCCGGTGGGTCGCTGAGGTCGTTGGTTCCAAATCACTATTAGCCAATCCGTAGAGTAGTCCTTAGATCCGTTGGTATTGCTAAAGTCGTCGTTACTTCGCACTAGATCACTTTTCGCAGGTATCGCACCGAAAGCTCAGAATGAACTGACTCGGCGTCTCAAGTCCTGTTATTTATATATCTCAACATCGACGCCGGTCGTACATACTAGAATGTTCGTTTTCCAGATAAATCACAAGGACGTTTAAACGTAAACAACTCCAGTGAGCTATACCATTTTGCGCCTTAATTTGTATACTTAAAGTCCAATGTCGCTTGCACCAACATCTTGTTATTACTTTGTGGTTCAACTTAGGTAGTTATGTACATTCCTCTAGCAATATCTCGAACCTTCTAGCATGACCGCGACAGTATCTTAAGGTTAGGCGTCAGCTCGTTGAAATCGAATACTATAATAACGATGGTGGTCTCATCACTCGCGTGCACTCTGATTGTAAAATAGTGAATGCCTCCATCCCTCAGGGTAGTGTAGTCGGATGTCTCTTGTTTTTAGTCTATATCAACGACCTACCGAAGATCATGGAGGAGCCCTGTATTCTTTTCGCCGACGACATTTCCCTATTAATATTGAGAGACGGCAACAGAAATATAAATGAAAACATTAACCATTTACTAACTAAAACATCAGACTGGCTAGGACACCATAATTTAAAAATAAATTTGACTAAAACTAAGACAATGACTTTTCAAAAAACAACTTTAAATATAAATTACAATCATGATGGTACTAAATTGGAATGAGTAGAAGAATTTTCATTATTAGGTATAGATAAACTTATAAATTGGAAGCCCCACATACTAAAAATTTAATCAAAACTCTCAAGCTTTACTTATGCCCTCCGTGAGGTAAAAAAGACCACTGATATAGAAATATAATGGTTATGTACTACGCCTATGGGCATGCTATCGTACGGAGTGGTGCTGTGGGGCAACAGTACGGACGCGGCGTAGCTACTCACTCTACAAAAGAAGTTAATCCGTATCATAGCCAACATCGAAGAGACTGAGAGCTGTAAACCCTATTTTCAAAAGTATCAGATACTCCCCTGCCATGCATATATATTTTAGAACTTTATAAATTTGTACGCAAAAATATGACACTGTTCACTAACCGTTAAGACATACCTTGTAAATATCCAACGCGTTACAAAAATAAATTAATAGTTCCTAGTTCCAGGCTTAAATTAACATCTAAAAGTACATTCCACTCTTCAATAAAAATATATAACAAATTTCCAGAATCAGTAATAAATGAAAATATATATCCCAGTTTCATAAACAAATTGAAAAAAATATCTGATTTCTAAATGTTATTATAGCATAAATGAATATTTAGCTGATAAAACAAGCAAATAAATTATTAGTAAATACAGCAACAAATACTTCAAAACGTCTAACATTACAATCTGCCCTACTTTTGTTCGTAAATTTTATTTTGTTTATATTTGTAATAACTTTATTTTATATAACGGCGTCTCCTCTCTTTTATTGTCATTTTGCGTGCCTGAAGGGTCCATAATGCTCATATTGTATTTAAATTTAACATCATCTGTACCTACCTACATCATGGTTGCAAATAAATTATTGAGTATTGAGTTCTCGAAATGCGCGCCACCCGCATGCCACATGATCTAGTAAAAAGGGCCTAATGGCCTGCGCAGACGAGGGACTTTTCTCCGCAGCTGAGAAAAAAGTACGCATCGCGAATAAAGTGCGTCGCGAATTTACCGCGGACTCAACGCACACTGTGTGCGATCATTTTCTGGTTTATCATCGTGCATACGTACGTCATTCTCGAGCGCAAAACGCGGACATGGGTTACATGTAGGTACCTAATTCCTTAAACAAAGCCCGGTATGAACAATAAAAAGGCTATAAGTATTTGATTTTATTCGTATATTATTACCATCATTACAATTGTTAACAAATAAACGAATACTCACGTTATGGAACAAACATAGTTTAATCTAATAAGATCATAAACTCCATATTAAATACACATGAATAGCATCACCAGATATTATAGGCGAAATTCTAAAAAGAAAGAATAACGATTAAGGCCCGAGTTCACCAACAGACGTTTAAGTTTAAACAGCGTTTAAACAACGTTTAAAATATTATTTGACATATTTTGTATGGGAATTGTGTCAAATTAATCGTCACTCTTTGTTTACCGGCTGTTTAAATGTTGATGAACTTGGGTCTTACACAAATTTAAAACACTCATAGAAGGTAATGTGATGTTACAATTACCAATTTGCCATTTTGTGATGCAATTTTAAGATCATACTGGAATAGTTACATAGTTATAGGTAAGAATATTAAACAATTTTGTAGCAGGTAGGTAAAGTAAATAAAATTATTATTAAAGATTACAAATAAATTCTGGCAGTGATATTTAGGTATGATAATAGCAAATAATCTCACTCTAGCTGTCACAGGTATTATACGTAGATGTCTGCTTAAAATACACAAGGAAGTAAATTTGAATACTGTTATAATAAAATCACGTCATCATCATATAAATGACACCATACCAATGAGAAGAATAGTGGAAATGGTTAAACGGTAAATGAGCGGGAGACAACATGTGCGGAAACCTTTACAACCTACAAAATGTAACAAAATCAGTATACTTTGCAATTATTGTCGTTTTCGGGTCCTACTACTCACATTGAAGCCCTTCTTGCCAGGAAGTTCGCTCTCTGGACAAAACCAGGTGCAATCACGGGTCAAATGATTAAGCTCTGCTCTTTTCAAGGCTAAAAGATTGATGTGTTTGTTCAATGCAATTATTTTAATTTTATACAGAACTACCTTAGAATAATAACACCTTAGAGAACTACATACATTTGACTCCATTTGTCCCTGTCACTCATGCCAAATCTTAGAGTACGTGAAATAGACAGATATGCGTACATACGAGCATCGCGTCACATGAGTAAATATTTATTCATGTGATCGCGTTGGGTAGGTAGCACTGAGCAAGTAATCACTAAGTAGGTAGTAGGGGTTTTGACAAGCATTTTTTATGTTAGAAAATAAACACCAATATTTATGACTTGTTTGTTTAAAGTACATATTATTAGCATTTAATTGATAGTAGAATTCGACCCCCCAGCCCGGGTGCAAGGTATATTTACTGAGGTCACTATAGACAAGGGCGCGGTAGGCCAGATCGGGACAGAGTTGTTTTCATAAAATAATGCGTCTTGACAACGATTGTGCGAGCCCTCATCTAACCTCAGGTGACAAAACTTGATCCAAGATTGCAGTTAATATACAAGTTACAAGTGAGAGATGTATCTTTTTAACTTAGTATGACGTAACATAACCAATGATAGGTTTGTCTCCCATATCGTCATTGTTATTATTAATAAGTTTCTGGAATCTGGAAGTTAGTTATGTTAAGATAGACCCAAACCCTAAAACTGACAAAATAATTTAATAATACTATTTTGCTCAAGAACTCTGACCATTTCAAATTCCAGAATTAACTTAGTTTGCCTCGGCCTGTTCATAAAAGTATGAATAAACAAGCGTAAGTACGTAATTTGCAATAGTAAATGGTGGTATTATTCTAAGTAGTAAATGAAATCTCTCTACCAATGTCAAGTTAAGGTTATCGTAATACATGTTATTAACATAAAATACATTATACACAATTACGTCTATAAATATTAACAAGCTCATATATTATTCATTGGATGGAATCAAAATTAAATTTGGTGTAAGACCTTTGTAGACTTGAGATTTTCTCGAAAGCATTATTTTTCGCCCAGACTTTATTGAACGGTTGTATAAATAGACAAATAGTTAAGGGGCACTAGTGGTCACGAAATGTTACACTAATGTTTACTACCTGATCATAGTTTCAGATTCCTAGGTATAATATCTTTTACAATCCGAGCAATTGTCTTTTGGACAAATGCGAAGGGTTAATAAAATAACAAAAAAACGCTTAAGAATTAAAATAGTACATTTTCTAAAGGTCTTAAAAACAACAAAACTACTTATTAATAAGCACATACCACATTCTCGCAATAAGTTAGCTGCTTCGTTATTTTGTAAATGCTGCTCGGAAGTTATCAAATAAATTAACAGTAATTATAATTTTCTATTTCGGAAATTCACAACTCATACTGATGGTATTGATAGCTCAGCACAATGCAAGGGATGATTGTAGTAATGCTTTCAATTTCGTAAAGTCAACAACTCAATAACCTATCAAAAAACATTATTAACAATAAGGTTTCAGTTTTTTTAAACCATGTTTCAAACGGTTTTTGGTGAACATTGTTTCTAATAAACAGTGTTTTCGTCCCGGAGCTGTGGTCGGCCACAACTAAGACTAACTACAATATTAAACAAAAGTTATAAAATACTTGTAAACCTCAATCTGTCGGAAGACTATTTAACGATTGTGGCGCCATCTGCAACCCAAGACATAGTATGCAGGGTGTAACAAAACAAAGCCAATTCTACACATTTGTTCGATATTTTTTTCCAATACACTATACCTGGGAAATGAATCATTACTGAGATATTGAGGGTCAGTGTTTTTTTTTTATTTGAGATCTTTTCATGAAAATCTTGTTTGTTGTTACAAAACTTTTTTCTGTAGAAACATGATGAAATTTTTTAAAATTTTTTCATAAAAAATGGTCTATAGAGAGCAACCCGCAATAAACCGCGCGCCAGCACACCTATTTGTATGAAGTTAGGTCACAATCCTCGTCTGTAGCACTTCGTGCGCGCTATACATTGAGGGCAATAAATACTTGATTTATTTTAATTCCCAAAAAAAAGTCGTTTGCCAGCGGTTATTCTTGTTTTATGCGATTTGATTTAATGAACCGAATACGAGTTCGTTAAGCTTTTTGTTACATCCTGTATATTTTTATACTATGTCTATGTTGCAACTCATGGGTTTGATGTACGGAATGTCGTGTAGTTTGCCGGACTTGAAAATTTGGCGCTTTGTTTTATGAGGATATGTATATGATTTCATATTTTACAAGTATCTTCAGGAGTAACGTATCATTCTGATTTGATATTACTTAAAATTGACCATGAATTACGTTACTGTTGACTTTAATTGAAGTACCCATTGATAAAAGCCACATAATTATCTATACTAATATTATAAAGCTTAAGAGTTTGTTTGATTGTTCTCTAGAAATATTTTTGTGTTGGATAGTCTATTTATCAAGGAAGGCATAAGGCTATATTCTTTGAAGAAACTTCTTAATCACGATCATAATAACAGAAATTAAAGCGGACGAAGTCGCGGGCAACAGTTAGTAATATTAATACCTTTGACAATAATTAGATAACTTTAGGTAATGAAAATACAATCAAATAAATCGAAAAAGTAATCTGCCTAATGATAAAAAGACAAGTTAAAAAGTTATAATCTATATACACGGTGCAATTTTAACCACTTGTAAAACTAAGCCCACGTTATGTTACCATTATGTATAACATATTGGAAGCGTTATTTTTTTTCATCAAAATTTTTTTTAAAAATTATTAAAAAATAAAACACTGCCATGATGTTATACATAATGGTCCAATAACGTGGGCTTCGTTTTCCAGGTGGTTTAAAAAGCACGGTGTATATATAAAAATGGATTGCTGTTCGTTAGTCTCGCTAAAACTCGAGAACGGCTGGACCGATTTGCCTAATTTTGATCTTAAAATATTTGTGGTAGTCCAGGGAAGGTTTAAATGGTGAGAAAATATGGAAAAATTAACAATTTCATTTTCCCACATAAACTGAACTACATCAACAATCAATTAGAGAGTTTTAAAATGTCGTTAGGATAGGTGACACGAAGTAGTACACCAGATCATCTAGTAATTTATAAAAATCTGTACCCTTCCGAATATAAACAAACACTATTTTAACTCTAATTGACCGATGGCACAAATGTATTCTTTTTCTTCTTTGGCATATGGCGACAGCAGTGTTTTGGCCTGAACCACACGATTCCGCCAATGTATTTTCGCAGGCGATTCAGAAGAAAAATAAAAAGTAAATCATCCATTTAAGAACCTTTTTTATTATAAAGGAGTTTCTTTAGCCTCCCCTCCCTTGATTGCTTTTAGTGGCTCCTAATCTGGTTTTTAAAATAGTAGTATCAAAACGTTACTATCATTCGGTTTGAGTTATTGTATTTTTAAAAGTGTAAATTAAATTATAAGACAGTGAAACATAGTTACATCATTTGAATAAAACTGCCTCAGATATTAATAAGACGCACATCCTTTTGCTGCAGCTATTAACATTACTTACTGTAAACATTATTATTTCCATAAATATTTTGTTTATTTAATAACACTACTACTGTTTTAAATGTTTTCTAAAAAAACACTACATAAATATCTGTAGAACAGAATTGATGAGTATCACAGTTTAAAAAGCAAGTTGGCACTGCCAAATATATCGTTCAATAATAAATACAATACACAAAAAACGTTTTATCAAAATTCACCTAAAACATGGTAACTTACATATCACTATTAAAAGGTATAAGCTGTGTCTTATAAATAATTAGTTAATGTTATTAAGTTATTCCTATCTACAGCGATTTAAACAAAAAACATCAATTTTAAATAAATTATTTAAGCATGTACACAGCAGCTACTAGAATGTAATACCATAAAAAATATATATATTTTACTTATAAGATTATTCAATCACACAAAAAGTGTGTCGCTCCTTTCAACAAATAAATACACAATAATAGTGGAGACATTAAGTGATAATTAAGCGGTCAAATATTATTTAAGTTATAGCACGTCTAAATGTATAAAAATACAATATCCATACCCGTCCAAAACTTTACAGGTAAAAAACCTACTTGATATAAATTATTGATATGATTTATTAAGCAATGAATTAAACGCGCAATGTATTAATCAATACAGTGGGAAAACGATACGCGCTATCCTGCGTTCTATGTAGAAATATTCCTAAGTCTCAAATTACTGTACCCATCATTACACTATTACATAAATCGAGTCAAGCCTCGCACTTCTAGATTTAACTACGAGTATTTACCAAAATAACATTGTTTTTACAAAGTTAAAACTCGAACTATCATCGTTTTAATATATTATTCTACAAAAGTAGGAACAAATAAAATAATTTGATTCCATTTCAGATTTTCTTCGGGAGGCTAAATACGAAACGTAATTATCATTTATATTTGGATGACAATAGTAATTAAATTAAAATAAATGTAAGTAAATGTTTAGTTCGTTGAATGTTTGTAATTAGTAATTTAAAAAAAATATTTCACTCAAAATTGAAAAAAAAAATGTTAATCGCTTTTGCATTATCGTTTCCCATTGTATGAATATACACTGCAAGTATGTTGTGTTTGATTTTTACACTTAGATTGCCAAATACCTTTCACCAATTTTCGAAAATAATTTGTAAAATACATGTAAAGCCGTGTCCCTTCACCTAGCGTAATCACTACAGACATAAGTTACTCATTATGAGGGGGTTTATAAAAATATTATTCCTTTTTATTCCTTATTCTTTTTTTAAATTTAGACAAGTGTCAAAATTAAAAAAAAGATTAAAGTTTGACATTGAGACACGAAGCAAAAAAAATACACTCGCCTAAAGCATAATTCAAGAGTAGTATGTATTAATGGATTACTCAATTTTCGCTCAAGCAGATCAATAACGCCATTACTGTTGGCGTGGAATTGTAAATAGCATACTAAAATGGCTTAAAAATAAAACTCCTATTATATTTTATAGCGCTGTGTGCATGGATCTAGTATATTATTATTTATCAATGCCTGTGTGCTACTAAATAGAGCAGTGCGATCATACATAAGTTTTATTTAAGGTTTTGTAAGATTGTTATTACGCTATTTGAAGGGATAAACCAGCACGTTTTTCAGGTAGACTTGTAATGTTGTTTTTAAAGC
The DNA here is from genome assembly GCA_949315895.1 of Anania crocealis. Classification (NCBI taxonomy): domain Eukaryota; kingdom Metazoa; phylum Arthropoda; class Insecta; order Lepidoptera; family Crambidae; genus Anania; species Anania crocealis. The sequence goes on along the minus strand of OX438879.1, from coordinate 37,885,241 downwards.
TTTTCAGCGTTACCTGAACTCTCAAGAGCGGGCGCGGTGTACTATACTAATATGAGTCAACCATCATGTAAAAAATAAAAATTAAGAGCTGTAATTTATGAAGGATGCAATAAAAACCTCGCAATAACAACATCAATTATCTACGTCTCAAAAGAGTGCGGCATAATTTTCTGTAAACATACATCGCTAATACACTGAAATATCTATCATTAGATCTTGTTTTTTTTATAACTAAAATACATTTTTGACTCGATGTTACGTAGTTACTTAAAAAATTATCGACGATAACGCCCAAGGTATGCTCCACAGTGTGGGCACTTGTGATGAACATCCATGCAGCTGTTGATGCAGCAGGGGATCAGGCAGCATCCGCAAAAACATCTAGAATCAACAGTTGAGTAATTAATACATTTGAATGAAAACTACCTTTCTATAAATTAGTCAGCAAGCTAGTCAACAGCCTCAGGTACAACTTACTAAACCAGCCAGTTCAAATTACACATGCACTAAGTACAGTTTAGCCTGTGTAGTCCAAGGAATAAAACTCTTTATATTTTTTACATACTGCCACAACAAGATGAAAAATAATTGTATACCTAAATTTAAAAAAAAAGACCAACATTCTTCATTCATGCGATTGCCAAATCCGCATACTAACACTGTTATATTTTACACTAAGATAATTTCTAAAAAATGTAGTGTTGGCATATTATGTCCACACTATATTTGTAGATTTAGTGCTTGGCATTTTTTATAATGGTAAATTTTTATGGATAAAAGGAAGCAACCTGTTCTGTGAAAGTCTCCAGTTCTAACATTTGCACGTTGTAAACAGAATAGTAGACTACACTAACCCCAAAATAAATATAATGGCTCCAGAAATGTAGGCAATTAGACCAGGTTTTGTTTGTGTTGCAGTGTCGATTTCAGCCTGGCAGCTAGGACATATCATATGTGTCGGGTGGGGACCGACTGGTACCACTGTTGTCACTATTTGCGGCCCTGCATCTGAAAGTACCATTAGTCAATAAATTATTAATCTAATTCATAAAGAAAATTTTATGTAGACCGAGCTTGACTTGTTTTCTAATAAATAGTTATAAAATGGTGATGTAAAATCAATAATTACTTTTAATAAAATACAAAAATAAACATAACATTTGAATTTCATTGAAAATTTAAAATCATTACAGTAAACTGTTTCAATTCAGCCTAGTGGTATAAATGGGTGCGTCACGTTTAATTTAATAGCAGATAATATAATTTCAATTGAAATAAGGTACAAATTTTCATAAACTTTATAGACAAATAATCTATTTTCATTTTCTGTAAAATTTTATTGTTTATAACTGGGCCAAAATACTTTTGAGTGCCTAATCCAAGCATCCATTTTTTATATTTAAAAAAAAATTAAAGTAATAATTTTCTTGTTTTCCTATGCCTAGATAAATTCGTTATACCTAGTTCGATTTATAATAAACAAACCTCAGCAGCGATAGTTAACTATATTTTTGTTAAATAATATGTCAAGATGTCGAAAAAATAAACAACAGCGTTACTTTTTTGCAAATTTAATTTTGTTATTTAAATTTAACAATAAGATTCACTAACATGTCAGTTCAAAACTGTAACGCTTGTATTAACCCAATATAAAGAAAAATCACAGATATTGTCAGTTTCAAAGGACATTTTTATTAATTTACATTACTGCGTTACCGAAGTCTAATTTGAAAACCTGATTTTTTCTATTAATGTAAAAAAAAACCTTAAATTAATGCCAACTGACGACATGATCTCCTATTTTTGATGAAAAATACGTAAGTACGTATGAAATTGATAATACTGAAAATGCTATTATAATCAGATGGACACACAAGTAACGCAGTAGTAAGCTTAGTAACACAGTAGTATTATCTTAAATCAATACTTTGCACCTTCTGTAGAGATCGAGTATAATGATAAAACAAAATAAAACTTAACTCCTTATGACTCGGCATAAAAATGTAACTCAGATAACTTCAAAAACAACACAGCTTAGTTAATTAAATACGAAAAAAAATACGTGTAACTCAATATAAAATTTGTTAAGAACAATACTGTAACAATAGAAAATCAACCTTATAAACTAATGAGGCACTTTTGAATCAATCTTGCTGGCTTATCATATTCAAAATACACCATTTTACCTTTCACAACAATGTTAAATATTCTACCAGTTTGATCTACTGTCTTGTAAAACATAATTTTGACGTCTCCTTATTTATCAACTTTACTTTTAGCAACACCGAGGTAACAGTATATAAACTTGAAAAATGATGTCTCAGGCGGGACTCGAACCCGCATCTCCTCACTTACCGGGTGCGGCCCTCTACCATTTAGCCACCGAGACACTACATCAAAGGCGTCAATTTTTCAAGCATATTCTTATCGCTATATAAGCCAGCGTTGTTTCATCACATGTTATGAGTTTTGCACTCTTAACACTCGAAAGAAACATCTTTACAGATGTTTGACAGTCAGTAAAGATGAAACAGCTATATACTTTAGATGATATTTTAACAATTTTATTGCAATTATAATATCAGTATAAAAATTATGTCTCAGGCGGGACCGAACCCGCATCTCCTCGCATACCGGGCGCGGCGCTTTAACATTTAGCCACCGAAACACTACGTCACAGGCGTCAATTGCGGGTTCGAGTATATAGCGACGTTGTTTTTCTGCGTTCAGTTCAGTGCAGATGATTTTATCTGAAAAATAGGAGTAAAAGATAGAGTTTTTCGGTTTTAAAAAAGTATTACTTACATTAAAACATCATCAAAAACAACTGCGTTACTTTTTCTTGTAACACTGTATAGCAGTCACGCAGTTATAAATATTTGACTATGTTGTAAATGATCACTAAATAAAATAATAAAATACAGTTATTTTAACACAGACAGAACCTATGCATGACTAACTGTGCACAAACGTAATAATAATGTAAATATCGTCAGTACATACCTTACGACAGCGGTAACTCAGCGGCCACGCAATAAATACACGCACCTCTCTTAACGCCCGCGATGCGACTAATTCGGCTAACGTAATCTCCCCGCGCGGTTGCTGAGTATTGATATACGAGTTACAACGAGTCGAACCGAATGAAGTAAAAAAAACGTAATATACTCATTTTAAAGTTTATTATCATGTAGTAACGCAAGGTAGTAACGATTTCATTCTTTGTTAGGGATATATACAAATTAATTTTTATTGCATTAAATGTTTAACGTAAAAAATATCTATTGCCATTGTAAGAAGGTTCAAAACTTATATTTCTAAAGAGATATTAACGGTTAACGTCGTCCAAGGAAATATTTTGACAAATTGCTCGGTACAGCTTGAGACATACGTTCAGGGACAGCAGTATTTTGTATGAAAAGCAACTGCGTTACTAAGAATGACAACATTGTTACCGTAATTTTCGAATAAATAACATATTTTTATGAACAAATCTTGATTCCTGTATTAGACAATAATGTTAAATTTTTAAATTAGTAAAAAATTTTCGGAGCTTTGTGCTGATTTCTCATAAAATCTAATATGCATTCCAAGAGACCACTTTTTAGGCATCAAATAGTATTTTGGCCCAACTATTGTTTGCTTTAACAACATTTATTATAACGTTTGTTTCATAGAATTTTCACTTTGGATAATGTTCTTTTCATATGACGTTTCCTTCTTATAATTCTACTTTTTAATCATTTCTACTTTAGGGCGAATTCGACTCGGCCAACCCCGACTCTACGTGGTGCTTGTCCGCTCTACACCTAAAGTCTTATTCAATAAGGCGGAGGCGCGAAGGGATGCAGCCCCAGCCCGCTGTAACATATTACATGCTTGTGCTTTGTTACGCCAGGGTGAAGGGGCTGACTTCCCATAGCGCCGAAGCACATGAAATGCTAAGTGCATGCGTGCTTGCATACTGCATGCCTGCTTGTATATTTACAGGTTAAGATAAGAAAAGAAAGGAAACTGAGTAAATCTTAATTTAATTTGTATATTAAACTCATGTGAAAATGTATCTTAATTATATGAGATGTTATTTAAAGGTTTTTATTAAAGCAATTTATTAATTTAATTTATTATAGTAAAGAAAAAAAAAATTATAGTAATTACGTATTATTTGAGATGTTTATTATAGAAAATGTGATTAGACTAAAAATAATTAGGTAAAATGAAATTATATTTATAATACGTCAGATCAATTGATTATTATATTTGTAAAAATTGTGTAATATGTTATACTTAGGCCATTACTAAACTTTTTCAATAAGTATTCCGTCGGTTGGTGTCTTTATTTATTTTCAAAGGAAACAAACAAGTACATAAAACAATAAAATTTCCACAGATACATAACTCAACGATAAATGTGTCTTGCTTTGCTTGTGGCTTAGGTAGGTAAAAAAAACGTTTTTTATCCTCAAATAAATGTATAAGTTTTGTGCATTAGAATAAAAAGGGGATTGTTATTAAAACCAATTTAATAACAATTTTTTGCTCTAACTAAAAGTCTGCATAGCTATTCAGAGGTTTTCAAATCAATAGAAATCATACTGATTTGTTAGGTGGCTGCTTACAAGCTACTAGTGGCACATTTGATCAAAGTAACACAATAATAGTAGGTTATTTTTGCATATGGAATGCAAAAATAACCTACTATTATTGTGTTATAAAACACTTATACTCACTACTTACATTTTGTGAGTTTAACCAAATTGTGACTTAAGTGATGAGTGTGTAAAGTTCAAGGATACATTCAATTTACATTTAAAGTCGAAAAATTACATTTGAATAAATAACCTGTTATTTTACCTTATAACCAAACAAGGTTTTTACAAGGTCCCTAACAAACTTTCAACTCACAGGTTTTTGATTGTAGGTGTAGTAAATAAATTATCATAATTTATTGTTCTAAGCAACAAATTATATCATACAAGAAGTGTAGCTACTTGACAAATCATATCACATATTTGTTCCAATAACTAATAACATTTTTTTTATTACAATAGTTGACAGTGCTGGGGATGCCAAAGAGTAATCAATATGAATGCTATTTTAAGTATATATATATAATCCCTCGATCGTGAGTTATTCCAGACACAATTGAAATCAATTGTTATCATGGCACCCAAGTGCCTCCTGGGAGTTAAGGGATTAAGCTAGTATTTGCCCACAGCTACAACCACAGGAAGTGATTTCAATTTACAGTTGAACTTTTGTAAACAACCGAAATGATGGGAGAAAAAAGTTAAATATTTTCATTTGGGTCATGGTCAACCAGTGAGCTAATTTTCTTCTGATTGTAACAATAAGCACTTTGATGATAAATGACTTTCACATACAAAATAATACAAAGAGGGATAAAATTCTATTTAAAAAGTAAATCAATCACATTGAGCACGCCACAGAAGATCAGTACACTTATCTGATACTTACTTGGTGGATACTGAGGGGTATAGGGGCTGGATGGGCCAACACCTCCGACAGCCTGGGAGTAGCTAGGAGGCGCAGCTGGAGGAGGTTGCAATGTGTGACCGTTACCCCAGCCATATGGAGGAGGATTACCACTCTTTTCCATTTTTACCTACAACGTAGAAAAAAATTAGTAAACAATCTCCTACAGTATCTACAATACAGTTGTCCAAGACGTATGTGATGCAATAGAATCTTGAATCTATTTATAGAAATGATTCCACCCACCTCAATAACGCAGATGTCCAAACTTTAGTCAAACGTGTTTTAAATAGGTTCGTCCTTAGTGTACCTTTCCTGTGAAATTTTTGCTTTCAATATCTGCCGTATGTCATATATTTTTATTATTTCGATTTAAATTGCACGTTGATTCATTTTTTAATCGCGATCAACTTGAACATCTAACAAATTACAAACCAGCCAAGCAAAGCAAGTTGATTGAATGAACTTGAATTGAATGAAGCACAAGCATCCACAGAGTACATTGTAACTTATGGAAACAAGCACCGAACCACAGAACACAATTTAACCTACGGGGAAAACGTCAACTCTATAGAGAAACAAAAGGAACAAAAAGTAAAACGACCATAAACGTAGAATATAATAGACGGACAAAGCCTGCGAGATAGAAGAAAACCTCTTATAGAAATCTAGCAAGATAGAAAAAGAAAACAAATCTTCTCGTTTTGTGACCTGTCGTATTTGACAGAGTGACATCCAGTGGCATATGCGATATAAGGTTCAACATTTTATGTAATTATCTAGTACATCGTAGATTATCTAAAGTAAATACAGTTTTATCTAACAATGGTCACATGTTCTGTGAGTGCCTGTGGAGTCAACCACAAAAATAATCCAGAAAATTGCTCATTTCACAGGTAAATACGTCGAAAGTCGTCATCGTAAAAACGCGTTATTTTTGTTGAATTTGATCTTGTTGTTATGTTGTAAATATAAAATTATTTTAATCCACTTGTTCATTTAATATTTTGTATAGATAAAGTTCTATATATTGATTATTTACATAATTTTGGTGGATAATTAATTCATCGAAATATTTTACATGTACGCTAGAGCTTGACTCAAATTTATCGATACTATTGTCGACATTTATCTTGAATGTTTCCGGAGAAATTTGATGTTATTTTACGTTTAGCGTCTCAAATGAATGTCAACTTAACAATTTGAAGAAGGAAATTGTAAGGAATCACATAACTAAGATAATCTTGTTAAAAGTCAATAATCAGTGTTTGATACATCAGAATATAAATGTTTATTCAGATTTTGTTTACTTGTTCTTTTTCACTTACTGCCATTGATAAGCTCACACGGCACAGCAGATGACAAGGGAAAATCTTGTTTATTTTAAAAAGACTGTTTATTTTTAAATTATATATAAAAAATATACTCACCGGGCACATTTATCTGCCCACTATTATAGTTGTAAGAAGTGAGGGCGGTTAGGTATGCCGCAAAGTAGGTGCATAATCTCGAGATAAAAAAATTGGTTGTTTGTAAAGTAGGTTTACGATCGAGATGTTTACGTGATAACGAGAAAATCTCCATTCGTTTGTATGCCGCTAGAGTGAGAGAGACGGAAGATCGGTCCACTCACTCAAACGCTATGCCAGCCTCCGCTCGTGAGGATTCCGCGTGAAAAGTTTCACGGAATGACTGGCAGCGCTCGAGATGAGACGGGAGATCGGTCCGTCTCTCTCTCGTTATACCTGCGATCGCGCTCGTGAGGTTTTGGTGTGACACAAGTTTCTGAACATGTCACCCGACTAAAACGATTTTAAAGACGTTATCACGTCAAAAACAGTGTGACAGTAAACATTATTTTCCAAACGACAAACTGCAATTATTATCGATAGTCTAAAAATGTTAAAGGTACGTCACTAGTTAACACACACATTGACAAATCAAAACTAGTCACGCATTATCGGGCTGTCAGTGGATCTACTTGTATCCTATATCTATGAAAAAGACATACCTACACTGCCATCCCTGGTTATCCCAAGTAAACAATACGAGCGGGAAAATTGAATGAGTGCCGGGTTAAATAGGTTTTTAGTTCATTTTATTCGGGACATGAAATGATTCTTCATATTCAAAATCGCTCATAAAAGTCAATCTTATTTCAAAATATCATTGACTTTTAGGAATGATTTTGGAAGAATCTGAATCATTTCTTATCATGCTATTATTATAATGATTGTTCAAATAAAACAAACGTACATATTACATGACTTTATTAACTTTACCAAATAGTTTACATGTTTTAATTACATGTCGTAATAGATAACAAAATGACGCTTTTGAATTTGAAACCACATTTTAATAACAAGAATACAGATACAAACTTACACGTAGACATTACGTAAAGCGCACACATGATTTTGAATATGGCTGGGTGTTTTTGAATAACTAAACCAACTTAAAAGTTTTTAAAGTACCTAAACTGTATCAGTGCATTATCCTTAAAAGATGTAAAAACACTTCCACTGTATTTAAAAATAAACTGTACTAAAGTATAAAATTTATCACAATTTGACCTCCACTATATAACACCAGAGATGCACCACGCTAATGGTCAGGCGGAGCGGTATATGCGAACGGTCCTCAACATGTTACGTATACAGGCTAACCACAAGGACGCATCATGGTCAGGCACTCTGTGGAAACTGCAGTGGGTGCTTAACATCGCTAAGCAGAAAACTACCCAACTTTCCCCCTTAAATCTTTTGATAGGCACAGAGGGTACAACGCCGCTTATTCGTGCATTGGTACGCGATGTAGCAGTGGGTCGACACCCAATCGAGGGGCCATACGAGAGATTACCAGAAGCAGGGCTCGTCAGTTGTTAAAAGACAATCAGGCCAGGCAAGATGAACAAGTCAACCGACGGCGACATCCACCTCGCCAATTTAACCTTAATGACTGTGTGTTCGTTATTAAGTTTTCACAGTCTACGGGTAAGCTTGACTCTGGCATGCGTGGGCCCTATAAGGTAGTAGACGTACTACCTGGCGGACGATACGCACTGCGCCTACTGAGTGGGGGCTACGGCAAGACAACGCAGGCAGCAGCGCAACATATGCTACCATGGCGGGGCGTATAATGCCCAGAAACATGTGCTGCTTTTTTCGAAAGTAAGTTGTTTTACAGCGTTTGTCGCTTATTAGCTTTGTGTAAGTGCTGATCGCTATGGTATCAGACACTCAAGCGCCAGTCGCTTGGCGTTTGTCGCTACACTTTGTTTGTATGTACACTTAGTTGCTCTAGCACTTGGGCTCCAAGTGGCTTCATAAGCTAGCCAGCTTGATCAGCTTATGGTCCGTGTGTCGGACGGCTCACACGTACGAATACGGTCTGCGTGTAGGGCAGCTCACACGTATGAACGTACGGTCTGCGTGTTGAGGTGGCTTGCACGTAAGAATACGGTCTGCGTGGCAAGCGGCCTGACGTACGATTTGATGTACCTACTTCTTATTCTAATATTGAAAAGTGTGTTATTGCTATTTTTCTTAGGTGTTAGTTTTATGCAAGTTGTGGGTATTTTGATTTGTATTGTTATAAAATGTAATAAAGAATTCTGTTGTAATAATGAAAGTGAATTGTTATTCATATTAGTCTTTTTTTAAATCAATTCCACATTCGAACCTAATAATATTATATTTGAGGTAAATAAATAAGATTAGACCTTACAAATGTCCCTCCACTTAGATGTTTTCCATTTCGTAGAGAATAATATTTTTATTTAATAATATTTCTCAAGCCCATAGTCAGGGTCATATATTATGCTTCGAACATAACCTTCTATTATGATAATAATATCATCTGAAATGAGTAATAAATAACGTTAGAATTACAAAATTGGTCCAAATGTATACTAAAGTAAAGGAGATGTCCCAAATTGTATGGAGGCCAGGCCCAGAACCTGTACACCCCACCAAAAGATAGACCAATACACCTACAAGATTTTGTTATTATCCAATTCTTTTAAATTGGCTTCGTTAAGTGGTTCAAATAAAGCGTTAAGTAAGAAAATAGCAATACAAAACAACAAAACCATCATGGCGGAAGATGACATTTTGATGACGTCTGTCAGTTTTGGTTTCATAATCGCGCATCTAGGAGTCGAGTGCGTGCAATCGCTTGCTGCTAACAACAAACATTATGAAAGTAATATGTCGATCAATACCAAATCCAGAAATCGAAAATGAGGTCGTTATAATGAACTACATTTAAAACACGACAAGCAGAACAAAAACTTGAAGTGAATGATTATGCCAAAGTGACAAGGGGCATCTGACAGCTACTGACATTTAAAGTTTTTTTAGATTGACGCCATCTTGGAATGCCTAGGGAGTTTGATAAATTATTCAATCTTGTTTATTTTTGAACCACTAAATTATACGTTATATAAATTTATATGTATTTTTTCCAGAAACAGTACATTTTTCTTGATTTTTGTAAATGGTGTACTATGTCTGGGCCTATTATGGGACATCTCCTTTGAAAGAAACTTTTAGCCTTTTAACGCCAACCAATGAACAGATTTTGATAAGGTGAGGTGCGAGGAGATAAGTTGCATCCTAAGGAAAAACAACAGGTTTTCATTTGCCTAAAAAGTAACTAACACAGTGACAGCAAACTTTTTTGTAAAATATATTAATTCTGTTAAGTTATTACATCAAAAACTTACCACCTGTCTTCAAATGCAATAACAATTATACCAGTATTCATTTCCTCCTGAGTAAACAAAGTAGGATACGCAGAAGGTATAAGATGCGAAGAAGTGGAAAACCTCTTTTCGAGGTGTTTCTGACACACATATTTATTTTGCAGTTCTTTAACTTATCATTGCCAACCACTTTTTGAGTCTTACGTATGTCTTAGCTGGAAAACAAATATGGCTAATCTGCTGCCAATCAACCATTCGCTCAATGAATGAACAACAAAACAACGTCAGTCATTCAAACCCTAAAAATGGATTGTGTACCTTTGTTTATGGCTTGTCTGTGGTGGTCTAAATTTTTTCCAAAGAGATTCCGTCATGATTGCATCTCCTGTCAAGTTTCACGAATGAATGAATACGAACGAACAACAAAAGGGAGGGAATGAAAACTAATCGCAACAATACCTATATAGGTAGGTACCTACTCGATGTCATCTCGATGTTTTGCTTTTGGTTTAAATTAATTTTCGGACTTAGGTAACTATTAATTACTTGTTTGGTCTTTTTGAAAGGTAACTTACCCAGCAGCAATTATAAACCAACTCAAAAGTTAACTCAACGAAAAACTCGTTTTGTGCCATGAAAGTGACTCATTCTGACAATATTTTTCCTGTTTAGTTGTAAGTTGAACTGAGCAAGATGTCTTCACCACGCCCGAAGTCGCCCCGAACGCCTGTTTTGCCCAAAAAAGAAGATAAAGAAGAATCCATTTGGGATAAACTTGGAACTATTGGGCGTAAAAAAGGAATTAAAAAAGGTAGTTGGACATTTCTCCATAACTAAGTACCTATGTTGTTGTGTATTTGTGTGGGATGAAACCAGATATTACCTCATCAGTGACCTAGAATCTTGTTTTGTTACTTGCTACAAGGATTACATTGTGGATGTTCATATTAATTTGGTTCTTGTTTGACAGTACAAGAAGTGCAAGCAGAAGGTAAATATGCCATAGATTCACCAGGAAGTCCTACAGCACCAGAAATTCCGCCCGAAGAATACAGTCTTCGTGAGTAATATTGTAATATTTGATAATTGCTCCACCTGAATCCAGCAGCTTCTTGACCCTCACCAGAACACCCATACACCTAGAGGGGGCCCACCTACAGATCAAAGACTGTGTGCGATCAGGTGCTAGATTTCAGAAATTTTCCACCATTACGAACATTGAACTTAATATTATAAACATGCAAGTTTGTGATTATAAATGTTTGTTACTCTTTCATGCTCAAACAACTTCAAAGTAATTACAAAAATCTGAGTCATAAGAGCTGCATTTATTTCGTATTTTGCGTCATTTATGGTTTAATTATTTACAGATGATAATGAAGAGAGGGCCATAATAGAACCTAGGTCACTTGATGACCCCAGAGTGAAAGAACTCATTCAGGTTCTTATTGATTGGATTAACGATGAACTGGCAATGCAGAGAATCATTGTCAAAGATATTAGTGAAGATCTTTATGACGGACAGGTTTTGCAGAAACTTTTGGAAAAACTAACTGAGACTAAGCTGGACGTGCCTGAAGTAACACAGTCTGAGGAAGGCCAAAGGCAGAAGCTAGCTGTTGTACTTCGAGCAGTAAACAGAGTAAGTAAGACTCATTAATTAGCCTAGTTCCCAATATGATTAGTGAAACATTTCTATTACCTATACAAAAATAATTATTTCTAGCATGCATAATGATTGTTTTGCTATCAGGTATTTGGCAAAATATATATTAGAATTAGTTTATTTTATTATTAAGCATTAAACTTTTGTATTTTTACAGGTTCTTTATGGTAGTACAAAACCTGTACAAAAATGGAGTGTGGATTCTGTTCATTCAAAAAATGTTGTCTCAATATTGCATCTTTTGGTGGCATTGGCTCGTCACTTCCGAGCTCCTATCCGGCTACCTGAGAATGTTAGCGTCAATGTAGTAGTTGTGAAAAAAGATGTGTCTAATCAGCTCTCACACAGGTACAACTCTATTACAAACACACAACCGAATTTTTGCTAGTTATGTTTCGTGGGCACTGGGCTTGCTTGGTATAAATATTTCCTAGCATATTTTATGCTAGGGCTTGCCAAGATGCCCAACTAGTGATGAACAAACCTCAATGTGTCGAGTTCTACATATGAAGCCTCGAGGCGGATTGGTAGGACTTAGCTTGGTAGACTCGTAGTCCCGAGATTAGGGCCTAGCTGCGCCTAGCCGAGACGCGAGTCCTCTGAGCCATGCCTCGAGACTTTGAAAGAGCTTAAACCTATCAGAAGAATCCAGCCTTCAGGCGAGCTCGAGTCTTAAAATGACTGCAAGCCTTCAATAAAAACTCAAGTTTATGACCTTAATTTGTCCATATAAATGGAAACTGTTAGTGGTGTCCAAGATTGAAGTTTTCACATTCCTTTTACTTAGGGCTAAAAATCGGTTGGAGAGCTCGACTCTTTTTAACAGATTGTTCAAAGACTAAGAGTTTACATGAGCCTCGGAGCTTAATATTAGAGCTCGAGTCTTTTTTTGATAAAGTCCTGAATAAGCTTAAAGGTTGATTAAGCTCTCAGAAAGGCTTATACTATGAAAAAGACACCCAAGTCTTTGAACTTCACACAATCATTTGTATGATGTTTGCCCTGGAAACTGCACTGACCACTAGACAAAAGGAACTCAAGAGGCCTCGAGCCGTATACATCACTATCATATTATTATTAGTCTTCCCGAAGCCTATAGGCTTTCAGGCTTTTTTTTAAGGCTAGCCTATGAATTAGGGGCTACAGCGGGATAAAAGCCTAAAAGTCTTTTAGGCCAGGCCTTTTTCATAGCCTTTTTTTTTGTCCACTCAATGACAATAGGCTTTTTGTAGGCTAGGCGCATATTTAAAAGGCTTGAAAGGCTAAAAACCTAAAAAGATTTTTCGTCCTTTAGGCTAGGTCTATTTTATTTATTTTTCGAGTATAATAATTGTCAACTTAATTTTACGATTTTAAATATTGTTTAAAATTGCATGTTTTTTCTTCTTATTATTATTTAAAAATTTATTTCACACAAAATTTGATACATCATCATTCTCTTTGCCATTTTCCCAGTTTATCTAGGGTCGGCGCAGTATGTTTTTCTCTTCCACACCATTCTATCACTCGTCACTGAATCATCCACACCTTTCATACTCATATCTTGTTTCACACAGTCCATCCATCTCTTTCTCGGTCGCCCTCTTCCCTTCCAGCCTTCCACATTCATACTCATCACTCTTTTAGTTACATGACTTTCTTCCCTTCTCATTACATGACCATACCAAGACAGACGATGCCCCACCATCTTCTCGGTAATCGGTGCCACTTTCAGACTTCAGACAAAATTTGATACAATAAGCAAATTTAATGCTAAGAAATGCAAATAGAGATAGACATAATTATACAAAAGCAAAAATGCAATACATCATTTTCATTTATAATAGACTACAATAATCAAATATAAGATCTTCAATGTGCTTGTCATCGTGGCTAAATTTTTTTGGAAGTAATGTATAACAAGTATACCTACTTGTTATTTCCAATTCCAAATAATATTAGTTTTCATTTAATTTTAATATAAATACAATACAAAAAAACTTGTATAATTCATACTAAGCCATAATCTGAATAATGGCTAAAGCCTTATAAATAAGCTTACTACTCGAAAAAGACTTTAGTCGGAAATATAGCCTAAAAGGCTATTTAGGCCTATAGGTTTTATTTTAAACCTATAGGCTTTTTAAAATGAGTAGTCTATTTAAAAGCCTAGTAGTCTATCATGGCCATAAAAAGAACTTATAGGCTTAATTTTAGTCCTAAAAGCCTATAGGCCCCGGGAACACTAATTATTATGCCCAAGTCCTACTCTCTACCTTGATAAATTTAAGGTTTGATTTAAAAACACAGTTAAGGGATAATTGCATGTTGGCTCTACTAGAATTAGTGCAAAGAAACCAGTTTGTGCAAATTGAGAACACAGATTTACTATGTTAACTTAAGTTATCAACTGTTTCAGGACATATATTGAAGACATTACAACTACTTATGATGATCTTGGAATGAAATGCGAAAGGGATGCATTTGATGCGTTATTTGATCATGCCCCAGACAAACTGCAAGTTGTAAAAAAAGTAATATATTAGTACCACAGTTTATTTATTTTATTATTCCATTTTAACGGATGTTGAATGTGTTTTTACTATGTGTTATTTTTTGTTTCAGTCTCTTATAACTTTTGTTAATAAGCACTTGAGTAAATTAAACCTTGAGGTAATGGATCTGGATACTCAATTCCATGATGGTGTCTACCTGTGCCTTCTGATGGGTCTTTTGGATGGTTTCTTTGTGCCATTGTATGACTTCCACCTTACACCAAAAGATTTTGACCAAAAAGTTCATAATGTCTCATTCGCTTTTGAGCTGATGCAAGATGTTGGTTTGGCTAAACCGAAAGCTCGACCTGAGGGTAAATACTTTTTTTTTGCCTGCTCTGCCCTTAATTTGACACACATAAGTATATTGCAATAACTATGTATGGGAACTGTTTTTATTTTTATATTAAACATATTTCCTCTCTTGCTTAATCTGTGTGTGCAGAAAAATTCAGATGTCTTATTAATAAGATAATTTGTGAAAAAAAATGTTTTTTTTTTCAGATATAGTAAACCTGGATTTGAAATCCACTCTTCGGGTGCTTTATAATTTGTTTACAAAATACAAAGACATGGCTTAAATACTCTCTATACATTTTTATAATAATACTAATTTATATAGTTGTGTTAATTTGTAATTAATTGTTCTTACTTTGTTACGCTAATTATGTAATATTAATGATTGTGCCTTAAATTTAAGTAAAAATATATTATAAAAATTACTAACAGCTTCATGTTTTATTAATCTATGAGTTATCTAAAATAAAATAAGTAGGTAGGTTGGTATTACCACTGAACAAGTAATCACTATGGGTTCTACAATATATCATTATAGTCACATCAATGACGAAAGGGATGTTAATGATTTTAGAAGAAACTGTAGTTATGGTGCTCTAAATAAAATGAAAGTTATGAAAAGAAAAGTTTATTCAGATTTTTAAAATTGGCGAAATTATGCAAGATCAACTTATACATGATAAAAAAGATTATGATATTCCTAAAACCAATTAGGTTGTTTGAATATTAGTGTACTTGCTTTTGCCCGCAGCTTCGCTCGCATTAAACTGGGGGGCAACAATAAAAATTCACACAAATACTTTTTGACAGCTCACACCTATGAATTACCGTAATGTAATGTTTCATGTCAACCAACAGGAATTATTTTTATTTACTTATCCCACAAAATCCTACTATGTGGTCACCTCGACCGTAGTATTTCTTCGCAGGAGTTTGATTATTACTTGTAGTAAAACGGTATATTTGTTTATACTGTTCGGTGGAGCAATAGTTAGTTAAAAATGCTTACTAACGGATAGACTATAGCAATTGTATATTTAATAACCAAATATAACGTTAATTGATTTATTATTATGACAAGCGTTTCAATTGAGGGACCCCTTTAATCGATTGAAACTTTTGAATGGTTAGTTTTACAAGCTAAAGATTGAATTTACAAATGGTTCAAGTACTTTTACTAACTCTTAGTAATACCGATATTTTAAAAATCACTGTGGTTCTCACTTAATGTGAACTAATCGCGTTTTGAGGGACTACCTTCTGCATGTTACTTCTTCTTATTGAGTAAGCAGGAAGGAGTGACAATTAATGAAATTAGTTTTACAAATCTTTTAATAAGAGTAGCCATTTACAGCAGTCAAAAATTTTAAGTAGATTATTAAATATGGATACCTGTCAGGCACGACTGAGGGTCAACCTTTAACCGAATGTAACTTTCGAGTGCAGACTTTTACAAATTCGAGGTTGAATTTACAATTGTTAGAGAACTTTTATTATAGGCAAACAAAAGCTCAAAATTCCAATGTGGACCCTCAATGGGAACGCACATAAAATGCGGGGCTCTTGGGTGAATATTTAGAGGTTGGAGGCGCCAAGCACCTCTAGTTTTCGTGACTAGGATTCGAAGGAAGGAAGGAAGGAAGGAAATCGAATCGAATCGTTTTGGCAAGATAAAGTTAATTTCGATAGTCCGATAACGTGGGGTATTCCATAATCCATTCCAGAAACGTTCCACCCAAATGGTAATCGGTTTTGAACGCAAATATTTTGTAAAACATTCTAAATTCTACTTTTCCATCGGACTTTGAATTCGACGAGAAGATTTATCTAAACTAGCTGGACTGTTCACAGAAATCACAGAGTAGGTAGGTTCTTTTACATAGGATTCACATCGACCAGCGCGCATCGGAGCGCACTTACACGGCCGTAAAGAAAATAGTGTCTGGAATATTCGATCGTCAAAGGGTTAAAGTCGTAATTGCTTACAACTGATACATTTTCGATCCGGACGGATGCGCGAGCATGCGTCGGAAGCCGGTTGGCTCCGAGCGTATTCATCGGAACACAAGCGACTGTTCTCGGCCGCCGCCGGCTCCGCCCGGATTAAGAATACAGTGTGAGGGGAGCCCTTTCCGTCGCATAATCTCTTTTGTCATAATGTAGTTTGGCATAACAGTTTCAGCATAAAGTTTTCTCGCATTTATAAACTGTGATAAGGAGAGTGTTATAAACCTATAATGGTTTCAGCGGCATAACGGTAACTTACTATAATTGACATTATCATAATTTTAATCAGCATAAAGGTAAAAAACATACTTGATTCACGTCTAAATCTAATTTATCTCAGTTTGGCTTAGTAAAAAGTTTGTTTAGGTAAGCTTGCTTGGTCCCGAATCAGGTAGGCCCCGACTTGCCGTGATCTCCTCGCCGTGGTACTTAATGTCTGCCCAATACTAGAGTGTAATTTAAAATCCGGAGGCGCGGAGGGAGAGCAGCCTCCGAACACTGTAACAAAGCGCAGGCGCCTGTGCTAGCTGGAGCGGCTGAGGCTGGTCGCCGAAGGCGACCAGCAAGCCGAAGCTGCGGACGCGAGTGTGGACGTCTGTGATTTGTTACGTATGGGCGTAGAGGCTGCTATTCCCGCAGCGCCGGAGAATAGGAAATCCAAATGCTCGCATGCTTGCATGCATGCATGCATGGTTGCTTGCGGGTCAATATTGGGTTGCATAAATTAAAGAAGCATATTTTCAGGCTGTATAACTATATGATAATGATGTTTTTAATGTTAACTTCATGGTATTCTATATCTACGACTTGTAATCTATATGCCACAGGGTGAGATGCCAATAAATGTTATGATTAGTAATCGTTATTGTAAAAACAATTATGCATGAAAGTTTGATGCTGAAATCATTATTATAAAAGAAGTTATGGGTAAATAAAGTATGCCAAATGATTAATTCTGAATGAACGTTATCTATGCGAAACGAAGAGAATGCCAAAAAACGTTATGCAGCCTGAAAATACGCTTCTTTAGTTTATGCAACCCAATATGGACCCCAGTGCGAGCAGTAAACTACTCTTCACTAAGCTAGTATTTATTCTGTAGTAGTCAATTCGAACATCGTATCTTAAATCATTATGAGGAGTATGGAATTCGCTAAGCTTACATCTTTTCTGCTATAATTTATTCATCCACCCAAATTTTTCTCTTGTTTTTTTTATTTTCTTCTAATGCGATTGCCAATAAAACAATATCCCATTCCACCATTTTATAATAAAATTATAACACGTCCACACAGTAGACTATACGCGCGCATTCCACCGCATTTTTGGCCGAACGGACGTGATCGGCTACGGTCGCATACGTTCCGCTGCGCGCCGGTTGATGTGAATCGTACCTTAAACTACATTAACTGTCCGTACACTTGGGGCGGCATATTTTTTTTTATTGTAACCATAGATTTAGTATATACTGCTGCTGTTTATCTATACCAAATCTATGATTGAAATACAATACAGGTAAAAAAATATATTTCACTAGTCTAAAAGTACAAGACAATGCCCGAGACATTGAATAAATAGATCTATCTCTCTAAACCGTTCATTTTTTGGGAAAAAGAAGTCATAATTTATGTCCTAGAAAAATTTACTTCAGATCGGATGCGCTGTTCCATGGCGTGATTTGTGGCAAGGTAAAAAAGCTTGACAAACGGGTACCCCACGAACTCAATGATCGCTAGCGCAAAGTACGCGTCGAGACGTGCCTTGCACTGCTCAAGAGACACACAAATGAAGGAATTTTGAATCGCATTGTTACCTGCGATGAAAAATGGATTCCGTTTGATAACCGCAAGCGCGCGTTTGCTAGCACCTAAACAATGCCTTAACGAAAACTTACCCCTAGAAAAGTGATGATCACTGTTTGGTGGTCTAGCGCCGGTGTGATTCATTACAGCTTCTTACCAAACGGGGTGAGCATTACTGCAGATGTGTACTGTGAAGAACTGAACACAATGATGGAGAAGCTGGCACATCTCCAACCAGCATTGGTCAATCGCTCGTCTCCGCTGCTCCTGCACGACAACGCGCGACCTCATACTGTGCAGCAGACGGTCTTTAAGTTGCAAGAACTGGGGTTGGAAGCTCTCCGCCATCCGCCCTACTCACCAGACCTAGCGCCTACAGACTACAACTTTTTCCAGAATTTTGCCTCCCGTCCAGCTGATTTCTTTAAGAAGGGCATCAATAAACTGCCACTGCGTTGGCAAAGATGCATTGATTGCATGGGTGATTAATTCGATTAATAAAAAAAATTAATAAAAAAAACATGAAAAAGATTCGTTTAAATTATTTCATACAAAACGGCAATTTACAACCGTCAAAAACAAGAACTTCCTAACCGATAGTTGTTCACAAAAATTGTAAAGTTCATTTGTTGGTTATCTAAAATGTTTAAAGTGTTTTATTTTAAGTAGACAACTCTGACTTCTTTCGACTTCAAGAAATTTAGTCTTTGTGGCGCCTCCCCAAACTGTTACCTATGCAATATGTGATTATTGATTGCGCTAAAGTTTTGTATATCTGATTTATGAATTTTTTGTTTGTTACGTGTCTAGAAGTTCTAAAAATCACCGTTTGAATACGACATTTAAAGATATCTCAAATAATATAATATTCTATTCCAGTCTATAATCTATCTGCGAGCCCGATTTAACTTGTTTTTTTGATTGACATTCTGGCGTGACAGAATAATAAATGCCAGTTAGAACTTTGTCATTAATGATAAGACTGGTTAACAATGATTTTGTTGCCCTAGATATTAATGTGGTTTCGAATAATTTTATGCCTACAATTTATGAAACTATGTATGATTTTGGAATATTGGCTCAGGGTTTTTAAATCTTGATTTTCTTATTACTCCACACAGTAAGTATGCAATAGCTAGTTTATAATTTTAGTGTCATTTTTATTACAAAGTGTTACAAATTGTTTTGATACGATCTTCAATCAATCAATCAATCAGCCTATTGCAGTCCACTGCTGGACGTAGGCCTCCCCAAGGGCACGTCACAGTGCACGATCCCCCGCTTTCCTCATCCAGCCACTACCAGCGACCATCTTCAGGTAATCGGTTCATCTGGCAGAGGGGTGTCCTACACCATTCAAGAACCCGTCTACTCCAACGCTAATCGGTGCTGCGACAGATAATATGGTTTTGATACATACATCTTAAATAATGTAAATAGAAATAGAGAAAGATAAAAATATTTAAACTTACTAGTGTGGCAAATGAGTGCTCAAAAGGGGTACTATGTGGATGGAAAAGTCGAAAGCAGAAAATTTTACTTAGGAACTTTGTTTGGACTAGTAAGGAGATAAATATACCTACTAAAAGTCCGAGGTGAGCTCGAGGAGGGGGGCCCAAAGAAGGTCCCGTTTTTTTGTTTTTTGCTTATTTATCAAAAATGGTGCGTCGGTCGTACGAAATTTTGTTGTGCTACATAATAAAACCTGATAAAATTACCTATAACTTTGCTATTTACTATTTTTATCTATCTCCAATCGTTGCATTGCTAAAGAGCTCCGAAAAACGAAAGATTTTCAAAAATGTGTCCAATTCTCTGTCTCATTCGTTGTTTTTTTGCTTACATCTCGAAAATGGTGCGTTGTATGAAATTTTGTTGTACTACATAATGGAACCTGATAAAATTTTCTACAACTTTGCCCTTGGCTTTTTATATCTATCTCCATTCGCTGTACTTATAGCTATGAGCTCTGTAAAAAAACAACGATTTTTCAAAAATGTGTTCATTTTTTTGTCCCGTTCTTTGGGTTTTTGCCTACATCTCAAAAACGGTGCTTCGCATGAAATTTTGTTGTACTACATTATGGAACCTCAGAAAATTTTCCAAAACTTTTTTTTCACACTTTTTATCTATCTTCAATCTTCTTCTCTTCAATGTAGATGGGATAAGGACAACCAAAAAATCTGCCCTCTACTTCCTGTTTGATGCAACCATCAAACCTTGTGACCTACCAAACTTAGATATTTTAATAAAATTGATGGAGGACTCCTAATTCATAAAGTGATTTGGCCAAGAGGAAGCACAGTGACAACTACCTATATGTGAGACCTACATAAAATTAATTAAACGTAACTACCCAGGGAAAGCGTGTAGGTACTGTTGTTTTCGATGGATACACAAACTCTGCCAACAGCACAAAGACAGCTGAACAAGAGCGTAGGTATCTACTAAAGCAGTCAGCTGATATCAATTTAAATTTAGACACTATTATCAATCTCAAGCAGGAAATTTTTTTCACAAACGGCCACAATAAAAGCAACTTTATTGCCATTCTCCGATCGAAACTTTAACAGCACCGGGATTGAGACGCAACAAGCTTTAGACGATGCTGACTTGATGGTGGTCACTACTGCCATTGAGAAGTCAAAGAAATCTCGAGTTGCAGTGATTGGAGAAGATGTTGATTTGGTAGTTCTCCTTCTGATCGGGACATTATATTTGTCAAACCTAGTAGAGCTAAAGTACCTACTACCTGTTATTCAAGTCAGGAACTACAACTGCTAGGCCTGAAAGACATATTGTTTCTTCATGTCTTTACGGGCTGCAACACCACTTTTGCTGCAGTTCGGAGAAGCAAAGTTGGTTTCTGTAAACTTCGTCCTGAGATCCGTCAAGCCGCAGAGGTGTTTTCAAACCCCTCTTTATCGCATGCTGACATAAGAAAAATGGAAACTTATGCTTTTTAGGTGGTATGGAGCAAAACAGAAGGAGATAATAATTATCGCTAACAGCGTTTCCTCAAGTAGGTATCAAACGTCAAATCAGACATTTCCTCCCTACCACCGACTGGGGGAGCAGCGATGGAGAATTCTTTCCGTACTTACCATCAGTTCCAGACTTGGCTTGTACAAGACCTTTCCCCTGTACTATGGGGATGGAAACGGACTGAAACAAACCTCTTGGTTCCCGTTCAAACCAAAGAACCAGCTGCACCGAAAGAAATATTGAAGATAATATTTTGCCTATGCACGACTGATTGTAGTAGTGCTAGATGTGGGTGTAGGAAGGTCTCCATGTTATGCTCTACCATTTGCCACAATTGCAGTGGAAGTTGCACAAATAGCTTTAATTTGTTGCAAGACAACGACGATGACGGCGGGGATGATGTAGCAGAGGTAGGGGCATGCGTTCCAATACTTCCAATATCTGATAACGTTTCGACAGATGAGGAGAAAGAAGAAGAGGCAAACGCTGAGGAACCACAACCAGGCCCGTTACGCCCAAAGAGATATATTTTTTTATAAAGAATGGGCTTGCTCTTGACTACATACTTAACTATACAGTTAAGAAGAAGCCTAAGATGGAGCGAGCTTACCCAGAGGTACTGGTTCTCCCACACACCAGCGGAACACACTGTTTGGCGCTGGACACCGGCAGGAGGGTGATAGCATCCAGGCAGCCTCTTACGAAGCCTACCACCGCAAAGGGATCTGTTACCCGTCATCATTGGTTAGAAAACCAATGATGCCGTTGCCCAGGGTGGACCACTAGGCGGTAGATCCCACCACCCCATTTATAAAAGAGCAATGTGTGACAGGAAAGAGTGTAGAACATATTTTTTTAAATCCTATTTTGAAGCTCAGTGCTAGGTGATAGATTAAAAGTGTGAAAGGCAAAATTGTAGAAAATTTTATAAGGTTCCATTAGGTAGTACAACAAAATTTTACGCGAAGCACAGTTTTTGAGATGTAAGCAAAAAAACAACGAACGGGACAGAGAAATGGACACATTTTTGAAAATCGTTCGTTTTTCGGAGCTCTTAGCAATGCAACGATTGGAGATAGATAAAAATTGTAAACAGCAAAGTTGTAGAGAGTTTTATCAGGTTTCATTATGTAGAAAAACAACATTTCGTATGACGCACCATTTTTGATATATAGGCAAAAAACAAAAAAACGGGACCTTCTTTGGGGCCCCCCCTCCTCGGGCTCACCTCGGAGGGGTAAGGACTTTTACCAAACAAAGTTCCTGAGTCAAATTTTCTGCTTTCGACTTTTCCATCCACAATCATTCATTATCTAGGCTATACCTATATTTTATAGAGAAACACCTTTTTTCGGTAGCTTTTTTTGGGGGAAATCTAGTTTTAAGGACTAGCAGTAATCTGCCATCATGCGATGATCCCATTTACCATTTACCCTGGTATCGTTTTTCCATCATTTCAGGGCAAGATAATTAATTAATTTTTTATTAGACATGTCATTTAGTTTATTTTAATACATTTATGCTTGAGCTTATCATATAAACACATTCGGGGACGCTGCAGCGCTGGAGGCTTGGTTCAGAACCTTGAGAAATGTTTTCATTTATTTCTACCGTATTAATTACCATTACACTTCGTTCGACACTTGCGTAAACCATGGATTTAGAAAAAGATATTACTACTCGCCTTCGTCCGAGTGTGTTGTTTCGAGTATTGCTGTGATGTGCGATGGTTTAGGATGCCGCGAATTTTTTTGTGTTAGATTACCTGGGTGATACCCGCATTTTTTACATGTATACTTGTAACCAGGCTGTCGAACATAGGTGAACGGCACACTACTTTAGAACTACATTAACTATAATGACCCCAGCACAAGGGATTTACTCAGCTCTGCAATAAACTAGTACAGCTAGAATGAAAAACGTAGTTTTCTTTTACGAAATTTTATGTCACAATAAACACAAGTTTAAATCTATACCTAGTCATTAAAATAAAGTATTTTACTTAACAATTGAAAATATTGACATTAGAATGTATAGTTTAATTAACACTGTAAATATTTTTGGTACTTAGCACCTAGCATACTTAAACAATATACGGATAACATTAATTAAGGCACGCAACTTATTGCAATGTAAAAAATAAATTCCTACAAAAAATTTAAAAAAAATAAGAAATAATAATACTAGAAGTATGTTTTTAAGCACATAATGGTATTCTATTTGCTTATAATGTAACATCCATTTATTTTAAATAGATTTAGAAACATTAGAAACTCTTGGATACTGATATCTTTAATAGCATTTTCTCACTTTATTACACAATGAATAATAAAATAGTTTGCAGCACTTCAAAAAAGTTCCATTTTAAAATATGAATATTTAAAAAACATACTTATTTTAAAATGAACTCACCATACATTATAAAAAAGAAGAATGATGTTTTTAAACCAAAATACTTAAATTACTTTTTACATTTCTTCATAACAACATTTAGTGTCAAAGGACAGGAAAATAACTACATTTATATAAGCCGTTTGGCCATGTCACATTCATTATACTAACATTTAAAAGCATTACAAAGTCAAAAGTCATAAAATAGATATGAGAAGATCTGCGTACATTTAAGCTTTAGCCATAAAGTTTAACTTCAGTTTCAACACAGTCTTTCATCAGATTATTAAGATCATCTAAAGTACCTTGTCCATTTTCATATTTTTCTATAAATTCTTCTATTTCATTAAGGCAACCATTTTCTACTTCATGTAAAATTTTGGATATATTTCCGTTACGGCTCTTTATAACATGCTCTGCATGAAGTTTGTATAAATAATGTTCTCTTTGTGCCTATAAAAAATGAAAGTTCTAATTATATAATTTTGAACTATGTCAATTATCTATTTTTAGTAACTCAAAATACGTGATTTCTAGTAGTTATTACTTACCTCATTAGAACTTTCTGTGTATGATGAAATCTGAGGTTTTGAAGTAAATACAAATGGTTTGAAATAGGAGACGCTCGGGTCTGGAGTTGCAGTGAACCAATGGACATTAACTCCCTTAGAATTCAAACTTGATACCTTTAAAAAAAAAAAATGTTTTAATGATTGCTATTGCTTCAAAATGTGAACTCGGTGGTGTTAAATCGCCAAAGTAACGAAAGTAAGAGATTCGATTGGCAGGTTGATTCAGCGGCAACGTTATTTACTTTCTTGTTGAATTTTTACACTAACACTTACAGGGCAGTGTGCCCGCGACCATGATTTGTGCAACCGGATCGAAACGTCTCGGGAAGGTAAATTACTATATTATTTACCTTTAAATAAAGTAGTTCGTTGCGTTAAACTCCGTAAGTGTTAAGTGTTAATCATTATTTACGTCCGTAAGAACCGTTATATCATAAGAAAAGTGACGTACACAATTTCAGTACCAGAAATAAAGATAAACATGCAGTTCCAGGCTGCATTCGTATTTTCAACAAATTACCAGAGTTTATTGCCGAACTCCCTGTTCAGAAACTCAGATCATATGTCAAAGTTATTTGAATGAAGAAGGGCTCTTAGACGATTAATGATTATATCAATGATAGTAACGTGTGCCTTTAAATTGTCCTAACTCGCTCTGGCATATGTCTTATGTAAACATATTTATTTAAAAAGAGGCTGACAATAGTGACCGAGTTTCTTGCGCTGCTTCTTCTCGGCACTAGCCTACATTTGTCCTCGTTTAAATATTGGCACGTGTAAAAGCGCCTCCAGGGGTAGGCCCCTGCAGAAATTAAACTGATTTCACTGATTTTAATTATTATTGAAACGATAGGAACTTGTGACATTAAATTGTCCCTAGATCGTACATTCTTAAACCCTTTGTAAACATTTAGGTATTTAAAAAGGGGCTGACAATAGTGACCCAGTTTGTTGCGTTGCTATTTCTTAGCACTAGCCCAGACTAGCTATTGGGACGTGTAAAAGTGACTACTGTGGATTTTTTGCAGAAATAAAACTGATTTACTGATTTTACTGCAGTGACTAAGGCTGCACAAATGCTTGATTTTATTAAGTGCAACTCCAAAAATGTCACTATCTAATCTCAATACCAAGATCTATTTTACACGCGGTGCGCAGTCATCTCGAGTTTGGCTGTATTGTATGGAGTTCTTTTTATAGTGTTCACTCGCAAAGGTTCGAGGGCATTAACGGGCCTTTACCAGGCATCTTGCTTTTCTATGTAATGGTTTCTTTAACCAACCTTGCAGTCAACGACTTGAAAAGTTTAGGATTATTTCTTGGAAATCGAAGATTGTTGCAACTTAGTCTCGCGGGTGTAATTATTGGTACCATATAAATATCCCAAACATCTCATAGCCAAAACATAAGCCAAACTAACCTCGGTAGCCAGTCCCCTTGGCATGGATTTGCAATGGATACAACACACTGCAATAAATTCCAGTGTTGAAAGTAAGTATTTGGTTACACCTAAGGCACAGATATTATACTAGTAAGGCCTAAGGTCATTTAAAATAAATTCAAACTTCTCTCATAAGGCTCAAGGAATGTGATTGGTCACACTCAAACAGTCAAATTTGCTGAATTTTTATTTATTATATGCACGTCGTAATCTAGTTTAATAATAAGTAGCATAACCAATCATTTTTTTTAAAGAGCGTTATGTACGACGTTCTGTGATATGGATCGGAACAAAAAATATTGTTTCGCAGATATTGTTAAAATGCTTATAGCTTAGCTTATATTAACTAGGAAATCTTCAGATGCAACATTCGTGTGCTGTGTGCAGTTTACACATAAATAAAAAGACAGTAAAAGACAGGAAGCTGAGTCTTAACTTCACTATTTAATTGGCCAATGATGTAGGCCGATATCAATGATTATTATGGTCTTAGTTTCTAACAAGTCTAAATAATTAAAAATCTATCGTAATCTTTACCTGACTGCCTTGTGTAGGAAAGGTATCATCACATCCACGGCAAATGCGGCTTTCTTTGTGACGCAAAATATGGAACATGTCTTTGACATCAAACAATTTGTTGGCACTTCCTTCCTTCAGCAATCTTTCACCTTCCAGCTGGCGCACCTCATCACCACCAGATGAGAAACACTTCGTAAAATTAAATTCGCTCTGAAAAAAAATTAACAAAATATAGTTTTTAAAATTAACATTACATAATGATATAGGTAGCCTATTATTAGCATCTGCAAAAAGGTAATCATCAACTAATTATTGTAAAAATAAACAGTTTTGTTATTTATTCTTACCTGTCCATCCCACAACCCCATACCTTTTGCTTTTGCTCGTAAATTTTCAGAATGTTTATCAATTTTAGTAGTTATTGTCAGGCCGTTTGAAATGTTTCTGTATCCTGATGTCAATTTTTCAGCTGCCCAAAGTTTTCCACTAGTCTCAAGGACCCATGCTTCTTTTGGGTCAGCAATCAGGAAAGAGTTGTGATAAAAATGGCTGTCATCAAGTTCCGAGCAAGGTCCACCCTGCCCATATTTTTCTAGGAGCATTGTGATAACATCTAGGGCATCTTTGGCCGTGTGACCTCTTTCTAGACCTAGTCTGTAATGTTGTTATAATAATAAAACATTACTATGTTTGGGCATACCGTTAACATTTGTAAAAGGACAAACACTAAACTCAATATTATTGTCCAGTGGAACCTCTGTAAATCATACTTGATAGAAGACAGCAATAATTTCGAGTAGTCAAGTTTTTGACTTATAAAGGACTAACAGTTTCTCGCGACTTCATATGAGTGCAAGAACTATTCTGCAAGAGCAATACATTTATCAGGGATATTAAGTTGATAAATGATAAATTTAATTCCGTTCTGTTAATACGTTGTGGAGTGATTGACTAACAAAGATCCATTAAAATTGTTGCATTTATACTTTTAGCATCAGTAAGATTTCAACACCAATTTTGTATTCAACTTGTAGAGCGTAAGGTTATGAGTAAGAGAAATAACATTTTCATTCCTAAATTATGTTTATATTTTTGCTTAAAATATTACGATTTTTCTGTCTCTATAGACATATATTCTTAATTTTTATTATTAAATGCTATGATGGCATAGCATTTAATAAGAATTTAGGTACCTGAAATAAAACACCTAACGCAGGGTTGATGTAAGTCATAAATTATTTTATCAATTTATATAATTTGGTTTCCTGTTACTTACAAATTTTTAAGTAACAATAAAGTACTTAGTTGACATATTCCTAACATTGGTATCTTATCTTTCTTTGGGATTAATTTATAAAGGTAGTAAAATCAATGATTGCTAAGTTTGAGATACAGAGGTTTGCTTTATATTTTTGACTAATAGATGGAAAAACATTAAAAAATGTAGGGACTTACTAACTATTTTGACTTAAGGTGGTTTTAGATCTTGAGACGCAGCGGTTTTGAGTTTGAAGGTAAGGGGCCATATTTTGCAAGCTTGGGGGAATTTTGACTTAAAGAGGTTCAACTGTAATATACACACGCTAAGCCATATTTTTTACATATTACTTAAAATTAATTTTGAGTGTTATCTGCTTTTATTTAAAATGCCCTGCAAACACCAACAAATTATTAAAAAAAAAAAGAATGTGTCTAAACTGCAACTGCAACAAACAACAAGCAACTGAACAAACATAGAGATCAGTTAAAACATAACACTTAATTTATCGCTTATTTACAGCAACCAAATTACAATAATAGTATTTTCACCTTCCTGATTAAAAAGCTTTTAATAATTAATTTGGTAGCAGTAAATTATGTTAATTCTTAAACTTTAAGTGTAAAGATATTCATAAAATTTCCAAAACCTACACAGGTATTAGATTTTAAATAACATGTGAGTAATTATATAAAGGAAAAAGTACACTAGAACTTACCTTACTAAATCCATGCCTAAAAGGCGTCGCTGTCTTGCATCTCCATCACCCTCATTGTTATTAGTCCATACAGCTTCATTACCAATGACTACATTTTTGTCATTTGCTCCCATTTCTGCTCCCCACATCCAGGCTGGCTTACTCAGTATAACTGAGTTAACAGGATCCGAACTCTCTTCAATACTGATATATGTGCACTGAGCATACAATCATAATAATAAATAATAATTTAAATGAAATAACAAATTCAATGATCCAGACAACACGTACTACCTTTTACCTTTAGCTTTGGATCTCTAATTCCGCCTTTAAAAAGCACCACTTCTTGAACTTCGTTTTGAGGACGGTCAGAATTTTTACCAAATATTACTTGCCCATTTTTAGTTACTGGTGGAAGAACGACAAATGTATCGCAAGATTTTGGAAACCTCATACTGCTATGAATTAAATACGGTATTCGCCTGAAATATTATTTGATTTGATTAATTTTAATGTACTTTAAATAATTAAATTACAACAAAACAAGACACGCACAATTTTCACACACCAAACCAAATTTGCTGTTGATTAATTAATTCAAGGTGAAAACGGTCAAGAAAACGAAGCTTTACAATTAAAATCGGACCGCCCGCAAATATTCACGATAAAATGAATGAACTATGAATGAATGAATGATTGTTGTTGTTTTCTTCACCCATTCTGGATAGGCAAAGGGAACTATGCCCATACAGCCAAGTCTTTAGTAGAATTTTTTTTTATTGATATGAAATGAAAATGGAATTTAATGAGATGAAATGAAATGAAACCTAACCTAAGTTTATACATTTCAATGATTTCAGGAGTTTTACGCGAGAACGTGGATCAGAGTGAAATAGGAGCGCCTTTCCTTGTTTCTCACTTTTATTTGATTTATCCTACTCACTGACACATTATTATAACAATGCTACCACTTTATCACAAAAAATGCCGCTTAGGATAATTTCACAAAATTACGAAACAAAGTCCATCTTTCTCTTCTCGT
The DNA here is from genome assembly GCA_949315895.1 of Anania crocealis. Taxonomy (NCBI): domain Eukaryota; kingdom Metazoa; phylum Arthropoda; class Insecta; order Lepidoptera; family Crambidae; genus Anania; species Anania crocealis. The sequence goes on along the minus strand of OX438879.1, from coordinate 37,855,829 downwards.
TTTCCGCGCAAAACTCTATGAATGAATGAATGCTGATGATGATGATGAACGAATGACAGAGAAAATACAATACATATCCAAGTTTGAAAAATATTTGTATATTTTAGATCTAATTTAATTTAAAATAAATTTCAGTATATAGGTAAACTAGAAAAATTATTATATCTCAGAAAGTACTCGAACCCGCATCTCCTCGCATGCCGCATGCCGGGCGGGCGCTATACCGGCATGCGAAGAGATGCGGGTTCGAGTCCCGCCTGAGACATAATAATATTTTTTCTAGTTTATATACTGATATTATAATTGCAATTTAATTGCTAAAATATCAAATAAAGCATTAAAATAAATTTATTTCAACTGTTATTGCCTAGTTCGAGTTTAGGTCACTGGTGGCTGGGTAAAGCATGCATTAATAGCAAATTAAAAATAAAATGTCACCGTCATTAACAGGGCCGCAAACGTGACCCAAAGAAACAGACGCTGCTCCGACCCAAAGATGGCGGTAGATGTACCAGTGAAACCTATGTGAAAGCTATTAGCAGGGCGCGGTAGTTTAAGCTTTTAAGCACAAAAAAGTTTATAAACTCAAAACAAAGTGCATGGTAGAAATCATACAAGAACTAAGTTTCATTTTATGGTCCCTCTTGGACTTGATTTACTTTGGCTTATTTGAGAGGGAGGTTGCCTGACGCTCTGTCATCCCTGAAGACCAGTTTGTCCGGTGATCAATGATATTACAAAAAAAGGATTTTAAGAGCTATCGCTAGTAAATTTGCCACTAGTGGCGCTTCTGTCGCGTGAGGTCCAATAACATTCACTTTTCACTGGTTTTTGCGGGCTTCGTGACATAAATTATATATTTTTATAATTTACCTACTGGAAAGTGATCTCCTTCGTAAAATTATCGCAAATATGGTTTTTCAAAGCGGAATTAAGAAAAAGCGCAAAAATAGGCGGCCTCAAAGAGCAACTGTTGCATAAGTTAGTTTATTGATATGAACATAGTTATTTATAAATAATAAACTTAATTAGATTCAAGATTTTAAATTTAGTGTCGGCGCCGATCTAATATAGTCGCCTTTGACAGCTATGCCTCTGGACCTCAGTCAACAGTGGCGCCAACTGGTGAGCAAAGAAACGGTAGTCCCCATTGCATGGAGCACCTACCTTGCAAGGAGCTTTATTTTAATAAAGCTTGTTACTTATACAATTATTCAAATGCAAATAAATGAATTACAATGGTAATGCACTCATAAAAATATTTGAATGCATTTAATCCCTCGGTCGTGAGTTATTTCAGACACAATTGAAATCAATTGTTATCGTGGCACCCGAGTGCCTCCTGGGGGTTGAGGGATTAAATGAAATGCATTTAAATATTTTTATGAGTGAATCGAAGGTTTAGGATAGCAATAACAGACGCGTATTTTTATAATATACTAGCGGACCCGACAGACTTTGCCCTGTCTTAACTATGCATATTGATTACGAAATGGTATAGTAAAAAAAAAGTTAAAAAAAGTACCAATTGTTTATTATTAATAAGATCTATTATGATACACAACATTCTTTGTTTTTTTTTCTGGCGGGTATATAATTATAGTATGGTTTGGTTTGTATTGCGACACGGGTACAGGCGGCAGACATTACTGGCCATGTGCAAAATTCAGGTTTTTTTTACCCCCTATTTGACGATATTTTCAGCACGCATTCTGTCAATGTAATATCAAACGCCATAAATTAAAAAAGTTTATATTGTCAAACGTGATAAGGTTACATTACAAATTGCAATTTAGTATGGTGATTAAATTTGCTTAATTTTTTTAATTTTCCGCGCAATTTTCTTATTTTTTTCTTTCATAAGAACATTCTCCTGACAATAACAAACAAAAAAAGAAAGAATTTTGACAAAAAAAATCGCGAAATCGGTCCAGCCGTTCACGCGTGATGCGATGACCAAGGGAAATAGGGATTTATTTTTATATATATAGATAGATTGAGAACCGAGAGATGTGTTCTCTCCTGATTCCCACGGCACAGATAACCTTGCTTTTGTTGTTGGATTGTCTACATTCTACATAATTCAAATCAGTTACAAAGAAAGAATGCTAAACTTACCTAGGTCCTTACCTGGATAAAAAGGCGAAATCTTCTTGGGAATTTCATGTTATTTCAGCAGTTAAAGTAAGATATTTTGGTTTTTTCACATGTATTTTAAACATCAGGTATGAGTGTCCGGATTTATTATGCACCTATCTCAAGTTGTATTCTGGTGCGTGTGTAGGTACAACCACAGCGAGTGTGGCCGTGGTCGTGGCGCCCTCGTTAAAAGGCGCTTCGCTCATCTGACAGTAACGATGATCGATGGCTTCGGGACTTCCCCTGTAATATCCGTCCCCTGCCTCTCGCGACCCTCACCCACTAAACAACCTCCCTTCAAACTGCCACAGATATCCTAAAATTAGGTTCGAGAACTCCTATCTAGACCTAATCACTGCAAATGTTAATGATGGTAATCGTCAATTACTTTACTCTATGGTAATCGTTTTTACTAATAATTTCAATTACTTTATATAGTATTATTGCTAAAAAGTATTGTAACTGATTGCAAGTTACATAAAGTTGATTTATTAATAATAAAAACCAATACTATTTTATTCCATGGTAGATAGTTTAGTTAGATGAAAACATTACTAGATTGTGATGACCGTAAGATAGTGACCGCAAGTAGGTATATCACTCAACTTAATTTAGTATTATAATTATATCACTAAACTTGAACCGTGTTATGAATGAATCGCTTTCGTATAACTATGTTACAGTACCTATATAAATATATACCTATGGATGTAACTATATTATTACGGCTTCATCTATCATACTGCAACATACCTATGTTAGGTACCTACCTATATAGCTATTTAAAAAAACACGTCATAAATCAAAATTTATGTGGGGTGCTTAGAGACCAATTACGTCTTCAAGTGAAGTTAACATCGCAAAAGTGAATAAATAATATCTCTAATACAGCTGAGACCAGCTGAGGGTTCTTCATCAGATACTTCAGACCTTCGATTTTTGACACCAAATGAAGCGGCCCACCAAGTTGAATATTTTTTGTAAAGGCGGTATGTCGATCTCTTATAGTTTGGTTGGGCTCTTGTGTTTTCTAATCAAGGTCACCAGGTACTCCAGATCTTCGATTATCCTAGTTTTTATAGTTTTCCCTTTATGTGGTCATTAAACCCTAACTCTGTACCAAATTTCAGCTCTCTGAGTTTATGGGAAGTACTAGTTCTATTTTGCTGATCATGAGTGAGTGTCATAAATGCGAAACTTTTCTTTCGCTTAACTTCGGAACTAAATGACCTACAGACTTGAAATTTTGGATTTAAAGTATGTAATTATAGCTTACTGGATGACGAACATTTCTGCGTTCTGGTCTTATCCAGAGGTTCTGAAATAGGGGCCTGAAAATGCGGCGAAATGGTCGACTTGGCGGGAGCACTGCCGTGCCCCCCGATAATATTGAGTCTAATTTCAGACGTCGATTGTAATATACGGTTTAGGAATTTATGTAAACTACTATGTATACTATATTTTATTTAAATAAGCTCATTTTATGTAAATAATGTTTTTATGAGTTAATACGAGTAAAGTTCTTTAAACACAAATTACTTTCGTGGCACCCGTGTTTATTCGGTAGAACACATAAAGTGGAATCAGCGGCCAGAACTGAAAAGATATAATTTAGGTTTTTTTGTTTTATCGATGTTTTTCCAGAGTACCTACTATACATGAAATGAATACAGTAAGTTGGTCAGTGGTAAAACGAATACTTAGCACTATGTTCCAGACTCGGAAATTCAGCGTAGGAACTAAAATATGCTAAAATAATAAAGAAGCAGCGGCAGAGTTGTTACCACTTGGATTTTAGTTTGTAAGTTTTAATATTCCCTTCGCTGAATTTTGATGCATCAAACAACGTATTATGAATACCTATGAGTGCCGAACGTCTCTAATAACTTATTTTTTTCAATAAAACTTCGTCAGTTTTTTTATACATGCAATTCGAATTATTAGATGGTTATAATCATATTATAAAAATATCAAATAAGTAATTAATAAATAATAAATATAATAAATAACGCTTGCCATATGCAGACCCGAGCAATGTTCGAAAATTCGAAACTCTTGTTGCCTGACTTGGGGATCGAACCCGTGACCACAAGATCTTGTCCACTTGGGATATTTAAGCCACTACACCGACGCGGCGCGCGTTCCGAATACAAACAAGAAGACCGACCGAGGAGTGTGTAATCTAGGTAAAAAAATATTCGTCATTTAAACTAATTCTGAGCATTGTATCAACAAAAATATGTATTTATATACATATGTACGTATGCAAAGATTCGACCACTTTGGATTTTATTTATATCATCTTTTTTTATGAAATTCAAAATGGAACATCGCAAGCCCACTTGACTTTTGGTTTACCGAGCTTAATGGACCTAGTCCTAAAATAGCAAACGATATTTACAGGCAGGGTGAGCCCGATTGGGCAATGTTAGGTACACAAAAATAAAATTTCTGCAATGCTTACTCTATGTGTTATGTTGTAGTATCTATATAAATATTAGTTATGTATATATGTAGGAATCACCGCGTTGTAGACGGTTTTATATTAAGAGTAAGTTACATACAGTGTATGCTCGGAGGTACAGTCGACGACAAATTTATGTAAACGCCTTGTATTTTACAAATCTGTGAGTACGAAACGACTATAATCAAGGACTTGAATAGACACTAGAGATGTAATGGAGTTACTCATAGGAATCACATATATAATTAGAATATTGTTCATTATTCACATTCGAGCTTCAATGTTATAATTACAGAATGAAATTTTAACCACTTTCCAAAATGTTTATAGGCGCTCAGTATCGTATTTAGAGCCCATCAATCAAGTAAAAAATGTAAATCAAGCTTTCACCCGAAAATATTTTTCGCAATATAGTATCGTAATAAATGAATAAGATGCGAATTGCTTAAAAAAAGTGTTGCTAGGCAGCCGTATAAATTTTTTAAATTTTGTGCGGACATTTTCTAAGTGCTTTATGTTGACATTTCTGTACTGGGCTATACCAAAAGAAAAAATACGTCATTTGTTTTTTGTCTTGTAGATTAATATATAAAAATTTGGAAAGTGGTTAAAATTTCACCCTGTGTACCTAAAATAATAAATACAGGGTGTTAGGTATATCAAGCCGAATCCGGTCTATATTAACATTATGTATATAAATACTATGATGAAGTCAGAAATTTGATATCCACATTTTATCGTAGTACACGGTGTATACAAACATTTAAAATAAATCGACAGTGAAAACAGTCTTAAAATTAATCAAATTCAATAAGAACAGAAATCACAAGATATTACAAGAAAATAGCGAAGAAAAATTGAGAATTTCTTTGTTAGAAATAACACAAAAGGTAGGTGCTTACGTATGGAATGGACTACGACCAAATGAAGTTGGTTGTAGAAAGTCGGAAGTAATTAGATGATTTTTAAAGGACTGTAATATATATATTATAGGACTGTCTGTAATGCCCGAGTGGATAAGACACCGTTTAAAGTTAAGTCAACTGGAAAACCTATTGTAAATATTTTATTCCTTCACCCGACAAGAAACTAATAGGTAGCAGACATAATAATATCTTCCTGTTAGTTTATTATTCAATTTTGAGATATTAAAAAACCTAAAAGCACTTCAATTACTGCACAACACAGTAGTTCTCCACACCGCACCCGTCGGAGGCGGGTGCGTGGTCCCGCCTTTCATTTCGGCCGACACAATCATGTGCCTGGCCGCTTCTCACCTGCCCCCCCCTCGGACGGCGACCCAAGCCGAGGTCCGAGCCTACAGAGGCGCCCTTGAGGTCGCTGTCCGATCCCCCCTCCCAGATCGGGCCCGCCAGAATGGAGCCCGACCGTGATCCGGCATGCCACGGCATCTCCGGTTCCGGCGGCGCCACCACTGGTGGGTTCGCCATTTGGTAGGGTGCCCTTAGCACCCCACACTGGCCCGATCACGCCCGCTAGTATGGGCCCCGGTGCGAGCGAGCCTGAGGCTTCGCTGCGCGAAGCCTCACCCTCGGCCGCACAGGAGTACCGCTAGCGTGGCGGACCTAGGCTGAGCGCCTTCAGCGCTCGCCACACTCTGCCCGGTTTAACTGATTAAAACCTTCCATATGGGGTTTCAGTGATAGGTCCGTCAAAAAAAAAAAAAAACCTAAGTTAACAACAACCTCAAACAAGCTCTCGCTAGGGCTCTACTACTTGGCGACCATAAGAACACATACACATATTGGCGAATTTTTTTATGCGAGAAAGCGTTACGCATCATCTCCACTGCCCCGGGGGAGGGCAGGGCGGTATGTGGGACTCCCGGCGCCCTGAAAAAGGCGCTGCTCCTGGGAATAGGACCCAGAGGTATACCCACTAAAAACTTCGCGTCGTCCGCCGCGCTGACTGAGGGCAGGGTATGTGTGACTCAACAGTCCACGGACTCCGCCAGCTGCCACCTCCGCCCTGAAAAGGGCAGACCATGTGCATGTGGATTGAGTGTTCTTTTTCAAAAGTTTATCCAAATATTATCTACGAAATTAACGAATGTTTTAGGAATAAATTGTAAAAATGCAATAGTCAAGATCAAAAATTTGTGAAAAATATAGAGAGAAAGTTACGGTCAATTAACTAGAACACACAATCCGCCGACCTGAGAAAAATGTTGTATTTCGTTTCTCAAAAAGTACTAGACCTAGGTATTTTTTTGTGAAATAATTGGGCCTAATTTGATGCGCCACAAACGCATCTTCACAATAATTACTGTTCAATCGTTTTAAACGATTTATAAAAGTAATTTTAAAACACTCAATCCCCACATTGTGCACAAGGAGTGTTCCTAAAATCTCAAACGTTGGCTACATAAATTTTAACAAAAATAAAAATAAAAACAAAAATCTTAACGTAAAATATAACATTTCTAGAGTAATTTAAAAAAAATACATGCTATCATTGAAATGTGCCGTGTGAGTGTTCCTTGTTTTAGCGTAGGTATATTAAGTTAACCCGAACTTGGATTCAAACCGAGACTACTCGTATATCAGATATTGTAAAAAAAATTGCAACATTTTCTGTTTTTGTGCAGAACGTTTAATTTACAAAAATAATTACCATTTTCATATTTTCATACAAAAGTATGAAAATAAGACATTTTTAATTGTGTTAAGCTATTTATTCGAGAATATTGAGCTAATTAGGATTTAAGATTCCCTATTAGTAAACTATTCACACGTAAAAAGCCTCAACACATCAGTAAATCTGTCTTCAACATCGTTATTTGTTATGGTTTCTAATGTTCTTATTGAAAATTTGAATAAGCAATTCAGTAAAATCAGTTTTATTTCGGCAAATAGGCCCCATGAGGCGCTTTTACACGTCCCAATATTTAAACCTACCACTGCTTCGGGACTAGTCTGGGCTAGTGCCGAGAAGAAGCAGCGCAAGGAACTCGGTCACTATTGTCACAAGTAAAAGAGGTATAAGCAAGTACGAGCTAGGGCAATTTAATGCCATACATTTCTATTATTTAAATAATCCTTAATTGTTTAATAGCCCTTTTTCATTAAAATTACTTTGACATATGATTTAAGTTTATGTACAGGGAGTTCAGCATGCCCTGTGGTAATTTGTTGCATGTACGAATACAATTTCCCATGTTCAATAATAATTATTGGTACCTATGAATGAACGTCTCCGGCAAATTATTATGTACTTGTAATTGAATTATGTTTCCTTCTTAATTCTATTTAAATGTGGTACTATCCAGCACACAAAGCAGCGAATATAATCCGGATATTGGAAAATTAATCTCGAGTATTGTGTAAATTGTCGGAGGTAATCTTGGTAGATTTGGGTAATGTTTTGATTGTGATTAAGCTTCGGGTAAAGTAGCAGAAAAATAATATTGAATTGAGGCATGATCTAACTAATTGTGTTCTTTTATTTCATACGGCTGTCTGTCTCGGTCTTGCATAGGTTTACCAATAAAGTTACGAGTAAATCAGGATAAATAGTCTGTTTATGACCATGTTTATTCTTTACACACTTTTTATGTAGATATTTCGAAAAATTATTACGTGGTACTTACAAACCTTCACACATGTTCTGTCATACAAACCTTATCCTGCCATCAAACATAACAAACAAATAATTAATTAATTTGTTATAGCCGATTGGAAACTTTATATTTATATATTTTGGTGATTCATATTTATTCATTTAGATTTCGATCGGTGTCATTAATTAATAGGTAAAATATAATTAATCACTATTTGCATGTAATCTCTGACTTTTATAACAGTTAGTTGTATAGAGTTCTATCAAATTTGTCTTTTGTCATACAACGGTTTACGGTGCAGAAAAAGCAAAAAATAAAATTTAACTGTTGTTATTATTTCTGCATAATTTTTCTGGTTTTATAGTTGGATTGCTGTAGAGTAGAGAGAATAGTTCACAAAGCAAGATATACAGAATCTACATAAAATCCAGAGAAGTATTCAACCATTGAAACAACAGAAAAACAAGAAAAAATCATGGCACTTCTGTTCTTCTGTATGATTGAAAATGCAAAAGTAATTCTCTGTTGCGTTTTTACACGCTCAAAACCGCTGAACCGATTTAGCTGAAATTTTGTATGGAAATTCATAATTTGAGACCTGATTCAACATTAAGAGCCCCTTCACAAAAGCGATTTTAATCGGCGATTCCTCGGCGGAGCGAGATCGCAGCGAGCACGCGGCAGCTCGCGGCGTGTAGCAACGATATCGCTGCGTGAACGCAACGATATCGCTGCAAGTTATTAACCGCCGCGATAACGCCGCGTGCGTCACATTTCGCCATGTACAGGCAACGGCAGGTCAACCTACCCAAAAATTAAAAGGTCATTAAATTTATTTTTAACTTTAAGTCCAACAAGTATAGATCAATATCAATTGAGAATATTTGATGTTTTGTGGTAGGTTGACGTGCTGCTGTCTGTACTTTTGCTAAGACCTTTGCCTTGCTGGTTTCTGTCTGTCCATACCTACCTACATGGTTAAAAATCTTATAAAAATATTTTTAGGCGAGTCAGTAGGAGTAGTCATATTCAAACAAAACCTGTAAAAATTGGTCAGGTAAAGTCGTTAGTTGCGTCATTAATAATAATAATTAAATTAATAATAATACTTATTATTATTATAGTTATTTACGAAGATATAGAACAGGAACACCACTGCATTTGCGACGTGCAACTACGGAATGTATGAAAATGTTATATAATTGTATTAAAAGAAACTGTTTTAGAAATACCACATGAATAGTGGGATAACAGTCATAAACTAACCATTTGCTTGCATTGACGGACAGCTATGTGGTTTACAATGAAAACAAAAGTCAAAATTTACTACACCAGAAATGCCAGAACTCTTTGCCTAGTTTTCGTACATACTCGTACATCTTACATATTAGGTACGTTTTCTATGTTTCAAACGCAATTCGGCTTCAAGATATAAGTACGAGTACAAAACACTTCATATAAAGATTTTTTTACTATAATACAGCAAATACAAATGCTTCTAATTGATAAAATAAGCGTTTATTTACATCATAATGTAGCACTTCACGTCAGAACAAAGATTGATAAAAGCTAACTAACTAGCCCTAGGGCGGCTAAGCTGTCTTGGGCTAGTAGCACTAAGCCTGACGTAAAATCAGGGACAAAATGCAATTACGGAGCGGGAGACAAATAGGGCAGTTTGTATTAGGGCATTCGGTGTCAAGCCACGAAGCCAACGCTTTAATTATGCCTAAATTATTGTCAAGATAAATCTGTAAGACGGCATATCATCCTGTAAATTCTTAAATATTAATACAAAAATATTTTTTGCTAAAAGAATGATATCTTTATGAATGCTAGGGGAGGGGGAAGGTCTACCAATATCAACCTCTCAGCAATTGAATAATCCTACTTACAAATAGTTCAGCTGTAGTCTACCAGTCTACACATAGGTACTGTTTGTGGCATCAAATGTACGAACCGAAGTCCATCGGCTCGAAGGAGGATCCAATCAAAATAGGTATATACGATTACAATGCAATAAGCGTTGCTTTGGCACCAGATGTGGCCTCTTTGTTTCTAACAAACCAGGGCTACAAAGCCAATTATCTACCTAACGCTCATCATAGTCCCTTTACACTTTAAATGGTGGTCGACTGACTTATAAATAAGTTAATAAGCATTCCAATAGGACAAAGCATTTAATTAAACGATTTAATTACTCGATTTTCCATTTCAAGACACAAAATGGAAAATCGTTCAAAAATTGAACCTTATTGGGCGAGTTAAGTCAGTCCAGTGGGTCTAGCACAAAGAACTATCGACTTCGAATCGTTTGCGTATCCAAAGCAAACGACACAAAGTTCGTGCTTTGTTTTGTAGTTCTCGTTTTGACCGCGCGAGCGCTGTTTAAGTTTTCATACTAAATATTTCGATGGCGATACGAACACGCAAACGATTCGAATTCGATAGTTTTTCGTGCTAGACCCACTGCTTCATTTGCCACTATTATCTAATAGTAGGTACCTACAGTGCATATTATTTATAGATTAAAATATCAGCCGCTGAAGGTTTATTGTATATTCGTCACAAAGTAAATTCGTCACGGAAAATATTAGGGGTTAAAGTATGAAATTGCCGTTTTGTATGGACGAAATCGAGAAAAGTCATTTTTCCATACTAACAATTATTTAGCTTTTTTAAAAACGCCTGAACCGTTTTCGATGCAATTAAAGGTGAAAGTTAGATGGTTATAAAGCTACGCATTATTGTATTTAAATTTCTGAAAATCAAAGTATATAATACAAATATACTTAATTGAAGCAAGAAGGTCAGCTGACACATTGTAAGGGGTCTTTTTAACGACTTCCTTTGAAGTAATAGGCACTAGTATTACATTTTTTTTAGTCAAAAGTTACTTTATTTTGTTTTTGATACAATACAAAAAGAATTACGCAATAATATGACTATACTTAAGAGCTATACACAAAATAAAAAGTGGGAAAATAATCGGCAATTCCATACTTTAACCCCTATTAGTTTGTGTAAATTCGTCACAGTTCTAATTTTCTAAAGTGAATTCTTCATTATATTATTTTGGTTATTGTAAGTTCGTCACGTCGTAATTTACAGTATAGACAGCGAAAAAATCAAACTCGTTAAAATATATAGCAAAATGTACAGGGTGAAAGTTTAACCACTTTCCAAATTTTTTATAGGCGTTTAGTATCGTATTTAGAGCCTATATATGAAGTTAAAAATGTAAATCAAGTTGTCACCCGAAAATATTTTTCGCGATGTAGTTTTAAATTGTTACGATCTGTTAAGGTATAAATGGAAAATCAAAAACATATGAATAGTATCGTAATGAATGAATGAGATGTGCGACGCATAAAAAAAGTGTTGCTAGGCGGCCGTATCAAAAATTTTAGATCTTTGGCGGACATTTTCTAAGTGCTTTATCTTATTGAAATTTTTGTACTGGGCTATACTAAAAGAAAAAATACGTCATTTGTTTTTTGTCTCGTAGATTGATATATTAAAATTTGGAAAGTGGTTAAAATTTCATCCTGTATAATTTGATTACAAGTAGACTCCATATGCATTACAATTTATTAACTTTTGCAGTGACGATTGATGTTCTATGTCAAACTACAGTTTTCTAGTGCTAATAAGTTTATGGGATGAACCACTAATGAGACGACAAACAGACATGCGGACAAGGCGAAACTATAAGAGTTCCTTGTTTTGACTATCGAACGGTAACAGTTTTTCTTAGTCAAAATAAATATTTTCTTTGTTAAAGCTTGATGTAATATAATAAACTAGATACACAATCAGCGTTAAAACTAAAAGTGCACCCATTTTTCATAAGTGAGCACTTTTGATACTACCTATCTATTAAAATTGAATAAATACAACATGACATCAATAACCATACTATTGCATCAACATGCACTATACAACTATAAGTATGTATTAATTAACGGGCCAAATTATGTCAATACATAATTTGGCCGGTTAATACATACTTATAGTTGACACTGACATTAAATCGACGTCAATCATTCATTTTAGGTGTTTTTTTGTATCGGACTGTGTATATTGTTCTTATTATAAAACATCGATGGTCTAATAATTAAAACACATCATTGTAAATATTTACAATGATGTGTTTTAATTTTCACACATTCACATTTCTTCGCCTGGCGGACTAAACACTCTTGCATTCTTTTTTAATGGTGTTTTAATTATTTATTCTTTGTCTTCTATTATCCATTATGTACACTTTACCTACCTTGCGTTAGCTTGTAATTGGGGTTCTTAACCTTACGTTTTAGTATTTTTAATTATGATATACGTTGCATCGTCTAGGGAAAATTGATTTCACAACTTTAACAGATACAATATCTGTAACTGGTAAACAATATTATGTTAAGCCTTATTACTGCTGCAATAATGTTAGCTCGAGAGCAAAACATACTAACAACGAAAACGCTATTAGCTAGGCGGTGTTAAAATCTCACTCTAGTAGGTACACAAAAAGCTTTTAGGTACAAGTTTTGGCAACTACACTTAGCTGGTTTCGGACATCTAATGCATTTTTGAACTTTAAATATTAATTCAAAATGTATACTTAAGTACTCCTACTATTTAAAATAGGTACTAAAACAACAAGAATAGTATTTAATATATACAACTTAATAGCAGTCGGATGGAACTAATATAATAATATTCACAATACCTATAAATATAATATACATTACATTATACATTTATCACGAATCTATAAGACCGCTGAATTAAAAAAACTGGAAAATGTGAAGGCTGACAAATAGTGTCCGCGAGTTTCTTGCTCTTCTTCTTCTCGGCACTAGCCCGCATATGTACCGAAGTAGTGGTAGGTTTAATTATTGGGACGTGTAAAAGCGCTTCCAGAGTCCAGGGGCCTATTTGCGGAAATAAAACCAGCGCGTTCGTACTAGTACATTAGCGCGAAATGTAAGTTCTTTGTCAGAGAGTAGGATCTAATTGAATATATTTTTTAAGCATTATAAGTGAATCTCAAATTCACGAGAGCTTATAAGCTATAATGTATATTGTTTCCATTACATAAAATCAACTTCCAGCCGTTTAGACATTAAGGAATATATCTTTGATTTACCTTACCTATTCTATCATTTGATGTACCTATACCTAACTACATCTTTCAAGCTCTGGCTGTGTTCACGGAAGATATTCAGCCAAATCGGTGTCAGATATCTATTGTGTTATTACCCGCATCTGCGTTCCACAAAGTTACAATATTTACTATTTAAAACAATTCGGAATCGAGTTCAGTTGTTCTGTTGAAGTCAGCTAAGGTGATTAAAAAGTAATAAATTGGAAAGTACAAAATTTGCATTAAAAAAATTACAGCATTAAAAACTCTACCTAAAGCAGATTGAAAAAAAATGGATATGTTATTTTTGTGTGCCTCGGGTAGAATTTTTATTCATAGAATGAAATTTTCAGATCTAATAAGCAATTTGATTGTATAAAAATAATATTTACTATTTTGATTAAAAGTACTGAATTTGAGTATATAATATTAAAAAAGTTATGGCCGAATCTTCCTATATCTCGTAATTTTATAGTTTATTTATTGAATAGTTAAAACAGCTAAAAAAAAATTATATAAGAAAATTACTTATATTATAATTTTTTATAGGTTGTTTCACCTCAAAATGTAAAAACCTTTTTAAGGCGGCTACATGATGCTTAAACAATACCTCAGTAGGTAGATACAATCCGGATGAAATTATGTTTAAATTAAAAAAGATGTTAATTACAATGTCAAATTAAACTTTTGAAGTACAGAATATAAACTTGTATACAATTTGAGAGCTCTACAATATAAACCATAAATAAATGAATAAGGCTACACCTCCCTTAACATCTCGCTTATCTTTGCCTAGAACTGAGCGAAAGAGTCATGAAAAATATCGACACCGTCCCTCAACCTATTATAAGCTTCAGGTAAGCGGTATGAAGCATCATGGGTCTGGACGTTGATGTGCGCAATGGTTCTTCTTAAAGGACTTCCATCTTAAAATCTCAACTAGTAAGTACTCGTAGTTATATCCAAGGCCAACCCACACTTTAGGTATAGTGTCGTACATTGTTTAGAGTTCATCAAAGATTAATTAGAATAGGTAAGGGTTGTCGGCATTAGGACAGCACGTCTGTCTTAAGGTCCTTATGACCTTTGATTTGAGTTGTTTATTCTTGAGCGAGAATCTTACCTTGTTGTAACACAGTCTTTGATGTCTAGCGTAATCTGGTGTGTAAGTAGGTAAGTCGATAATATATTGATTTCGAGTTGGTACAAATGTATTTTTTATAAAACGAATATGTTTAATGTTCTACGTTCTTCCCTGCAAATGAATATTTATTTTTTAACTCAACAAATGTCTATACCTTTTTATAGGAGTGTACCTACATTGATTTGCCTTTTGATTTTAAACAGATCATTGCCGAATTGACCCGAGATGGGTTCGCTGGTGCGTGTATCAGACACTTCGGAAGATTAAATGAGACCTGTCAGGATGTCAAGTCATCAATCTTAACTTGGGGATGATAAATGATGTATAAATAAATCGCCCTATTTAAAAACCCATCATTGGCCTACAAATAATAAGTTTTAGAGCTTAAATATTCAAATGGAACTTCAAAAAATGTTACTGGATCCATTTATATTTTATGAAGCGACACCGCGACGGTTATCTGAAGCGGGGTAAGTAATCGCGTTAATAGTCATGCGGGGCGATAAGAACGTTTTCCGACCTACATGACTCTTGCAAAAGAATAAAGTAACACGTCACATTTAGTGCAATAGTAATTATTATTAATTTTCCGACTATCCTTGAATCGGCAAAGCTTTATATAAAGAATGATTTGTCGTCTTCTAGCACAATGCCGAGTGTAAGTTATGATGGAGGTGGGTAAAGCGATACCTATACACTACAGCCTACAGAGTGGATGAAATGTTTACGGCGGCAACAGCGGTGGGCGGCCAGAGGCTTCGCGCGTAAAGCATCATTCACATCTGTTTTTATTTGTTTTTCTTATTTTTATTTATTTTAACTTTACGTAATTAAATCTAAGAAGAAACACAAAAAAAGTGTTTCTGTAAGATAAAAACTGAATTTCTAAATTTTTATTACAAGGTGAGTACCGAATTAACAATACCTACTTTTTAAAGTAAAATTGTAAGCTGGACATTTGGGAATTTTATTCACATGATTTTAATTAATATCAAAGGAAAATCATATTTATTGTAGGATCATATTGAAAATTAAATTAGTATAAATTTGTTAATTACTTTCCCACCTCTTTATTGTTTAGATTCATTTTTGTTTATAAACTTTGTTGACTTTACTTCTTCTTTGCCTGGCCCTTCCCCATTTTATAGCCCTCCGTATCAAGCGTCTCCAGGCAATCTCCGTCCTGGATCGTCTCTTTATCAATTTGGGCTTCTTTGAATGAGTGAGTGAATGAATGAATGAATGAATGAATGAATATTCATTATTGCACACCCCAATGAAATTACAAAAATTGATTCTTACATTATAATGTACAACTTAGGCGGTCTTATCGCCGTCAGCGATCTCTTCCAGACAACCTTTACAGGAAAAACTATAAAGAAAGGGGAATAAAGAAAGAAGGAATCTTTGAGGTTCTTATTTATTATACGGACATCCATGTGATTCGGGGTCTTCTTCGTCCTCGGGGCTTAGTTTCAATATCCAGTACCTTTTTGGTCATGTGGCCGGATGGTTGACTTTACTATAAAAATAAAAAAAATACAAAAAAGAATTTTTGTAAAAAAAATAATAATAGAAAGAACAAAAATATATTTGTTTGACACGGTTAATAGTACACATATAAGGTGAATGCCTAAATATAAAAGAATAAAAGTGTAAATAAGGTTCTCTTAGCTTTAGTCACAACCAGAGACTATTACCAAACTGGTTTTCAGCGGGGATCCTGACGGTATTAATTGTCTTCCGAAATACCGTAAGTGTTTAGGAAGGTGCCTAAGTAAGTAGGTATTTGGCGTTAATCCAAGTTCGAATAGCGATAAGACTATGTGAGAACGGAATATTTTAAAATCGGAATCAGTGAAGAATGACAGGATACATATAGGTAAAGGGATTCTTGTCTTTCCGTCTGTCCGTCTGTCCGTCGCTCTGTCACCAGGCTGTATCTCAAGAGCCGCGATAGCTGGACAGTTGAAATTTTTACAAATTATGTATTTCTGTTGCCGCAATAACAATAAATACTAAAAACAAAATAAAATCAATATTTAAGGGGGGCTCCCATACAACAAATACGATATTTTTGCCCTTTGTCACTCGATATCAATAATGGCAACAGGTAGGCACTTGAAATATTCACAAAATCCTCAGTTGTATTTTTAATTTAATAATAAATAATAAAGTTAAAATAGAATAAATATTTAAGGGGGCTGCCATACAAAAACGCTATTCTTTGCCTATTTTTGCTCGATATCTATAAATCGTAACAGGTAGGCACTACATTAACTAAATTTACTGTTGTTTACCTAATCAATAGTACGGAACCCTTCGTGCGCGAGTCCGACTCGCACTTGGCCGATTTTTTAGAAAACAAAGCATCTCCCTATTATAGTGTCTAGATATTCACAGTTTTTACTGAGAAAATAATAAATCACACGTCAAACATGAAATAGCGCGTAGGATAGAAAAAGGGGTAATCTATTATATTTTCGCCCAGGTTGCGTTAAGCACTTTTAAAATTTAATGTTGTTACAGAAAAGTTGTAGGACTTGTAGGGAGTTAGTCTCGTTCCCTCAGGAGGTATCATATCGATTTTGCTTTTGCTAATGATTCGTAATAAAACAATACAATGTCTATATCTACACTCGTGGTCTTGATTATAGCGGGAAACGGGGCACATGCGTTGGACGAAGCCAAATGATAAGATGGACTGCAAATTCATGTCGGCCTTGTCGATTTCGAAAGCTATGCTTAGGTTAGGTACCTAAAACATAGCCACGCAGGGCATTAGGTAATGCCCCTATAAAAGCAAACACGTAAGTGCTAATGTATGCTTATTTAAATGCTATGGTAAAAGCAAATAAGACATTCCAAAATATACACCATTATAAACACTTGCTTAATTTACATTGTTTGCTACTGAAGTTGAATCACAATACGCAGAATGAGTTTTCATGATGGAAGTGGATGACCAAATCTACAAGCGTTGTTTGTATACGATACTTTGATTATTAAAAGAGCATAAGTATATTTAATTTTAAAACCAGAAGCAGATCAGAGTATTTTACAATAACGTCCACCATTTAGGTATACCCATTACAGCAAAATCAAAAGTGTACAGTCTATGAGGCAGGAATTCAAGCAAAGGCATTTTACCAACAATTTAAAGCAGTGATTATAGCCAAGTGAAGAATTATCATTTTGAAATATGCATAATTTGACCAATGTGTACTTGACCCTACCGGCAACCGGGCCCTGTAGGCAGGCAGGGCGCACGGAAGCGGGAGGTAAAACCGTCAGAAACCGGCGGGAAGTCGCTAGTACATCCGGTGCGCCCATAGAGCACTCTATATTTCGGCTCATTGTTGTTGGCTATTTGCATAAATGATTTATGCCCGCCGACCTTCTTTGCGCTGCGAAATATTAATTGATGGCCACCGCCGTGTCTGTTAGAATTTTCTTTGCCACATAACTTGCGTAGAGCATTATGAATTGAGACGCTCTCGGCAACAGAACACCGGGTGGCGCCACGGAATTATAATTTGAAGTTCTATCATCTCAATATGTGCGAACGTAATATTTTATTTTCCTAATGTTTCATAATGACGCAAAGAGTATTTGTTCTCATTTTAGGGTATAATCATTCATTGAAATCAACACAGTTCATATTCACATGTTTATAGACAGTTCACAGATTTAGTTAGATAGAGTTTGGCCTACGAAAGCCGAACCTAGCAAAAGGCGGGAATTACAAAAAATCTAAATATGGCATCACCTACCATATTTGGAATAAACAATTTTGATACATTCCCCGTTTTCTTGTTTTAGGTAAATGTT
Organism: Anania crocealis; assembly: GCA_949315895.1. Taxonomy (NCBI): domain Eukaryota; kingdom Metazoa; phylum Arthropoda; class Insecta; order Lepidoptera; family Crambidae; genus Anania; species Anania crocealis. The sequence continues at coordinate 37,837,531 of OX438879.1, read as the reverse complement.
AACTAATTTCAATATTAAGCCTTTGGCTTTTTATATAGAGTCGGTTGACTTTTAATTCTTTTACACCCACACTTACACGGTTAAATTAGGATAAATCAATTGTAGTTACATGTTTCTTTTAATAGTAGATTTAAACGTTCCCCCTGAAATCAAGTATCAACATCAATCAATCCTCAACAAACAACAGTTTGAATGACATTGTCATATGTCATTATAGTTAATGTTGTTATTTCAAAAACCCATTTTGGGTTCAGCTTTTATTAGACAGACTCTAACTATATATCAATAAGGTCAATAAGGTTTCAATGAAAATACATATGTGTACACTAAAATTGATGTATCGATAATTTACGTGAATGTTCTGTAAAAATGTATCATTGATAATATTTTTTTAGTGTTATCATATTATTTGTATATTCGCAAAATAAGCCATTAGTTCTTTTGCTTTCGGTAATATTTTAACGACATAGCTCTCTAGGTAAGCAGTGGGTCACATCCTCGCAGATCTGACCAACATTGTGAAAGAAAAGGTCTTGGATGTCGCCAAGTCCGTAGGTAATGGAAGTCGCAGCGTGGGTGTGGCCTACCCTTTACTGATTAAACGGTCAAAGTTATGGGAAGATTAACATATTCACTTAATTTTAAGTTCAATTATAACAAGTTGAATGCAAACGACCCGGAAACTATAATTGTAACATTAATCATATTTTAGTTGTCTATGACTGGACTAATATTATGCCCAGCGTTGACTACTAAAATAAAGTGAAGATAGAGGTGTTATTCAAAATAAAGATTTCAAATTACTTGACAATTGAACAATACAGCTCTTTACTTTACGCGGACTTGCATCAAACCTTAATGATAATCGTTTCTTCAATAATTGGCCACAGAATTTGACCTCGTTTTGATACCAAGGACAATAGAACAAACCACTAGAACGGGTTAACTCAATCAAGGTATTAACTTTGTGACAACTGAATTATTCGACGGGTGCCAGCCTTAATTACGTCCTCAATTAATTGTTAGTGTAAAAGTGGTAAAACTTTTCACATGAAAGTTTGGAGTAGGCGATTTAAAATATTATCCATATATCATCCCCAATAATAATACTAAAGAAAACGAGCGCACAAAGTATTTCGATATTAGTATAACACAAAGTGTATCCTTGAAACAGAAATATAATTGTTACGCAATAAGATATGCAAAAGCCTGGTAGGAAGGAATTATTAGGCATCGTTTAATGCCAGAAGTTCAAAGATATTGCGAGTACAGAAAAGAAAAGAATATTATAGTCAATGACAATAACGGATAATGATCGCTAGCTTTGTTACTAGTTTATAACGAAGCAGTGCTTCTTCTGCCAAACATCAAAAACATTTACTTGTACACTGAATAGAAAAATATATCAAAATAATTTCTAGACCATAAGACGAATTATGACTTGGAATAGGTAGTTTTTATTGTGAGAAATACCCAAACTAACCCCCGTATTTATAAAGAAGTAATTACTTATTGCTTAAGAAAGTCATAACTTAAAATGTTCATACCTAGTCCTTAAGTGAAAGAAATTGGTCACCATTAATAGTCATATTATTTGGCTGGAAATGCTAACTTTTGGTAGTTATAACTTCTAGTAATTTCTTGATTAGGGCATACAAATTGTCTCTCAAGTAATTACTTTTAGTCAAGTAATTACTTTTACTTGTTTATAAATACGGGGGTAAGAGTTGTAAAATAGATTAACAAAAGCTTATAGAAACAGCAGTTATTTTTATTGAAACATCTACGATATTCTACATATCTTTTCGACTACCTCCGTGGTGGAGTTGCATAATATCGATTACGAGGTGTCGCTTACTCCGAGGTCCCGGGTTCGGTTCCCGGACGGGTCAATGTAAGATAAAAAGTGTTCTGCTATATTTTTTCGGGTCTGGGATTTTGTGGTACTACCGTTGTTTCTGATTTCCACAAACTAAGTGCTTTAAATAATGATTACCTTGGGATCAGAGCAATGTATGTGATTATGTCCATATTTATTTATTTATTTTGCATATAAAACAAATCATATGAATCATAAAAAAATATTTAATAATATAAGGCAACCTCGTTTTAAGTTAAAATATTTAAACTGAGTCTCTGATTAAATCAGTGCATAGAACGAATAGTTAATATTAAAAAAAGACGGCTAGTTTTCATTTTATTTTTCTCTATCAAAACAAACATTTATTATTAAGAGCAGTATGTTTGGGTAGTGCTTATTGGCATTTGGTGTGCGATTCTTGGGTTTTATGTTAAAGAGAACTTCTCTTAAGAGCCCAAAAACAATATATTAGAGCTATATGTAGTTTAAAGTCCAAGTTGTAAACCTGATTTTAAGTCTTTTAATTTATTAAAATAACCGTGTCTCTTTTTACTATAGTGATGTGTTTTAGGTAGGAGCAATCCAGAGCTTTTTAACATAAAATAACACCGCAATTAGTACAATCTTCACAATTGGAAACCTCAGATCCGTACTGACATCTGTAAAACAGCACTGATGAAAAAGTTTAATTAAAATGGCTCCAAAATAATTGTAGAACAAGTTAGATAGAGATAGAGATATCTCATCATCGATCGCATATATGTATATAATATCGATGGTCTAGAATACAAATCAATGTGCTAATTACAAAATGTTAAATGTGGTACATTTTAATCCCAAATGAAAATGATAAATTATTAAATGAGCATGCTCTACCGTTCACATTTATCAAAATACTATAATTACGTCTCTTTTTGTCTAAACTGGAGTTGTAAATTAAAATTAAGTGATGTCATTTTGTAGCCAAAAATAGTTAGGGCAGTTATTTAACATCAATATAAACTATAAAAAAAATTAATAGATTTATTTAAATATAACATTTCGCTTGTGTATAAAATGATTGCCAAAAAAAACATGTTTATTTATAATATGTAAAATTCTCTCTCTAGTGCAACAAAGTATATTTTTATTATACTTGTGTCTTCTACAGGATGAAATTTTAACCACTTTCCAAAATTTTTATAGGCGTTCAGTATCGTATTTAGAGCCTATTTATGAAGTAAAAAATGTAAATCAAGCTTTCACCCGAAAATATTTATCGCAATATAGTTTTCAATTTTTACGGTCCTAGGCCTGATAAGGTATAAAGGGAAAATCAAAAACTTATGAATAGTATCGTAATGAATGAGTAAGATGCGAATCGCGTAAAAAAAGTGTTGCTAGGCAGCCGTATCAAACATTTTAGATTTTTTGCGGACATATTGTAAGTGCTATATCTTGACATTTTAGTACTGGGCTATACCAAAAGAAAAAATACGTCATTCGTTTTTCGTCTCGTAGATTGATATATTAAAATTTGGAAGGTGGTTAAAATTTCACCCTGTATGTATCTGTGCTCATTTTCAACAACGATTCATCCAGCAATGTAAATTAAATATAAAATGAACATTTGAAATGTATTATAATTCTTACACGTTTCCATTAAGCGAAAGATAATTGTGTTTAAGAAACAATTCGATAATTTGCATGATCTCCCTATCCTATATATATTTGTTATAAATAGAATAGGTTGGGCAGATAATTTAAATTAATCAGCGTAAAATAACAATTACACGGTGTATTAACAGTCAAACACCTCTTGAGCCGGGCCTGAATCTATTTGTGGAAGTTGAATTGTATTGGATCCCTAGACAATCGAGATAAATTAATTTATCACGCGTGATAATTACAGTTCTATCACAATTAATGACATTACGGTTTGTCGATCATGAATTATAACATTCCATTAACTTTTGATTGACTTCTTGATTACAACAGCTATGTAAGCTGCCATTGTATACAATACATAGATGAATTATATAAAACACAATTTTTCCACACACCCCGTTATAGAGAAGCTGATCTACTCGAGCTGATCTTTTTAGTAGTCAAGACAAGGAACCCTTAAACATTCGGCACGTCAGTCAGTCTGTCCATTATGGGTTAAAGTCAGAGACTATATTGGTACCAGAAAGCTGTAATTTGAAGTGGCTAGATATATTTATCACGCTGACTAAGCCGTTAAATTTTTGGGTCATGATATAGGTCTTACAATATTTTTCTGGGTTATCGAACTCATTTTTGATTCAGGGATCCATATTTCCGTGTGTGACGAATTAGGTTTTAAAGTTCAATTTATTATACAGTTAAGCGTGTTAGTTAAATGGTTGTTCATGGATAAGTAGAAAAAAATGCAACAGAAGCATGGTACTCGTATAATTAATTTCACGAAATATAAAAAAAAAGACTAAATAAAACTAAAAGTCAACATAAGCGATGTGCTAAATGAACCGAAACAAGTTTAAACATTGAAAACGAAATTAAAAGAAACTATAAAGAAAACTTTTTCAGGTTAAAAAACTACATTACGGGCTAATAACCTGTTAAAAATACGCATTAAGTTTGTTACGCGTCTAAAATCCGCCATGTTGATATTTTCTTTGTAAGACCTAGGTATGTCTAGGACACTTGGGACATATAGACAAATCTATAATGATACCTCAATTATGTAAATCCGTTCAACGGTTCAGGAGATATCAGGTAATTAAGTATAATACATATATACAAGATATACGCGCGAAAAACATAACCCTTCCTTAGACTTTGCAGTCAGGTAAAAAAGTAACACTTTTTTAGGCGCGAATCTATGTACAATAAAATATACATCCAGCTGTTTCGTAACGTTGGTAAGATATGTTTCGTAACGTTGGTAAGATATTTTATATTTCAAGTTTCACCATCGGCCTACACCAACAAATAAAAAAAAGCTTTAATCGCCACGTTTGGCAAGCGAGTTAGCCATCGCAGTTGGCCCATGGACCGATAGAAAGAAGACGCTGCTGCCCGTCATCTAAAAGCAGTAATTCTTTAGTCGTCTTTTATAACGACACCCGCAGTAGTTTATAGTAAAATTAAAAAAAAGGTGAGCAGCACTTTTATCTTAAGGAAGCTGTAAAAAGCCTGTGTTGTATACTATGCTAGATCAAAGCTTTAGGTACCTTTTATCGGATTTGGTTACTTTTCAAAACCTTTATATTCAGACTAATGGACAGATGGACGTAGAGAGATAGTGTTTTTTTTTTAATTTTGCCTTGACGAACTCGGTGAGATATTACTGTATGTTTTTCCTTATTGATTTTTCCTACATTTTTTTCTTATTGATTTAGAAGAAATATTATTTTACCATGAGCGATCGTTTATTCCTAGTAAAGGCCTATTCTCGGCAGTGGAAGTCGAAAACAATGTTCGATGTGCTTCAAAAGCTATGACCGCGAAGACTTGGTGTAAAAAATATTCACGGTACCATTACGCTCAGCTGTGTATTAATTTTATATACGAGTACGTCAGTAATAAACTGAGTTTCTGATAATTTGTGTGCGTGTTAGTTCGATTAATTCGATTGTTTGCCGATGCAAGTAGTAGCCGAGTATACTTGTGTTGGTTTGTGTACAGTTAATCAACCATTTGCAATTTGTTTGAGTGTTACTTAATTAGGTACAGTTTGATAGTATCTACATACAATGCGATAGATAATGATATCTAGATATATAGTGTATCAGATAAGGAGAACACAGCCGGCTATAGATAGGTACTGATGAGAAACATACAGTAGTACTCATTTGTTTTGTACTGCACGGCTTTTCATTGTTTAGTGTAACACATTTCATGTTTATTCATTTCTAGAAATGTTTGTTTGAGATCAATACAAAAATATTGCAATTGTTTTTGTATCTAAACATGAAATTTTTAACCGAGTCCGTTTAAAATTACATATAACAAAATATAAAAAAAAAATCGGAAATCGTAGGCCGGCCATGAATAAGTTGCTATCATTAAATTATTTTTACGTTTTCGTATGAAATATTTGAAAGCAATATTTTTCCGTAATTTTGTGTGGTTCTAAAAACCCACACAACTAGTATCACAAGAGTATTTTTTAAATTATATTAATATTTCGTGATTATTGCACATTAAAAAGATAAATGGAAAATCAGAGGCACTATGAACTACAAAATCAAAACAGCTACACATATTTATATTGACACAGATAGTGTTAAATTAGAACTATGCAAAATAAAGGTAAATACAATCATATTTTTTTATTAGTATTCTAAATATGTTTTTTATTTTATAGGGCTTAAATGTATGCGGTAAACCTTTCAAATGTGCAATGATTTCTAATAAACAAAAAACTTTTTTATTTAAATCAAAATTTGACTATTGGCTAACTACATTGACTTGCATAATCCTAAATTTGGGCTCGGTCTCGCTACGAGTAGTGCTTTGAAACCAAAATAAAAAGAAAAATAATTTCTGGTGAAAAATCCGTAGAGCAAGCAACAGTAATAAAGGGGTGCAATTATAAGTTTGCTATTTCCTTGACCTTACGAAGAAATTTCTGTTGCTAACCGTAGCTACTTAATTCATTGTAGGTACTCGAGCTGCAGGCGCAATAACGATGTGGACGTACCGGCCGAGGGGACAATTGTATTGTTATAGCTTCTCGTAAATGAAAGCAGGGGAATCAATGTCAACTCTGCGGATTGTGCCTTTGTTTTTCTTATTGCAGTATTAATGAAAAAAATTGCTATTTGAATGCATAAATCAAGCTGGAGAATTTGATTTTCATACTAATGCGATACCTACAAGTTAGTTGCACTCCAGTCTAATATTGCCGATTTCATTTGAAATAACAAACAAGTATTTTGTTATAGTTTTCAAATTTAGTAACAGCAGCTTTTATATTCGCAAAACCACATATTTATACATATTTGAGTATATATGCAGTATCTACAAAGTAATTGGAATTTGCGTCGATCAGAATACATGCATGGTGTTGATTGATTTTAAATTGCTTTCTATTCCGCAGTCGCTTCGCCGAAAATTAATTTTAGGAAACCAATAAAGGGTACGTGAGTTGTCGAATTGGTGAGGTCGATTTAGCCTTTGTGATTGCGATCTAGGCTACGAAGTATGACGCGGCATGACGAAAAGGAGCGCCAAGATGTGGGTCTTATCCCATGCTTATCAAATCCTTAGAAAGGAAGGACAAAAATTGTTACTTATTTATTTGGATTTTTTAAATGCTTTAGTTTTGTGTGTTTTTTTTCTTTCCTATTTTCATAGCAGCTTTCCATTCTAAAGTTGTAATTTTTAAATTTTCAATTTTTATGAGGCTGAGCTTGAAGGAATTGCCATAATCGCCATGCTTAGCAGGCGGGTTGACGATCGCAGTTTAGCGAATGGACAAGATAAGTCACTGCTGACCGTCTTCTTCTGGCAGTACTTCCTCATTCTGCTCGTACGACAAATTTTATGTGCCGACACTACTGGACACATGGAAAGACGAAAATCATGGTGAATGAGAATACTACGCTTGGAGTTATTGGGACAAATAGTCAAGCCAGGTAATGTCCTATTTCGAAAACGAGATCTCTCGTCGAATCCAACTCGGAATATAGCGTTCGGGAAGCAATGTTAAGAGCAATGCTTGGTATTTCCCTGTATTTTAGAATCAAAAATGAGGAACGCCGTAGAAGAAATTAGACAAAAATAACAGTCGCTTGAATAATTGCTGAGCTGAAGTGGCGGTGGGGGCAAATAGTAAGAAGATCCGAAGGTGTGGACGAAGGAGAAGATCTTGCGAAGCTCACGAAGGAGCCGCTGGATGCGGGTGGCGCGGGACCGATCATTGTTGTAGAGATCCTTAGGGGAGGCCTATGTCCAGCTGCTGCTGTGGGCTTCGTTTCATTGTGATGACGATGATGTAAGGCTGAACACGATATTTGTGCTGGTAATGCCCCGTTGCTCTATTGGTTTAAATACCGGGACAAGATCTTCGGGTCACGGGTTCCATCCCCGGGTCGGGCGAAAAGAGGTTTCGAATTTTTGAACATTGCTTGGGTTTGTGATCACCAACCCGTATTTGGTGATAATGCAGCCAGTACCCATCATTGCTGTGGAAACTCAGAATTCAATGATGGTGGCTTAGTTTTCCCTGCAAAATGCAATGGGATGATTTTAGGCTGTTACCTACAACATTTATTTTATGTTTCTTTTAATAAATTAAAAAAATTAACTGGTCAAATGAACTTCCATTATGTTATTTACAACAGTGCTTGATGGAGCCGAGTCTTAATGTTTGAGTTCTGTATAAAGTCAACTTAAATAATACACATTTTGACTTGTATAATATCAATATTAGAGAGTAGTTTACAACTTTTATAGATTAAGGCAAAACCAGAAAAGCTGACACCCAACTTTTGAAGAGTCTTAAGAGGAAACACCACGGCCGTTTTTCCATGGCCACTATTAGCATGTTTCTATGTTTTCTGTTTTTTCATAAATTAATTAATAAAAAAGATATGAGCCCTCAAAAATCGAATAAATTCGCCAAATTTTAATATGGCGTACATAATGACTCTTTTTTCGATCAAATTGTCTGCAGTTTCAAAGATAATACGCATTATGATGTATCTCATCACCATACTTTTATTACAAAAAACTTGTAGTGGTAAATGACCATCACGTATAAAAATAGGTACACATAGTTAACTACAACAAGAAAAAATAACTAAAACAAACTTCTTTATCTAGGTATAATCTATAAATAATAAATAAATATGTATATAAATGAATTGCTGTTCGTTAGTCTCGCCAAAACTGAAGAACGGGCGGACCGATTTGGCTAATTTTGATCTTGAACTATTTGTGGTAGTCCAGGTAAGGTTTAAACGGTGAGAAAAATGGAAACATTACGAGGAAGATAGTAAACACGTTCATCTCATATTCCAATAAAAAATGTTCGACCTACATCAAATTTTTCAGTTATTTTAGCGAAGAGTAAATTTTAATGTTGTTAGGATAGGTGATACGAAGTACACCGAATCATTTAGTACGTAATATATAGTTTTTTTCACGTGAACTTACTTATAAAAATTGACATAAAACACGAATATAGGTCAAAAATAGTGAAAAAAAGAGACCCTTTACAGGTTATATCTGCTTTTTGTATGATGTGGCAATATTGACAATGCTTTTTCGTCAATAATACAGTCATAACACAGATTGTGACGCCATTTTCCGTAATAATTTCTAATTATTTAAACGTAAAATTTTTGTAGTGAAACTTCTTTATCGGCGTTGGAAAAAATTTACCGTCACGTTTTGCGTCACATTTTCGTCACATTTATCGGTTACGCGCCATCTTTTTCTTGCCCCTACCACGGTTGGTTCAGACGATAACAAAAAGGTAAAGTGAAATAATATTTAACCAATTTAACCAATTTAACCAATTTAACCAATTTAACCAATTTAACCAATTTAACCAATTTAACCAATTTAACCAATTTAACCAATTTGACCAATTTAACCAATTTGACCAATTTAACCAATTTAACCAATTTAACCACTTTAACCAATTTAACTAATTTAACTAATTTAACCAATTGAACCAATTTCGGAAAGTTGCATGTAGATCATTTTTCGAAAAATAAGGCCATAAAGTTTCACTTCTTACGTGTTTAGACTTTTTATCCGTAATAAAAAGTCACATCATACGTTAAAACGGTTTTCTAGCGACACAATGTACGTCTACTTGGTATTAACACAAATGTGACACTGTTCACGTCGGTGATCGGTGAAAAACGGCTCAGTGAAAAAGAGTATTTAGTGCCATCAAGCGGTAACCATGCGCAATAAAATAACGACGTTTTTTCAGCCGAACAAATAAAATAAGCGCTATTTCATGCTGTGATTATGTAATTTTGTACCTAATATGTGTTATGAAGCTTTTCTTGCCGGGGTGCGTATAAGTAATATCTAAAATTTCGGAATTCCAAAATTCAGTTGGTCAGTAAAAGTAACGGCCTATAATCATTCCACTGCAGGGCAAAGGCCACCATCATTGAATTCAAGTTACCATAGCAATGATGGGTACACGCATAATCACAACGCTTGGTCAGTATCGAAACTAAAAGAAATGTTGTTATTTCGAACTTATTTCTAAAATACTTTATTTGATATTTTAGCAACTTAATTGCACTTATAATATCAGTATATAAACTTGAAAAATTTAAATTGTTTTCATACATTTGTCATACAGCACGAGAAACCGTTTTGACCCTTCAGGAACTGCAATTAGAAACCATTCGACATCCTCCGTATTTGCCAGACCTTGCTCCAACGGACTACTATTTTTTTCGTGATTTGGACAATTATCTACGTGAAAAGAAGTTTTCTTCCCAGGAGGCAGTAATGCTTTCACACAGTTTGTGCAGTCTAGATCCTCAGAGTTCTATCACAAAGGCATAAATGACCTTCCTATTAGATGGCAGCAATGTATAGATAATAATGGTAACTATTTTGATTAAATAAATTTGTTAAAAATTTAAAAATAAACAATTTTATTTTCAGTACAAATTGGCAATTTCATACTTTAACCCCTATTATTAGAGCCAAGGTCATTGTTTCCCATGAAAAGTACATTAAAATTGCATATATTTCCTAGTACTTGGCCGTGTACTTAGCCGCTAGATAATCCAACTTGTATGAATAAAGCGGATGTGTAAAAGCAGTACTTGTAGTTTGTTATAAATTTCCTAGACAATAGAAGTAGCTATAGCCCCAACGCTGCCATTGTAGCTGCCAACCCAGTTTAATTGTTATACTTATGTTTGTCTATGTGTTTTGTGGTACCTCTATTTGAGTAGGTATGTCTATTTCAATTTGTGTTAGATATTAATTTTAGGCTATGAGTTTCAAGTTAGATGAAGTTTGCTTATTAAGTCAATAATTATTTCGGGATGCAAAGCTCTATTGTTGTAAATACGTATCATGCGACTTAGCAAAATCTTAGTCATGTAACGAAACATCTTCTCGCAATATAAATTATGAGATTATTACAAATGAATGTTTGTTCAACATTGACTTGTTATCGGCGACGTGATCTCGTTACGAATATCTGTGAAGCGTTTTAATTAATAACATCAACGTTAACGAACCGCCAAAGTCTGTTCTTATAAAAGACGTTAATGCCATTGAAGATTCATACCTTTGCTTTTTAAAAGCTTAGTTAACTCAGTGAAAATATCTAGAATTAATTAAAATGGAATTATCTGTTAATAAGCTGTTAAATATTGCAAAAAAAGCAGCTTACAAGTTTTTGAGTCTTATCAAGTACTTGACACTAAAATGTTGCTTCATAAATCAGAACGATGCTGATATTACCTACACATTTTTAGGTACCTATATATTGAAACATGCTTTGTACCTGCAAAAAATGTTTTGACCCTATTTGGTTACTAATGGAGAAAATTATTGCCAATAAGAAGCAAAATTTTCCTTAGTTACCTTTTGATTTAATATATCATACCACTTTGGTTCAGTGGTATAAACGCTTCTTCTGAGCCATGGGTCGCGGGCTCGATCCCTGCACATAACAAATATTTGTGTGCATCAACATATCTGTTTGTACTGGTCTGCGTGTTATTACCCGACTACGGCAGAGCCAACAGGAAGGGTAATGAATTCAGCAATCTATGTATACAATATATTATTATGTGGGTTTTATGTGGATATCACATTTGCGGTTAAACTACTGAGCCAATTTTGGTGAATAAAGTATCAGTCGATTCCAGTTTTGCTAAAAAAAAGTTACATGATGATTGATAAATGCTGCGATAATATTGGGGTACTTTGAAAAAAAAGTTTGCACGTAACGAGTAGTACTCCACTCGTTACGTGCAAACTTTTTTGAAATGAAAGAAGACAAAATTCTGAGTACAAAAATGTTTAAATAATACAGTAAATATTAGGGGTTAAAGTATGAAATTGCCGTTTTGTATGGACGAAATCGAGAAAAGTCGTTTTTCCATACTAACAATTTTTTAGTTTTTTTAAAAACGCCTGAACCGTTTTCGATGCAATTAAAGGTGAAAGTTAGATGGTTATAAAGCTACGCATTATAGCATTTAAATTTCTGAAAATCAAAGTATATAATACAAATATACTTAATTGAAGCAAGGAGGTCAGCTGACACATTGTTAGGGGTCTTTTCAACGACTTCCTTTGAAGTAATAGGCACTAGTATTGCGTTTTTTTTTAGTCAAAAGTTACTTTATTTAGTTTTTGATACAATACAAAAAGAATTACGCAATAATACGACTATACTTAAGAGCTAAAAACAAAATAAAAAGTGGGAAAATAATCGGCAATTTCATACTTTAACCCCTATTATACAGGTGACTTTGAATTCGTAGCATTTTCGTAGCCGGGTTAGTTTTTTAAACTATTTATACTTGTTTTCATAAGTATACATTTACACATAAAAAATATACATTATGTAAGTAAGTTTATCGGTTGTCATGTACCATAGTATAAGCTTGGTAGTAGCTTAATTTTGGAGTAAATGGCTCTGTGTGGCCCAGTGTGACGTCATGAATCACTATTATTAATAAGTGTATAAATTCGTACCGTACGTGTATAAGTGACTATTTTTTAGATAAACAGGATGGTTGAGATTAAAATACTTTTCAGAGTAGGTCTACATAGTAACCACATGAGGTACTGAAGCAAAAATCATGTCCGATGAAGCGTGTAAGGAATCATGTCTTCGGGCTATTTAGGCATTACAGATGCCTCGAGGGCTCACTATGATAGTTCACTGAAGGGTGAAAATAAGCGTTCCGTTCCGATTGGCTCGTATAGGTACCCTCTTCATGCCCTAAGCACAATATCTTCTATCTATCTATATGTATATATAAAAATATTATGTTGTACTTTATTTGATATTTTAGCAATTAAATTGCAATTATAATATCAGTATATAAACTTGAAAAATTATGTCTCAGGCGGGGCTCGAAGGAGATGCGGGTTCGAGTCCCGCCTGAGACATAATTTTTCAAGTTTATATAATTATGTTATGTTGGTTTGTGTACGCTTCAAAAACTCAAAAAGTTCTGCACCGATCGAGCTGAAATTTTAGCATGATATATAATCCGCATCAAGGATTGTTTTTATCGATATATCCGCGACCGCGAAAAAGAAATCCACAAGGACAATAAAAAACAAAAACCATTCAATCACAATGTGCCAGAGCGAAGCGTGGCAGGGAACAGCTAGTTACAAATAAATATTTGCTAGAGTCTTATAAGTGAACTACACCGATAAAAAAAACACCGCTTATAACCTCAATATATACCTATATTTAATTTTTTTTTTTTCAACAGTTATACACTTTATTATCTAAACAATATAGTTGACAAAGTATGTGTACCTATAAAATCTTAATAACATATAATAATGATATAAAAAAAGCACTAAATAAAATATTACTAACTATAAAATAATTATTTCAGTCTCTCCGCGCTGCCTGGCCGATCCGAAGGTTCCCATTACGCTGGCTGCATTGCCACGTTGAATGGCAATGGAGACCTGCTGAACCAACCAGGACCCAGAGCGGGAATCATTCCCTTTCTCTCGCAACCGTCGCCCTAACTCCTTAAAAAGGTCTCGAGCCTCACTACCCCATGGTCCTGCCGTCTCAACTGCGAACGGTACGAAATCGTAGAGTGACTCTAATGCTGAATATTTAGAGTGTTTCAACTTCGCACCGTTTTCCGCCGCCGACCCCGCAGAAACAACGGTTTGTTTCAAATGAGACGCAGCAAAAGTGCTAACACATGTAGCATCCCACAAGAGACACCGACCCCTCCGCCATGGAACCAATGTAAGTCCATCCGGCCTCTTACCATCTGTCCGAGATAATCCCGGAGGTTCTGCGATATTTAAATAGTGAAGATTGACATAATGAAGTATTTATTTCAAACTTACTGATCACTGTTATAGAAATGGCTTAAAGCGCTCATTAAAACTTGAATTTTACTCATAGAATAATTCGTTGAATTCTTTTGCACTCTCAAAACGAAGCAAACGGTCACAAAAATAAAGTTGAAAGAAAAAAAAATACAAAAGCGATAGTAATTATTCTTGGGAAAGCCAACGCTGCAATTGTTATTTGTTTTCAGCAGCAAAAGCGTTATAATGACTATCGTTAATTTTGAGCTCAGCAATCCGGACGATTTTGTTAGATCTCGGTTTTATTACAGTCGCTGGAACGGCCAGGTAATCCAAAAACATGTTATTGTTTCGCTCGCACTCTAAATCGTGAGTTTTATAATGAGCATTCAAGTGCAAACTATTTGATGCTTATTCAACGTGTTCGGCAAAGCTTAAAGATTGTACGAGTATAATATTATGACCTTGATTGTAACGTGCAAGTTTGTTATGTAAAATCCATGATATATGTATATAATTTAACCAACGTACCTTGTACAGATAAATACTCTTACCTGCACACTATAAGCGAAGCGCAGGAAATAGGTACATTTTAGCCTGCAAATTTTCGGTGTTTTTATAGAAGCGAAATCTTCCACCAATTTTAAAGCAGTAGAACTATACTCGTATATACAACGTGTTCCTTTTGATATCCCATAACTCTAAGGTTATGCTCTATAGGTAAAAATAATATAAAACGCCCTTGAACATGTGGTTCAAAAATCAATAGTTTCGAATATAACATCAATTTTAGTTAAATTTGTTAAAAAAATGTAACCAGTATGGCGAATCCTTAGTTTTGCTAGACGTTGGCAAACTTACACTAAAGTGTAGTAGTAAAGTAGCGGGAGAGCGTAACTTGTGAAAACATTGACGTGTGTGGGTGTTTCATTGATAAGTAGGTACGAGTAAATCGTTTTCATTCAAAAGTTCATTCATAACAAGGTAAGGGTGTTTTACGTAAACAGTCGTGACTTTTTAGAATTATATTGTATAAGAAAATTAAACAAAAAAAAAAAATTAAAAATATTCATATGCAATTTGATTCTTTATCATGTTTAATACCCTAGCTGGAGTTATGGGATATCAAAAGGAACATGTTGTATATTTATTTTATACTCTTATATATTTTACAGAAGATCAATGATGGCAGCTCTTTTTAGCTAAGTTAAGGAGACTACCAGAGCTAAGAGCTGCCCCCAATTGATTTAAAATTTATTACTTCTAAACAAAATCAATTCTCAAAAAACTAGAACAGTATCAATTTAGCAAATTGCCTCTAGTATTTATTGAATCAATTGTTTGATTTTGTTTAGAATTAATAAAATTAAATCAATTGGGGGCAGCACTTAGCTCTAGTAGTCGCCTTAAGCAGTTCACTTCGAAGTTGTGAGGTAATTGTTGACTATTTCATGTAAACAAGGGTCGACAAAAATAACACACAACCTTATAGTATAAGATCCCACCATACAACGACCTTCACCGAGCTGGTTATTGGATGAAAAGTATTTTATATGCCAATAAATATATTGCAAATGGGTTGACTAAAAAATTTCGGTCCAGAGTGGAATTTTTAAAATTTTACTATCGAATTTCAGGTCTGGTTTTTCGCATTCAACCCTATACAGTGGTATACCACCGTGTGCATAATTAAATAATATTTATGTGCATTTAACTTTATTTAATTAACCAGACCGGCGCAAGTTACTAGTATCGATTTACTTGTTTATACCTGCCTACTCTTGGGTTGTAACGGGAAAAAAATAGTCAACCTAACGTTTGCATATTCTATGAGCTTCATACTTTCGATTGGTATGGAATTTGTGTACTAACGAAACCAGGGAAAAGTAAAAAAAAATAATTGTTAATTAATTATACTCTGAACTGTTTATATTATATTAATTATTTGGCATATTTAATTGAATAGAAAATACTTTTTATCCAATAACCAGCTCGGTGAAGGTCGTTGTATGGTGGGATCTTAGACTATTATGGAAGCTGTTTCGCGTGATCAATATGTACTAAAATTTCTTGTTATAGAACAACATAAAAATCCCTTAAAAATCCGTCGGATATTTTGCGTTGTTTTAAATTTTTGCCAAGCTACCGAAAGAGTTAGCTTAGAAATAAAAAGATAGACAAGTTTTTTGTCAGGCACATATTTTAAGAATTTTTCACCTTTCAAGCCGGATTGCAGCCTAAGAAGCCTGTCGAGTTCTACTTTTTTATGGTTATAAAAGCAGAGAATTGTATTATATTGAATCCTACAGAGGATTTAACCTGTTTTGATTTTGTATTTATTGTTAAAAACTTTCAAGCTAGAACGTAAAAGGAAAAGACAGATATATTTACGAATTTAGCTTGCGTTTATTGGGGTATTCTTTTTTAACCGTATTCTGTCTACCGGTGACAACAAAAGCTGTAAAGTGTGTAGTAGTAAGTAAAATAATATTAAGACATTCTTATATTAATAGAGGAGATAGGTATAAAATTTCTAGCTGTTTACGAGATGCCGTCTTCCTTTCACATAATAAAACTCTCAAGCCACGGCAGCACTGCTAAAAACTTCAAAAATAATTAGTTCTTATTGTGCAGATAGCAGACAGACGATCGTAATTAGAGGCCGTAGCTTATTTGTAAAACCATTAGCTTTTCCTGATCACGAACGCTACAAAGTGTTTTAAACGAGGGATGAATCAAAATAAAATAAAATGTTTAATCTTACCATTGAGTTATTCTTTTCGTTTCAATAAAAATCATCATCATAGGCCTTATACGTCTATGACAGACGCTTTAATTAGTGTCTGAGACAGGATAAACGGGAGCGGCAAAATATTCAACGGGCTCTACAAGAAATCAGTTAAAATCAGTTTTATTTCTTTTACACGTCCCAATATTTAAACCTACCACTGCTTCGGGACAAATGTGGGCTAGTGCCGAGAAGAAGCAGCGCAAGAAACTGGGTCACTATTGTCAACCTCTTTTTAAATAAACATGTTTACATAAGATAATTGCTCGGACAATTTAAAGCCAAACGTGCCTATCATTTATATAATCATTAATAGTATAATAGCCCTTTTTCATTAAAACAACTTTGATATATGATTTGAGTTTATGTACAGGGAGTTCAGCAATTGACAGTGGTCATTTTTTAAAAATACGAATACAATTTCCCATGAACGAATTACCCACTTTTCGCAGTCTGAATCCTGGAACGGCAAGTTTATCCTTATTTCGGGTATTGAAATTGTGTACGTCACTATTTTTGACAAATAACTCTAGGTTTTTACGGCCGTACATAATGTTTTCGAAAATGTATTGTGATGCAACTGTAAGTATGTTGATCTCTTTGAATAGCTCTCTTAGAGAGTAACGGGGTCGAAGGCCATAAATAGCCCGTACAGCACGTTTTTGCAGTATAATAATAGACTCAATATCTAACGCTGAGCCCCATAACAGAATTCCGTATGACATTATACTGTGAAAGTAGCTAAAATATAGTAATCTTGCCGTTCCAACATCAGTCAATTGTCTTATCTTTCGCACAGCATAAGCAGCGGAACTAAGTCTTCCAGACAGAGACCTGATATGAGCTGATATGAGACCTGATATGACCTCAAGTGAAGGTGGAGTTGGACTGCTAAGTGGCTGTTTCGTTTTTGTTTTTTGTTAGCCAGATCAGAGAACCAGAAGTCATCGTGAATTTTACGCCCATCGATCACGCGCTTTCGCCATTCATGCCTATCCCCAGCGAGTTTCTCCCAGCTTCGAAACTCTATGAAAAAAGCAGCCATATCCCGCTTGGCGCAATCTTTGAAACGCAGCATAGGTCTCCGCAACCCTCTTTTAGCGGTAAAGCTAGGCAGCTTCGCAATTTCTAAAACCTGCTCGTTTGTGACTCTGTCCTGCCAAGTTATATGCAAGATGCTTCTAACGCAGCGCATGTGGAATTCATTAAGTCGACGTTCTTGTTTTGCGAATGATGTCCAAGTTTCAGCTCATTCAATAAGAATACTGTTAGGCTATAACATTAATATCATGTAATCACATATGCCCTATCAAGCAAAATAAAGATTTGAAGTTACATACCTTATTTATATTTTTCTATCACTCTGCCTGACATAAAGATGTGCTTATATGCCTCTCTAATTATTTGTTGAGTAGCCAAGACTGTATGCCTTTGGAGTGCCCTGTTCAGTTTACCCTGAACTGTTCCTTTAAAAGTAAAACAATACACTATAAAGATATTATTTCTGAAATACATAGAATAAACTTAACACCAACCTTCAAAACGATTTTATTTACGAGTATCTCTGTGTTGGTTGGAGTAGTTTAGCTTAGATATCTACTGTGTGCCGGATGACACGTGGCCGGGTTTGGTACGAAGATGAGGGAGGAAGCCAGACGGTCAGACGCCCGTTTTGTTTGATGATGATGTTGATGAAATGATAACGCCTTATGTCGGGTTACGGAGTAACAGCCAACCCAATGTTTACTGTGTGGACTGTATTGTATGCGGTGAGGTGGCTGTGTATTCTTCCTATTTTTCTTCCCAGGATCTGTTCAGGTTGATCTTCTAGGGCTCTTCCTACTTGCTTAGGAGAGAAGGTTCTTCCTTGCTACTGCTGGATCGAATGATTCTATGGACCCCCTGCTCGCCTTATATTCACAATTTTTGGCGGGAAAATCCCCACCCACGCAATCACTGTGTGAGCGAGAGGTCGGTGCGAGCGAGAGGGGAGATGGCATGCGCGTGTTTTCCGCGGTCGATCGGCAATACCGTAGGGAGAGCCGCATGCCATCTCACAATTAGAAAGAGAGGGAAATAGTACGGGCTTGCATTTTGACTTGAAAAGGCAATACCGTAAAGAGAGCCGCGTCCTATTTCCCTTCCTAGTCCTCGTTATCCTGTACGAGGGTGTGTGCCTACTTAGGGTGTGTTTCCTAAACCCCCGGCTGTTATTCATTTATTTCCCATAAAGTTTTACAATAATTTACAAATTCAAAGTTCAAACATATCACAATATAACAAAACATAATAAATAATAAAAACTTATATACAATTAACATTTTATAACGCTGTCCCGTACATTCTCCCGCCGTGTGTCGCAGCGCAGTCGGAGAGACACTCATCTTGTGGAAGGGGCGGCGTCCTTTTCTTCTATTTGCAGATTCACCAGTTTTTTCGTAGGGCGTCGCAGGATACCTCCTCGGGTCAGCACGTCTGCAGCTCGCACGATGCCGTCGGGCCCTGGGTAGACAGCCGTTACTCGTCCTAGTGGCCAAGTGTTTCGTGGCAGAGTGTTGTCCACGATCAGCACGACGTCTCCGGTCTTCAGTTCTGGGCCACGGCCGTGCGGCTCCCGCCGGCCTTGGAGTTCAGGGAGGTACTCTCGTATCCATCGGCTCCAGAACATGTCTGCTATTCTCTGGGACGCCCTCCAATGGGTCTTGCCCAGCAGGTCTTTGTCTTCAAATTGTCCCATAGCCGGTTCGTGTGCAGGCTCCAAAAGCAGGAAGTGATTCGGCGTCAATGTTTCAGGTTCATCAGGGTCGACCGCGACGTGGGTGAGCGGCCGACTGTTGACGGTGAATTCCACTTCTGCGAGGACCGTGGCTAGGACTTCGTCGTTGGTGGTGCGTCCATTCATCACTGTCGATAGCGCTGTCTTGACTGTCTTCACCAGCCTTTCCCAAGCGCCGCCCATGAACGGCGCGCCCGGTGGTATGAAGCGCCAAGAGATGCGGCGTTTGCTGGCTTCAAGTTCTGTTGCGCTGTCGATGGCTCGGCGCAGCTCCCTCTCGGCGCCGTGCAGGTTGGTTCCGTTGTCAGAGCAGATCTCCTTCGGGCAGCCTCTCCTCGCGATGAATCGCCTCAATGCCATCACCGCTGAGTCAGTGGATAGCGTAGCGGCGAGTTCCAGATGGACCGCTCTGGTCGTGAGGCACGTGAAGAGGGCCACGTAGCGTTTGTGTGTGGCTCGTCCGACGGTGACTTGTAGAGGCCCGAAGTAGTCGACCCCTGTGTAGGAGAAGGGTCGCTGATGATGGGCCAGCCTGCAGGGCGGATGGTTTCCTGTTGATGGTGCTGAGGGTGCCGCTCTTCGTTTGCGACAGTGAAGGCACTCTTTGACTATCTTTTTTGCAGTCGGCCGAAGTTGCAGGATGTGGAACCTCTGGCGACACTGGTTGACGGTGGCTTCCACTCCCTGGTGATGACCGGTGAGATGGACGTGCGCGATGTAGAGTCGCGTGATGTGGTGACGTCCATCCAGGATCGGTGGTCTTCGTTCTACTTCGGGTATTCCTTCTGCAGCGTCGATTCGAGACTTCAGGGTGATCAAACCGTTGTTCATTTCAACAGCTAATTTCTTCATTCTGCTCTGACGGCTGATCTGATGTCCTCTTCTTAGGTTTTCTATGTCCTCTTCGAAGGCGTCTTCTTGGCTCGCCTTGATGAGAACCTTCTCAGCTTCGATGATGAGTTCAGCGGGAATCTTCAAATATTTGTCTTCTTCATGAACCTTTTCAATTAATTTCTTCAATTTTCTGTCGACACGCTGAGCACCCCAGGAAGGATCTTTTGTCTTGTTCGGCTTCGTTCTTGAGAAGAATGTTCTGTGTTTCTTTGTCTTCAGCAGGCTGACGAACTGTAGGACTCTGGCTGTGGTGCGGACCAGACGTTCCCATCTTGAGAACCTGGTTACGTCAGGCACGACTTGTGTTGCGGTCGATGATGACTTTCTGAGGTTCAGTGTTCGTTCTTCTCCCGTTGTTTCAGGAATGGTCTTCTTCTCTTCCGGCCACGTCGATCGATCTTCTTTCAGGAAGCTGGGGCCGGTGAACCATCTGTGGGTCTCGTCGAAGTCCTTGGGGACGTCCCGTGTCGCGTCGTCAGCTACATTGAGTTTCGTGGGAACCCAACGCCATTCCTCTGTCTTGGTGTTTTCTTCGAGTTCGGCGATCCTGTGGGCGACGAAGGGCTTGAAGGATCGGGCTCCTGTTCTCAGCCAGGTCAGGACTGTCTTGCTGTCGGTCCAGAATGTTCGGGACACTGGCTTCCGATCGTGTTCCTCGATGGCTGCTTGCGCCATCCTGCTGCCCATCACCGCTGCTTGTAGCTCCAGCCTCGGGATCGATGTCACCTTCAGGGGAGCCACTCTCGCCTTGGCCAAGATGAGTGGTGTTTGGATGTTCCCGTCTTCATCTTCGATGCGCCAGTAGACCGCAGCTGCATAGGCGACCTCGCTGGCGTCGACGAACACGTGGAGCTCGATATTGTCGCTGCGACTGTAGTTCGGGTAGCACCGGGGTATGTGGATTTGGTTCAGCCTCTGGAGGTGCGTCGTCCATTGTTTCCATTCCAGTGTCAGGCCTTCTTCCAGTTGTTCATCCCACGCCGTGCTCCTTCGCCATATCTCCTGGAGGATCTGCTTTGCCCTGATTGTGACAGGCGAGGCTAGTCCTAGAGGGTCGAATAGGGACATGACGATCTTCAGGGCTTCCCTCTTCGTCGGCCTCTTCTGTAGGATGTCTTCAGGCAGGCGCGACAGGTCCAGGTTGAAGCCCAGGTGGTCGGTTGACGTTCTCCAGGTGAGCCCCAGAACT
The DNA here is from genome assembly GCA_949315895.1 of Anania crocealis. Lineage (NCBI taxonomy): Eukaryota > Metazoa > Arthropoda > Insecta > Lepidoptera > Crambidae > Anania > Anania crocealis. Next base: position 37,816,029 of record OX438879.1, on the reverse strand, counting down.
CGTTCAGTCTTGTCATCTTCGGCCAGGTTCATGTTTTCTTGTTTCTTTCCCGGATCCAGTTGCTGCAACACTGCGTCGGAGTTCGATGTCCACTTCCTTAGTTCAAAGTGTGCCCGCTGGTGGATGTCTCCAACTTCTCTTGCGACCTTGATTGCCTGTTCTTCAGTCTCGAAGCTCTGGATGTAGTCGTCCATGTAATGGTTGCGTTCAATGGCATCGGCAGCTTCGGGATGTTTTTCGGCGGCTTCTTTCGCGTTGCGGTTTTTTACGTAGATCGCTGTGGCAGGGGACGAGGTGGCTCCGAAGATCAGTGACGTCATTCTGTATTCGGTGGGTGGAGCGTCACGATCTGTTCTCCATAAGTAGCGGAGCGCATCCCTGTCTTCTGGTCGGATTTTCACTTGCAGGAACATTTCTGTGATGTCTGCTGATACTGCGATTTGATGTTGCCTCATCCTCAGCAGCACTCCAGGAAGTGATTGCAGCAGGTCTGGTCCGGTGAGTAGAGTGTCGTTAAGCGATAAACCCTTCGTGATGGCTGCTGCGTCATGCACCATCCTGACCTTGTCCGGTTTCATAGCGTTGATCACCGGGAAACAAGGCAGGTACCATGTTCTGTTTTCAGTCTTCTTCGTAGGTGCAACTTCAGCGTAGCCTTTTTCTATGAGCGCTTTCATTTGTTCGTGGACCTTGGCCTTCAATTTGGGATTCTTCTCAATTTTCTTCTCGGTGGCACAAAGTCTTCTTAGCGCGTAGTCTCGATTATCAGGCAGCTTGATGTCCGCCGATTTCCACAGCAGCCCGGTCTGGAAACGGCCGTCTTCGAGGCGTTTGGTCTCCGCATCCAGAATCTTCAAGGCTTGGGCTTCTGGATCGTTCTGTGGTTTCTTCGGCGCGACTCCGAATGACTCTAGAGAGAAGAAGTTCTTCAATTGTTCGTCGATTCTCTCTGATTCTTCTGTTTCCGTTGTCACGTGGTTCACGAAGTGGACTCTCTGTCCCAGCGTCCGCACCTGTGCTCCGTGAAGGACCCATCCCAGCTTCGTAAGTGAGGCGACTGGTTGCTGTCTGTCACCGACGCGAGTGGTTTCTGCCAGGAGGAGTGGCCAGTTGTCTTGCCCGATGAGTATTCCCGGCTTGGCTTGTTCGTAGGTGAGATTCTTCAGGCCCTCCAGGTGACGGCAGCCAGCCAGATCGCGTTCGTCGATGGTCTGCGGGGATAGTCGCAGCTGATTGATGCTTCTGGCTTGTATGGTGTGGCGCTTCTTCTGGTCACCCTGGATCGTTAGTTTGAGCCGCCTTGAAGATCCTGTTTCAATTTGCCGTTCACCGATCGCTTCGATGCGTAGTGGTTCCACTGGTCCTCTTAGTCCGGCGCGCTGTGCCAAGCTCTCGTCGATGAGCGTGATCGTAGAGCCGTCGTCGAGAAGCGCGTACGTGTCGATTTTCCTCTTCGGTCCGACGATGGTCACAGGCAGTATCTTCAGATACGCTTGAGGCTTCCTTGGCGTCCACGTGGAACTGACTACTTCACTTTTCTTCTGTTCTGTCTTCTGTTCACCACTCTTAGTGTGATGTAGCAGCTGATGATGTGGATGGGGGCACCCGTCTATGTTGCATTTCGTGGTGCGGCAGTGATGTACTTTGGTTCTATACCGCAGGCACCGAAAGCATAGTCTCTTTTCTTTGGCGAAATCCCATCTGTCATTGACGCTCAGCTTCTTATATTCTTCACAGTTCCCGATGGCGTGCCCTGTCTTCTCGCAACGTAGGCAGCTGTATGTCTTCTGTTCGGGTTCCGTGGTGTTTGTACTGTAGGCCCGTTGAGGCCTCTTCGCTGGCACGACGTTGTCCGGTTGTTCAGGTTGCGCGTAGGGGCCGCATCGTTCGGCCTCCCGGTTCAGGAAGCGCGACAACTTGACTAGGTCCGGTTCTTCACTGTCTTGTTCAGCCGCGAAGTCGTACCACCGATATCGCATGGTGGAGGTCAGTTTTTCTATGGTGTTCTTCGTGATTTCCGGGTTGTACAGGTAGTGCCTCTTCTTGATGGCACCTAGTGCTGCGACGATGTTCGAGACCCGGGAGGCAAAGATGCATAAGTCCCGCGCCGTGTCTTGAGGTTTCGATAGCGTTCGCAGCCGCTCCAGTTCGGACATCGCGATAGCGTCCGGACGACCAAACCTTGCTTCTAAGGTTTTCACGACGTCTTCTGGGTTGCCGTTGTATAGAAGGAGACTCTCTACTGCTTCCCTTGCACGTCCTTTGAGGCTTCGGCGAAGACGGGCGAGGTTCTCCAATGATGTCAACCCGTTCTTCGATTCTTCGTAAGCAGCTTTAAATATCAGCCATTCTTGATGGGACCCGGCGAATATCGGCAATTCAATGTTCATTCTCGGTTGACTTGCTCTTGTAGCCATAGTGATCGCGGCAGCTAGTTGCGCGATGTCACTCTTCATTGTTCCCGCCGGTGGGGCGCCGACGCATGCCGTCTCACTCACTCCCGCCGGTGAGACGCCGATATGTGCTGTCTCGTTCACTCCCGCCGGTGAGACGCCGATATGCGCTGTCTCGTTCACTCCCGCCGTAGGACACGTCGCGATCTGCGGGGCAGACGCCTGCGTCGGTATCGGCGGTAGCGGCTCTGGGTTGTGTGGTTGCTCGGTGATAGCCAGCACTTGCAAGCGGCTATCGTCAATCCAGGCGACAGTGCGTTCGTTGTTGTTGTTGCCGGAGTCATCAATCACGGTGTCAATGTCGTCTTCGTCGGTGTCCGTTTCCGCTTCTAATGCCGCTATCTTGGCGGCGGCGAGCTGTAGCTGGATGTGCAGTAGTTCTTCCCTGGCCTTCAGTAATTTCTTGCTTTTCTTTGATATTACAGAAGGTGCTAATTTCTTCGTGTGTGCTGCGGGCAGCTGCGCCTGAGCGGGCGCAGCCGGCGGCGCCAGCTGCTCTTCTTGGCGGCGTTCTGGCTCAGTAGCCAGCGGACTGGTCGTTTGACTTGTGGCCGAGGTATCTGGCATAGTGGTACCAGTGACTTCGGTCCCCGACGATGTTTCCGTCTCCGACGTAGGCGATCTTTCTTGTGTACGGGAACGAGTGACGGGCATCTTGACAATCTTCAATCTTCAATCTTCAATACGACGATCCGGCTCGAAGGACCAACAATGTGCCGGATGACACGTGGCCGGGTTTGGTACGAAGATGAGGGAGGAAGCCAGACGGTCAGACGCCCGTCTTGTTTGATGATGATGTTGATGAAATGATAACGCCTTATGTCGGGTTACGGAGTAACAGCCAACCCAATGTTTACTGTGTGGACTGTATTGTATGCGGTGAGGTGGCTGTGTATTCTTCCTATTTTTCTTCCCAGGATCTGTTCAGGTTGATCTTCTAGGGCTCTTCCTACTTGCTTAGGAGAGAAGGTTCTTCCTTGCTACTGCTGGATCGAATGATTCTATGGACCCCCTGCTCGCCTTATATTCACAATTTTTGGCGGGAAAATCCCCACCCACGCAATCACTGTGTGAGCGAGAGGTCGGTGCGAGCGAGAGGGGAGATGGCATGCGCGTGTTTTCCGCGGTCGATCGGCAATACCGTAGGGAGAGCCGCATGCCATCTCACAATTAGAAAGAGAGGGAAATAGTACGGGCTTGCATTTTGACTTGAAAAGGCAATACCGTAAAGAGAGCCGCGTCCTATTTCCCTTCCTAGTCCTCGTTATCCTGTACGAGGGTGTGTGCCTACTTAGGGTGTGTTTCCTAAACCCCCGGCTGTTATTCATTTATTTCCCATAAAGTTTTACAATAATTTACAAATTCAAAGTTCAAACATATCACAATATAACAAAACATAATAAATAATAAAAACTTATATACAATTAACATTTTATAACGCTGTCCCGTACATACTGAGACCCGTTTTCTCGTGGCTTGTAGCTGTTTGTGTTTAGCAGACAGACTTTTTGATGAATCCGATCTTAGAGATAAAGCGAAAAGAAAGTAGCTAGTAATTGTTTTTCAGACTCCCCGCACACTCGTAAGAAACGAAACCCGGAGTGCAATCCATCCAATGTTTAACGATATCCTGCTAAGGTATTGTTGACTTTATCGAGTAAAATCGAAATCTTCTAAGTCTATTTTACATCGCTATTTAAAATTATCTAGTGGTGTCGTGCGTGTCTTGGCCATTCCAAGCGCGGGTGCGAGTTCAATAACATTTCTAAGTAAATATACTTAGGTACTATTATTCAAACACTGCACAACATACACAATCCATCTCTAAAAGCTGTTTCAGGTTACCCAAGGAAACTTAAAATCTTAAAACGTTATTTATAGCGTTGAGTTCAGTAAATAACGTTGTGCCGTCGGTACTGCTTCTCACCTTCAAGCACAGTGTCATCTCTACGAACACTATTGTTTTTACGCCTCGAATAGACTTGTTGACAATTTGTTAATACTCAGCTAAAACCACAAAACTATTGATAGTATTGCTTAGTGTCTACGTAACATTTGTCAATAATTAAAATCTATAAATAATTAAAATAATTTAGGTATGTACTACTCGTATCATTTAATTAACTAAAAGATATGAATTACGTAGCTCAAGTTTATAACTCCTGATATACCATCTTGTTAGTTGTAGACAGGGGAATTTAAATATCTATTTGATAATTTAAAATTGTAACTTTTAGCGTGTTCTCTGTAACAATAATTTCTACAGAATGACAAACAGTAGTTATGACTGTAATGTCTTGCGTTTCAAATTATTTATTGACTGATGTGGAAGCCACTGTACATGCATTACTAAATTAATGTTAATTAATTTTATTGCAACTTATACATAGTATAATCAGGTTAATTTAGAATACACGCAAAATTAATTTTAATGCTCCAGTTAGGATAACACTAAGTCGTTTAGGTACATATTATAAGAGTAGCATGATAGATAGATAATAACTCGGGTTTGCTGCGGACTTACGCCAGGAAGCAAAGCAGAAAGAACACAATTGCTTGTTTACGGAATTTACTGTTTTCCAGGTTCAAGGAGGAAAATGTTTTAAGACGCGCGGCGATGTCACAGAACTTGTAAATTAATATAAAGACAAGAATTTAAGTGGCTCTTAAAAACAACATTTAAAAAGACGGCTCATCTGGATTGTCTCATAAGATTTAATTGGATTGGAGGAGAATTATTCTCGTCGCTAATATTTTTGTTACGGCTTAGTATGGTGTGAAGTTTAGGAGATTGCCAAGGAAATGAATGCTAAGATTGTAAATAAAACTTTTTTAATGGTATTTTTTAACTTTTGATGTCACCGTCTGTATAAATTAAAAACGCTAAGTAGTAGCTCTAAGTACTACAAGTTACCTTTAATAGTTTTTATCAAAACTAGAGAATACAATCCCGCAACAATATTTCAAGAGCTCTTAGTCCCGCGGGGTCCTGGTATTTGCAGGATCCCGCCCGCGTGATGCTAAAAGTGGCCATTGGTAAGACGATAGCAATACTGTATCAAAAATTCATAAGTGTATCTACCTAGAACTAATAATAAAACAAAAAATTACATCCTATTTTAATGATTACTTTACACAACTTGCATTTTTAGAGTAGGTTCCAAGTATTTCCAAGCAATTACTTTACCGGCAAAGACTTTTTAAATAATGTTCGACATAACTTTACTTTTGCTGCCTACTTTGTTCCCGTCCGTCATTAGCTTCTCTCTATCAGTTTTATTTCTACAAATAGGCCCCAGGAGGCGCTTTTACACGTCCCAATATAATAAACCTACCACTGCTTCGGGACAAGTCTAGGCTATTGCCGAGAAGAAGCAGCGCAAGGAACTCGGTCACTATTTTCAGCCTCTTTTTAAATATTTTTTTACAAGGTAAGGTAATTTTTACAAGGTTTAAGCAAGTACGAGCTGGGACAATTTAATGCCATACATTTCTATCATTTAAAAAATCATTAACAGTGTAATAGCCCTTTTTCATTAAAATTACTTTGACATACGATTTAAGTTTATTTACAGGGAGTTTAGCAATACTCTGTGGTAATTTGTTGAAAATACGAATACAATTTCCCATGAACGATTTTCCTACTTTTCACAGTTTGAAACCTGGAACAGCGAGTTTTTCTTTATTTCTCGTATTAAAATTGTGTAGGTAGGTACGTTACTTTTCTTAAGAAATAAGTGTATGTTCTTACGAATGTAATTAATATTCTCGACAATCTATTGAGACGACATTTGAAGAGCTATTTCAGCGAGTCACGGGGTCGAAGGCCGTAAATAGCCCGCACAGCACGTTTTTGCAATATAAAAATTGACTCAATATCTGTCGCTGAGCCCCACAACAGAATTCCGTATGACATTATACTATGAAAGGAGCTAAAATATACTAATCTTGCCGTTCCAACATCAGTCAATTGCCTTATCTTTCTCACAGCATAAGCAGCAGCAGTAAGTCTTCAAGACAGCCCCCTAATATGAGCACCCCATTGCAAATGAGAGTCTACAGTTATACCTAAAAAGGTAGTAGAATCTACAGAGTTTAATGGTTCATCTTTAACAATTATATGAGTGGCAGCAAACTTTATGTTGGGCATCGTAAATTTAACCCATTTTATTTTATTTGCATTTAGTAAAAGAGTATTTGTTGTAAACCAATGCAATTATTTAGAGAGAGTATTGTTAACATCGTCAAATGAAGATTTGCCCCTCTTAGTTTTAAAAATCATTGATGTATCATCTACAAACAATGCCATCTCACAAAGATTATGTAAATAACAGGGAAGGTCATTTATATAAATTAAAAATAGCAGGGGCCCTAATACTGATCCCTGTGGGACACCCATAACAAGGGCCGACCCTGAAGACTCAGCTTTATTTATGCAAACCTTTTGTATTCTGCCTTTAAGGTAAGAACTTATTAGATTTAAGGAATCATTCGATGCACCATAATGTTTAAGTTTTTTAGGTAATATTTCATGGTCTACACAATCGAAGGCCTTTGAAAGGTCACAAATTAAACCTAAGGCATCTAGCTTACTCTCCCAAGCGTTAAACATATGCTGTAGGAAAGCAACTCTAGCATCGGTAGTATTTCTACCTTTTCTGAAGCCATATTGGTTGCTATTTAATACTCGTAATTTATTTATACTAAAGTGTGATAAAAGCTGATTGAATATTATTTTCTCGAAGATTTACTCAGCCCTGGACCCCTCCTCATTTTTCGCCAGACTTTAACAAAGGAATGATTTTGCTAAATTTCATTAAAGTTGGAAACTGCCTATCATCAATACATTTGTTAAAAATAATAGCGAGTTGAGGGGCTAATGAACTTATGATTGTATTGATAATGTTGACAGAAAATCCCCAGAGATCCTCCGTTTTTTTCATATTAAATTCTCTAAAAGTTTTTGTAATTATGTCAGGGTTTATATGTCTAAAATTAAATGAATAATGCACTCATCGACACCAGACTTGAGAAGAGATTCAGCTAAATCAGCAGAAAAAGCAAGCCCTTCAGTAGTAGAGAGAGCTATATTAAAAAAAAATACTCAAATGTTTTTGCAACCTCTGTGTTCGTGCTTATTAGCTTATCCCCTAACTTGAGAGAGTAAGTAGGATTATTTGGTTTTACTCTACATGTCTCTTTATTAATAATATTCCGAGTAGTTTTTGCCTTATTTTTCGAAGCTGAAATTAAATTATAAAGAGAGATTGACTTCGCTTTGGCACATACTAATTTAAATAATCGAGAGTATTTTTTAACATGTTCTATAATATGTGGGTTTTGAGAACCTGCCTTTAAACTATATAAATCATATAATGTTCTTGTGCTTTTATAAATACTAGGTGTAGCCCATTCATTAAACTTACACTTCTGTTTGTTTATTTTTACTTTTTCTGTTTAAAATGTTCATCAGATTCATTTTTAACTTTTTAACCAAACCAAAAAGATTCTCATATAATCCATCAACATTCTGATCCAGGTTTTAGAAAATTCGATGTGAATTCTTTTATTTTTTCCTTAAACTTTTCTATTTTACTAAAAATAAATTGCCTATACACAGAATCTACTTTAATAGAGACATAATGGTGCTCGAACGATGCTTCTTGTGCGCTATGGTCCGAAATAAGAAAATTTAAAATCGTTTTTTTTAACACTTTACCATCACAAAAAATATTATCTAAGCAAGTAGCTGACGTGGGCGTCATACGTCACCCTGGTGGGTTCATTAAAAATTTTAATTAGATTATACGACTTAAAGAGATTAAGAAACCGGGTGGACGACTGCGTTTCTTCTAGTATATTAACGTTGAAATCCCCACATACAACTATTTTCTTATTCGATTTTGAGAGCTTTTTCAGAGCCTTAACCATAACAGATTCAAAAATGTGGTAATTAGTTTTGGAGGGGCTATACACGCTAACTATGATATATTGTTCCAGCTCAGCACACGCTAGTTTAATTTTGAAATTATAATTACCATGATTATTGTCAATGACGATTGGTTTGTATAATTTCACGGGCTCTTTTCAGTGATTAGAGATCGATTAGAGATCGCTCTGATAATCTTAAACTAGTGTTATTGTAAAAATATCACTGCCTCACAATTTCACTGTATCGGTCTACTGAAAATAATAATGGCACTGAAACTAATCCGTTAAATTGTAAGTAATGCAAACGATTGACAATAATCCGTGTAATTATAATGTCACTAGTGAAATGTAATGTAAATAAGTAAATGTTTGAATGATGAAAATGATGACAGTGTAATAATCGTATTATTTAGATAGTAAGGATTACAAGAAACTGTGCAATACACAACCTAAAAATATCCACAAACCTAATATAGGAACGGTAGGCTTTTATTGGCAGTTTTTGTACTCGAAGAGAAATCCAATTATGGTTCGACGGCTCTTCGGTTATACAACGCTAAGGAAAATGTAACTATTTTGAAATGGTCTTGTGTGCACACAGGCTACATATTTTCTATATACGAGTAGTTTGTTGTTGTTTTTTATAAGAATGCGATAACAATATCATGATGATGGAATTAAGCAAGTCAAGCAATTTAACCAATGCATCACCAAAAATCCATTTTGACCGACTCCAAAGAAAGAGAAAATATACAGGATGAAATTTTAACCACCTTCCAAATTTTAATACCTATAACAATCTACGAGACAAAAAACAAATGACGTATTTATTCTTTTGGTATAGCCCAGTACAAAAATGTCAAAATATAGCACTTAGAAGCTGCCGCCAAAAATCTATAATTTTTGATACGGCCTCCTAGCAACACTTTTTTACGCGATGCGCATCTCATTCATTCAGTACAATACTATTTATAAGTTTTTGATTTTCCCTTCATACCTTCACAGGCCGTGAAAATTTAAAACTATGTCGCAAAAATTTTTTCGGGTGAAAACTTGATTTACAATTTTTACTTCATGAATGGGCTCTGAACGTCTATTAGATAAAATTTTTTTAACATGATAAAAAAGTCATTCTGTATGAGGCAGCAAGATATAGTGGTAAAGTGTAAAGAAGACGAATAAAACGATAAAAATTTGATTAGTTAACCTTTCTATCGTTGCATTAAATTTGTCGTGACAAAATTATTAAAGTCGGCTTCGCCGCGCTTTTTAATATATTTTTTTTTGCAACATCTTGTTTGATGCACGTACGTACCTACACTTTGGTGATCCTAGAAAATCTCCAAAAGTTACCAAAGTTATAGTTAAAGAGAATTGGCTGCAATACTCGTATACCAATAAATTATTATTTTAGCTTTAGCACGTATAAATGTTACGGATAATCTTTAAAAAAAATACAAATAGCTTTTATGTACTAATGAGTAATCGATGTATGTAATTCAAAAATATATTTATACTATAGCTTACATACGTAGAATCTTGTTCGAACATCCATTGATCATACAATTAGTTACATGGCCGCTTTTTATGACGTGTAGGGATGTAGATTGTGCAAAAAAATTTTTGAAAAGTCAATTCTGTGATAGACATTGATTCCACTTAAAATAATAAACCGTCAACTGTAGAGGATTTGGAAAACGTTAAACTATCAAGCGATATGCAATAACCAACGAAATCATATTTAGCAGCCTCAAAACAATATATAAGAACTGCATTATTGCCAGGCTTTATTTATTTAGTCGTTTGAATAATAGACGTAGGAGATACCGGCAAAATTTGTGTTTTGCACTTTTAAACATTAAAGCATTCTTATACGAAAACAGTCTGTGGTAATTGCAAAGAGTGTTAAAAGGTTAATTCAGCATTTCTCAGGCGAACGGTCAACACAGTTAACTTGATTATTCATATGGGTGTTATATCAATGCTTGCACTTTAGCGCCAAAAGTTGTATTTCAGCATTTCAAGAACTTGTTTTTTTATTTGATGTCAATAATTCTTTATGTGTCTTAGTTTATAAATTAAACTATTACCCCAACCTTGCATACTTTTTATGATAAGTATTTTTATAGGATATGGTTTACTAAAGGCATACCTAAGTTGATGCAACCACATATACTAAGTTGACTCGTCCACGGGCTCATGGATGATTAATATGTTTCTAGAAGATCCTCTCTTCACATTTGTAACGATTATGTGATACACTATATTACCTACTATATCATCTGTGGTAATAGGTAGCTAATTCAGGACAGGATACATGACGAGTTAATAGCTGATGACTTTTACTTATCGCTCAGAAAGAAACATTAATAATGATAGCTTAGCTTTAAAGACAAAAAACGCTTTATTTACACAAAATGTATGAAACCTGAATTCTAACTTTGTCTAAAAGGTAAAAATTCTGAACCTGTACATATTTACGGTCGGACTCGTGCGTGCCGGAGTCATGTGAATGTTCGGATCGAAAGAACGCTCCGCTCGCCCGTGGCCGACGGCCCGGACTAAGGCCCGACGCAAATGTTGATCCAACCAAAGCTCCTAATTATAATTATGTTAAAGTAAAATTATGATTTTTTTTTTATTCCATTCGAAGTAAGCATTTATGTTATTTTAATATACGCGATCTATATGTTTTTTAAAATCCAATTCGTTTTATTTTCAGTCAGTACTCAGTCCTCAGAATAAGCACTGAGCAAGTAATCACTACGTAGAATAGTTTTGACGTCTTATTGTCATTGTCATCAAATATGGACTGATTGGCATTTTTTAAGCTATTGCATAGCTTCTATCGCAGGCCTTGAGCGTGGAGACCGAATCCAGAAATTCCGTAACGAAAATAACCTAACACCCCCCCACTCCGACCGGCACAGCAGTGATACTTTTTAGTTTTATAATTGCATAAGTTGATAAAAAATGCTATGCAATAGCTTTACCGCGGCAGTCTCCGAGTGCCACACGTCTTTTTTTTTAAAAGTATTACGTTTTACTTATTTTTGTAACGTTAACTTGCCAACGTTTTTAATATTTTTTATCCTATTCCCGGCGAAGACAAATCTAAAAACACCAAAATAATAAAAATAGGTCCAGCCGTTTGTGACTTATAAGTAGTGTAACTAACACGACTTTATTTTATGTATATAGACACTAATTATATCTAACTGTTTTAATATCTATCATACAATATTTATTTCTCGATCACAACGGATTTCAAAAAAATAAAATATAACAAGACGCCATCATGCGTTCATACATGCAACAACTTTTAAAACTAATTTGGTATTTTCCACAGCCAACGTGTAGTTTATTATTCTATAAATAACATTAAACTTTTATTCACAACATCAACACTTATTTAAACACTATCGATCCTAAATAATAAAATTACTGAGACCGAAGATAACTTCAACATTCGTGCAGTTCAAAGCTATCAATGACGTACATTTAACACTTGGAATACATGTAAAACAATTAAATGGTTTTAATATGTCCAGACCCCGTTGGTCTAGTGGTTTAAATACCAGGCCAAGATCTCGGGGTCCCGGGTTCGATCCCCGGGACGAGCATAAAAAAGAAATTTTCGAATTTTCGAGCATTGCTCGGGTTTGTGATCACCAACCTGCATTTGGCAAGCGTGGTGATACTGCCAGCACCCATCATTGCTGTGGTAACTTGAATTAAATGATGGAGGCCTTTTCCCTGCAGTGGGATGATTATAGGCTGTTACTTACTTTACTTTAATATGTCCAGATACATAATTTATAAATTAAATAAAACAACTTAGTGCGCCATTTCTAACAACATGTATTACTTTGAATGAGTTAATATGTATGTTATTTCCCTCGAATTCAATCCCACGTATTTACTTACCTACAATTACTATAATTACTTTGTACGACTGGGATATGGTAGTTTAAGCTTTCACATTATTTCAAAAAATATTTTAATTTGTACTCTAAAGTACATTGATGTGATATAATTATGGTAAACTGTAATATTTTTCTTATTTTAATTACTGTGAGATAGGTTCACTTATTGATTCTAGCTCATCATCACAGTCGTCCTCTTCATTGCTGAAGGTCGTTCCTAACTTAGAAGTGGTTTGTGGTGGTCTTAGTTAGTTCTCTCCACCCTTGCCTATCTTCGGTTTCCCTAAAAGCTAGGTTTATGGGAAGTCCCGTTATGGCCTTGATTTGACCTGACTAACGGTATGGTGCCCTTCCTCGTGGTCTTTTCCCCTCTACTTTTTCCATCATGATGGTCTTTTTGAGGTTATCTGGATCTCTTCTGGCCGTATGTCCGAAATAGCTCATAATCCTCTGAAAGCAAATTGTGGACAATCTGGTGCGAATGTTTAGTTGTTCCAATATCGACTTATTACTTCTTTTTGCAGTCCACGGTATACGCAACATTGTGTGCACACACCGCCAAAACCAAATTGCTCATTACATACATCAAAAGTAAGCCATAAAACATAAATTAATTACTGAAAAGTCAACACCATATTAATTTACGAATGTGAACCAAAATCTGTATTGGAGTTCAAATCCAAAAGATCCAGTTGCAAAATGTATTTTGACCGACAAAACCATACATTGCAATAGGCCGGATGTAACCCTCGTGAAATGTAAATTAAACTGCATTTCTTATAGACGTCTCCGTACCCAATACTCATAACATAAAACAATCAATAGCAGATAAAATTCAAAAATATTCTGAGTTAAACGAGGTAATTTAGAGGGTTTGGAATTTAGAAAAGGTATACATTATGCCACTGGTACTTTCAAGTATAGCTGTCATACCCAACCATTTGAAAAGTAGTTTAAAGCTTCTAGATCTTCCCGAAAATAGTTTTATCACTATGCAAAAAGCGGCAATTCTGAACACGTGTCGCATAGTTAGGCGTTTCTTACAGGACTATTCGTCAAATGCAGTAGATATTTCATAAATAAATTGATCAGATACTTGGCGTAGCCCGTATCTGATTCTATTTTACCATCTCCAATGCTGAGTTTAAATATTCGAGTACAGAATAATAAATAATAATAATATTTAAGACCTGCCAAGCTGGGCCTGAGCCATCTAGTCCCAAATTAAGCTACCACTTATTAAGTAGCTTCGCATATGGAGTACTAGACAATCGATAAGCTTATTTATAAACTTTTTTTCTGTAAATATATACCTACTAACGGACCCGACAGACGTTGTCCTGTCTTAACTATGAATATTGATTTCAAATTGGTATAATTAATAGAAAAAATAGTTCAGATACAAATTTATTTATCGACATTGCAAATGCTAACCACACTGGAAATTGTAACCGTTTGCAGCACGCATTCTGTAAATGTTATGTCAAACGCCATAATATTACATTTAAAAAAGTTTAAATTGTCAAAAGCGCTAAGGTTAAAAATAATTTAGTATGGTGATTAAGTTTTCTTACATTTTCTAATTTTCTGCGCAATTTTCTTAATTTTTTCTTTCTTATGAACATTCTCCTGACAATAAAAACAAAACAAAAAATTTGCGAAATCGATTCAGCCGTTCACGCGTGATGCGATGACCAAGGGAAAGAGGGTTTCATTTATATATAATTATATATAGATTATAAATAGAAAAACACCCACAACCCACCCATAGATATACGCGTAGGTGTACTCGTTAAATGAAGGCAAAATAGGTTTTTATTGAGAAAAATATAAAATATAGACGTTTGCACACCACCTAAAGCTTTCCTTTTTGTCCGCAATCGTGTTTTAGTTCGAAAAATACACAAAAGGTGACCGGCAGAGTCTGCTTGATTCCGTAACAACAGATCATTTCAAAGGAAAACCGATAACATACGTTCGTGAAGATGTTGCATACTTTTGAGTAGTATCTCCCTTGCCGAGGGGATAAACAGCCAACAGGCACGCATCCAGAAAGATGTCGGAAGTAGATTAGACAAAAGATGGGTAGGTATGTCTTTTAGTTATTTGAACACATTACTTGGTTCATTTAAACTTACACGGTCTCTTTTATACGAGTTGCGAATATTTTTTCGTGGTTTTTATCATGTTAAATATAGAAAACTTAACAAAAACAAGGTCGCATAAAAGTGAAATAAAATTCTTAAACTAAGGAGTAAAAATTATTGCATTATGTTTATTTGCGTGACTTCGCTTCAAAAAATAATTTAAGGACCTGGTATGGTCGTTGTCTATTCTAGACACAAAATAAAAGAAAAAAAAATTAAACACGATCAATATTTATGATTAAGCATTTTATAGAGTTACTTACTTTGTTTTTCTTCGTTATTATTTACTAAGTTACAGATAAAACTCAAACTAATCTTCTTGTAGAACAGGGAAAATGCTAAGTTCAGTTTGAGACAGAACAGAGTGTTTAAAATTAATTTACTAGTCTAATCATTTTTATAGACTATACTAGAATATTAAGCGAGCGTTAGACAAAAATAACGAGGTGTACCGTGGCTCAGAGTAGGTTTTCCTACATCAACCTTTTTTAAAACTGTTTCAAAATGTTCCTTTCTAAAATTTACGAGCACGGTGATACATACACATAACGTAATTTCTTAAAACATTTTATAAAAACACCTTTTTTTTATTATGAACATTCCACTGAAAAAATTTTATATTGAAACTAATAACTATTTCTGGAAATAGGAGAAACGTAGAACGGAAATATAATAAAGTGATACCACGCAACAAACTGATATTGTGATGATTGCACGCATAGCGCCCACCCCGAGACAAATACATACAAGTCACGTAAAATTGTTATGCTGTACCACACACGCTACGATAAGTTGCGCCATGCCCTTCATTCCGACGTGATTCCTACCAACAGTATGTAGGTACCTACTTAAATTTCAACACAGATTCTTTGAATATTTATATATTAAAGCACACATGTTTAGGGTTTCTGAACCCGAATGTAAAAATTTGGTATTCTCTTATAGGATCAGTTGTTTGTTTAACAAAGTTCACGAAGACACAAGTAGTAGTGTATGTCATCAAATGTGATATAATTTACTAAGATTCATACAAACCGAATATAAAACGAAGCTTTTAAAAAACCCCATTCAAATTATGAGAGCTTTGTATTATAAGGACTTACTTATCAGTCAGTATCCTGTGCCTGTACTTCCTGTTGACCTAATGTCACGAAAATTTTCTTGGAGTATCTACATGTATCGGGAGGCAAGCAATCAAGAAAAAGATAAATAACTATGTTAGGTCGACTGAACACTTCACAACACTCTGATGCTACGACAGGTCTAGTAGCAAAATAGGTTAGGCGGTAGGTACTGCTCTCGACATACATTGTCAGCTTAGATAATACATCTAGACCATACAGAATACAATGCAAACAGATTAAAGAGATAATACGAGTTTACCTATTAAGGCATACCTACACGTGATTGAAAATCATTTACATGTCATGCGCTATAATTTGCATATCGGCGATCGCCGGGTCATGCAGTTCATGTCAACAATGTTGCTTCACTAATCTAGGGCTGTGACTGGCTGTGACAATGTTTCCTCAGGACCCTCTTGCGAGATGTTTGAACAAGGGGTATGTCCCGTCAGTGACTTCGATAAATGCACGTCACGTCATTGTATGTCATGTCGGAAGGCTCGCGTCATGCCCGCTCATCGGCTGCTACACGCGTTGTTGACTTACCAAAATTGCCTTGTTGTAATGACGAGGCGATTTTTTAAATGTAAGCCTATTTTCTACTTTTTGGGAAACTCTTTTATCCCTAATGCTTGGGCCTTAAACATTATACGAACTAGATACCCTTTAAACTATTTATATGAAAAGTTAACATTTTGACTAAGGTAATTTTTACTGATGATGTACCTAAGTGGAGTTTTATGTTACCTGGGAAAGTTACTGTGTTTTGCCAAAATTTCTCCATAAAGAAGTTAAACAATGAAATATGACCCATTAAGTATAATTAGATTATTCTTAACTAAGTTTTTTTTCTTATAGGTATATACATAATGTAGTTTTGTTATTGTAAATACTCCTATAGACAAGAAAAGGAACTCTTACAGTTTCTCTTAGTCCGTCTGTCTGCCTGTCCGTCTAAAGTAGATTACGAAGACTCTTAATACCAGAAAGCTCTAATTTGATTTCGCCATAAATAGATAAGAGTGCGTCGACCAACTTCTAAAACTATGTGATTATTTTTTTATCATATTCGATTGAAAATTAGTTAGTTTTGACGTAAAACAAGATGATGATGATGATGTTTAAAAATTTACGAACGTTGTGCTAATACGGAACACAGCATTGCGCGTGATCCGATGTGCACTTGACAGGTTTTTAGTTAGAGTTAGTATTTTGTTCAAATCAGTCTCAATTCAAAATATCAAACAAAAATAGTATTTTCATTAAATGTAACCAACCTTTGTTAGTATACTTGCACCCCTATCATAAATTATGATCCATACCTAGAAAAGCAATGCTCTTTTATCTACCTATAGGTACACAAATTAATATGTACACATAATATAAAACTATTTTCTAGTTCCATAAGTAAAATAACACAGGGGCCTTTTTATGATCTATTAAAATAATATTACTTACTTTTACCCTGTATATTCGTTTTAGTTTCTTAAGTTAGACACTATAACAATAATGCAAATTAATAAATTATTATTTATTTATTTAGAAATAAAGTTTTCCAAAAAGGTTTGGCCCTGACAAAATATAAAAGACAAATCTTACTATTGTAAGTATAAGGGAAGTTCATTGACATTCTCCGAAACAACAAGTATTTGCCAAGGGGACAGATATTACGCTTTCAACTAATACCTTCAAGACAGATAATTAATATACGCAGTAACAAACGCGCGCGGTAATGTTTCCTGCTCACCTACCTAATTTGTATTAGAGATGGGCCGACAAGTATCGTGCAGTGTTTAAGGTTATATCGATATTTGGTATTAACATGATTTTACAAACAAATATATGTGTCTTGAAATGCCATACCGGAAGATTTAGTTGAAGCTAAATAATATTTTCTGGATTATAGTAGGTAAATATGTTTAAGTAAAACTAAAATTTGAATGCCCATTTTTTGGAAACATTACAAAGTAGATCATTGAGGGTAATAAGGTAGATTTGCATTGGACTATGTAGGTATTGAAATTAACTCCTCGATTGTATGTTACTCCAGACACAATTAAAATCAATTGTTATCGCAACCGATGGCGGTCTTATGATCCTGTATTGATTGAAAAATAGTTTCAGACCATACTCATTATTACTCGTAGGTATATGTATCATACTGTTAACTTAAGTTACCAATCCATTTTTACTTTTACTCTGCCGACTGACTACGCCTTATTAAATAAAATACCAATTCCTACATTATTTGATAATAGTTGTCATTGTTCCTTTTTTAATTTAAGTTCTGCATACGCTACATACCCTCAGTTTTAGTCTTATCATTAATCCTTACTATCCTGATTAATATTATGAATGGCTTTATAGTTTTGTCTGTCTATTGGACCAATTTTGATCAAATTTGGTTCAGAGATAGATTAGACCTTGTAGGTACTCAAGGTCAATTGACCTGAATTTTGCATACCACAGCTGGATAGGTTTCCATCAGCGCGTCGTCACGTCATACTTAGAGTATGTTAAAAACATCGATACGTCATACTTAGAATATGTTAGGCATCTCTAATTTGTGTTTTAGTATCTACGAAGCTAACCCTAATTCAAGTTAGCTTACGAACACGCTCTGCCTATTTGAATATCGTCAAGTTTTCGCTTGCATTGTTTATAATGACATTGTTATGTGTGGTGTGCCAACTCGCTCATTTTCGTAGCAGAGCGAACAGACTTGAGACTTAAGTGTGATGCCTATTAGCTAACGGTCAACTAGGTATTTAATGCATAAGTAGTTGAATTAAAATTATTGATTGGTTTGTTTTTTTCTTATAAATTTCCTATTATCGATATCTTCAATGCCGAGTGAATCTTTTTCTCTATAGCTGTACAATCGGTAGGTATATATTTTTTTAAAACTGATTTTTATGTTTTTATTTCCTCGCAGATGTTTTGACTTATTAAGATTATATTTCTAAAACTATAATTGTTATGCTTCAAACAACTAAACAGAGTCCAGTTTAGGATTCTTAGACTATTTATCAGATTTTATTAGAACTTAGGTAAATTTGTGCGTGTTTCTAACTTCTTTTTTACCATTTTTTATCTGGCGTGTAAATAAACATTATGGTAGTCAACTTAGAATAAAACTAAAACCGAAACTGATCAGAAACGTAATGATCACAAAAGAACTGGCAGCCTGGTTCTTGCATGATTAAGGCGCTTTCACCAGTGCCCAAATGATGGAAAGACATAAAAATCAAGGTAGGTACATGGTAGAAATCTTGAAAAAAAAAACAACTCATATGATAGTGACCATGAAAGCTTAAATCATCATCAATATCATGAATCCTATAATTTTTACTATCGTATGAAAGCCAATTAACGATGTTTGCAATACTAAAAGACACAATAAACACATGGCGTTTTTAAAAAGTAACTGAAAACAGTTACGCTTGAATCAAAGTATAAGCATTGATTCTCACACACACAGAAAACATTTTATTTAAGGTAATAGTAAACATCTATTATTCATCACGATACAATGATTTGTATAGAAATTTTGGGGTTCGATTACACGATAAAAGGGAGAATATTTGCGATAAAGAGAACATAATACGTATGGTTAGATACATGCATAGGTACACTATTTATTGCACAAAATACAACACGACAAAATATTAGTGCAAATAAAATATTATTGTAGCACATTATCATTATCAGCCCATGGCGCGATGGTGAGCCATAGGCCTCTCCATAGGGAGGTTGTTGCCATTAGCACCACGCTTGGCTTATAGGTTGACTTTTGCAGTTTGGCTAATGACGCAGTGAAGGAATTGTAATAAAATTTTATTTTATTTTTAATTCTCTCTCTCCTTCTCTCCCTTCCACTCCCCTCCCTCTACCTCGCTCTCCCTCTCTCTCTCCCTGTCTCTTTACCTCTCTCTCTCCCTCCCGCTCCCTCTCCCCCTCCCCCTCTCTCTCTCTCTCTCTCGCCGCATGGCTTACTCTAACATATAAACTATAGCAAAAAGTGTCGAACAAAAAGTGTCGTTACAATTTTTTCCGTCCAGCCCCATTTCGCAACGCGCGATAAAGAACTTCGTTCCAAAAATGTAGCAGTGTATCGAATTTTACAATGTGTATCATCTTGAGTTATTGATTCATACGACTAATTTACGGGGGTAAACATTTAATGTTTATTCGGCTTTGCAACTAACTTTGAAATACCTAGAAATAAAGGATAATAATAGGGGTTAAAGTATGAAATTGCCGATTATTTTCCCCTTTTTTATTTTGTTTATAGCTCTTAAGTATAGTCGTATTATTGCGTATTTTTTTTTGTATTGTATCAAAAACTAAATAAAGTAACTTTTGACTAAAAAAAAAAATGCAATACCAGTGCCTATTACTTCAAAGGAAGTCGTTGAAAAGACCCCTTACAATGTGTCAGCTGACCTTCTTGCTTCAATTAAGTATATTTGTATTATATACTTTGATTTTCAGAAATTTAAATACTATAATGCGTAGCTTTATAACCATCCAACTTTCACCTTTAATTGCATCGAAAACGGTTCAGGCGTTTTTAAAAAAACTAAAAAATTGTTAGTATGGAAAAATGACTTTTCTTGATTTCGTCCATACAAAACGGCAATTTCATACTTTAACCCCTAATATAAATTTAAAGTTAAGTGTATTTATGCATTTTTATTAAGGCTCGCCTCTTAAACAACTCAATCAATCAATCAATCAGCCTATTGCAGTCCACAGCTGGACGTAGGCCTCCCCAAGGGCACGCCACAGTGCACAATCCCCCGCTTTTCTCATCCAGCCACTACCAGCGACCTTCTTCAGGTCCTCGGTCTAACTAGCAGGGGCCCGTCCCACACTACATTTGCCGAGATGTGGTCTCCATTCGAGAACCCGTCTACTCCAACGTTCATCGGTTCTGCGACAAATATGGCCAGCCCACTGCCACTTCAGCTTGCTACACTTTTGGATAATGTCCATATCTTTGGTCCTCTGCCGGATTCTCTCCTTTTGGGCCTCTCGTTACGGATTTTATCTCGCAGCGAAATACCGAGCATAGATCTTTCCATAGCTCGCTGAGCGACATGCAGTCGGTGGGCCAGCCTGACTGTCATGTTCCACGTTTCGGCTCCGTATGTCATGACGGGTAGGACGCACTGATTGAATACCCTACTCTTCAGGCATTGCGGCAGTGACGACGAGAAGATATGACGCAACTTCCCAAACGCTGCCCAACCCAGATGCACTCTTCTTGTGATTTCACGTTCAAAATTGTCTCTACCTAACTGCAATATCTGCCCGAGGTAGACATATTCTTGGACAACTTCGAGCGCTTCACCGTTGATCAAGATCGGCTCCGGAGTGATAAAGTCGTTGAACATGACTTTGGTCTTGTCCAAATTCATCCGAAGACCGACCGATGTTGAAGCTGCATTAAGGCTTTGTAGCATTTTCTGCAAATCCTGCACTGATTCTGCCATCAATACTATGTCGTCGGCAAAGCGAAGGTGGCTGAGATATACGCCATTGATGTTGATGCCCAGTCTTGTGGTTCTGTACTTGGACGGACATCGACGCTGCTTTGTATAGGCTTCTCAGTACCTCCACATATCGCCAGTCGACTTGGCATCGCTGCAAGGGTTCCAGAACAGCCCAGGTTTCTACGGAGTCGAAGGCTTTCTCGTAGTTCACAAATGCTAGGCACAGCGGCTGATTATACTCTTGTGACTTCTGCATAATCTGCCTCACTGTGTGAATGTGGTCCACGGTGCTGAAACCTTTTTGAAACAAAGCCTGTTCCGGTGGCTGGAAGGCGTCAAATCTCGCGGCAAGACGGTTTGTGAGGATTCTCGAGAACAGCTTATAGACGTGGCTTAAGAGCGCGATTGGTCTATAGTTTTTAGGATTGCATTGTCTCCTTTCTTGAAAAACAAAACCACCAACCTCTCACTCCACGCCTTCGGGGTAGTCCCATTGGCTATGACGGAATTAAATAGCTCTTTTAGCTTTCTCAGCACTGCAGTTCCTCTTGCTTTGAGAAGCTCGGAAGCTGTTTGAGAGCCCCCTCAATTTCGTCTTCCTCCACTTCTGGGAGATCGTCTTAAAAGTGTTAAACAACTGTTTGTTATTACATATTTTATGTCAATAGTTGATGGTTCATAACTAATTCAAATTGATCCTTAACATAGTAGGTCTCGCTTTAGAATTAATGGTGAGTGCTGAGTTCTGATGGACATGAGTATGCTGAGTACTTGATTGAGTATGTGTTACTTACCTCAGTTGTAATCCAATCCTCGTCCAACTTGTTACATTATTTTTCTTAGTGTCCTTTCTTGTTTTATACACCTGAATATTTTGACACTAGCAAATAAGCAGAATTAGAAGCAAATTAACTAATCAAATGGACAAAATTTATGGTAATGTCATAATAACGGAAAATTTATGGTTTATTCCTTTTGTAAATCGGTACTATTTTTCACATAATTATTCATGATACTATTTCAAAAACCAGTATGGTGGAGTTGCGTGATTCGCACAAATTATTCATAAACACATTATTCATAGTCAGGAAAGCTGTATCGCCACTTCCCGTGTATTTGAACACAGCACCGGACTGAAACTGTTCCGCTAATTGTCAGATGCGAGTGCCGCTTAACGCATTATTAACATGCACTTAAATACGGAGTTGGTAACTCGTGTACCATTTCAGTAATCTTGTTTTCGAAATACGAGGGTTTGTCCACCTACAATTACCGCCGAGATTAAGTCAAATGGAGTATTACATAGATTTCATAAGGACCGAGTTAAATTTACTTATGAAGCTGCAATTTAATAAAAACTTTTGGTGCTTTATGGGATCTTATTAAACTTTTTTGCCTGATAGAAAGTTACATTTCAGCAAATATTTAGTTTGCTGGAACGCAACAATTTATAAAAGCACTCTTCCATTATAAATGGAGCCTTAGATATATTTATATAGTATGTCAAACAACAAAAGTAAGTGTTGAAGACAACACATTGACCTCATATATTATTTTTTACTGTAATAAAAGAGTTTCTTTACTCAACATTTCGATACAAGATTTAAAAAAAACTTAGAGATGCTTTCCAGTTAGTACGACGTTATACCTACATTGTGACGTTACAAATACGACGTACCTGTGTTAATTACAAACACACTTATCAAGTAATACCATTGCACCACACTACTTGGATGAAAAGCTATAAATTACATTGCAAAAGAGTCACAACAATCCATTAAGTTTCTCAAGGAACTTTGTTCCAGCGATTATACAGAATGACTAAGATGATAAATACCTACATTGAAAGGTAAAGGCTACAGAGATACAAATTATTAGCTTGTGCTCTGATTTAAAAGCAGTTATTGTCACGCTTAAAACATTTTTTTAACATATGAAATAGTTGTTTCATTAGTGCATGAGCACTCGAACTTGTTCATGCATCAAAATCACTACTGATTAATTTTGACAAAAACATTTTATTCGGCGACCGAGTCGACAGGGTGGTGTTTGGACAAGGGTTACAATTTTGGTTTTCCTTTCGGATACGCTGTAGTCAGTTGTGTGATTTCATAGCACAGGCTGTCTAAAAGTACGCCAAATTAAGGGGCACGGAAGCAAATCAAGAGTAAAAAAAAAATTAAAAATACTGTTGTAAAAAAAAGGACGCTTCGTCTAACTGACGAGACCTGAAATTGATGAATTTAATGGATGAAAATATTACATAAATATTTTCAAAATTTTTAAATTAAAATTTTATCAATTTAGTTCACATAATGATAGCTAACTGGCATTTTTAAAAACATTATTGCTAGGAAAGAGATATAAAAGAATATTATGCGAGCCATTGCTTGTGTCACACAGAAAGTGATCAAACAAAAATACCTACATACTTATTTAATCACTTACCGCGGTGACGGTGGTAGCGGGCTTCGGCCCGTGGCCTGTTGTGGCCGTTAGCGCTGGAGGGCGCGACGGTGGTGTTGCCGTTGGGGCGTCAGCCCCGCGGCGGACGGAAGTACTGGGAAGCCCCAGTATGGTTTGAGCTATGCTGGGCGGCGAGTGGGCGTGAGACGTTGGCGGCCCTTTGCAACGACATGCACTGTCGTTGCAAAGGGTGGCCACGGATCGGGTCGGCGAGGTTGCTTGCGGACCCTACCTGAAGTCGTAGATGGGGGAGGACGAGAAGGCATACGCCGAACTCAACTTTCCCCCTCTAGCAGGCTAGTGGGCGTTGGGCCGGGGGGCTCAACGCTCGCATTGCACAGCTTGCCAGACTGGAGGTGTTTCCTGGTGTACATAATCACCCATATTTTATGCCTGAGGCCCGGCGTAGGCCGTACGTAGGCGGTGCATGGAAGGCATCCTAAGGGAAGCCCATACACTGTCATCATACGTTGCGAGGTACACGGAGGTAGGTTAAGTGGGTATGGTCCGTTAGAGGATGAGTATCACACACCCCTGCGACGGCCCCCGGCGCCGTCATAGGAAGTGCGTAACCGCATTCCCCCTCCTAAAACAAAGGTTAGATTGTGATCCATCGACGTTCAATTATAAACTGACGAAGTTTTCTATTTAGCGGTGACAGAAACACTTCATTTAAAGATAATAAATATTAATAATATGAATTATTCGTATAAGTACAATAGTTTTTTTTTGCAGTACCTATATTTCTGCGTTCAATAGTCACTTGTGACGGGACTGGCCCCTTGAATTTGTTTCGTACTTTTTAACACTCTGTATAACGATAAACCAGAAACAGGTGGATAATGTATTACTTGCGTGGTATGACAGGAGCGCGTATAATAATAGCAAAAAGCCTGATTTAATTAAAGCTATTTGTTAACTGAGGCTGTACATTTTGTACCATCTAAAGCGAATATTTATTGGTAGCAGTAAGCGGCGGGTCGCGAAACATTTGGAGTTACAATTTTTATTTGTTTTTGCCGTAAACGGTTTCATAATGGCTGTCATTAATTCGGTCGGCGCCGATCCCAGTGTTTAGTCAGATCCTTCTTTGCACCCACAGGCAATATTAATAGATCGATGTCAGTCTTGAGTTCATGATTATGTTCTCTAAGAAGTATGTACCTACTGATAGCAAGCAAGTAATTAAAGCTATTCGTTTCCTCAGTTTATGGTCCTACCAATTCTTTTATGTACGTCAATTTTTTTAACATGAGTTGTTACATCTCTGAAAACAAAATAACTAGTTAAAAAAAGATTCTATTGTAACCAACACACGGCATATTATACCCCTTGAATAGGTTCATATTAAAGGATTTCCTTTTTAAATAAAATGTGGATAAAACCTCATACTTTGTTCGGTTCCCAAAGTGAGTAGCTATTAAAACTCTTGTTTTGTGAAAATAAGAAACAAAGAAAGTACCACAAATGCTTAGACCCGTGACAATAAAAAAAATGATTACATTAAAAGGTTTGGTATTACATATTGTATCTCTGAACCGAATGCTACTTCAGCTAACCTAAATAAATAAGAACCCAATATGTATATGAACTTTACAAAACCAAACAAAACTGCGTTCACTAGATAATCATAAAAATCCTTTACGTTTGGTTTGTTACTGCGGGCCCCAAGAAAATGAGGTTAGGAAATGTTTGTCTTCTGATTCATTTCCACTTCACTCGCGCCTAACCATCTTTAGGTCTCACTCCATTAAACTTATGAAACTCCATACTTTATAGTCTTTATGTTTCATTTAGAATTGAAGAGCTCTATTAACTCACTATTATTAAGTGAAATTTCAGTATTTTCTAAATAACGTTACGATTTTCAACTGGCTTTACTGATATTAATAAAACGTTCTACGATGTATATCTAGATATGTGCATCAGGAGTACCACAAGGATCGATACTTGGGCCCTTATTGTTCGTAATATTCATTAATGACATAACAAAGTGTTTCACTAATTCTAAATTTCTATTGTATGCCGATGATTTAAAAATTTTATAAAGAAATAAGAACATTAAATGATTCTGCAGGTCTCCAACATGATTTGGATAGATTAACTGATTACTTTAAAGATAATAAACTACAATTTAGTATTCCTAAATGTCATGTCATTAGTTTCACAAAAAAGAAGAGCATTATTGATTACCCTTATACTTTAAGTAATAAACCTATTGGACGTGTAACATCTGTACGAGATCTTGGGGTTCTATTGGACTCAAAACTCTGTTTGGATAAACATATAAAAAATATTACTAATAAAGCATTTCAAATGTTTGGATTTGTAATGCGCTCTACAAATGAATTTAAAAAGGATCAGTCATATTTACTTTTATATAAATCGCTGATTAGATCCCAGTTGGAATACGCAGCACCCATTTGGAATCCATATTATAATAGATATAGTGAAATGATTGAAAGGGTACGACGCAAATTTCTTCGTTCTATGCATTTTAGATGTCATAGATCTTATCTATCATATTCCCAATTACTTAGCCGATACAAAATACTCAGTCTAAGTTCTAGACGTAAGCTCTTAGAGGTTACGTTCTTATATAAAGTTATACATAATAAGTTTGATTGTCCTGATTTAGTAGAAAAATTGTACTTTAAAGTACCACGAACAACAAATATGCGCCTTGCTCGGTCCTACGAATTATTTGCCACTACCAAAAACCGCACTAATGCCGGTAAACGCTGCCCCATGAATCGCATAATTAAATCATATAACAATAACTTTGTAAATTTAGATATTTTCGCAAGTTCTCTACCGAAATTTAGAAGAACTGTTTTCTCAATCTTAACTGTATAAATTAGCTTAGTTTAAATTTGGGATATTCAGAATGCATTAATCAGTTTGATTTGTTATTGTTCCATGTGCATACGTATAGTTTTTAGATAAGTACACACTAGATATTCTATTCTCTCAATTTTACTCAATCTGTTACATTCGATACTTTGAGTGAATGGTGCAGTAACGCCCCTAGTATATCTATAATATAAAAATGAATCGCTGAATGTGTTGCTAAGCGCAAATCTCGAGAACAGCTGAACCGATTTCGCTAATTCCTTTTTTATAATATTCCTCGAAGTACGAGGATGGTTCTTACACAGTTTTTTTTTTGAAAATTGCCTGAAAAAGTAAAAAAGCAACACTTTTCTATACTCCCGTACAAACATAAGATTTTCCGACCCCGCCATATTTTTGATGACAATGACATTTAATTCATTTAAGACGTCAAAATCTTATATCTGAGGAGATACGAAGTTCGCGGGGTCCGCTAGTAGTTTATATCTTTATATAGTAACTATCTGTGGATAAAGTTGTGGGCTGCAATATTAACTAGACATAAGTTACTAACACTAATATTTAAACACATATTGTAACTGTTTTTTATCCCGAATAAAAAAAAAAAGATATACACACGTACACGTAATTTAATATCTATCAGTAATGAAATTTCATTCAGAGAGCGATCTGTAAGTGTAGTGAGCATGTAAACGATTTGGAGTCATGTACCAAAATGAACAGACGCGATGAAGCAGAAAATAATTGCGTACTCAGGTAAGCCTTGCACCTACATTGTGAAATTGTTACAAATTTCTCTTAAAATATACTCTGTTTAATAAATAAATAATAAATAATGTTTAGCTACTGTTGGACTAGTAAACTAGGTTTACGTTAAAAGGGAGCATGATCTTAATAAAGGTCATAAGCGTTATTATAGTTTCTTTAAAATTATAGGATTAAGAAAAAAATCTAAATTAAAAAATAAACAGGTTATAATTAACTATAATTCTTGTGCCTTTTAGTTTTTTGTAACTTTAATAAAATGTAGCGAATTAGTGAAAATGCCAGAGAATTGATTCTTATCACTTAAAAACAAGCAAATGCAACAGCATAATACCATTACTATGAGTATACAAGTATTAATTCCAACATAGAAAAAGTAATAACAGGAATTTCCGACAGGAAACTAAAGTAATCTTTACAGCTCAAAGAAATTAGTATACAAATTATAGTGACAAGAGCTGTCACTTTTGCCGTAGAACCAATTACAGATGAGTTCTTACAAACCATAGATTTAGTATCAAACCCAGCGAGCGAGGGAGTCTTGCAATAAAGATGAAGCTAATGAAATGACATAAAAAGAATGCCCGAGGATTCTGTTCAGTGTTATGTATCCAGTAGTGCTGACGTACGAAGATTATGATACTTCTTGGGTGCAGGAGATATGCACATGGACTTCTTAAGTGGAAGTCTATAGCGATTTCTTCACATTGCTTTCTTTAAAGTTTTTGTTATGATGGTTGGTCTCTAACAAGTGCACAGCATGCATTTTTACCTAAGTACCTTTTGCTATGAGCTCATCAAAAATCTTTTTCGATATACAGGGTCAATTTTGAAATGAACACTTAACGCCCGTTATTTGGCTCAGTCTTGATTGCGTCGGGAATCACATTAGCTGCCAGCCATGTGATTATTGATTTGTTGAGCGTTGTTGTGCCCATTATTGGTAAAAACCTGAGATCTCCAAGGTAGCACAAGGTAACATGATTTCCTACGGTAATAACCTATTCGAAATATTAGTAATTATTATATTAAAAGATTATCAACAGGTCCATAAACGAAAAAAAGAAAGAAAGAAGAAAGAAACATTTATTTTTCTTGATCCAGAGTGCTAGGCCGATAAAGGTGTACAAATATAGGTAGGAAAATAAAAACAATAGGAATACGGAAAAAAGAAAAGCACACACCCAATACAGTAACACAAATTTTAATGGAAAGATGTGAAGTGTAAATACTTTTTCCACTTGGCCGAACTTGACTAATACTTAGAATCTGAACATTCAATCTGCAAATGGTGCTATAGGCACAGTTCGGTGACTCAATCCACATATTTGAATAAACAAACACAAAGCCTTCGTCGTCGTCTCCACGGTGTATAGAGACTGCTAGTACCTAGTTGAGCATGCTGTATAGAGCTTCTACGTGCGCATGCACGTTAATACAGTTATTTATTACTTTCTCTGGCTACTGTTATAAAAGGTGTCGTAGCAAAACCCGTAGCGCGACTGCCGTTGAGGGTGCTACGGCAACTGCAATCAAATGGGGCGCGACGTTCGAAATGTGGCATTGTATAAATGTTGTATTTCAATGTTAAGTTTCTTCACAAAATAGCGTACAATTAACTATTTTGTAATCAACTGTGTGTTGAATTTCTGTCTGATTCATAAAGAGAAAGTACCTAGAAATACTCATGGAGCAGGCATTTATCTTTTAGCTTTGTTTTCATAATTATTGTAACATGATGATATTAATAAATAAAAACTTAATCCTCATTTGCTAGGTGATTTAAGTACCGGGTCAAGATCTCGGGGTCCTGGGTTCGAAACCAGGGTCGGGCAACAAGAGTTTCGAAGGTTCGTAAGATTGTTACTCGATTTACGATATTTGAATCAAGATAAATTATTAACCTGCATTAATAATATTACGAGACATTTAAAGTACGTCAGGTAGTATTTAACGTTTTAAATACACTAACTAGTAAGATCATATGATTTGATTGGTTCATAGAAGAAGCAATATAGCATTACAAAATCAATTTCAATAGACTTCCGGGAACACACAACACAATAGGTCTATGGAGCTCCGGTCATTGAGGAGTCGAGGCATTCAATCTGCAACCTGACGACGTAGACTACGCCAAATTGGATCGCACTCATGTATAGGGGAATCCGTGCGGTTTTAGCCGATATTATTGTAGAACCTTGGTTCAAAATTGAATTTGAATTTTACCTTGGTTCAAATATAATCGATATTCTTTTTTTTACTTTAATTGCTGCACCAACATAGGTTAAAATAAGAAAAAGTAGAAAAAATCACCGTCCGTAGCGTTCTCGCCAAATGAGCGTCATTAGATGATTTCGGTGATATTTGAACTTTGTAGCATTCTACTTCATGTCATGTACGTAAGGTTCAGATTCCATTATGACAGGTATGATTCAATCGCGACAATTTTGAAGTGTCGTTTTTGTATGGGACTATGCATCTAGTTCAAATTTTGCCACGCCACATGCATAGATAAAGTGCAATTATACAATATGTGCAATATGTGTTAAAATTATGGAAAAAGAAAAGCCAACCATCAAAAAATTTAATAGTACCAATTAAGTAACAAAACCATGTACATGGGAGTAATATCATTATGTTTAACATTAGGTTTGGGTTATTGTTACGTTTATTACGTTTGGACATTTTACAGCTTATTATCTAGTTTATAGTGTACGCGTAAATAATAGTATCGACGAAATTATGACAACGATTTGCAAATTGTATCAACGTCACTATTGTAAGTTTTTTTACTGCGGAGCTAGAAGAGACTTGCTGTGTTGTGAAAACTATTTTTGAATTTTTCTATCGTATTTTTCGATATTAGAACACAGGTAAGTTTTTTGTTTGCTTTATTTTCTGACTGTATTACAAACAGGTTTAAGTCCATCAAAAACTTTTTTCACAAAAATCGTACCCCCGAAAAACTAGAAATTAAGACACTAATTTTGTGTCCGTGCTTAATAAAATGTCTATTGTGGCTCACTTCATGACTTGTAAACAATTTTTAATCTTTTATGTTTCTTAAAGTTGTCAACCTTATTTTTGTAGCCCTCGGTACATGTTCCAATTATTATGAAAGGGACAAACATTGAGCTATGTATCGAAATCAATCAATCTGATAAGAAGTTCTGCGTGGTCACACACAAAAAAGGAAAGTTGTCGAAATGTGAATCTTCTCTTTGTTTTCGTCGGTTGAAAAACACAATCAAAGATTTTATCACTTTTTGTAATCAGGACAATTTCAACTGCGCTTTGACAAATGCAACTATTTTATAGATGGTGTTTTTAGGATCACCTAAAAATATTTTAGGATCTCCTGAAAGCACCACCTTTGAAATAGTTACATTAATTCCCAGTTAAAACTCGGAATACATTATAGGAGTTTATTTATTTTATTAAACGTTTTCACTTTCCATCATAGTATGCAGATCGCGAATTAGCATTTGAGGTACAATTTCACACACAGATATAGTGCAAAGGTCGTTTAAAAATGTGCATATATTTGTGTAACTTCGGCGCGAGATGCGGCAATCAGGCTGCTCAGTTAAAGTCGGTCAACTCTATTTCCGAATTTAGGTAATGTCAAACCGGGAAAATGAAATATCCTCAAGAGAATTATGTCGGTAGCCAATCTAAGCTAAGGAAAATACAATTAACATATAGAACGTAGCCCGTCTTGTACGTTAATTTTGTATTGTAGATCTAGATCTGTTAATTGCAGAATATATGATCACATAACTAACTTTAATAAGTAACTTACTTTAAATCAGGGCTAATCGATAGCCGTGTTTAGTTGTTTTGTACCGACTTTTTCCAGTTCATTTGCAAAACAACGTTAGTATTCTCATAAGCACATATGTTAATACTCGTAGTCGTCAAAAGTCAGACGATGCACTTATTTTTGTTTTCACTTTCTAATCAAATAATACGTGATACTTCTGATTAAAGAAAATCGAAAATGAATTGCACTTAAACAAAAGAGCGAGTATTATTTTAAAAAACATTACTATTTAACCGATATTCCGGCAATCCGTTAAAGTAGCACCCGGTTAATGCGTCGGATCAGAGCAGCTAGTGCTAAATGCCTCGTCTATGAATAATTTAGCGTCGCGATCGTCAAAATGACGGCACGAAGGCCAAAGCGTGCACAACTAATTATGCACCTCAATTAAAACGGGCAAAACAGCCGCCCGTCTTATTTTATGTACCTTTTAGCACCTGTTGTCTCATCACGCCAACTGACGAATTAATTCATCCCCTATCTGCTTTGAAACAGATATTCTCCGTATTTTGTTCACGTTCAATCACAAGGTTTTGTTTTCTTGCTTAGTTAGGGAAACGTTTTGCTGAAAGTTTCTACAGAATCACTTGATTGTTTGATGCAATTGAATTTACTGCAGTCAAAAGGGAAGGGAAAGGGAGAGAAAACAGAATATATTATAGTATATTTTGTTCAAAAAATCTTAGATTCTATAAGACTTCAATTATTTAAATAACCGCATAATTTCTTCACATGAGTCGCGATGATATTTATGTCAGTGTCGTGTGTTGCTGTTATGGCCTAGAATAGCACCACTCGCTAAATTTCAAATTAGGGACTTGGTCCCGTCATCTTGACGCTCGTTTTTTTGTGTGGCGACTGAGAAGAGTTCAGACAGAAGAAGACTTCTATTTACCAAAGGCCAAACTGCACTCGTGAATCCGCGCCTTCGAAGCGTTGCGACTATGGCAAAATTCACCTTTTGAAAAGGCCTGTCTCCGGCACTGACCTGATATTGGCTTAGATGATACAGAAATATCAAGACTTAAAGATTACGAACCGGAAATTAAAGTCTGTGAAGTGGAAGACATCGTGTAATCTTACGAATATTATATATGTGAATGTTTAGATGGATGTTTTTACTCAATCATGCCAAAACGGCTTAACAGATCTGAACGAAATTCAGCAAGGAGATAGTGTATGGTCAGGAATAGCATATAGGCTACTTGAAATCCCGGAAAAATTTACGGTTCCCGTGGGATTACTATGTTTGTTTTTCAAATGGAAAGGGATTGTCATTATTTTTTGCATAGTGGTAGATTACGGGTCAGCAGGCACATCATAGGCTAAATTTTATCCTCGAACATAGTCAGAGGTAACGGTAAGTAATATTATAAATGTGAATGTATGATTGTTCGTTAAGCTTTCACGCCTTTAACGCCGAACCGATTTTGATACAATTTAATACAAAAAGATATTTAGAATGTAGATAAATTAGACCTTAAGAAAGTCATAGGTTCTTTTGTAGGTCACTACTGGGAACTGATTTCCGCCCTCGCGATATGACGTATAGTTCACGTGGGCAGAGTCACCGGCAAAAAACTAGCATCGTTTAAAAAAAAAAAACAGTCGAATTGAGAACCTCCTCCTTTTTTTGGAAGTCGGTTAAACAGAACGATAAGTTAGATGTGACAAGGTACAACACAACAGCCAATTTTGAATTAATGTCGCCATTATCGATATATTATGTCTATTAGTGTAGGTGCTTTTAGCTCTGTGGCGTCAGCGTGATTACCGAAGTTAAGCCGTCTACGCCGCGGTTAAGTGTTGTGGGTTATTGTACGCTTTGCAAGTAAGAGAATGTCAAATATCAATCGTTTTGTTACGAATATTATTATACCAATGCAACATACGAATACGTAACAGTATTGTTATTGTTATTGGTCATATTTTTAGTCAAATTTGTTATGTATACATATTTATTGCAGTAAGTTATCGTCAATTTCTAAGGTGGTCATTGTACGACACATAATATTTTCCTTAGTGGAAAATCACTAATAGTCAGTATAGCTGCGCGGGTGTCTGCCTATTATTCAACGGTTTCAGGTTCGATTCCCAGTTGGTCCAATTCAAGAATTGATCTTTTTTTCTAAATTGGTTTGGGTGGCAGGTGAGATGTAGTCTTGTTTCGGAAGACGAATTATGCTAGTTGGTCGCGTCGTATGTCGCAAGATGGGTAAAAACTATTCACGGCAGAGGCCTGAAATAGGCGACCTGGATCCTGACACAAAATTAAAGGAAAATAATCATAAGATACGCAGAAGAACATCTTTATAAACAAACATAATTAAGCAATTAATATGAAAGATCATGTCATGGTATATAGAACGTCTTATTCTGCTCTCCCAAACCCCAATACGAACCCATAATCCAACCATGCCACGAATAACGGAAGTTTATTTTTTTCTGACATTTACTAATAAATTAAATATTTCAAGACACGCCCCCAGTTTTCTGTAACTGTTCAAGTGTGTAAAAATTAAACAGTGTAAGTGCATTTTATTCCAATGTTAATAATAGCACTGTACCTACTTATTACCAGCGGTTTTGGCCGTCAGCCCAGCACATGGCTTTGTATACCTACTTAGCCAGAACGCGCGCAAACATAGCATAACTCAGCCGGCGCGGCGACACGACGTGACCCTTTTCATAATCCAGTAGCCCATGTCACATCATCCATTAGATAGCTGAACCTATTAGAAAATCGTTAAGGGTTTTATCAATTGATTACGACCGATATCACCAATAATATGACACATTCATACTGGTGATGCTTATATTATATTTGTGAAATTTGCTTGGTCCGTCTGTTTGTTTGCATATGCGTAGATCTGTTGGGTCTTAACCCTTGCGCAATAGGCGGACTCAGAAAACCAACCGAGTCGTCAATAAGACAATAATTTAAATACTATGCTCAGTATTGCTCAGCTCAGTGATTGTATGAGTGAGTCGTAAGAGGCAACTAAAGAGGTACTGTTGAGGAAGACGAGCGTCTTCCCTTCACTAGGTATAAGCTAAACTGCGTTCGCTTGTCAAACGTGGTGATTAGGGCAAAATACCTTCTTTTAAAGAGGACCATGTCCAGCATTGGGCTTATATGGGCTATTGTTAATTGTATAACCAAACAACAAATTAAAAAAACTGTCCAAAGCAAATCAACGAGCAGCTGTTACTCTCTTAATATGGAACAGTAAAAAAAATATGATGTTAAATTATATTATGAGTTAATTAGGTACTGATTTACTGAACTTTATTGTAAAATCTATGTCTGTTTATCCATAACAGTTTAATGTTTTTAGGTGGAGGAGGAAACTGAAAAAAAAATCTTTATTACTTTTCTATATATATAACAGATTTATACAGCTTACTCATTAACCCAGAAAGGTACTTTATATTACGTTCAGATTTGGGTCGCTAAAAGGTTTTATAAAAATATCTTCTTGTCAAGTTATTTGATATCCATTCCGGTCTATGTAAATATGTACATATCTTTTTATTTATGCAAATAAGTATTCAGTTGCCAAAGGCTATATTAATAATATCAACAACATCCAAAACGGTTTCAGAGTCTCGTGCATTATTAAAGGAAAGAAACAGCGTTTACAGTCTAAGGGATGGATATTAAATAAAATACAACTGTACTTGCAAACAATGCAGCGACTTGCGTGCATTAGAATTCTGAAATGCAACCACTGAGAGCTGGCAGACCAACTAGTTTCATCTACAGAGATGCCATACTTTGCATTATTTTTTTCTCATTCTCAATATAGTTTTACAACGTATAAAAGTAAATCTAACCGTATCCATGATCGTTACGAAAAATCCCGTCACCTCTTATAGTCTGATAAGTAATATCTTAATCTTACACAAAATGTAAAATACTCGTGCATGCAAAGTACTTTGTATGATTAAATTAGTAAAGAAGACTTTTCAGTGAAGTATAGAAGCATACTTCACTCAAAAGCCTTCTAAACATTTCGTTTTATCAGTTAAATTTCAAGACCCGTCCAATTACACCCTGCACTATAGGATAAACATGTTTAAAAATCATCCCCACGTAACATGTAACATAGTAACAGGGTGCTTTTATTTTATAGAGTTTATTTTACCGCTTGTTCGACATGAAACTGTAGGGCTTCCTTGTTGACTTTGAAACCCTAAAAAGATATTATAAGATAACCATCGTTGGCGGTAAAAAATATTGGTAATTCAATAACGTAGAAGAAAATTGGAAAACGTCTATCAGACGTGCGGACGGGTGGACAACGTAAGGAGGCTGATCATTTATCAAGTTTATCTAGATTTCAGGCAGCACCGCATCATTTACAGGGTGGAAATTCTATAGCGGCATAATCTACTAACCTAGCCTTAGGTGAGTACCTATTTAAAAAAGTTATTAAGCTAACTTCGTGGAGTGATAGTCTCATATAATATATGTCACATATGTCTATGTCATATTATATATGAGACATTGACATAGACATATGTGACATATATTATATGAGACTAGACATAGGAAAGGGCATAATTTTGAAACGTTCTTGGAAAATCACTTATTTTTAATATAATAGCATCGTTCAAAGTACAATGTTAATAAGATGTTTGCAAGTAACATAAAAAAATAGGATTACCTTACTTTTAATGTAAATAAAATACATCACTGATAAGGTATCAGTCTTAAAAATTCGAAACCTCATAACAAGCTGGGTTGTGATAGTGACCATTAAAGTTTAAATGAGACTGTTTATCCTTTTGATGTTGGTAAATGCTACTGAGTCATAAAATTATGTCTGCCAGTCCACGCCAGTTCTCTCGTAGTACGGTTTATTTCGTTTCATGATATCAAAACGCGATATAATTGTAAGCTTTGTCTTCCATTTGTACATCGATGAATTTCCCCGTTACAATTATTGTTGCTGCTAAATCATTGCAAATCTGCTGCTATCCAAAGAAAAGACATAAGCATGTCTTGGTTTATTTATTATTGTAGAACACAAGACTAAGAAAACTTAAAACGCCTTATACATGTAACAACCCTCAACAAGCTTCTGTTATTTAAAAAAAATAAAGTTTTTATCCTTATAGTGTAATATGTTCATTGCTGTTATATACTTAATACCTACCTACCTCTAGATTATTGAACCCTGTTTCATCATAAAGACTGTTCCATACTTCTCTTCAACCTTTATATTTTCCGACGTATTATTCTGTTTTACGAAGCGCCGTGATTTCTCGCATCATGACGGAGGCAAACATTAAATATCTTTCTAGGCTCTCAGTCCCGACGAGCAGAGGCTCTGATATTTATTTCGGTCGAATTTCCCGTCCGCAACACAAAGAGTTATAGCATAATTTGTTCTGGTGGGCTTTTAACACAATAAGGATACGAGACGAGGTGAGAACCGTGAGATGCGTTTAGTGAGTAGTATGTACACTGAAAATTGATGACTGGACATTTGTCGAGTCGCAACTTCGGCTTACGGGATTGCGCTAGCCGATGTTGTAACAAATGAGAATGCAACGACCTGATCTGAATCTTGCACCGTCACCTATTTGGTAGACATTTGTTTCGCTATGAATAACAATGTCTCACGTTAAGTAAATAGGTTGATCCTGAAAAACAAAATTACAAATTATTAATGCTTGATTGATAAATTATACTTATTATTATGCTTCATGTGCTTGTCCATCACCTTGTACTTATAAAATGACTCACTGGTACATAATGTGGTCAACTATCATTGGCTAATCAAGTGCTTAACCCGTGTATAAATTGTATTAAGCTGTTGTCGCAATTAAATACATAAAATAAAAATAAATAATGTTTTAAATCTCTGGGCTGAGGTTGCGAAAACCATGTGAAGCTATCATCAATAAATGTATTACAGAATAGCTCTGTCATCAAACATAAATCGCGAGGTAATAGCACAATTTCTCGAAAGTGTCATCGTTCAACGAACATATCAATTTATTAAACATAGTATAGGAAGAGTGTTCGATTGCAGACATGAAAAATGTCAACGGCTTCGGGATCGCGGTAATAAATAATGGGGCCTCAGCTTGCGTCGGCTTTCGGCAGGCCAGTGTATGATATCCAAGCGGCTAGGAACAAATTTACTTATAAATTCACAAACATATTTACGTAAAGCTACGTAAACAGTGATTTACTAATACTGTTAGGAAATACTGCTTAATATACGAAAAAGAAAAATGACTTTTTATTTGTAACACGATTGTGTGGGTCGTAAAATTAAATCTATTCTTGCGATACTTTTAAAGAATACTAGAATTACGAATTATAATCAATTTATTTTAAAAAAGGAACTAATTTAATGAGGGCAGATCTCTACTCGTAAAAGTCCTACTATCGTTTGTACAAATACCTGTAGGTATTTATTATATGCACACCATCATAAAACATGTCAATGGTTTTATACCTTATTTAAAACACATATTATGATTAATATTTTTTTCATAGTTATTGTTTTTATACGTCATATGTATGTTTAACAATTATGTGTAACATAAAAGTCGTTACTCGTGTTTATAATGCATTGCATTTGGTTAATCACCTACAAGTAATGTGATAAGTAATGCATAGCATAAAAACAAATGTCGACTTAAATAACACTAATGCATAAAAACTTTAAATCAGTCTATTGGCTTCTGAGAGTTTCCGAGAAATCTTTTGTGTTTTCGAGAACCCTCTTTAAAAGTGCACGAGAGCTTGAAACAAATGCATTCTGGTTGAAGTTGACGCAAATTAGTGGAGCCACAGAATACGAAAAGTATAGAAGTCTCGCTTGAAGGTCTTTCCAAACAAACCAATTGTGTTTAACTCACGAAACTTCCCTCTCTTTTGATTCTCACTTATTCGTTCGGTACGAGATTTTAATAATAAGTGTCAGACGTTTACGTCATTAAACCATATAATTTATTTTTTCACCAACATTATAGCTGATATTATCCATTTAGTAGATACACACAGTGAGGTATGGTTCATAGTATGTTACAGTATTCTGATAAGAAAGACACATTACCTACATTCTAATTTTACTAAAATTAAAAATAGGAACGAAAATACTTGACTTAGTAGAAGGTTAGGCCACATGAGTAAATATTCCTAATTCATGTGGTTAGGCTCCATTTCGGCAATCAAAATCTTTGGAATATTCACGTGCTAGCGTCAAACTGCTAGCCCGCCTTGGTGGAGCAACGACCAACTCACTACCGCGCTAGAATTTGAAGGCAGTACGAAAACTTTCCGAGACGTTTTTGGCAAACAAGTAAGTTACAGTTAAAAGTAGGACACGAACGTTGGGAACCAAACGAGACCGGCCGAGATATTTCGATATAACACATCCGAGTGTATTTGATGTATCAAGAGACCACAACGCTTAAGCACACACTCCGACGAATGTTTTGCAAACGTAGTTACATGCAGTGTGATATTTTGTTGGTCACATAGGAGTTATATTTTCTAAATATTAAAGTTTCAGCATCATTTACACACTGGCCGTCGTCGATATAAGATTTAAATGTAGATGACAACGTGACGGACGATGTTGACAAGATGAGACAGATGTCGTGAAAGAAACGTGTTTAAATTGTGTATTTTTTTAAATTTTAATGTTTTCGTTCTTTTTTATATGGCCTCAAAATAACATTTCCTTGTAAGCAAACCGTATGACGTATCACCTACACCGAATAGTTTTCGTTACGGTGATGCAGTAGGTATACTCACTGAGCAAGTAATCACTAGGTATACTTAGCATATATTAGTTTTTATATTGATACACCAACATCATTTTACTTCCTCAATTTGAGCGAGTAGGTACCGTTCAACAAGCGCAAGGGAAACTACGTGACACAAGAATAAATTAAAGTATCGTATGTAACGCGTTTAGTATGCTGATGCATGTCGTCAATAACAGGCATGCGCCTTGCTCTGAGGATAGTAATAGCCTATTAATTCAGTTTATTTACCGGGGCTACGGTTCGTTGGGCTCACATAGCGGAATAGGCGGGATGCTCCACGCTAAGCTATTTAGCTCATGTGACGTTCTCTTTGATATATAGTCTCGCAAATTGGTGATACTTCACTACATCTCTTACATTTAATCTTGCACTTGCAACAAACTAATCTGCCCAAAGTTTAAAGTCTACAATAGTGTTATTGCTTGGTCTATTTTATATCGCAACGAAAGTTGGGTAGAAAGTAAAACAATACGCAAACAGGTCTATTGTAGTTTCAATGTAGGTCACTAGTCGGTGTCTGGGACTCTACTTTTCGTGGCTATATTGGTGATAGAGCATTGTGGATACTTATTGAAAAAGAGTTAATGTGTAATATCTGAATGGCAAGTAGGAAGTTTTATAACCTTTGCACCTATATTTGGCGATATTTGCAGCACGCATTTTGTCAATTATGTCAAACGCCATACTTTAAAAAAGTTTTAATTGTCAAAAGCGATAAGGTTACATTAGAAATAATTTAGTATGGTGATTAAGTTTTCTTAAATTTTCTAATTTTCCGCGCAATTTACTTAATTTTTTCTTTCATAAGAACATTCCCCTGACAATAACAAAAAAAACAAAAAAAGAATTAGGGAAATCGGTCTAGCCGTTCACGCGTGATGCGATGACCAAGGGAAATAGGGATTCATTTTTAGGGTTCCGTACCCAAAGGGTAAAAACGGGACCCTTTACTAAGACTTCGCTGTCTGTCCGTCGCTCTGTCACCAGGCTGTATCTCAAGAGCCGCGATAGCTAGACTGTTGAAATTTTCACAAATTATGTAGGTATTTTTGTTGCCGCAATAACAACAAATACTAAAAACAAAATAAAATAAATATTGAAAGGGGGCTCCCATGCAACAAACCCGATTTTTTGGCCTTTTTGGTACGGAATCCTTCGTGCGCGAGTCCGACTCGCACTTGGCCGGTTATTATATATATATATATATATACTTATATATATATATACTCATAAAACTAAGTCGTGTTATTTAATCCATTTACAGCTAAAGAACTTGGCCGGTTATTATATATATATATATATATATATACTCATAAAACTAAGTCGTTTTATTTAATCCATTTACAGCTAAAGAACGACTGGACCAATTGATTATGATTTTTATGTTTTTGGATTTGTATTCATCCGGAATAGGACTTGTAAAATTTTATTTTTTTAATAAAAATTATGACATTCATCAATAAAAAAACTTGTCAACCACCAACCCTCTAAATGACGATGAAAGAAGATTCTTAAATGTAATGCTTATATACTACTATCTTTTACAACCTACTATAATTTTTTACTATCGCATCGGGATCGAAGTGAATACGGTATAATATTATTAAGATTTTAATTGTTTTGCTAAATCCTATTTACTACTAGCTGCAGAGATATTGTAAGACAAATTCAGGAACCAACCAACAAGGAAGGCTAACGACTAGCTTAAAACTAGAACTAAACTAAAAAGAGATAGCGCATCAAATATCATTTTATGACAAACGAGTTTCGCTAGTGCATCAAATAATATTTTGCAACTCGACGTTCCAACTGTGTACCTAACAGCAGATATTTACTGCGAAGAGCATTGCAAGCCTATGGGTTAAAGGGGCAATATGCTATCGAAGAAGTTAGAAAGAACTTTCATGGATTGGATACAAAGAAGGAAGAATTCAACTGAACTGTAAACTCTATTTGTTTTATTACGAGAAGGCTATTCCTGCCACCATTGCGAATCCCTTGTTAGACCAGTCTCTAATATCCCTAGATGTTCTATGCAATTCTCATACATTATCATATGGCGTTAATGTTCATGTCTGAAAGTTTTTATAGTTTTGAACGTGGCTTATTCCAATGAATCAAGCATAACAAGCTGGGGATAGTTTGTGTACGATACCGCAGAAAATAATTTAAACTTCGGAATCCTTAGATTTACGTTGGGTTTTGCATTGCTGAGCATAGAGCAGCAAACGTGTCGGACTATTGCGCTCTTCCGTCTGCAATATGTTTACATTTTCTGAGTAAACGAATTGGTTTAGCTGCTTATGCTAAGTTTTTTTTATAATGGGACCAAACAATACCGTAAAGTGTATGATAATCAGTAGTAAAATTTTATGTTGTTAACTTAACAATATATTATAAGAACAACAGTTATAAACAACATTGGTGCTCTGTAAGTTTAATTTGAGTTGCACTGAGTAGGTATGCAATAATTTTACCCTATCGAATCTGCCTAAAGTATAAAAACACCACTCCTTCCGATCGTATGACTGTCGGAAGGGGTGCCTAAAGAAATAGCGCCGGAAGTAGACGGGCAGCAGCATTTATTTTGTTCTCCACCATTGGCTAAACTGTGGCGGTAATGGCAAAATGCTTCTGTTGGAGAAGCTTATGTCCAGCTTTGGACTAATGTGGACATATAATGGGTTACATAATAGATATCTCCATTGGTTACATGATGAAAAAACCTTTCTATTATATACTGTCCAAAAGAACATTCCAAACTAAAACCGTTTAAATCACATCGAGTATAAAATCACAACCGCCACAATATAATAATAATCTACTTCAGACAATCATTTCTAGCCTCAAACAAAGCAGATCTTGTAATTTGGCGGAGCCACAGAATTAACAAACTGACCTGAATTAATCAACAAACAACTATGAATCAAGTTCAAACGCTTGTGTTCATCGCGCAAACATTTGCCTCTTATGGGATTCAAACCACCACCCATGCTAAAGGCAAGCAATGCTTTTGTAATCCGGGTCCGCCAGACGTTCCTTGTACTATTAATGTGTTCTACAACGAAAACACTCAGGTCAGCAAAACCGTGCAATCCGTGCTAATGTTATAAAAGCGAAAGTCTCTCTGTTAGTGTCTTTTTAACTTTTTCACGTTTATACCGCAGAGCCAACATAGATCAAAATGAGTAAGTATGGAGATATCTTTTAAAGCACATTAAGGTAGTTTTAGGCACTGTAAATCTGAGGTTAAGGTAAAGGGTGAATTTTTGCTGAGGAACCAATAATTTCTTACAAGATTTTAGTGATAAATAGTGATTTTTGGTATTTATGTGACATACTCCGTGGCGGAGTGGCGTACACACCGGTTTTCGAGGTGTCACCTGCTCCGGGGTCCCGGGTTCGATTCCCGGACGGGACAATGTAGAAAAAAAATGTTTTTCTACATTTTCTCGGGTCTGGGTGTTTGTGGTGCCTTCGTTGTTTCTGGTTTCTAAAATACGAGTGCTTGAAATAGTTATTCAAATTGGGATCAGAAAAATGTATGTGATGTTGTCCACATTTTATTTATTTATATAGCTTGAGAACGTGGACAGGAAATATGATAGTTTATATACTGGAAATTATCACCTAAAGGGGTGAAAAGGGGACTAGAGGGAAGTTTTTATGGGTAATAAAAACACTTATTTAAATAAAATAAAATAAATTGTTTGGGTATAAAATCATAGAAGCACTATTATGGTATTATTGAGGCCAAAAGCTTTGTTTGCATATTTAAATGTTTCGTTAAAAAGGAGGTAAGTAGACGAACGAAAGCCATGATAGCCTTATTTGCCGTCTTACGGTTAAATAAGCATGCAATGCGAAAGACGAACATGTAACGTTTTTTACAAAGGTGTGTGTGTAGCCATCACAGTTTTTACACAAATGTTTACCGATTAATCAATATGTTTGCAATTGTATGATGCACTCGTGTATAAAATTTATTTAATGATGCGAGTTATATTGTTTACTCACGTTACATGATTTGATTTTCCACATTGGAACGTTATGATATAAGATATAGGGAATACACCAACTAAGGAAGATCAATATTTCATGCAAAGCCAGGATTATGAATCAGTTCCTCTATTTCTGTGTTGACATACAGTACTTTTACACTTTTCTCCCAGAAAATTGAACCAGAACAACATTATGATTGTGAGTGATTTCTTGTTTGACTCAAACTGCTCGAGTTTGTACCAAACGAGATTTCATATTTTTTTTAAAGCTTGCGATCTTATTTATTCTGCATTTAAAGAGCAAATATTTTTATTTCAAATTTAAATAGGAAAAAACTTTAAACCTTGCCTTAGATAACAAAAAAAAATATCGAAAACTGTTAACCTGTTAAAAAGTTAATATGGTGATACTTAACAAAACAAAAATAAAAAACTATCGTAATAATAAACTTTTCTTTTTCTCTGTTAAAAAATTTAGCACATATTGTAAGATACCTACCAACTACATGACATGGCAAAGGCATGTGTACAGTTGTGTGTCTATGGATATTGTGCTGTGAATATCGTTGTCAGGTTTACTTGTGATCATGTTGTCAATGCTAATTGCCATCTACAAACAAGCCCCCACAAACACACACAGGAAAGGCCTAGGGCCCTAAGGCTTTAGGGCCTTGCATTTGTTAAAAAGACGTGTGGCACTTGGAGACTGCCGCGGTAAAGCTATTGCATAGCATTTTTTATCAACTTATGCAAATGCCACCTAAAGGCGGGTTGCTGAACTAAAGAGACAAGAGTGATATTTCAAAAAGTCATTAAGTTCTGCTATTCATCGATAGATGGAAAAACTAAAAAGTATCACCGCTGTGCCGGTCGGAGTGGGGGGTGTTAGGTTATTTTCGTTACGGAATTTCTGGATTCGGTCTCCACGCTCAAGGCACGCGATAGAAGCTATGCAATAGCTTAATAAATATTCCAATAAAACATAACACATAGGTACAACATAAAGAAATCGTTAAACTATTATA
Source organism: Anania crocealis (assembly GCA_949315895.1). Taxonomy (NCBI): domain Eukaryota; kingdom Metazoa; phylum Arthropoda; class Insecta; order Lepidoptera; family Crambidae; genus Anania; species Anania crocealis. Next base: position 37,772,220 of record OX438879.1, on the reverse strand, counting down.
CTTAATATCAATTAATGTTAATTCATTTATCACACATTAACTATAATTTATTTTACACACATCTACTAATAGCTATTTTACTTGCACGTACACGAACCCATCACTAACAATTAAATAAAATTCATTTTATAATTATAAGACTTGGCATGTTTATTCTAATGTCTATTACGTAAAATAAAACCGTCGCTGTCGAGTTTACAGTTGTTAAAAATGTATAAGAATATGTTTAAGTATATGGATAAGGTTCTTCCAATAAATAAATAAAAAAACGGGATTAATTGCAACTAAATTCATTATATCACCTTACCGATGTTTTGATCCAATGGATCGGATCTAATCAACACCTGCGTCGTTAGTTGGCTTAGATGATGATAATAATGTTTGCTACTGTAATTATACCAACTTGGATAAATTGTACGTGACCCGATAGCATATGGGCTAATTCCAATCATTCGTTCTGTATTAAAAAAAAATATCGGCATTCATTTAATACGTTTCGTATAGCTTCATCAGACGTTGGACTATAATCAACCCTTATTGTCTATCCTCTGAAACTGAAATGTATTTCCGATGCATCATAAAAAATAAATAAAAACCTGGGCGCCGCCGACTGACTACTCGTCATGAATTCAAATCAATCTTCATCAGAAAATAATACAAGTACCTTATAATATTGTTTTGGGTGTGCGTGTGCACTAAAATACCTCTTCAATAATAAAAGGGGTTATTTTAAACGAGAATAGCTTAATACATTGATAAATGGTGCACACCTATAGGCGTGTCAATAATTATACTTGTATTGTGTCTGGAGTACTGAATTGTCCGGCCTTATCTCCTAAATTCGGTTGTTTTTTGCTATGGTTTTTTGTGAAACAAATAAAACAAATAAAAAATATTTGGCTAGGTATATGACATACTGATTACTGTTACCATTATATTGAGGCTCTTTTGTCTTAAATATCAGAAATTTAAAAAAAAAACACACTGTTGCTAATTAATACGGAATTTTTGTTATATACTGTAGGTATCCTGCATTGAATAGCACAAATCTAGGTATTTATAACTAGAATTTGCATTCCTGTTAGAAATACCGTTCTTTATGTTTTACTCTACCCAATAAAGGCAAAATTGATTATAAAATGACATTAAAAGTATTTATTAATAAGCAGGTAGTTATGTAAATGACATATGCTGTGACATGTTGCTGTTGTTAACAGCAAGTTAGTATGGTCACAGATAATACTCGTATACCTATGGTATATGTCACTGAGAAAATAATAATGCCATAATTTACCAATAATTTATAACGTCAACATTAAGAAAAGTAAGAAGACAGATACAATTAATTTTTCTTGATGTCACTTTTTGTGTAAGTGTAAATTTCACTACATATGTACCTATGTGAGTAGTAGGTACCTTACTTTAAATTTACGATCAAATGTTACAAATCACTGAAAAAAAATATTTTTGCCATTTATTACAATATGGTATCTATTTATTAATATAGTTTTGGTTATTTGTCAGAGGGCAACCCAGAAAGCCGGTCTTAAGTGGGTCGTTTATCTCCGGGACTTATTCAAACGGTTAACAAGTGTACTCTTGGAGAGTCTTTACTGGACGCCATTAGTAGGAATTCATCATCATCATCATCATCATATCAGCCGAACGACGCCCACTGCTGGGCATAGGCCTCCCCCAAGGATCTCCACAACGATCGGTCCTGTGCTGTCCGCATCCAGCGGCTTCCCGCGACCTTGATCAGATCGTCGGTCCACCTTGTGGGGGGCCTGCCCACGGAACGTCGTCCGGTACGTGGTCGCCATTCGAGAACCTTTCCGCCCCAACGGCCATCAGTTCTCCGCGCTATGTGTCCCGCCCACTGCCACTTCAACGATGCAATCCTTCGAGCGATGTCGGTTGTTTTAGTTCTCCTGCGGATCTCATCATTTCTGATTCGATCGAGTAGGGAAATACCAAGCATCGCTCTCTCCATTGCTCGCTGGGTGATCTTGAGCCTTCTTATGAGACCCATAGTAAACGACCACGTCTCACTCCCATAGGTCATTACTGGCAACACACACTGGTCAAAGACTTTCGTCTTGAGACACTGAGGTATTTCGGACGCGAAAATATGCCGGAGCTTCCCGAACGCTGCCCATCCGAGCTGGATTCGACGAGAGATCTCTTTCTCGAAGTTGGACTTACCTAACTGGACTATCTGTCCCAGGTAAACATAGTGGTCAACAACTTCGAGTGCAATGTTCCCAACGTTAACTGGAGCGGGTGCAACATGGGCATTTAACATGGGCTTGACGCGAAGCTCGTAGAGTTGGAAGAGGCAATTGGTAAGTTACATTGGGATATCATTGGGCTATCTGAAGTCCGAAGAGAGGGGGAGGACTCGATAACCCTAAAATCCGGTAACTTACTATACTACCGGGAGGGCGACCAACAGTCCCTAGGTGGTGTCGGGTTCATCGTCCACAAGTCCCTTTACAACAACGTGATTACTATCGGAAGTGTTTCGAGCAGGGTAGCGTACCTGATACTCAGAATATCGAAACGATATTCGCTGAATGTCATTCAGGTTTACGCTCCGACCTCAAAACACGACGATGTCGAAGTGGAGGCTATGTATGAGGAGATCTCTAAAGCCATGCATAGCTTTAAAACCCACTACACGGTTGTGATGGGGGATTTCAATGCGAAGTTGGGGCAACGTTGCGGTAATGAGTTGAGAATGGGGAAATTTGGATTTGGGCAACGGAACAAAAGGGGTCAGATGCTGGCAGACTTCATGGAGAGGGAGAACCTCTTTATGATGAACTCCTTCTTCAAGAAGCCCGTAAGCCGCAAATGGACCTGGATCAGCCCGGACGGTAAAGTCAAAAACGAGATCGATTTTATCATGTCAACGAAGAAGCACATATTCGATGATGTCGCTGTGATCAACGCTGTTAAGACAGGAAGCGATCACCGCATGGTCAGAGGCACATTGAATATCGACGTAAAGCTTGAAAGAGCGCGACTGATAAAATCCACGCTCCGACCAATACCGGCTCAAATTCAAAACCCCGAGTGCTTTCAGCTCGAGCTTCAAAACCGTTTCGAAGCCCTTGAGAACAGCATCGATGTGGACGATCTATACAACATGGTGGTGGATACTGTCCGTACGGTAGGGTCTAAGTACTTTAAAACCCGCCGTCCCAAATCAAAGAAACTCTCCAGTCAGACTCTCCTACTCATGGATCAGAGAAACGAAATGAGGCTACAGAACTCAGCGGATGCCCATCGCTATCGGCAACTCAATAGGCAGATATCTAAGTCTTTGAAGAGCGACCTTCGTCAATTTAATACCCGACGTATTAAAGAGACCATTGAGCGGAACAAAGGCTCCAAAGTGTTCGCCAGAGATCTGTCTATTGGGCAAAGCCAATTGACGAGGCTGAAAACTGAGACAGGTAGCATCATTGCGTCAACACCTGAAATCCTGAGGGAGATTGAGAGTTTCTATGGACAGTTATACTCCACGAAAACACCTGTTGAAAGCAAGGCTAAAGACCCTAGAGCCAAGCTTACTCGACACTATTCTGAAGATATCCCGGACGTCAGCCTGTGCGAGATTAGAATGGCTCTCAAGCAGCTTAAAAACAACAAGGCGGCGGGTGATGACGGAATCACAACAGAGCTCCTTAGAGCGGGCGGTAAGCCGATACTTAAGGTCCTCCAGAAGCTCTTTAATTCTGTCATCCTCGAGGGCAAAACGCCAAAGGCATGGGGCAGAGGCGATGTGATGCTGTTCTTCAAGAAGGGTGACAAAACTCTCTTGAAGAACTACAGACCCATTTCGCTTCTGAGCCATATCTATAAGTTGTTTTCGAGAGTCATTACGAATCGTCTCACTCGCAGGTTCGACGACTTCCAACCTCCCGAACAAGCCGGGTTCCGAAAAGGCTATAGTACCATAGACCACATTCATACGCTGCGGCAAGTTATACAGAAGACCGAAGAGTATAACTTGCCACTTTGCTTAGCGTTCGTGGACTATGAGAAAGCCTTTGATTCGATTGAGACATGGGCAGTGCTGCAGTCTCTCCAAAGGTGCCAAATAGACTACAGGTACATCGAGGTACTAAAGTACTTATACCAAAACGCCACCATGTCGGTCCGATTACAGAACCAGAGCTCTAATCCGATCCAACTACAGCGAGGTGTGAGACAGGGAGACGTTATTTCTCCGAAACTGTTCACAGCTGCGTTGGAGGATATTTTCAAGCTTCTGGACTGGAAAGGACGCGGCATCAACATCAATGGCGAATACCTAACACACCTGCGATTTGCCGATGATGTAGTTCTTATGGCTGAGACCTTGGAAGACCTGAACATTATGCTCGAAGATCTCAGTAATGCTTCTCAAAGAGTGGGTCTTAGGATGAACATGGACAAGACGAAAATCAGTAGGAATTAGTTTGAAGGATTTACACACATGAGTACATAAGAAGAGGCGCTAACCTGTCATGAGATTAAAGCGTAGTCGGGCTCAGCCGGCTTTGCATCCGCGACCACCACGAGTCAAAGGTAAATTCGCCCCGTTCCGCCTAATCCGACTCTGTGGCACTAAGAATATTTTGCATTGTGCTATTTTGATATTCAAACGGATATAACAAACTAACAAAACAATTCGTCTGCCGATGAATATGAAACTAACTAACAGAACTATTGTTCGGATTAACGTGAAACTGAATATTGCAAGGATAAATTTCGCCGGATTAAACGTGAACGTCAAACAATTTGTGACGTAGCGTTGTTTTGTTTACAATAACTTGGTTAAAATAAACTTTTTCTAACCATACCTTTTCTACCTATGGATGTCGTAAGAGGTGACTACTAAAGGAGTAGAGCTAGTAGTAGACAGGTAGCAGAGTCTAACACTCGTATTATTAAACTAGTAAAAGTAATTATTTGAAAGTAAATTTTTATGCCTTAATCTAGAAATTAGTAGAAGTTAGAACTAGCATAATAAGGCATTTTCAGCCAAATAATATGACTATTAATGGTGACCCATTTCAAGGGATGCCGTCGGATGCGTCGCCGGCCAAACTCATCTTTTTTTGGAGAGACCCGTTCCAGCGGGAGATAGATATTACTGGTGATGGTGATGGATACTTGTATGACATATATATAAAATTGTTTCTGTGATAATCATTAATAGATCACCGGTCTGCAAAATAAGACTGTTTCATGTCGATTTAAAATATAATTCCTTGATAAAAAAATTCTTAGCTTGTGCTACAGAAGGATTACCTTTGACAGACGAAAAATTTTTAATCAAGGAATTGTTTTTTTTTTAATTTGCACTAGTAATATATTTGCTTAAAAACAGTTTCTTGTATTGTAATCGCAATAAACATTTAAATTAGGCTAAAAAGCAATATTTGATTAATGGAAACTTAGTGTTTGTTGCTTTTTAACCATGTAGTCAGTAACTAAGTAAAATTTATAATTTATTATTTTATGATTTTATATAGGTACTATAGAAATGTAACTTAAAAGTTGCAAGTAAAATTTTCCAAGTACATTATAATCTTAATAAGACTAAACTTTGAATTGCTGATACATACGAGCATAAATAAGTTCTATTATTTGAAAATTTTTCGTAAACCCACAAATCAACAGTAAATTCAATTTTAGATATTACCTAAATTGCAATTTTAAGAACCCAAACTAGCAGTCGCTTCTGTTTCAGTCCATTTTTCCGTTTAAGTGCTAATGCAAACTATCTTTATTATCAAATGTGGGTCAGCAGTCTCGAACAACTGGTACAAAAACGTTCTTGTGTGATGGATCGATGCTCTCTAGCTTAAACCAGTGCCATACCACAATTTTGTTGTAATAAAATATGAGATGTATTATGTCCCATCGTAGGTGGTCCTTTTAAGATTCGCCAAGTGGTAACAGGAATACCTCGACAATCAATCACCCATGACTGCCGGGCGGGCGGGAGAGGACGCGCGAGTCGTTTTGCCATTAACCGAAAAATGGGGGAAATCTCTCGAAAACGTTAATATTCCCCGTTTGAAATTTATTCGATACTTCTTTAAATTATGTGCAAGTGTTTAGCATGTTCAACGAAATAATACACACATTTTTATGTTCAAATGATAAATATTATTGCCTTTTTTAATGTTACTATTTTAATTAATTATGTTATAAATGGTAGGACCATAGAAATATTAAAAATGTTTTTCTGATATCTATGGGTACAACAAATAAACCGTACATGAAGAGAAAGTAACGTATATTTTTAAGATAACACAACACAACAGTAATTAATAAAAATTGGTTGATAGTCTTTATAATTAACTTTTTTTATCATGATTTTATTCTAATTATTGTTTTAAGATTGGCAACCTAAATATTTTTTTTGTTTTTCTTCCAGGATTCAGGATTTTATCATAGTATTAACAGCCTATAATCATCCCACTGCAGGGAAAAGGCCTCCATCATCGAATTCAAGTTACCACAGCAATGATGGGTGTACTGGCATAATTACCACGCTTGCCAAATGCGGGTTGGTGATCACAAACCCGAGCAACGTTCAAAAAAATTCGAAATTTTTGGTTGCCCGACCCGGGATTTGAACCTGGGCCCCGAGATCTTGGCCCGGTATTTAAAACACTGGACCAACGGGGCGTTCAATTAACCTTATTAGCCAGAATTAAAAAATGTTACGTTTAAAAGTTAAAAAGATAAATAACCAATTACCAAAACGAAATGTTTGCTTTCAACACAAGTATAGTTCATCTATTCTAAATTGTATGTATATATCAATAGAACCATTAATCAAACTTGAAGAATTTGAGTGCGTCGAATAACCGAGGATCCCTTTGAATTGCTATGTCTCTTTCATCTGAGGACTATTAGCAAAAGCCCGACTACCAATTAACAGTCTCAAAAACATACGTATTAAAGAGTTCGGTCTCACAACATCGTCAGTATATATGTCTACAGCTGGATAGCGGCATCTCCAATGGGAGGATTAAACCATATATGAACTCACAAACAGAAAACAGAAACTTCTTGAACAGAAGCTGTCTAAATTTAAAGCCAGGGGAAGAAGATGCAGAAATGTTAGAGAACAAGTACGATAATTCAGAAGCTAAACTAGCGGAAAATGAAATTGAAAAACTGTTATCAGAAAACCTTCGAACAAATATGCTAATCTACAAATATTAATGTTTCGACGAGTAATTTATGTACTCCGGGAAAGCGATAAAAAACAGAAAATATTACAGAACCCATCTAGTTCCGATCTAATGAAACACGATTGTGAACAGCCAAGCGCAAATAAAAAAGAAGGATAGGATCAATAGTAATAATACAACTACAGAGTCGGCAGATATAATTTTTCTACCAAATAGTAAAGGCATTGTGACCAACCCCGAAAAACCTCACATAATAATTATTAATAGGCATTATCCAGGGAGGAAACAGGGCACTACGTTTGTATAGAAAAACGGCCCTTGTGTTTTCTCTTAAGAGATTATGGTTTAATATTTCGATACCCGAGCATTCAAAACTTTTGTAGCAGGCGTAAGCATCTAAATCAATCTTTTTACAAGCTCGTATCCTTTCTCTAGCCAACACGCATACACCTCCTATTCTCTCATGGGGCCTACAGTAAAATGATATTAGATTAAAGTCATTTATTTTAACATTTTGTATATCTTCCCGTGTTAAAAATGTTTCAGTAAAGCATAAAAATTTAATGGGATTGTTGTTTTCATTAAATTCTTGTAACACTACATGTAAAGTATCTTGTTTGTTTAATAAACCTGCACAGTTTTGATGAAAGATTCTGATACTCGTATTATTGTTATCTAGTCTATTACAGTTATTCACGATAAAAGGTTTCACTATTTTATTTTCTTTGGTATAAGCTTTATTTTAAAATAGGAAAGTAATATGGGATTGTTCCCTTACGTAATGGAGAATTATGATTTTTATCCTTAGTATCCGTTGAAATCATAGTTTTTAAATGTAGTTTTATTCTTTCAAATGACAGAAACTGGTATTTATAGGCAGAAAAGTCAATTTGAGTGTTTATTTTTCCACATGCTAAAAACATAAAGTTTCTTTGTTTAACTAAGTATTTAGTGTAAAATTATATGTACAATCATCATAAAAAGTAAGAAACTTAAGTTCCTTGTTGAATAACATTTAATTGAGAATTATATTTATATTTACAGGTAATAATAAAACATTAGTATTTTGAATAGAGTTCAAGCCTATACATAAATTAATCTTTACGAGTTCGAATCATTGTTTCTAGTGCATATAGGTAATAACGAAGTCATTTTAGTCAACATTTTTACCTAAATCTTTACAGTAACATATGGCATCAGATGAAGAAGCATTTGGCTTGACAAAGGCGAAAATCTTAAATCGGTCATTCCATTATGGGAATAACTCGATTTCTCCTGATATCATTCTGAATCATTTGTCCTGATAGGCCAAGTGCCTGTTCATCACCTATAATAATTATTTTGTGAGGTTTTTCGGGGTGGGTCACAATGCCTTTACTATTTGGTAGAAAAATTATATCTGCCGACTCTATAGTTGTATTATTACTATTGATCCTATCCTTCTTTTTTTATTTACGCTTGGCTGTTCACAATCGTGTTTCATTAGATCGGAACTAGATGGGTTCTGTAATATTTTCTGTTTTTATCGCTTCCCCGGAGTACATAAATTACTCGTCGAAACATTAATATTTGTAGATTAGCATATTTGTTCGAGGGTTTTCTGATAACAGTTGTTCAATTTCATTTTCCGCTAGTTTAGCTTCTAAATTATCGTACTTGTTCTTTAACATGTAAAAGAGGATGTAGTGACCAGTATTAAAAAGGGATGGTTAAATGGTTTGGACATGTTGAGAAGATGAATGAAAGCAGGTTGACTAAAAAGATATATATGGCGAGTATGAATGGAAATGTTGGAAGGGGAAGGCCTCGACGAACTTATCTTGATCAAATCGGGGAAGTTCTAAAGAAAGGTCAGGTCAAGAGTACCCTAAACCGGCGAGCGTGTATGAAAAGATTAATGAATGTGGATGAAGCGAAAGTAGTCTGTAAAGATCGTAGGGTAGGCAGAGACCACATATTTCCACTTGGAAAGATGTGGTCTCTGCCTACCCCTCCGGGAAAAAGGCGTGAGTGTATGTATATATGTATGTATGTATGTTCTTTAACATTTCTGCATCTTCTTCCCCTGGCTTTAAATTTGGACAGCTTCTGTTCAAGAAGTTACTGTTTTCTGTTTGTGAGTTCATATATGGTTTAATCCTCCCATTGGAGATGCCGCTATCCAGCTGTAGACATATATACTGACGATGTTGTGAGACCGAACTCTTTAATACGTATGTTTTTTGAGACTGTTAATTGGTAGTCGGGCTTTTGCCTATAGTCCTAATAGTCCTCAAATGAAAGAGACATAGCAATTCAAAGGGATCCTCGGTTATTCGACGCACTCAAATTCTTCAAGTTTGATCCTAATGGTTCTATTGATATATATGTTACGGTAAGAGTGAATAATTGAAGATTATTAATAATTATCTATTATTATTAATAATTACCGAAAGTCGAGGTTAAAGTGATAAATTAATCACATTTGTCAGTTTTTATTAATAATTTAACCATAGTAGTGATAAATGTAATAAGTGGCCAAGAGTTGCGGGGCGGGGCGGTTCTTAGTGCCATAAAAGTTTTTCTTGCAAAAACAAATATTTTTTTTATTATTTATGATTCTTTAACTGTTTTATTTTGATGTTATTTTTTTTGCAATTTAAATGGCAATATATTTTACTTGCATAACAAATATTTGTTGAATTCTATGATAATACTTTTAAAAATTTAATTTGTTGCATTTATAGGTGCTACAGAAGATTAACAGGCAAACCAAATATGATTGTTAATGATTGCTTTTAGGATTCGAGTTGATTTTGTTAATGAAACAATAATTGTTTAATTTTATTGAAGTGAAAACTTCTTTAGCGGCGCTGAGCACTTTTTTGTTGGATGGGTAAAAACTTCCAAACTCGCGTCAGGGTCACGTGATGCTGATCGAAAAAGCGTAAGATCGAGGGGAAGGGAGAGGAACTAGTATCTCCCACTCTTTCTACCGTGCCTGAGTGTGCTGTTTTCTATTATTTTTGAAGTGATACTTCTTTATCGGCGTTGGAAAAAATTTACCGTCACGTTTTGCGTCAAATTTTCGTCACATTTTTCGGTTACGCGCCATCTTTTTCTTGCCCCTACCACGGTTGGTTCAGACGATAGCAAAAAGGTAAAGAGAAATAATATTTAACTAATTTAACCAATTTAACCAATTTAACCAATTTAACCAATTTAACCAACTTAACCAACTTAACCAATGTAACCAATTTAACCAATTTAACCAAGTTAACCAATGTAACCAATTTAACCAATTTAACTAATTTAACCAATTTCTGGAAAGTTGCGTCAAATTTTCGTCACATTTTTCGGTTACGCGCCATCTTTTTCTTGCAAAAAGGTAAAGTGAAATAATATTTAACCAATTTAACTAATTTTACCAATTTAACCAATTTAACCAATTTAACCAATTTAACCAATTTAACCAACTTAACCAACTTAACCAACTTAACCAACTTAACCAATTTAATCAATTTAACCAATTTAACCAATTTAACCAACTTAACCAACTTAACCAATTTAACCAATTTAACCAATTTAACCAACTTAACCAACTTAACCAATTTAACCAATTTAACCAAGTTAACCAATGTAACCAATTTAACCAATTTAACCAATTTAACTAATTTAACCAATTTCTGGAAAGTTGCGTCAAATTTTCGTCACATTTTTCGGTTACGCGCCATCTTTTTCTTGCCCCCTACCACGGTTGGTTCAGACGATAGCAAAAAGGTAAAGTGAAATAATATTTAACCAATTTAACTATTTTTACCAATTTAACCAATTTAACCAATTTAACCAATTTAACCAATTAACCAATTTAACCAACTTAACCAACTTAACCAATTTAATCAATTTAACCAATTTAACCAATTTAACCAATTTAACCAATTTAACCAATTTAACCAACTTAACCAATTTAACCAACTTAACCAACTTTACCAACTTAACAAACTTAACCAACTGAACCAACTTAACCAATTTAACCAACTTAACCAATTTAACCAATTTAACCAATGTAACCAATTTAACCAATTCAACCAATGTAACCAATTTAACCAATTTAACCAATTTAACTAATTTAACCAATTTCTGGAAAGTTGCATGTAGATCATTTTTCGAAAAATAAGGCCATAAAGAAGTTTCACTTCTTACGTGTGTACACTAGTACACGCACAACTTTTTTTTTGTTACAATTTTATGTACCACGAAAGACTTTCTTGCATAAGTTTGATGGTAGATTTGATTTTTATAAGAATTTTATTGTTAATTTTGTGACATAGGTGCCCTTATAGTTTGATTTATTTAATATTATAGTTCAGAATATATGTGAATTTGTTGTCCTTTCGTTTCAAAGCAAGTACAAGTAACCTTGTTTGTGTGATCTCTAATTAATATAATTATTATTGTGAGACTGTGTTTAATATTATAAATAAATACCTGCTGGTCAAAAAACATTGGGTTTTTATTTATTTTATAACTTTTACCAATATGTGTCGTGAATTATTAATAATTACTACTAAAAGTAATAAATTTCGATCGTTTATTCACATTTACCAAAACATGTGGTTATTATTAATAATTTTGTAGAAATATTAATAATTTTTAATTAATCAGATTTACCGTAACATATACATACAATTTAGAATAGATGAACTGTACTTGTGTTGAAAGCAAACATTTCGTTTTGGTAATTGGTTATTTATCTTTTTAACTTTTAAACGTAACATTTTTTAATTCTGGCCAATAAGGTTAATTGAACGCCCCGTTGGTCCAGTGGTTTAAATACCGGGCCAAGATCTCGGGGTCCCAGGTTCATATCCCGGGTAGGGCAACAAAAAAATTCGAATTTTCGAACGTTGCTCGGGTTTGTGATCACCAACCCGCATTTGGCAAGCGTGGTGATTATGCCAGTACACCCATCATTGCTGTGGTAACTTGAATTCAATGATGGAGGCCTTTTCCCTGCAGTGGGATGATTATAGGCTGTTACTAATAAGGTTAATTAATATTATGATAAAATCCTGAATGGAAGAAAAACAAAAAAAATATTTAGGTTGCCAATCTAGAAAACTGCTTTTATTCAATTCAAGAATACTAACAATAAGCTTACAATAGCGTACGCAAAGCAATTTCATGTGGTTTTTACCTTTCATCTGTTCTGTAATTTAATATACCTACTAATTTGACAAACTATAAAATTTTATGTAAATATTATATTATATATACCCATGCAGAAACAATCAATCACATTGGCGCGTGACATTTCGCTTTTACTATCATATTGTGCATAATTAGTGATGATGTTGGCTGCAACCACTCAATAGCTTTAGAGCCTAAGTTCTAACTGTTTACAATAGCCAATTTTCAATATTTTGACTATCAACCATATGGTTCACGTGTTGTGTTCGTTTGGCGAGACCGAGCCTACCAATGTAATTCAGTTCCAATATTCACATTTGAGTCACGACGTTAGTTCAAATCATTAGCTCATAGAATGACGGTTCAGTGTTTCACACATTGCCTTTTTAGACTATCTTTACAAATATAATATGTAGGCAAGGTCCGTTTAATACCATGTTTTCCCTTTACACACTTTTCATATTTCTAAAATCGTTATTTACCATTCAATTATTTATTATATTTGGTAACAGAGAATGTATTGTAATAATTTTATTAGTGTATAGCACTACGTAAGGTGTTTAACCTATCAATAAACACCTGTATCCTATTCATGCAATAAACAAAGCAACTGTTGCACTGCAACCAATTGTACGGCAGATAGAAGAGCACATTAATAATTTTAATGATTCTATTAAATCAGATGCCCACAGGGACAATAGGGTTCATCACGTATTCAAACTCAATTAACATTACGTGTTTGAATTTAATTGTAGTTGGATCTCCGTTCGGATAAAATTTGGTTAACAAATTAAATAACGGCACAATTTTGGGACTGATGAGATGTCTGCGGATTCGTCGCTTTGCTAAAGTATTTAAAATAGTATAGGCGATTACATACATGTTTTTAACACGGTGGAACACCTTTAAGTGTTTTGTTTTGTCTAATGTTCATGACTCATACGAAAAGGTATCTGATTCCCAACTGAGAAAATATAAAAAGAAAAGATTCTGAAGTCAGGGAGTTTTTTTTTCTATGACTGCGTAAGTTAGGATGGACTGATTTTTTTCTTTTGTTCATTATTTGAGTTCATGTACATTTAATTAATTGGAGCTATAAAAATAATTAAAAAAGTATATAGGTACATAATGACGACAAAAAGCATAAGATTAGTAAGTTGGGTCGGCACCAAGCAAATCGTCAACGACGCGACGATGTCAGAAAACAAATCGTAATAGCTAGTTTCTTTTTGGTAAAAAGTTTTTGGTATAAATTTTTGATTCAATTGTTAATTTATTCTTTTTTTTATTACTGATAAAATGATATGAGAATTAGGCAGACTGTTTTATTTGGCGGCTATAAGATGTCTGTTACGGCGGGGCTAGCAGGGGTAGGCAGAATTTTCAATGGCAAGAGGCGGGCGCCGCGCCGCCCGTGTTCCACAAAATGCATTCCGCAGATCCCCACTGCGTGGCCAGCCTCACTCCAGATAAAAGCCTTCTTTGAGGCGCAGTTTATCAGCAAGACTTTTAACGCTCTTTCCTCCATTTTTTTAAAGACTTCGAGTACGGTAGCGAGTAATAGGACTTTTAAATTTTCAACTCAGACAAAAACTTTTTAAAGCGTAAATTACAGAGCAAGTAAAAGCGAAACAACTGCAGAACTTACGGAAAACTATGTCCGATACAAAACTTTTCAAGTATTAAGAAGGAACTCGAGATTTTTTCCCCACGTAACACATTTCCAATAACATTAAAATTACTAAACACTACATAAGCTTAAAGACTCTGTTGTAAGTAGGTATAATTATACTGTTAACGAATTCAATTGGCTAGCTGATTCAAGTCGCTTTAAATGAGCTTTTATAACCAAGCAAATAAAAATATTCTTAAACAATCCTAATCTATTTGACTGTCCCTGTTCTAGTAACAAATAGGTATGCTTATAATCTTATAGTACAATCGGGTAGATAGGTTGTTACTACATTTTAAACTATAAAATATTTTAGCAATTCACAGCTTTGGTTTTCGCATGCATGTGATTTTGTATTAAAAAAAAAGGATATAAGAATTATTAGGTATCATTATGCCCAAACCTAATTAATCTCACATTTTAATTATGGCAGTATCCCAGTTATGAGAATTACCATTATGCAATTTCATACTTACGCTGTGGGTACCTACAAAATGATTTTTGTATTAAGATGACTCAACAAAATTCATTTATACTCATTCAATTACGTATAACTTTACACCGTGTTGCCCCCGTTGTGTTAATCCCATGTCGTTGTCAAATTAATTATCCGCAGGAACTTTGCGAAATGTAATACCAGATATGATTATTACATAATAAATCTTGGCCTCCACTGTAACCAAGAGGTTTATTAACTAAGTGAGCTAACGGCTTATGTGACCGAACTATTTCCCTGAGTAATATCACATATTAATTACAAAGGAGGTAGAGATTTTTGGCCTTAAACGTAATGTGATTACAGTTTATTTATTTTATTTATTTGGTTTATCAACTGTTGTTACAATGGTTCTTAATCTAGTAATAACATGAATTTGTTATGCTTGCAGTTATTCCACGACAGATTTACGGATAAACTGTGCATACACCATACATTCTTAGCACATAATACAGATACAAAACAAACAAAGCAAAAACAGAAAAGCTAGAGCTATGTGTCTAACTTAAGAAATATTAACGTAAAATATAATTTTTTTTTATATTTTCCTACCTACTATTTACCTACGATTAATTAATGACCTAATCTATTTTTTAATTAATTATTTACTTAATATCTTTTAATAAAAATGGTCACAAATTACTTCTTAAATATACAGAATTAAATTTTAATCACCTTCCAAATTTTAATATATCAATCTACGAGACAAAAATCAAATGACGTATTTTTTCTTTTGGTATAGTCCAGTACAAAAATGTCAAGATAAAGCACTTAAAAAATGTCCGCCAAAAATCTAAAATTTTTGATACGGCCGCCTAGCAACACTTTTTTTACGCGTTGCGCATCTCATTCATTTATTACGATACTATTGATAAGTTTTTGATTTTCTCTTATACCTTATCAGGTCTAAGACCGTAAAAATTGAAAACTATTATAACGCGAGAAATATTTTTGGGTGACAATTTGATTTACATTTTTCCTTCATAAATAGGCTATAAATACGATACCGAACTGCTATAAAAATTTTGGAAAGTGGTTAAAATTTCATCCTGTATGAAAATATGTATTCATTCCGAATGTAATAATCTAACAGAGTTATTCTCAGATGTGTCATCTAACAAAAATAATAACATTATTTTCTCGCATACATATTAAAAGATTAAACCTAGAATTAAAATCCTATTTAAAGCCTCATTAATAGATCATTAAGTGAAAAGAACAATTTAAACAGGTTTCATTGAATTATTCAATTGCATAAGGGGTGCCCATACTGTGAATGTCGTAAAGGGCACTGAAGGAATAATGTCTCAAAGACACTGCTACGTCTTCTGACCACCACTATTATGGCCACCACTATTATGGCCACCAGCAAACGCCAGCCCGCCGGTCTAAATAAAGATAATGAAAATATCTTCTTTTTCAAACAGTCGACATTGGAATGCCGTAAGCTGCTGATGATGATTTGCATATCGGTTACTTGTGCCTCTTAGATTATATTATGACACTGATTATGAAATAAAGTTATAAGTATTTACGGATTTAACAGGTGTTTATTAAGATTTTAGATTGTTTTAAACTGTTATTTATTACCTACCAGGTCATTGCCCTTATTCCCTCTTCGGAACAAAATGTACAAAACGCAAAATGAGCACAATAAGCAAAATGTACAAATCGCAAAATGTACAAAAGCAAAATGAACAAAACGCCAAATGAGCACGACTCGCAAAATGTACAAAACGCAGAATATACAAAAAGCAAAATGAACAAGGCTCTCAAAATGTACAAATCGCAAAATGTACAAAAATGAGGTAAGGCCTCTTTCACATTGACCATAGGTATGGCATAGCAAATTATTTTGCCGCGGTTAAAGCTAGTTGACTGCCAAGTACTACCAAGGGACAATCCGACAATTTTGACACATTTTGACAAACAAGTCAAATGAAACACACCAAATACAAAGTATTTTTTTTTGGTTTAAAGGTTGTTTTGTTTAATTTTAATAAAATATTTAATATATATTTATTTCAAACTTATTTTTTTTATATTATATTACAATGGACGCTAATTTAACAATAATAATTAACACATCCCACGTAATAGGTCCTTACGTATGAAATTGGCGTTTGGTATGGCAGGAACATAAAGTCAAATATTTTTTTATATAATATATTTATTTAATCAAAGTATGTACCATTGGTATATGCACTTTTGCCATCTCAGGGGTAGTTCATTGATCCCTTTACTAAAAAAAACCATTCGGACGGCAATCAAAAAAATCTTTGAAGGCGCCAAGGTGGTTTGTACTGCCTCATCGGAGTTGAATTTTTTCCCTTGCAAGAAATTATCCAAATTTCGAAAAAAAGGTAATCAGTTGGAGCAAGGTCCGGGAAGTACGGTGGATGTCTTAGGCATTCCAATTGGAGCTCCTCTAATTTGGTAGCCGTCTGTTGTGCAGTGTGTGGTCTAGCGTTGTCGTGAACCTTTATTCGCAGTAGTGGGGATATAATTTAGGACTTGGAACGGAGTTCTGGGATTCCGCAATTTTGTGGCTAAATGGTAGTTACTTAAGTAGCAATTTAAGCAATGTTTCAACTTGCGGATAATTGCGGCTTTATAGAAAAAAAATATTAAAGATTTCGATTTTCTATGAGCATTTCACTTTTTAACAACAGATTTGCATTTTTTTTCACGAATGTCAAATGAAGCGCGATTTATATTATGGTGCTCATACTACTATCGAAAAAATAAACCATTTAATGATATTTATTTGCCTGCAAAGTCCAGTAGGTTAAGAAAAGTTTAGGTTAGGTTAGAACAGTGACCATACAAAGCGAACGTGCCGCGGCAGTGGCCGCCGAGCGTCTCAAAAACACAAAAAAAAAACGATTTTTGAATCCAAACCTCAAAACTTTTTACTAAACAAATTTTTTTTTTAAATCCCGCGCCCCCCTGCCCTCCTCCTCCTTCCCCGCCTCTTAACTTAATGGTCCAATTCCTAAATTTTTACCAGTACTGGCGTAGAACGATTGACGTCTCGGTTGTTTAGCTGCTAGCTTTTCCATCATGGTTTGCAATTACTGACAATAGACATCTGCCGTAATCGTCTGGCCAGATTTGAGAAAGCCGTAATGAACGACATCGGCGGCGCTAGCTAGTCCACCAAACGCTCACAATTAACTTTTTTTGGGACCATTTTCGTTTGGGGCAGGATTTGGCTGGCTTGCCAGGGTTCAGCCATTGCGATGAGCAGTTTCGATTGTCGTACAGGACACTTTTCATCGCTGATAATGATTTCATTTAAAATCCCTTCATTATTGTGCCGGTTAAGTAATGTAACGCAGCAGTCGACGCGCGTTTGGCGGTTTGCTTCACTCAATTCGTGAGGTACCCCACCTTTCAAGCTTTTTAATCTTCCCGATTTGCTTTAAATGGTTTAAAACAGTTTTATCACTAACACCGCAGCCTGCAGCCAACTCTGACGTAGTTTGCGATGGAACCGCTTCCACGATAGCCTTTAATTCTTCATTATCAACTAGAGTGTCCGGCCGTCCACGGAGCTTGTTCTGCAGGTCGAAATTGCCAGAACGAAAACGTTGGAACCAAAAACGCATGGTGTTTTCTTTTGCGACACGACTGCCATACTCATCGTTAACTCTTCGAGCCGTTTTGCAGCACTGGTGCCACGTTAGAACTCGTACTCGTAAATAACGCGATATTTCAAGTTATCTTTTTTGTCAACTAAGTGACGCAAAGAGAAAAACGGATAGAAAAATTGCAAATGAATGACAGTTTACAAAACACAAATAGATGTGTAAATAGCTGTATAAATTTGAATTTGGAATTCCTAATCAAAAAGAAGATTCTTTAGATCAAAGTGGCCAGTACTACACTACAATATGCCAATTTCAGTTATGACTGTAAGGACCTAATATTTTGGACTTATTTGAAAACAAATGCCGCGTCGTATCTCATCTAAAATCTCTTCACATCCTAAACCTAAGGGTAAGTAAGTAATATTACCCTACAAATATTTGTATCTTATACTTTGTCTCTTTTCTTGTTTTTCTACTCATATATGTAGAAATCAGGAGCGTCAAACTTTCAAAGTCCAAGTAGGTATAGCTCTCTCGGCTTCCTGGCTAAATAAACATAACCAAAAAATATTCGCAATGAAATGACTAGCAGGAATAAACGAAAAGTAAATTTAGGGAGATTCATTCGAGACAGTTCAAGTGTTGATTGGACTATTCAATTATCCTTAACTTTTAATTTGTTCTCTACAAGTCACCTGACCTTTATCTTTTTATTTTGAGTTTTAGCGACATATTTAGCTGTCTGTAATTCAGATTATTTTGTCGTGATAGTGTAGATTTATATTTTAATTCAAAGCAGATTATAATACTGCTTTGAATTTACTGACTTGCTGCCTGCATATAGTACTAATAGAAAAAGAAGTACTCGTAGAATAATATGCTATGCTATGCCATAGCTGAAAATGAAATTGAATTTTCCCGGCATATGAACAATCCTAGAAATAAGTGGCTGGTGGAATTGCTCATAAGAAACCAGTTCGCCGTATTGGTCATTTCCAAGATTTTCAATGGTTTTGAAACAAAACTCTTTATTTACTAGAGATCTACTGTAACATGTTGAAGATGGCACAATCCAGACTTAGGTACTTTAGATAAAAACTACTTTTATTCTCAAGCAAGACCACTTTCATATAATTGTTAAAGATGAACCACTACACTCTGTAGATTTTACTACCTTTTTGGGTATAACTGTAGACTCTCATTTGCAATGGGGTGCTCATATAGGGGGCTGTCTGGAAGACTTAGTTCTGCTGCTTATGCTGTGAGAAAGATAAGGCGATTGACTGATGTTGGAACGGCAAGATTAGTATATTTTACCTACTTTCATAGCATAATGTCATACGGAATTCTGTTGTGGGGCTCAGCGGCAGATATTGAGTCAATTTTTATATTGCAAAAACGTGCTGTACGGGCTATTTACGGCCTTCGACCCCGTGACTCGCTGAAAGAGCTCTTCAAAGAGATTAATATACTTAGAGTGTCTTCTCAATACATTCTCGAGAATATTATTTAAGTTCGTAAGAACATACATTTCTTTCTTAAGAAAAGTAACGTACACAATTTCAATACGAGAAATAAAGATAAACTCGTCGTTCCAGGCTTCAGACTGCGAAAATTAGGAAAATCGTTTATGGGAAATTGTAGCCGTATTTTCAACAAATTACCAAAGGATATTGCTGAACTCCCTGTACATAAACTTAAATCGTATGTCAAAGTTATTTTAATGAAAAAGGGCTATTACACTGTTAATGATTATTTAAATGATAGAAATGTATGTGGCATTAAGTTGTCCCAGCTCGTACTTGCTTAGACCTTGTAAAAATTACCTTACCTTGTAAAAATTTATTTAAAAAGAGGCTGACAATAGTGACCGAGTTTCTTGCGCTGGCCCAGACTTGTCCCGAAGCAGTGGTAGGTTTAAATATTGGGACGTGTAAAAGCGCCTCCTGGGGACTATTTGCAGAAATAAAACTGATTTTGACTGATTTTAACTGAATTTTAACTTTCAGCTTCCAAGAAGTTATGTTAACTGTTTTCAAAATATTACAATTCTTCTTTTAAGAACACATTTTTCACTAACCCATCGACGACTGATGATCTGTTTTGGTGTTAGTGGTGCGGAATTCCACCTACTATGCATAATATTCGATTCCTAATCAGGAAAAATTTAGAAAACGATCTTCTTTAAATTGGCTTGGGCCTGGAAGGTTTGGTTTATTCATAGTAAGTAATAGTGCTTCTGAAGGCACGGCAAGCCGCTGTCCCGGCTTCTGTCGCTAAGATGTGAGTCGTTAAAATTAGTCGCGTTAGGGGCCTGTAATAGACTAAGAAAACTCTGACACCATGAAAAATATTCAACGACAAGAAATCGATGGTCATTGTAGAATTATAACATCAGTTTTTTTCTATTGGTATTTGAATCAGCACGTCAGTAAAGAGTTTTTTTTTTAATTTATCTCATACCACTTTATAAAATATATTCTACCTTCAGAACATATGTATTTGATACAAATGGAAAATAAAAGCTGTGTGATCCAAATAATTCACTTTTATTGGTTCCGACGGTAAAGTACCTATACCTACCTACTGCAAATTGCGGGAGCGACAGGAACAAAAGGCGGTATGAAATCATATTTGTGAAGACAAATCTCTTAAGCTCACCTACTCCCAACAAAGAGCACAATCGGTTCGCTGCTGACTTAATATACGTAGTACACATAAAATGTATTCATAAATACACTAAGTTTTTTTTTACACCTTATTGGGAATGAATAAAAAAAAAAAAGTATTCGCCGTGTTAATAGCCGACAAAAAGTTATTAAGGCAGATAGCTGGAATAAAAGAAACTCGTTTATTTTCGTTTACCGAGCCGGTAGTGGCATGCGCTCCCTACAATGGTTAAGTTTTAAATAACTGGACAAGAGCGTGTCTGATACGTGTTCTGGAGGGTTCCATACTCAGCCACCAGAATCAGAAATAGAGGTTGCTACTAAGTAAGCTGTATAAAATCAACGGCATAAAACGATTACATTACATAATCTACATTATTTAGTTTCTTCTATCACATTAAGCTTAAATTGTTATCTTACAAAATGTTCTGCTCTCAGGGGTTATGTATGTTAACTCAGTTAAGTGACGTTCATAGCTAAGTATATGAAAAATGCCTTTGAGCTTATTTAAATCATAAAATCAAAAAATATCTGCAGACTGTTGTTATTTGTAATAATGTATACGGACGGAAAACACAGCCCTGCTACAAGGAAACCGTATTTTCCTATTACGATTCAAGTAACCCTAAAAACGGAAATCGATTCTCATTAAAACTTAAATGAGTTTTCACAAAGTGGATAAACTTAAACTGCTGGATTGGTATTGGATATTTGCTTATAATATTGTTTTTGCTGACAGTAAAAATGTATTTGATCAGGTTTTTGGTAAATTAAACGTAAAACCTAAACTTTTGTTAAAGTAGTAATTGTCTAAATGGGAATCGATTAACGATAGCCGAAAACTTAGTTTATAAATCAATATACGTTTTAATTTTATCGGGTTTCCGATTTAGAACCATTACATAATAATTTGACAAACAACAAATTACCCGATAATATGATTTAACAAACTGTAATAATTAGTATCGAATGCTTATAATACGCATATCGGTATTCGATTTCAGCAAAGAAATTGAACTGAAGAAAAGCACGATACCACCAAATTTTGAATCGGACCTAAACAACAAAATAACAAAAGTTATCATGCATACCCGTGTGTGATTGTCTATATTTTTTTATAGGTAGGTACATGATGGTTCACAATTTTACAGGATATTAGTCCAGTCCATACTGATGATAAAATAAATTTAAATGTGTTCCAGAAATTTACTAAAAGTGCTTTTAATTGCGATGGCAATTATTTAAATAATCAGAGTTTTAACAAAATTGATGTCTCCGAGGTTTTACCTGAAAGCTTCTTTAGCAAAATAGCAAATCATCTTTGTCTCTAAATCTTATATGAAACGTCAGAAATATAATTACTATTCTCCATCTTTTTAAAATGAAAAATCAAAAAAACTTAGAATTGACATTTCTATCTCACATTGTACTCGAGGGAGATTAATGCACTGCTTTGTCTCGAACCGTTCCCACTTTCTCAGTGCTGTCAGTATTTGGCAGAAAGTGACTGATTGAGTTGGCATGTTCCATTGTTTCTTTTGTCACATTTCTTCTTCAAACAAAATTAGGCAATGTTACGCCTTTTTATACTGAACCATTCTTATATGAAAAAAACAACTGAGTGTGTCCTTTACAAAGTAGGGTGAACGAAAAACGTATATTTAATTGAACTTTTAGATGAGATTATACTGATAAACATTTAAAATTAACAATGGTCATAAATAATAATCTAAATATGAAGGTTTGTACAATCCCTACTAATATCATAAATGTGAATATGTTACGCTTTCACGCAGAAGCTAAGTACTAAACCTAATTTGATTAAATTTGTCACCAAGGTAGATTCGACCTTGAGAACGAACAAAGGCTATTATATATATTGTATACCACTGTTGGACATACACTACGGGCGAAATCACTCGGTTCCAAAACAGACGGTACACTAGTATACGAGCGCTGACATGAGCCCCAAATTATGTTAAATGAAAACCAAAGAATTTCGACATCTGTCTGTAGATTAGTAATCACCAGATTTTATACTTAAAATTGAAATGTTAAGTTTATAAAAGAACAACAATATTTTTAGAGATTTCTCCGTTGGCCTTACATGCAGGACACAAGCAGAATTATATAGGGAAGTTAGACAGTCTAGGGAACGTTTACCAAGGTTACCTACATGCACGGGAGACTAGAAACAACTGGTGTCTTTGCTAAATCACAATTTATTCAACTCAATTTTTTTTTAAATAATTTATTGTTGTTTACAACGAGACATTAATACCCTTAGTATGTTACTGTAAAATGAGTACTTTATAAAGCCTACTCCGCTTTGAAGGATTTGAAAAGTTTAGGAAAAAAAATACATTTTAATATTTAAAACATATTCGGTATGTGTGACTATTAGTTTTACATTTATATTTTAACTTATATTGACTATCGACTATTTAAACTGCTTTGATATTTGGACGTTAATCAATTAAATTACAAATTACTTTAAATGTTAGGTATCTACTATTGCTGCTGGCTTAGTTATAATTGAATTGCGTGCACTATTAGCGCCGATACACAGGCTGCAGTAAATAAATAGTAATAACTAAATGTAGACCACATCAAATACATTGTTCTGATCCCAAAGTGAGCAACTAGAAAGCCTAACCTAAACCTTAAATAAACTCATATTGTGGAAATCAGAAACAACGAGGGTACCACTAACACGTAGACCCGCGAAAATGTAGAAAAACACTTTTTACTACATTGAGTCATCCGGAAATCGAACCCAGGAGCAGGCGACACGTTGAAAACCGGTATGTACGCCACTCCGCCAAGGAGTTCGCCAAATATTTTTAATATCACTTTGTTTTATTATAAAACTCAAAAGCTTGTACAGTGGCATCCACTATTTTTTACGAGTACTATAACTACATAAGATGCCGCAGTGTTTAGGCTATTTTGCTATCGTTTAGTTTTACAGATGACTTAAAACTAAATATGGTCAATGACAGGTTTTTTTTTAGATACAAACAATGTACGTTATCAGGTTTTTCAAATTAAAACAATGTTGAAGCGAAGCTGATACAGTTAGGGATGCTTATAAAGTAAGTCCGCAGGAAGCGCACGATGTTGATCCGATACGTAGATACGTATACGTCATGCAATCACATTTGATTGAAATTATATTTACTCTGTCAAGAAAACACAAGAAACTAAAGGTTTTACATTTACACAAATTTTATTGCAGATTGTCTTTTATACTATATTTTTACAATGCAACGAAAAATAAGGTTCTAATTTCGACAGTTTTCCTTTTTTTTGTATATTGAAGAAAATAAGAGATGTGCCCGATGATCAAGATGTGCTTATAGAAAATAGCCTATGTTATTTTTCAAGATCATATTAAGTACTCTTTGTTTCAGCAAATTGAATCGAATCAATGTTGTTTCAGCAGTTTAGATTTGAAAGCGCAACAGATAGACAGATAGACATAGCTACTTTTGCATTCATAATGCCGTACTATTAATCTATTTATACATGTATAATATTAAATACTTTTGACCAAACTGTTTTCAAAGACAACTCTAATTTTGTGCCTATTTGAAACTGTAAAAGTTGAAATACATACTCCTAAAATATTAAAAAAGTGCACAGCAGTAAGGCAACCTGGTTCCAATTAACAACGAATTAATCATTTTCAACGAATATTTATGCGATAAATGAAACAATAAATGGTCCAATATTTGTTAAAACTCTGTACTATGATCGCAGACAAATTCAAAGTAATCTAGTTACTCACATCAAACTGTAAGTAAACATCATATCGAAGTAAAAGTCTAGCTCATAAGGGGATTATAACACTAAGGAAGAAAATTGATAGTCTGACCAATTATATGGAGGAGGATGTTTAGTTAAAACACTTTTGTCAACATACTTACAATGGTTTGCTGCCAAAATATTTGATCCCTGAAGAAAAGTCATGTAAAATATCATCTGTTTCATAACCCAGCCAAATCCTAGAAACTTCAATCTACTTAATAACCAAACTTTCTAATCAATAAAAGACTTCTGTAAGTATTCCTGTGGCTTTAAAGTATCACGAGCTTTAATATACGAATGGTCTCCATCCCTCTATAATTATAGTATATAAAGGTCTTTCAAATGACCCTCCGGCCTCACTCCCCAACCAAAGCAATAATTTTATTTAAATAAAAAATTAGCTTTACTTATAATTGTGTGAATATAGGGGTCTCCCAGGTTTGTATATAATGCAATAGTAGTTAGTAAGTAGGTATTGCGGCAGCTAAAGCTAACAGAAAACTTGACAAATACCCAAAAATCCATCTATTATAATAGCAAGTTCAACATTTAATTCGTTAATAAAATTTTATCATTGATATTGAAAAATCTCCTAGAATATGCATGGGTAAGGAGTACGTGTTTAGTCAATCAAACCTGGCTTATTCCGGTACACAAGTCTTTTCAAACGTGTTGTAGTTAAAGAGCTTACTGTACCGTGGTTGACTTTCATCACTAAAGAACTAGTGTTAACAATTAAATACTTCAAACGTATAATAATGTTACCCAGGAATGGAGAGCGAGGCATAACAGCAGAACCTCTGTTTAACCCACTAACGGACCTTAGCTTACCAAAAACAGCATTTCGTTCTTTACCAAAACGTATGTCAAACGTGGCATTAGTAGGATCGTAGGTATTAAAAGTAGAAAGAGCAGTTGTGCCTGTTTTTGTGTCTGTTGTTTATTGATTGTGTTTTTAGTTTGATGTCTTATCTTTGTTCGTTTGTTGAGAAGTTAATGTGTAGTTTATTTTTATTTTTGATCTATTTTAGTTAGCCTCAGTTTGTTTTATGTACTACGGCATTCTCTTGGCTTGACCGCTTATAAATAATTGCATTTGTATGTTTTCTTCACACGGTTATTTTCTCTTGTTTTGCTAGTCCACGTTGTGATACTCTGTAATTGGCTAAGCGCTAGAATAAGATAATAATATAATATTATGTATTATTTTAACAAAAATTCTGTTGAGTTTCCTAATAAAGAAGAAAAAAAAATGAGTGAAATGGTTACTCGGGCTGTAAAGGCGAGCGCTGACGACTTTTAAACTTACCTGGATCGCTAGTCCTAGGCACTGCCCTGAGTAACTCTATCGGCACCAGCACCAGCATAAATCCATGGATGCTTAGAAGTTTCGTTTCATTATAGAGGAAACAGAATTAGATTCAGTTCATTCCATTATTGGCTACGGTCTCATTGAATTATCTTTAAGTACTTTTGGATGACTTTCAATGAGGAAATTGGGCATACCATTAAATAGCATTATATCAGATAATATCACATGTCATAGATCTGACGATAACACAAGGTATTCCGAATGGAAATTGGACAGCCAACAATAGGGTCTTATTACTCGATCATGAACATGTGCGTCGAAGTGGACATCTACACGCACCCGTTTAATTAATAACTCCGAACATGAGATCCGAAATATTGGAACAATACATCGCACCGATTACGTGTGTTTATGAGTGTTAGCAAATAAAGTTAATTCCATAGTGCTGGTGTTGTTGTATGGTACCTTGAACTATTATTATTAAAAGTTTTACATAATTACTTTTAACGGTTAACATTCATCTCTCTTATGTAGGGTATTCAACTATGAATGGCAGATAATGTATCAACGTTTACTACTGTTTATTTGTATAAGTACTCAGCACGAGTATCATCACAATGTTGATACAGTCTGTCGTACTGTAAAAACCAATTACGTTACTTGAAATTAGTCTGAAAGTCAAACAGGCATATGGCACGTGGACGATTTGAATCAACCAACTGACCGACTATAATGTAACAAAACGTAACTAAGGGAAGGCTCTCAATCTTTTTAATCCTATTAACTACATTACTCATAATAATTAGATGAGTGTTAAAATGATGTCATGAATATGTTACATTCGATGTAGGATCTATAAGCATGTAAAACAGTACAGGGGCCTAATTCGCGTAACCGAATCGCAGTTCGATCGTGATTGAATAGGACGATTTTGACATTTAGCCCATACTAGAACTGTCAAAAACCTGTCGTTCAATTACGATTGTAATACGATTTGGTTACGCGAATTAGGGGACTGGTACAGGTATAAAACTTTATTTATTTCATTATTTGTGACTTGTAAAATATGAAGGTAGGTAGGTACGCTGGATCCACAAGTTCGTATGAAACATTGAATTTATCAGGTAAATATGCTTTCCACGTCGAGCTTAACGCGTTTATCCTATGATCCACCTTTATCCGGTTTTATGCATACAGCAACCCCATGCCATAGGTACACTTTATTACCCTCTTTTCAGTTTTTGAGTGAAAACTCCGTAACTTTTATGTGCCATCAGACAATATTATGTGAAACGTTGTATTGTCTTTATTTTAAAAATTAGTAGGTAAAAATAACATTCGTGATTACTATAATCTGTGTTTGTACTAAGTTAAACGTGTGGCCGGCATAAATATAGAACAGCGCTACCTCTTTTCGTTCTATGGGTGTCATAAGAGTAAGAGGCGATTAGATGAGAAAGAGAAAAACGTGTGGCATCATCTTCCTCTCACCGTTGCCTAAACCTTAGAATCCATACACATTGTTATGCTAACGTCGGAAGATTGCCCATACTGCCATTTGAATGTTTAAATTTTGTAAAATTGCTTTTGCCCTATTGCTTGTGTTTCAAATTATTTTCACGACTAAAACTAATTTCTCAAACACATTTTATCCATCTCAGGAGTTAGAATATCTGTGTCGTATGTAAATGTTATCGATGTTATTATTAAATACCTACAAGTGAGTTATCAAGCCATGAACATGGTATTAATTTTATTACTAAATGTTCATTTACTATCATTGCCCAATAGAGCGTTATGTAGCATAAATGTGGACATGTTTGGAATATCAAAATGTGCCGCGCAAAAACACTGGACTAATCTTGTATGTGTTTGAGTGATGGTCCCCCAGCGGCTATAAAATTACATTGTTCATTGTAACGAAAAGAACTTGTTGTTTTCATTTGTTATAGTGACACTCATTAATTTGGACAGTCCCAACTTGGTGTTTTATTATTTACTAATTTGTTTTTATGTAGATTTTAATTATTAATAACATATTTTAAAAATTTTCTACGTCCTTTTTTTGTTTTTATGCTCTATTAATAATACTTTCTGTAATAGTTGCCGGTTTTTATCTTCAGTGGTATAAAAACCAGCTTTGCGAACAAAGGACGTTATTTTTGCATAACTAAGCCAACTGTTTAGCGTAAAATATTCGCAATAAAAAGGGGTCGTTAAAACGCGTTTACGTAAACAGAGTTTAGGGAAAACTAGTTGATTGTAAACACAGCATTGAATATTTTATTTCCTTGGTTGTTGTAAAGTCAAATTGGCCTCTCGTAGCTGGTTTGGTTTTTGTACCGCAAAAATAAGTAAACAAACAACGCTCGCAGAGTGCAAGGTGAACGAAATTAATTAACCGTTAGATATTTACCTACACTGAGTGTTGATTTCAACCAATCATCAATTGGCAAATTGGGAATTTCCATCTCATCTGTAAAAAGTAAATTTAAATTGAATTACTTCAGGTCGCTTATAATTAAATAATGTTACCAGATGCGTGATTATTGCACATAATAATCACGCATCTGGAAACATTTACATTCGCACTTATGCCTCCATATTTCTAGAACTTTGCATCAAGTAGCATTTACCTCCTACTATTTCAGGTTCGCAATTTAACGACTTGTATCACGGCGTGGCAATGACTCTATTGCGTCTATTTGTCCAAACATAGGTGGGAGGCACGACAGTGCTTGGCCGGGCACTATGGATCGACCAAATTAGGACCAGCGCATTGCATGAATTTAAACTGTGAGATGACCACGACCACTATGTCAAGAGTGTAGAGACGGCTTTAAGAACTTTATATTAATTTAGCTAATAAAATATATTTATTATGGCATTTTTCATTTTATGAATTTGTTGCTTTAATTCATTCATAATTAGGTAAAAAAGCTATGTAGTAATGTTATCTTCAGAAATATGATTTTTGGACCTCAGAAAAACTATGAGAAACTTCAATGGCAATAAGAATTACTGCAGTGAAACCCTTAAGCTATCATTAATAAACTTAGGACCGGGATGTATGTCCCACTTTACGAAAGTTGCTCGTATTCTCTTAACTGTTAAGTAAGAGCTCATTCGCGCACAGAAAGCTACATAATACATTCTAACACAATTTATTAAGACCTATAATTTAGTGACGTGGAAAATATCACTTTCCAATCACATATTATTTTAACAATTTTTGGAGATGGATTTTGGAGCCTTTATTTATGTATCTACAGTACTTAAGAAAGAGAGAAACAAAATTTTGTATGGAATAAAAAGAAATCAACAAAAATAAAGTAAGTAACGTCCTATATTTATCACGGGAAAAGGCCTCCATCTATGAAATCAAGTTACCTCAGCAATGATGGGTACAGGCATAGTGACGGTGCTTTCCAAATGCGGGTTGGTTGAACTTAACATACAAATCTGTATAAAACACGGTACACGAACGAGTAAAGTTAAGCTAACGTTGACTGTGAAAGTGCATTGCGAGTTCAGGAATTCAAGCAAAAATAATTTTCATAACTTTGCTTCACTCAGTGAGTTCTTTATTGCTACCACGGAAATAGTTGCAACATTTCCAGTTTGCATTTTGGACCTTGTATGTTACACAATAAAATGTGCTTAGTGTCGATGCGAAGATTAAACACGGAATATTTCGTGACGTAAGTTAACGTAAAAAGTGTTATTATAATTATTTCAAAATAGAAATAATACTTTGTTGCAAGTGGTTTTAGGTCATACGCTACTTAGAATTGTAGAAAACTATTATAGAGGCGAATGCAATATCAATCTTCTAAATAGCCAATTTGAAACTGACTACATGTTTAACTAAATAAAATATATAAAATGTGTAACAACACAGAAAAAAAATACACCGACTTTTGTTGACGTCGGTTAAAACGTAGCCCATGTACCTCCCCCGGGCATCAATAACGAATCGATTAACAATTATTTTAAAATGTTAACGATTACCTTGTTTACCATAGTTCATAATGCTTTTATTAAGGTGGTCCCGCATCGGGAGCATTCGCGTGTAATTTAACATTACAGATGCGACTTTGAGCATTGCATTACAATAATACCTCCCTGACTGACGAGCATTCGTGTGTAATGTAACATTACAGATGCGACTTTGAGCATTACATATTTACACATTGTATCATATCATTACACAAGGTGCGCATTGTAATGCTCGGTTCTCCTCCTCCACTGATGTAAACACATTTTGTATCATTACAAAGTGCGCATTGTAGCGCTCGGTTCTCCTCCTTCACTGTTGTAATACTCGAGTCTGCAACGTTACATTACACGCGAATGCTCCCGGTGAAGGAGCACCTTTATAAATCTGAAGTCCATCCGTGTATAATGAAAATCTTAGATTATATTTAGAAACACAGAACACACAAAAACCGTCACTTTGATCTTTAATAGGTATCTACTAAATCTAAAACATTTAAAAAAAGATATCTACTAAACGGCCCTGAAACAAAACAAACCGAAAACAGTAAGTTTATCTTATTACAATATCAGAGATGTGCAAAGTTTTGAGTGTCGCCTGCCCTGTTCGGAGTCCCAGCATGGGCGCTCATCTGGAATTTGAAGTAAATTGAAACAGCCCTGAGCGGAATCTGACGTATGAGTCGGAATGATAAAACCGGCACCGAACAAATAGTTTACAGAACTTCTGTGCTTGTCGATGTAACTTCAGAACTTGGAACGTTTATTCAAAGCAATACTAAGTATATTAAACTGTATGTATTTTCAAAGTGTAAGTAATTAAATAAACACTCACCGAACTCCATCTGACGAACAGACGGTGAATAAACAAACATATTTTACAATAGCGTCGGCAATTTAATTTAAAGTCACAATTATTTTAGGTTCTAGGTATATTGTTTGTTATTAAATATTGTACTTTTACCATATGTGTGTATGTTCGTACAGCACAATTCCTAAATGCAAACTATCAAACTTACTAGGAAGAAATTATGCTGTGTTACACACAAAACCTAGTTAGGTAGTGTAGGTACTAAGTATTTTTAATTTTTATAAGTTTTAACTGGAAATGTTGCAATAGTACCAGACTATTTACTAGGAATATAGTAGGATTTTGGTACCTATTTGTGACTTTCATTTTATGTTATTCGCACCGCAAAATACAAAAATTTATAGACTACTTAATAGAGTAGGCCACATTTCCCTAACCATTATTAAATTGATATAAATTACATTATTAATATTTATTTATTTATTTCCATATGAAACTTCAATTACCTTATTTATGCAGAATATTTTAGTACTACGCCTGGTATTTAGAGATTTAGATACATTAGGTATTTTAAGCACCGAATGATAATTAATAAATAAATTTAACGGAACAAAAAAAAGATTAGGGTACCAAATTTTGATCATAGTAGTATTCTACATTGTTTTATTTTCCTTTAAGATAGAGTAGGAATTCAAAATAAAATATCAAATCCCGCATAAAATATGAAAACCGCAAAGCAATTAAAGATTTTATGCAACAGCTCCGCTAGCAAAACGTAAGTGATAATATAACAGCACCCACGAGCTACATTATACGCTCATTTTATCGAAAAAAGTTTAGATAAGGCTTCACTTGTCAAATGATAGCGCCCATTCACAAGTTATGCGATAAATATTCCGCTTTGCGTGTAGATATGCTTTCAGACCTTATGTTATCCTCTCAAATACCTTTTTTATGTCCTACATAAATATTTAGTTTCCCTCTCAAAGCAAACGTTGTTATAATGTAGATTTGTCTCTGCGAAATGGTATTTTCGCTTTACTACCTAACACTTTGTGATGCTTAGATATTAGAGGGGTCTCAAATATA
This sequence comes from Anania crocealis, assembly GCA_949315895.1. NCBI lineage: Eukaryota > Metazoa > Arthropoda > Insecta > Lepidoptera > Crambidae > Anania > Anania crocealis. Next base: position 37,740,398 of record OX438879.1, on the reverse strand, counting down.
CGCATCTATTATAGTCATTAACTTAGTAGTTTTGTTAGGAAAGATGAAACGCTGGGTTTTTTTATGAAGTTTAACAATTTATAATAGCCGCATTTGCTAATTTTTTTAAGTGTTCCATAGTCAAGGCAATGACCCCTTATAGCTTCGCCATGTCCGTTTGTCTGTCTGTCCGTCTGAGGTTAGCATCAGAGAATGTTAGTACTAGAGCTATAATTTAGCATGGATATAGTAATAATAGCGACCCGCCCCGGCTACACACACATGCAATTCTCCTTGGTGCAATGCTGAAACTAAACTACTCACAGAATGTCGTAATAAACAACGTTCACTCCAATTTTTGTCATTATACAAATGTAAAGGCCATATTGATCTATTTAAATGCATATGCAAATAATTAAGGTACTTAATTGAATAAGGATTGAACTTTTTTTCATTCATCTATTCCTGAATATCGTTGAATACATCTTTTAAAAATATTGTCTGTTACATTTTTCAATTCATGTATAACGTATTAAAATTTAATGTACCATTTTTTGGTAAAATCAGTCGTCCACGGATAAGGGAATGAAATTTCAGCAGTAGTTAGCAAAAAAACTATTAAAGCTAAGGTTTGCAAGCTTAAGAGCAGTCGGCGAACTTGTAAAACGTATTTGAAGTAATTTTCTAACAAATTCCATTGAAAATTGGTTGGATAAAGTTGTAGTCAAAACTTTACCTACCTCTACTCAACCTTTAAATTTACAAGGAAAATTGGTTTCATTTTCTTTATTACCTTCACCTACACCCGAAATGTTAGTCTCCATTTCATCAATGTAACAACGATATTTCGGAACTGGGTCTACAAACAAATCAACATTTTGTGATCAAAGCAAACTGGCTAACCGGCCTTCATAAATAGCGATTGCATGGCGTCTGCTCACTGCAAACTTCATTACGGCTACCAAAACGCGCCATGTGCTACTACTAATTCGAAGGAGATTTAGTTATAAATATGTATTTAAATTAAAAATGCATGCTATGCTCCACCACAATTTGTCTAATATATAAGTCGTGTAGTGTTGGTAAATCGTCCGACATATTTACTAACTTAGTGGCACATAGTTCTATTTTTAGTAAGACTCATTGTATAATAATGAACAATACGCATAATTTTTTATTAAAATTCTCTCTCTAAAATATGTGATATATCTCTTTACTGTTATACATTGCACCATCTTAGAAAAATGAAAATTAGTGCAATGTAATATTAACCCGTTGACTTGAAGACGGACCTGGCCTTAGACAATATATTTATATATTCATATGCCAAGAGATTTACACAAATATTTTAGGTTTAATAATCTACCTGTATCCTGTCGTGGCATAATTAATATTGCAGCGTTACTTACTAAATAAAATTAAAACATTTAGTTTGATCTTCACAGTTCGCCAGTACCTACTAACTATTAACTCGTAGTTACTAGTACAAGTTTCTAAATGCTGACATTTAGAGTGAGATGGCTGTTAGTTCTAGAACTGCGTTGAAGTGAAAATCTACGATTAACACGAATTGCATGCAGAGAGCGCAAACTTCACCATTGATTTACCCGGACAAATATTTGGATCTTACCGCCAATCTGTATATTAACTTGATTTGACTTGCGAGTGCGAGCTTCTGCAAATTTTGCTTAATTAAATTTACCCTGAGTACAAAATCTGAGACGAGTAATTTATTTAATACTAGACAAATCATTATTAAAAGTTGTTATATTGCCCATTATTTTATAACCGAACATTATGGATGTTGACACAATGTTACTGTTCATGTAAAAGTTATGTTTTATATACATTGTATACAGTACTTATAAAAACCTTTCAAGAATATATTTATTCGTCATGAATGAAAGATAAATAATTTTAATTACGAAATATTATCACGTGACTATAAACCATGACGTCACTGACCGGCACACAACCTGACATAACTGTCATATCCAAGTATAAATATCATTGATTTAAACGATACGCATGATTTTTTATTTAGATTAACAAAACTCCACATTTTAAATAATTAATGATTTTGGTTAGTGCTTCTGAAATGAAAGCTTCAATATTAGGTAAGCAATGCATTTTAAGTCCAAAAATAGACTTACCATTTATGAATAATGTATTACAGAAACAGCAGTTCTTGAGAAGGCTACTCGGAGAAGCTTTAAGTCTTACTCGTTGCATATTTAGAAGCTTATATAAACGTAGACACAGAAACACGAATAGGGCGCTAGTACCACTACGTATGGGCATAGTCATACTGCACTGTTAGCTCATCCAACTGGAGCCGACGAATATCTTATGTTATGTAAAACAATGCTTTTTCAATTTAATAAAAAAGGCTGGTACGTATATCAGTTCTACGAAATGATAATTTTGTATTAACTTAATTTAATTTATTTAATTAATAAATAAAATACTTTACCTACATGTTTCTGGAAACAAAGGTTGTAATACAAACATTTAGTATGGCCTATATAAGCCTAAATTTACTAGGTTTATTTTACCAACTTGCTTACTCAACCATACGTCATACTATTTGGCAGTATAACCTGTGTTACTTGAAATATATGCCTCAACACTGTTTAAGGCATTAGACGACGCAAAAGCTTCAAACTATGAAATTCACGAAATATGACATCACGTCATGAAAGAAAATGTTTATATTGTATCGGCAAACAAAAGCTTTGCACAGTCAATTTAGTGTCCTATCGACACGCGTTGACGCGGCTATGCCGATCAAGGAAGCTTGCCTTAAATCGTAGTCAACTCTTACGTTGTTGGATTTCGAGTAGTAAAAAGTATCTCTGCCAATCGACTTCAGTATAAAAACAAAGATACAACAGTTAAGTTGAGTAATTATTGCATCAATTTTGAAAAAGGACAACTAGATAAACATAATATTTACTATATTGTTCGAAATGCACCTATGTTAAGCCATGTAAGGTAAGTAAACTCAAATACGACACAAACAATATCTTGGTAGCTTAATTGGTTAGAGCTCGGTAGGTAAAAGGTTGTAGGTCTAGCAATGAAATAGATGTTTGTTTGAAACTGTCTTTTTAAGACAACACAAACATCCATTACTAAAACTAACTTACTGAGAAATGGAGCAGAGCCAGACCACTGAAGTATTATAATATACTTAGTAAAGTAATTAGTTAGGTAAGCCTTTTTACATAACGTTAAATGCCCACACCACTGCAGAACACAGTCACAGGTCTTACATTAACGGTTAATGCCGTACTCGACCAAGTGGGTGCGCAGCTAGTGGAAGGGTGTCGTAAAACAAGTGACTAACGACTAGTGTCAAGCGATATTAGCCAGGAATCACGACTAACTTTTAATATGCCTTCCGAAGCACGTAAATGCTTGTGATAAACAAAGGTTGGCTAGAGAAATTTACGTTTGAACATTCGATACTTACCTACTCTTGTTCCCCAAGGTACTACCACTGATAAGATAATACTAAAGTCTTAGAATAATACTTATCTTTGTGTGCGCAAACATCACGTAATTACGTCAGTTGGCACACACATAAGCGTTGATATAATGTTGCAAGTAAAATGACATTTCCCTTCAAAGCGGGGAAATTGTTGCAGTGTTCCAATGGGGACTACCGTTTCTTTGCTCACCAGTTGGCGCCACTGTAGACTGAGGTCCGGAGGTATAGCTATCAAAGGCGATTGGCGCCGAAACAAAGTGTTATATCTTGAATCTAATTAAGGTTATATTGTTTATAAATAACTATCTTGATATCAGCAAACTAACTTCTGAAATAGTTGCTCTTGAGGCCGCCTATTTTTGAGCTTTTTCTTAATTCCGCTTTTAAAGCGTTCACATTAATTGCCAAATAATCCATATTTGCTATATTTTACGAAGGAGATCACTTTCCAGCAGGTAAATTAAAGAAATTATAATTTATGCGACAAATTCCGCAAAAACCAGTACAAAGTGAATGATATTGGACCTCACGCAACACTAGCGCCTCTAGTGGCAAATTCACTAGCGATAGCCCCCATTTTGTCCCACTGGCCTAAAATGAGTCGCTTACTTCACGCTGCATTCGATTTCTAAGTCATGTTTGTGCTACACGGCGACGCAAAATGAGTTTTGCGGCTCAGAATATCTTTTGACCAAAAAACACAACTCAAAATACGGTCTTGCAAATTTTTTTCAAAATGTGTCGTGAAATAAATCGTCAAAAAATAGCATTGTACATTAATTATCAATATTCATTTTAGTTAATAAAAAAATACGATCGACTGATTTAAAATCTAATATATAAAATTCTCGTGTCGCGGTGTTTGTTACCAAATTACTCCGAAACGGCAGGACCGGTTTTCATGAAATGTTGTGTGCCTATCGGGTAGGTCTAAGAATCGTTAATGATTTATCTTTTATTCCTGTTTTTTTTATCCCACCAAGAAAAAGTGCAGTGGGCGTAGCCACGACGGGACAGCTCCTTTTCTTATAATATTTCACTACACTATATCACCTGCCAATAGGTAGAGGTTTTCATGGATGGTATATGTTAGTAGAAACAAGAACGAATTAAATTAGAAATATTTAATAACAGAACTGAAACTATCAGTACGTAATATTACCTACTTACGGTAGTACACATTTTATAAGGCGCGTCGTGAATCTTCGGCCACGCAGACAAGGACGAACTATTCCGATTATTACCGAAGGACGATTAAAACTTTAAATCAGACTTATGTTAAATACGAGTAGTTTTAGGGTGCAAAGTACAGTGCACCTGTTATCCATCTCACTTGCGCGTGACCCACCCATTACATAATTACACTGCAGGCCAATTTTAACGGAAGTACGGGGAATAAAATATTCATCTTATTTACTAATAAAGTTTAAAAGAGTATTTAAATAAATAAATAGACTTCTAAAAAAATTATGCATTATGAAATACTAGCTGTGTAAGTGATGTTGTCTAATATTTATTAATTATTAATTAATTATAAAAAGGCGCACTCCTTCTATCTCAATATCGCTATCGCCACCCCTGAAACTGGCATCAACGGAGCTCAACGACGAACGATGACGTCGACGACGATGAATCCTCGTTCAGGTTTATGACAAATTGGTCCATTCTTGCATCAAGGGCTTCTTCAACCGACATAAATTCATCCTCACATTTAATAGCATGCTCGACGACTCTCTGCCACTCTTCTTCCCCTATCGATGAAACGTTGTATTTGCTCACGTGTCCTTTTACTTGCGACCAGATATTCTCTATCGGATTAAAGTCAAGATGATAGGGGGGAAGCCTTAACACCGTATGACCATGAGCTTCCATGATGGTATCCAGTGAGTATTTTGTGAAGTGGTGCTTATGGCGTTTAATTAAACTGTACAGTTCTGGTTTATATGCTTTGCTGTCGAAGGGTATATTTTTGCTGGTTAGCCATTCTTGCGTTGTTTTTTTTAGAGAATTTGAATTGGGTGCTCGGTCCTCTAACGTGCTGTGATATGACGCGTTGTCAATAACGAACACAGAGTTTGGTTGGAGATTGGGGATCAACTTTTCTTGCAACCATTTCTCATAATTTTCTTTATTCATCTCTTAATCTTATCTCTCAATGGACCAACACTCCTTATTCCAAATTCAACAAATAAATACATTAAATATCAATCCAGAAACCATAGCACAAGAATCTAATAACGATAATGAACTTAAAGCATTACTAGAAGCATTGAAATCAGGTCGCTCATCAAGAGAGTTTGGTTACAAAGAAAACGAACTTACCTGACAAGACCATTGTATTATAAAAGGATGCAGAGTTATAATACCACATAAATTACGCCCACAGTTACTTGACGAATTACATGCAGGACATATCAGCATATTAAAAATGAAATTACTTGCCCGAAGCTACGTCTACTGGAAAAACATAGACCAAGACATAGAAAACAAAGTCAAGTCATGTAGGGCATGTCCTTTGGAGCAAAACGAACCACCCAAAGCACCCATCCATTATTGGGAAGACCCAACCGGTCCATGGCAGAGAATTCACGTAGACTTCGCTAGGCCAATACATGGTCAATACTTTTAAGCTATTGCATAGCTTCTATCGCGGGCCTTGAGCGTGGAGACCGAATCCAGAAATTCCGTAACGAAAATAACCTAACCTAACACTCGGGGCGAGGCACGATCGAACAATTTTGAATTTCCGAAATTTAAAAGAACTTAGAAGAAAATAAGGATTTTGACAGTATGGTTGCCTATGGTAACCATATCTGCCAAAATAACAGAAAAATTTAATTACAAAAGTCAAAATTAGAAAATACATAAAATTATAAAATTAAGCTATTGCATAGCTTCTATCGCGGGCCTTGAGCATGGAGACCGAATTCAGAAATTCCGTAACGAAAATAACCTAACACCCCCCACTCCGACCGGCACAGCGGTGATACTTTTTAGTTTTATAATTGCATAAGTTGATAAAAAATGCTATGCAATAGCTTTACCGCGGCAGTCTCTGAGTGCCACACGTCTTTTTTTCATTGTAGTCGATGCCTATTCTAAGTGGATAGAAATAATGCCAACTAAGACTATTACAAGCGCTTGGTGTATAAAGAAACTTAACGATTTGTTTAGTACGTTTGGCATGCCACATACACTAGTTTCAGATAACGGCAGACAATTCACTTCTACAGAATTCAAAAACTTTTTACTTGAATGTGGAACTACACACAAAATCTCAGCCCCATACCATCCTGCAACTAATGGGCAAGCAGAAAGATTTGTGCAGACTATAAAACGAGCTTGGCCATCTATGGAGGGGGAGAGAGGCGATATGACTACTAAGCTACTTATTATTAAATCTTAATTAAGACGAACACCGGGACCCAGTGGCAAAACAGATTATGAGCTTTTGTTTGGTCGTATCGTTAGGACAAGACTGCAGAGCATGATAAAAAAACCAGTCAAAATAATTAGTAACAGATCTATGACGTCGGTGAGAGGTTTTCGTCCTGGCGACCGAGTGCAAAAAGGAATTATAGCAGACCGAACCAAAAATGGGCTTTTGCCGCAGTCTTTCGACGTTTGGGACAGCTACACTACGAAGTGCTTACTGACGACGGTCAGATCTGGACGCGCCACTTGAACCAGCTCCTGCCGGTGCCTCTGGTGCCGCAGCCAGGAATCGCCGGGGAGGATTGTCACATATGACATTCCTAATTCTTAGCAATCTTCCCTTTGTTATTGTCAGTGTCATTGAAATATGTAAATAAACATTATTGATTGTGAAAGTGATAATTATTTTATGTAATAGACATAATACAGGTTTCGCAAATGTTTTACTTAGAAAATATTTTAACTGTTAAAATATTATTTTAATAATGTTCACATTGGTGATTTTACAAAAAGTTAGTATATAAATTTTATTATTAGTTTGTAAAAATAACTATTTTCTGTCTATTATTGGATGTGTGAAATGCGAAAAAACGAAATATATCAGTGACTTTTTTATGCCCTTTGAGGCGCTCGGCGGCTGCCGCGGCACGTTCGCTACGCTCTATCGCCTTCACGCCTTTGTATGGTCACTGTTCTAACCTAACCTAACCTACACTTTTTCAAACCTACTGGACTTTTTAGACAATTAAATAACATGAACACACATTTTGCGTTCCGTAAAAATACCTAAAATCGTCACACTTATATCTAATATTATGTTTAAAAAATAATGAATTTGTGAAATAAGTTTTAGCATAATGTTTTTTTTAGTAAATATATTGTCTCATGAGTAGTTTATTAAACAATAGTTTGTAATATGATAAATTTATCATGTATAATTTTGTCAAAAGTTATTTTTCAAATGAAAATTTGTTATCTGTTTTTGCCATATGATTGGACACCTACTAAAGTATTAATACTTAACACCCGACTGTATCCGTATGTGGTAGAGGGATTCCAAATTTAAATATTATTTTCCAAATTAATACAACTGTAAGATTTCATCTGTCACCATCACATAAAATTATCATTATAATTTTCCCGAAATTTTCTAAATAGCATTTTTTTACTGTAGTACGAAAATGGAGGGGGTAACAGTGTGAAAAACTTTTAACGACCTATTCTCATACAATTAAAATATGTTGAGCCGTTTTGTTCAAACACCGGTAAAACACTGGGCTGGGCTGGCAGGTACCTACTACTCGTATTTCTTTTTGTGTGTTGGCACAAAACAATAATAGCCACTTCTCTTCCTAAATATAATCAGCCCCTAGTCTCCAGCAGGTTCGCTAGTCCTATCGTGACAAGTGCTAGTAAATCTATTAGTACCGCCAAAAGGCATAATCAATTCAAAAGCATGTATATTCAACAAGATCTAGATCTCGGGAAGCACCAACATGTATTGTGTCGGTAATATTGTGTTTTGCTTTGAATGTTATATTTTATTGGCTGGAGCGCAGCGCTCGCGCTTCAACAAATAACATTTCGAGTCTAGGGAAAAACATGTTTATTTTATCCTATTTCGTATCTCGAAGGTTTCCTAGTGCATAAAGGCTTGGAAAACCCAAAGTATTAAGGCTGACCATTGGCACAAACGCGATGAAAATTTTCAAATCCTTTGAGCTTACTTCTTCCAATATCTAATAGGCGGATTCATCCATTGTATGCACAAGCGGAAATATCTACCTTTTCTTTTGTTTAACCGCCTTAGAAATGTTTTTAAGCATTCTGATTACCAATTGTTTGACTAAATAATAATTTTATCATAAAAACGATTTTATCATAATATCAAAAAAATAACACTATTTGAAATTCCAAAAAATAAATAAATAGATACTTACTGAAAACTTAAACTTATTGAATAAAGTTGAAATTGAATCTACCATCATTACGATCTTAACGTGAAATCGTACCCTAAATTATTTCTAGACTAAAAGTTGTTGGTTGAAATTACCATTTAAAATCAAATAATACAAAATCATGCATGCATGTACATGCTTCTCATATTTTTTTCACAATATATAATAATATGTCTAACAGCCGACCTAAAGAAGCATCATTTAAACAAACAGTTCCTCGTCTTATGAGTGTCGTAAGTACTCGTAATAGCCGATGCGGACGCCGGAGTACTGCTGGATAAAGACGGCCAGCAACGCCTTTCTTTAATATTAGCCAAAATTAGACTGCCAAGCTGCTAACCAAGCATGGAGCAGGAAATATGAGGATGTAACTGTTGTAACTCTTATTTGTTGTAACTGATCCTAAATATTGTACCAGAAAACGTGTCTTATAATTGAAGATATTATAATTCCTTGAAACTTATTTTTTTCGACTGTTCTTACTATTGAGCTACCATATCATTCAAGACTTTACGCTGTAAGCCAGAGAAGATTCATTAGTAAGTTTTTGGTTACGTAGAGTAAATCTACTCGCGTCTTGACGGACTGTTAAACAATAAGTTCAAGTATATTTTATTAAAACCTTATTCTATGATCTTATAGTGCAAGTAAAACCTTTGAACGTAATAAAGCATTGCATATTTAAAACGACCTTTAGCACGAGTTATAAACTGTTTTATGCAAACGATAGTACCTAGTGTTTATGTCACTACTCGTATCAGCAAGTAACGCAGCCTCGAGACGTTCCTCGAAATATCGCAGCACTTAAAATATCCCGTAGAAACACTGCGCTTAGTGGAACGTAAAATTGAAATGCATCTTGTCCCAGTATGATGAAAATCGTGTCAACACTTTCAAACTCTATTCATGTATTACTTGTATATTTAAAAAAATACAAACGTTTATTTATTCCGAAGCCTTCTTTTTATCTACGACAAAACGAAGAAGGTTTAAGAGGAAACATAATACGGGCGACAGAATTGAAAAATAGGAATATTTTATAAATCTATTGCTATCGCGCAGTGCCGAGCGTGATAGAGACAACTGCATCTTGGACCGAAAATACCTACTAAAAGCACACAAAATCAACGTTTCGTAGTCCCCCGAATTAATTTTCCAAAACTAGACTGATGTAAATACTTTTTTCATTAAAAATTAAAGAAAGGCTTTGGCCGTGTTCGTATATTTTACTTTTTTTCTAAAATTTTGCTGTTTTCTGGATGTTTGAACACCGCGGAAAATCTGGCGAATTTTTTAGATTTTTGAAGGCTCATATCTCTTTTATTAATTAATTTATGAAAAAAAGGAAAACATAGAAACATGCTAATAGTGGCCATAGATTTTCGTAATAAAAAATATTGCTCATCAATGCAATTTACACAACATTCAAAGGTAAGGTTGCTATGGGTTGCTATATTTAATGTCAATTGACAGGCAACAACAACAGCGATGTACTAAACCTCTTTGGAAGGTTGACTCATGTAAATCTCTGTTAATGAACTACTCCGAAACGTCTTGGCCGATTGTTATGAACTTTTTTGTTCATATTTGATGTCGTAAGAATAGGTCCTAGTTATATTTATCCCTAAAATGTACGCATCCTGTGGAAAAGTTCTTAATTCAAAATTCCACGCGTTTGAAGTTGCGGGAAACGGCTAATATTTGTAAATATATTGTATCGATTTAGTTAGACTAATCTGTAGCACTGAGATATTGTTGCCGAGTCCTGCTGCTGCATGCCAACGTCAGGAAATTTTGGTAAGGTGGGTAAATATGCTTGCGTTCAATTCCTATTCAACGTTTGGTTAATGCAACGCAAAAGTTTTAAAGTTGATTTTTAATTTACTATAATATAACTGTTACTTAATCCTACTAAAATCTTATATGTGGATGTGGATTTGATGGCTGTTTGTTAGTCAATCACGTCAAAATCTAAGTTATTATTTTCTTGTCATAAGGAAGTTCTAGCTAGCGTAATTAAGTTCTAATTCACTGTATTAAAGGTATGTATAGATTTGATAGGAATACCTACGGTATATATGTATATTATATACATATTTAGAGACAAATTATCAAGGTGCCACTAGCTTCGTGTTTTCGGGTTCGATATCTTGATCAATTTAGTGCAACCATTTTTCTACATTGATTTTGGATCGGTGTTTGTTTATTCCGATTTTCGTAGTATCTCATTTAACAAATCAAGTGCTTACGACATTATTATTGCTTGGGTTAACAATGTTGAAACCTCACTAGTTAAATCTATGCATTGCAGCCGAATTGTACAGACTGCCAAAAAGGACTGACCACTTTGTTGCTGAAAATATATTTATTTCTAATTTTAAACTTGAAATCAGCAGTGGTATTTCAGTATCTGGAGTCACTTCTCCTGTCAAAAGGTTGCAATAGCATGTGCCTGTAGGTTTTTTGAAACGTTTATGATTATTAACCTACATTAGAGACTCTGTAACAAAATGTCCGTACATTCGAATCTATCTCTCTCTTACTCATACCAATGTCTAACGGCCGGTTCCAATAATCTATCTATCTTCAGTTTTGGCATATCGGAGATAGGAAACAGTTTCTATCTCTGTTTTTGCCGTCCAGAGAAACAAAGACAGAAGTTGTTTTCTATCTCCGATATGCCAAAACTGAAGATAGATAGGTTATTGGAAATGGCCGTTAGGGTTTAGAGTAAGATAAAGTTATAACTATCCGTATTATTTCACAGCTTCCCCAAAAGAGGATATTCGATCGCAGTTTGTTTAATAGAGAAGAGTTGAAGCTGCTGTCCGTCTTTTTCTGGTAGTACTGTTTAAGTCACTAATTAGTGCTATTTCAAGCGGTAGGTAGCACATGGCATCTGTGCCGTACTCACCAATAATTTCGTAATTTGGATAGCAATTGCAATAATTAAGAAACTTTTGAAATATTTTTAGTGGCATAGTGTTGTTTCTTGATACGAAGTGTGGGTTAATTTGTTTTGTGGCAATTAGTGATAGTTTTTTTATTTGGCCGACCGTACTAACCATGCATGCCTATTAATATGCCTTGTGGTTACTCTGATATCATTATATGCGGTTGGCAGGAAATGCAAGGCTGTAATAACCAAATGTGTCAGGTAGGGAGATTATTATTTACTTCGACAAGAAGGCTACTAATTGACATTGACATTGACAATCAGTGGATAACTTGGTTCAGGTTATAAGGACTATGCAGGTTACTTCGGTGAATTCCTAAAGTTAAATCTAGAGTGGTATGAATGAATGAATACTCTTTATTGCACACCACAAAGATTGATTCTTACATTAAAATGTACAACTTAGGCAGTCTTATCGCCGTCAGCGATCTCTTCCAGACAACCTTTACAGGAAAAACTATAAAGAAAGGGGAAGATGGTGCTAAGTACTTAAGGCAAAATGTAAAATTAATAATACAACTTATTTTAATAATCATAGAAGTTAGACAACAAAAACTTATTATTACCTACGTGAGCATACATTATATAAAATAAACTTAAATACAACACAACTACATAAATAAATAATAAAATATAAATACATATTTAAACAAAATATTCTACATAAACTTAGAAACATACTTGATATGAGCAAGAAACTGTCGTGTCTAGGTGACCAGAAGCGATTAATGTGGTAATTAATCGGTTAATGTGTCTATGTTTCTATGCGTACAACGAATCAATTTGTCTTTTAAATCCGGCTGCATGAAGGTATAAGTGAATCCTTTTCTCGTTTCTATTGCTAATAATTCCGAATCAATGTTAACATACTCATCTGTAGGAGTTTTTCTGAAACTATACTGCAAGCAATATGCATCGGATTTCAAGTGTGCTCACGAAAGTATCGGGAAAATGTAAAAACACATAGTACAGATGCGGTGACCCGGCAGTTCCTTTTTATTGGTTCTATCAAAGAGCCACATTCTCTAAAATTATATACGAGTAGATTGTGAATTTTAATGTATTGGTATATTTTTAATAAAACGGCTTAAGAGATAAATTTAAATTATTTTTGAAATGACATTTTACATATCCCACCAGTTTTTATGTAGACTCACTTCGAAAGTCATTAAGTCGCTTAAACCACAGCGCTTTGCTCAAAAGCCTCTCAATTAAAGATTTTCCTGGTTGAGTACACGACGAGATCACGTAAAACGTAATTGTGTTTGTTGAATGGTTGAGCTCCTTCGCTTCCCTCCTCTGTCCTCATACCCTTTCGTGCTCAGACCGCCTTTCCCTCAACAGAAATCTCTCTTAATTCAATGTAAGCTGTAAATCCTCGCTGCAAATCATCCATTGCCATCGGATTTAACGTCACGTCTTTTATTCCTGACTCGTAAAAAGTCTAAAACCGCATTATGAACTCCGACCGGTGTACGGTCTACGGGACATCGTAAAATATTTTAATTTTCAGGTCATTCTACTCGTTTTGCTAGGACGCGGTCGCCGAGGCCAAATGGTTCAGTGTAGTAATAAAATTATGCATTTATTAGCATTTCTCAAAACTGTGTTTAATGGCATGCTAGTAACTGCGGGAGGAGTAAATGGTAAATTTAAGCCCACTGATATCATTGTGATGTATACATGTCATTAATATCCTTCATTGACTGACATACCTAAATGAGTTGGCGTAATTGTTGCAGCAAATGATGATCATCGATGATTAGCAAAAGATTAAAGATTTGCAAAAATAATTCTCAGGCAAAGTATCTCTCTAACAATTACATTTTCAATTTTGATTGGTTTTTAGCGTAGTTACGCTTCAAAAGAATTCGTACATAATTAAAGATTCCAAATTAGACACATGTACCTACAGACGTTAGATTTCCTGTCAAAGAGTTTGCTATCATTGTAAAATGTAATTAACACTAGTATTTTTATTCATGTCACTAAGGTTCCACTAAGTTACTAACAATTTCAATTCATAATAAAATGACAGATAAATACAGTTACTTTTCTGTTCCAATTGAAGGAGATTTTTACATAATAAGTAATGACGTGTTCAGGGAAATTCTACTTTATTACCTGAGCTGTAAGGGTAATATAGTGCCATCTGTGGTTCTTTTAAACATCTGTCATCTTGTTGACAGTGTCAAACCATTAAGAGTAAAGGGTTTTGCGCGGGATATAAAAATCGAAAGACAGATTTTGTTTCTTAATTTTATAAATTTATTATACGTGGCAATTGTTGTGATGGTTTGGTGATACATATTATTTATATAGTGTGGCATTATGTAAGATTAACTAAGTAATAGTTTAAATTATAGGATATAATAAAAGGCCACTACCTTACCACTATTAATTCCCCGTAAAACTTCATTAAGTATTGAAATGAGTGAATTACCCTTACATTATAATGACTCAGGTTACTCTAGGGTTAAGTCAGTTCTTTAAATTATTTTTACACAACTAAATCTTGTATAAGAAGACGTCTGAGGCCGTAAAACTTTTAATTTTAAGATATAAAAATAAAGCAATAGGTTCATTTTCATTCGAACTTATTAGATGTTTTCCAATGATATTTAAAAAGTAATAGATATGTTACATGCGCTCTCAATATGCGTCCCTAAAACGTCACAATTGTGACGTCTTTTCAAATCCATGAAAGAGAAAGTAACTGTTCTTTTCACGAGTATGACAAGGACAAAATAAGAATTACGCATGTGTGCAGTTGTTCGCAAGCGGCACATATATTTCGATAGTTTTGTAAGGGCATAACCTATCTATACTTTTTAAATATCATTGATGTTTTCCATATTATTTTGATTGGGTAGGACGTTTTCTGCAAAGGTGGGACACCACTGTCTTTCAACTACGCATAACAGCTTTTGTATCCGATACGCAATAAATCGGTAGATACTTTGTGGTGAGCATGGCAGTCATCTTGGGTACTCCTTTATTATGCACCACTAATACATGTTGCTAATTGTAACACACACTACTAACGCATGAATATTTGAAGATGAATTATGTAAGTATCAAATATTGGAACTTTGACACAGTCCGTAACGACCGTTATGAATTATTTATGATTATGCGTATATTATGTCGATATTATACAAGAATTCCGGGAGACATTAGAGGAGTAATTTGTTGTTTGACGAAATAAGGTGTAATATTGTAATAAGTAACGGATGAAAATTGATATTGCGAACTGAAATTAGGGGCTCTGTACCTCTACACTGAGTTTTTTAAACGCACTCTCGACTCTTGCCACGCGTTTTGATTCTAAAAAGTAGTTTTGTTTGCGCTATTTTACTTTTTCACCAAAGCGCAATTTTTGGCTACTGTATCGACACAAACGCGATTTTATAGCTGGCGATCTCTTCCAGTCAAGTATAATTTTATTTTTTTATTAAAGAAATAAGCTTTATATGACGCAACGGATTCAATTAAACGTGAGGGAGTAATGTAGTAGATTGGCTCCATTTTATTCCAGGGCTTCCATTCTATTCCATTTTAGTAAGGTTTTACGTGGTTTTACTGAGACAAGCACAGTTTGTTATTGTGGTACTTATACTATATACTTTAGGGAAAAAATATATAGGTATAATAGATAGTAAATCAGTGACAGATAAACGTCCTCACTTTATAGAGCAACCACTGAATGTTTGGATGCTTTCCCAACTTTGTTGCAGCCTGCCTGACACGTCATGACATCGGCTGCTTAAGACTGTTAATACAGTTCTCATATTTTATCTGCGATTACAATATAATATGAATTAATGAAATTTAAATGAAATTTAAGGTATTCCATTTTTTATAAGCTAAAATTATTCTAAGTGAATACCATGTCTAGTTGATTGATGGGACCGGTAGATAGCGATAAGTCTTATCTAAGTCGTACTTTACTGACTAATATTTACTAGGGGCAAATATCATCACTATCGTCATCTAAAACGTCATGCTTTCCGGCAGATCATATTTTTGTCTATGAATGTAGGTAGTCAAGAAACTTTAATGAAAAGTTCCTTGACTACTTTGCCCTTCATTTAAATACTAGTAAGGATTTGGGATTTGACTTAACGTTCATTTATAAAATATGATCAGTATATAGTTCTTTGTGAGAAATTTCCTTACAACGATATTTTAGCTGATGTGAAAAAATAGGCATAAAAATAAAATAGTAGGCAAAAGCTAGAAACACAAACCAACAAAGCTCCTTTAAAAAAAGTCAAAATAAATAGATCCGATTCAAATATTGTTCGTACATCGAATATATTTTGACATTTTTTAAATGTAAAAATAAACAGTAGAACTCTAACTAGAAACGGGCAACAGGGTGATATTTGGAAAGGGAGGCCAGTTAGGTAACCGGCATCGGCTTCAATCAAGTTACAAACACTTCGCGTTGACGCCGACATGCCTCAGTTGCTTGTATCTCACTAATATTATTAGTATTAACTAACTTCTCGCCAATCAAAGGTTGTTAGTCCTGTTCGGTCTTATTACTTCAAAGTTTTAGTTTCGTGTCGTTACGTGATTGCTCTAACGACAAACTGTTTGAGTTGGTTAATTTAAGTCGTCAATAGTTTATCGATCCACCACAATCATTATTAATAATAGAGTGATTATACAGGTTGTTAAATAAGTTTAAGATAATTTTTAAGTGGTTCAGAAGCAACTTTATTTATTAGGGGAAAAATATCAAATAAAAGTTCATTCGGAAACGAATTTAACTAAACTTACATTTAAGAATGCCACAAATGTGCCCTCAATAATAGTGTAATTATCTTTTTACGCAACCAAAATTGAAGAAGTGTTAAGTGTTTCTTGAGTAGGTAATTAAGTTTAGTATGAAAACGAAAACGATGAATCTGAAAATTTAACACCGTTTAAGTATTTCATGCCGTTGTTAACATAATATGCTGGTTTCGTCTTGTGATACATTGATTTGTAGCAATACTAGAAATTATAGTCTTGTCGTATACGTATGCCATGTATACTTACACAGATACTAGGTTTCATTTCAAATAAATTTCGAAGCAAAGTCTAACTAAAACTCAACTTTTAATAGCTGAATTATCGTACCTTCTATAGTGTGAAGCTCTTGGTCTACAAAAATCGTATGATATAAAATCTCTACTTCAATAATTTGTTACTTAATTATAACTTATTAGTAAACATGAAAGGCTTATTATGCAAGTTCAATAATTTGTTTTTGTGACCGAAAGAGACGTGGCTGAAATTCAGATATTTTTTGTTAAATGAGACAAATAACAGCAAGTTGTTTATGGTAAGTAAGTAGATACTGTTATTACCCTCGTTTTAGATATTTTTCAGATAATATTTATTTACGGACGTGTAATAATGAAAACTAAATAGCCTTAAACAGCTCACTTAGTAATTTAGTTTCGGTATGCCTAAATTAAAGCCATTTAGATTAACTGATGTCCAAAGCTAAGAAGCCTGGTATCTTTTTACGCTCCTTTGGCAAGATATCAGGGTGGAATTAAATAATGGAATATTAATGGCAGTCTGAGTACTTAAAGGCGTTTTAGCTATGACCAGAACACCTGTTCTGTTTAGAACATGTGCCTGCAACTTTGAGATGAAACCAAACTTTAAACTCTTCCTTTTGGAATGAATAAGGATCATGAGGCTCGCACACCTAGCTATGCTACTTTGCTAAGCTACGGATGTGTTATAAAAAAGAGATTTCTGTAAGGTTTAAATACCAAGCAATTCTAGTTGTGCATTCCACATTATGGCATCTAAATAACGTATCAAATCGTTTTTAGTCTAATCATAGCCTAATTTTATAATACTTCTTCTTTATTAGGCACTCGTAAAAATAGGGAATGCTTTGATAATTAACTATAAACATGTAGAACTGTAAAAGTAAAATATGTAGTTTAAACTTAAGCAAATCTCAATATGACTGTTGAAATGCCATGATTTTTTTATATTCTTGTTTATTATTTAATATAATAAATATATATAATATAAAAAATCTAAATAAACTGCGTAATGAACATTGAAGATTTACCAAAAACATACGTGAGATTGTCGAAAGTAATGGCAGGTAAAATTATTTCTGTTATAATTTCAGATAAGTCGGAGCGGGACTTATCTAAAACTAAAACGCCCACGACCTCACTCGGTTACCTATATCATTTATCCGGTTATATGGCAAATGACGTGATTTCCTAAACCATCTTTTTACCAACTTTCATTTACATCAGATCAGACAAACAGACAGACAAACTTTCGCATTTACGATTTAAGTATGGATTAAATTAGGAGGTTGGAAATGGCGATTTGGAGATAGAGTAAGTCGTATGATATGACCTGTCCCACCCAAGCTCGGATTGTCGTTAGCGGCTTACGATCGGACGGAGGCGCCCGGGGGTAGGTGGTTGAGTGAATTTCGCTCGTTTTGGTTCCGCGAATCATCTATTGAATAGGTATTATGGCATTAATGCCTCTAACTTTGATCATTGAGCCACCAGTGAGTTAGTGCAATGAACTAATTTACTTCGTCCAATTGAATAACTTAGGCAGTTTTTTTCGATAGGGAGGGGTATTATTGTGGACCGGGCACAAAGCTAATCTTATTTCTTGTTATAGTAACTCTATTTATTTTAGCTCTAAATACTGGCATATTTGTCTTGTCATTGTATTAAAATAATAATAATTAATATTATCTACCGATTAAGATTAAATTTAATATAAAAATAGTCCCGGGAAAACATATTTAGAAATTTATTATCTTGAAAAAATGTAATTATATTATCTATAAATAATCTATAATACCTATTTTATCTTTAATATTTCAACGACTATTGTTATGCTTGCTCAACATTATATTTTTTGTAATGAAGTTTTAACTGTGCCTTAATTGATATAATGATATTCGCTCTTATTTTACGTTTCGTCTTAAGTAATACATATTGAACCTTTGTAATCTGTTTGTCTGCGTAGTTATTTTACGGCGAAATGTCCTGTTGGGTGGCATATTTTATGATAAGTTATTTAAACTCAAGATAATGTTGTGCAGATTTTCTCTCAACTTTAATAATGATTACAGCAAATTTGGTTGCCTACAATCTGACAACTTTGGTTTTTTTTTATAATTACCAATTAGGCATTAGGTATATTTAACACTACACGGTTGTAATTATTGCCACAACGCCCTGTAAACAATTCTCGAATTTAACTGTCCCAAACACTGAAATTCATGGATATTTATAGAATTACAATTGCCTACGTAAAGTAGTAATAACTGCCTAAATGGTAATAATACCTTTGACCAAATGTACCAATGCATAATTCAGTAGCGACCACAAGTTACAAGTAATTATTCTCTGTAGCAAAGTTTACAACACAAAGTCAATACAACTATGAAGATACTTGTAGCTATCTATTTGTAAAGTGGCGTTCACGGAAACCAATTAGAGGTTTCGCCATCTAAATATGAGAATTTGTATTTAAAAGGGACAAATAGCTTTTTACTTCCCCGTGTATCGCCAGCCTTAGCTTTTAAGCTGTTATTTGTAGTCACTCTTTCCGATGTTTTTTACATAATTGAACATCTTATACTCTTACTTTACTTTTTACCTAAGATTTATTGATAACCGTTGCGCTTTTACCAAAATTGGGCTCAATAAATAATAAAACATTTTACTACTAAAAATTTTACTGAAAAGCGAGAAAAATGCCTTCAATTTTTAGTCGGTGCATGATGATGTCCGACTTAAAATTGTTGGCTTGGTTCATGCTTTTAGTTTTTATTCAAGTTTTTCGTGATAAAAGTTTAAATTTTTGAAGGCTTGGGGGTAAAGGAGATGTCCCATAATAGGCCCAGGCATAGTACACCATTTTCAAAAATCAAGAAAAATTTACTGTTTCTGGGAAAAATACATAAAAAAATATTTCACGTATAATTTAGTGGTTCAAAAATAAATAAGATCGAATAATTTATCAAACTCAATCAGGCATTCCAAGATGGCGTCAATCTAAAAAAAGCTTTAAATGTCAGTAGCTGTCAAATATTCCTTGTCACTTTGGCATAATCATTCACTTCAAGGTTTTGTCCTGCTTGTCGCGTTTATGTATTTTGAGTTCTTTATAACGACCTCTTTTTCGTTTTCTGAATTTAGTATTGATCGACACATTACTTTCATAATATTTATTGTTACTACAAGCAAGCGAAGGCACTCGACTCCTAGATGCGCGATTTTGAAACTGCCAAAACTGACAGATGTTATCAAGATGTCATCTTCCGTCATGATGGTTTTGTTGTTTTGTATTGCTATTTTCTTACTTATCTCTTTATTTGAACCACTTAACGAAGCCATTTTAAAAGAATTGGATAATAACAAAACCTTGTAGGTGTATTAATCTATCTTTTGGTGGGGTGTACAGGTTCTGGGCCTGGCTTCCATACAATTTGGGACATCTCCTTTCATTAAGATTTAATAGGCCCTTATTTTGGGCTATACTTTATCGAATAACGAAATATCTCTTAGTCGATGAATCTTCTAAATGTAATGCGTGGTCATGCGTAAAAAAATGTACCTACACGGTAGTACTGAGAATTTTTTAATTTTCGCCTGAAAATGATCATTGTCGAGACATGGATCATGTGCCATAATATAATGCATACTTTTCCTTTTTATCACAGAATATGAATGATTTCAAATCCTATGGGTTCTATAAACTAAACAATAGTAACTTTATATTGCTCGTGTTCCGATATGAACGTTTTTTTGTTGGGATGCGGTCAGGTCGGATAGAATTTACCCGTACCTACATGATGTAGGTAGGTGTCATCCGGATAATCCAAGCTAACTTGCGGTTTTAGATTGTTGTCTAGTCACAGAGCTTAATGTATCTAATACTATAATACATCGATGTTCGATGGTAGAAGACAATACAAAATATGTATTATGCCTTAATCTTAACAAACTAATGTTTAGCTGTTAAATTTTACGCCACCCGTACGATATTGAACTTTTTTATTTCAATATGGAGCTATTATCTCGGCTATTGCTTTCTCTCCACTTTATCACAGACCAAAAGGCCACTATTTTATGTATGGAACTTGAACTTTGGTTATTGATTTCTAACAAAACTTGCACGTTATGTGCGGTAATCAACTTTCTCGTTTAAGCACCCAATACCTATTTATACGTTTGTTGCAGTGGAATTTGTTAAATCTATTATTTATTTTGTTTGTGTTTTCAAGAGAGTATAAATTATTACATCTAAAAAAGGGACTATAGTCCCTTTTGGGAACTGAGGGATTATGAAAGGGATTATAAATAATTGGGTAATCAGAAGGTGGGTTGGTACTTTACCTAAACTTACGTAGGTAATATTTAAACCCGTTATCGAAACAACAACAAAAACAGTAAAAATATTTAGACAAGATGTAGGTATATAATATCAAGAGGAATTCTCTACATAGTAGTTCTTTGTGTCACGTGCGAGTGATGTCCAGTGTCCACATAGTTATTATCGTAGCATTAGGGCTATCAAGGTGCCTGTTTGCCGAAGTCCTTAAGCGCAAGGATTCTTACGGCTGACTACATGACGCACGCGCTCCGCCTCGCCTGTCTTCCATAATCATTCAGAACGGTTTCTCAAGTATTCCCATTTTCCGGCTCTCAGCCACAAGTCCACCAAGATAGCACCCATTTTAAAAACTTCCTTAACTCACAAGCTAGTTTTATGACATGAACTATACATATTTCAACGGGGGATAGAATAAGTTTTTCGGTGTTTTAAGGCTCACTTAAACTGAAAATATAATTTAAGAGTCTTGCCTAATATTTTTATGATATTACTAAGTAAGTAAATTTTACTAAAAGTCCATTGTGCCAACTCAATGTGGTGTAGGGTATCTATGTCAAGGTTCGATATTTGTTAACATGTATATTGTGAAGCATTACCACCCATACCAAAAACACACAGAAGGTCCTCACATAATAGAAATGTAAAGAATGTGAAGAATTTAATATACTCGAGATAACAAGGAAAATGAGAAAATTAAGCTCTAATACATTTTATTGCACAATGTAATTCCCGTTCTTTTCTAAGCTCTAAAAGCTTATACGATCAAAACATTTATGTATAATAAAATAGGTCATGCGTCAAATCGTCTCACAGAGAGCCAGAATTAATAGTGCTAGATTGAAGAGATACCTACTGAATTAAAATTTAGAGCAAGTATCTTTCGTCAAGTATCGATTTTGTCTAGTCCCTACCCATGCCAGGTTTAGTGCTCGCAGTTTGACCAATGCAGCAATGGTAGAAAAGAGACACTGCTACCAGTCTTTTTCGGGCAATACTCTCTTAGTCGCCTTTCTTAGACACCCATACAGGAAAAAATTAGGTGGTACATTCGTTTAATGTGCAGATACGAGTACCACCCGACACACTTAGATTAATATGCCTGTTAATTTTTTTTATTAGTACTAGATCATTGTTGAGAAAAAATTTGACACAAGTGTGGTATTTAACTGGTAAAGTCACTTAACTTTATCGATGTATTTAAAAGTAAATGTCATGTTACCGTGGGCACTGCCGTTATAAGTAATGTATACCTATGTCGCAGCTATCTAGTTAAATTAGCCAGTCAATTTGATGCCTAGGCCGTTCATTAAACGCCGGCATTCAATTAAGTCACTAGGCTGATGGTTTATTGAACTTGATCACTTAAACGTTTAACAACTTGACGTATTGAAAGTAAGCCTTTTGGAAATGACTTACCAAGACTCAGCCAAGTGATTCAAATTTAGTTCAGTTTTTTACTGTAGCACAACAAAGTGTATTATTTTTTGTTAACGCTGCATTTTGTGAAATTAATAATAGGGGTTAAAGTATGAAATTGCCGATTTGTACTAAAAATCAAAATTGCTTATTTTTTAATTTTTAACAAATTTATTTAATCAAAATAGTTACCATTATTATCTATACATTGCTGCCATCTAATAGGAAGGTCATTTATGCCTTTGTGATATAACCCTGAGGATCTATACTGCACAAACTGTGTGAAAGCATTTTGTACTGCCTCATGGGAAGAAAACTTCTTGTCACGTAGATAATAGTCCAAATCACGAAAAAAATGGTAGTCCGTTGGAGCAAGGTCTGGCAAATACGGAGGATGTCGAATGGTTTCTAATTGCAGTTCCTAAAGGGTCAAAACGGTTTCTCGTGCTGTATGAGGTCTCGCGTTGTCATGGAGCAATAATGGTGAAGATCGATTCATGAGTCGGGGCTGTTTTACTGCTAGTTTTGCCAACATTGTTCGGAGTTCGGCACAATAGACATCTGCCATTAATGATTGACCAGATCGGAGAAAACTATAGTGAATAACACCATGCTGAGACCACCAAACAGTTACCATTACCTTTTTATTGGTAAGTTTTGCTTTAGGACACTATTGTGGCGTTTGACCTGGGGTCAGCCATTGCATTTTTATTTTACGGTTATCATAAAAAAGCCACTTTTCATCACATGTCACAATTCGATTTAATATTCCTTCATTTCTGTACCGATTCAACAAGGCAACACAAGTTTCAACACGCGTTTCTTTCTGCACATCAGTCAAATCATGAGGCACCCATTTTTCGTATTTTTTTATTTTATTGATTTGACGCAAATGAGTCAATATTGTGGGTAAGGTTACGTTAAACCATGCCGCTAATTCCTGGGTAGTTTGACTAGGATCGGCTTCCACCATCTCCCTTAATTCATCGTTAATCACCTGTGTGGGCGGTCTTCCTCGTGGCTCGTTCTTCAAGTCGAAGTTTCCATCACGAAAGCGTTTAAACCAAAATCGCACGGTGCGTTCATTAGCAGATCCCTCTCCAAACGCAACATTGATATTGCGGGCTGTTTCTGCCGCGTTACTTCCGCGTCGGAACTCGTATTCAAAAATCACTCGAATTTTCGCAGTATCCCTCTTTCTTGTCTAAGTTAAATAACAAAAACAATTGAAAGTCGATATTCAAATGTTTAACATTTTTCAAAAGAAGAACATCATAGAAACCATGTGAAAAGTTTCATTCGAAAACCTCAAACCATGAAGATTCTATGTCAATTCAAAGAACCTATTACAATAAAACGGCAATTTCATATTTTAACCCCTAATATAAAACATGGAGGTGAAAAATAATACTAGTTTTTACTAGAAAATTAAGTCGAAATTAACGGAATATGAACTTCAACGTCAAGGTTGGTTTACTGTTATTATTAATTAAATTATGTTTTTCATTATAATTTGTTTCACGTTATAGTCAAAATAACGCATAGTAAACTAGTGTTATTAATTGAAGGATCGGAATAAAAACCTAATTTAACTACATGACTACACAACGTTAAGTCATCTGGTTAAACGTTGCGGTCAATTAATTGGCTGGTTGTAGTTCGGCTATTTGAATTGGATGCCGGCATTTAGTCAACGGCCTAGGCTGTTAGCTAAATTCCTGACTAAGCGGTCGGCTGCTTAGTCACGGATCCGAGCTTTATGACAATTGATTTCTATTGTGTCTGGCTTTACCCACATACAAGGGGTTAAGCTAGTTGGCTGCGACATTTATATCACAAGAAGATAAAAAATTGTTAGTAGTTGCTAAAATGTATTTAGTAACTGATAATTTACTTAACAAATTATAAAATATCGCGGAATCACTAATAGATGATACAGTTTTTACTAGTCTCGATGCTAAGGGGTTCACCCTTAAATAAATAATTACTAGTTACTAGTACTGCTTTACAAATGCCAAAGAAACTCTACTGATTTTGCTATTTTATTTCCTACTGCTAGGTAGGTACAGTTTCACCCGCGCAATAGAATGTGAAGTTCACGCGAGCAGAGCCGCGGGCAAAAAGCTAGCATGTTAATGAATTTCACACGCCTCAAGGAAAAATGAAAATTTATATGAACACTAATTGTATTGAAGCATATAAATAAAAAAACTAATGCAATATTTGTTGGTCGAATAGGGTCACGAGGCAGATTTACAATGATCCATTGTATTTTTAGGCTAAACGACTATGCTTTTGTATAGGTTAATATTAGACAGCATTGAAAACAGATACCACAATGTTTCAAACGAATCACACGCCAGATACTCTTTGAATGAATAGCAAAGCTAAACTATTGGTAGCACATAATATAGTCAATTTAAACAATAAGTTAAATCGGTGTGCAACTATTTGGGAAAAAGGCACACACGTAACGTAATAAAGGACTGTGGTTAGATTGCGAGCACGGCTTGTTGGTCGAATTGGTACGTCGAGTACGTGCGGTTTGGTGGGCATTAACAGGATTACCGAGCCCTTCAAACTGGGAATGTTTGCGGGATTGGCCGTAACTGCGGAATCTAGCCGAGGCCGGCACCGGGAGCCGGCAGACAGGCCACCCTTGCGGCATCCGGCAGCTGAGACCCCACAACCAAATCTGCTTTGACGCAGGACCGCAGATTCCTTCACACAAAAGACATTTGAAAATTAAACGCGCATTAGGAAGTAAAGAATTTTCTCGAAATAAAATTACAACATAAGAAATTAATTGGAATTCAGGATCTTAAGAGGTTCATCAGTCGTCATTTAAAATTTAATCATATAATAATAATTTAATAATATCATTCAAATAATAATAAATATGTATTAGGGAAGTAGTGACGTAGATTAAATAATGAATTAGGGAGTTTACTACCTTAGGCATTCTCAGGTTCGGAAATGTAGCGTTGTTGGAACATTTAATGATTTTTTTTAAAGAACTTGTATTTTTAAATTGGCAATGGTAACAAAGATTTCGTTAGTTAAATAGTTATACACGAAATCATATACTATTAGAAGAAGGAAGAAATTTGTGGTTACCGATAGACTAAGTGTTATTCGTCTCTCAGAAGGTAATTTATTAACCCATTGTTGAAAACTGACGTCTCAAGTTACCTACTATTTAACCGTCTTTATCGCACAGAGCGCACAGATAAGTAGTGTTTTAAATGTTTAAATTAAAATAAAAAAATAAAGTGATCACAATCATTTCACAAAGTTGAATAGGTGAGTACCTATTCAACTTCCTAGATTTCTAGTTGGTTTATATTTTATGAATGACTTATGTGTGCCTTTATTTAACATGGAAATCAAATTATCTGGAAGGAGGAATTGTATGCGGTCAATTAAAATGTATTTGTTTTTAAATTAATACTCGCCTATATTAGTAATGCGCTGTTTTCTTGGGCATGTTCATAAAACTTGAGTGGCAAGTTTCAAACAGTTTAAAGCCTTCACTTAATTCTGGGTGTTAATTTAGTAGTAGCAAGTTAAATGCATTCAGCCCATTAATGTCGACGTCCGCCCAGCTATATGAGAAAACTTCGCTCCGACAAGAAGTTACATGAAATTTATCACTTGATGCCCATTCCGTGTTTAAACTATGTAAGTACTTCCCCATTAGGGCGCGGTCGTTGTCGCGGATCCCACCCGAATTTTCCGGGCAATTCCATTAATTCGATCATACTTTCCGCCGGATAAGCGGATCAAGGGTTAAATATACGTTTACTTCGCTCGCTGCAGGTAAGCAGAAGTCGAGGTGTGCTCTTAAGTATGATTTACGCGCATAAGTGTACCTAATGTAAAGCGACACTCACAAGTCTTATATGAGAGATAATACGCTGCTCGAGAGACAAATGCTCGCGGCGTGGACTTGACGTGAGGCTGTAAAAATAAATAAAGGGACCGCACGGCTGAAGTCTCGCACACACGATAAAATAAGATAATATCACGAACAACACGCGATGGCAATGCCTACAATTTATATTGTTATTTTGATTTTAGGTTAAACTGTTTTCCATACTGTAATTTTTGAATTTGAAGAAGTTTACCAACTCGTCAGTACGCGCAATCATTATGTAGGTAGGTTTACTAACAGTTGGATAGTTTACCTTAATAGATCCCGTTTGATTTTACTTTAATTTATTAACAGAGTGATTCTACTGTAAAAATATAGCATCATTCACAACGAGCATGTTTTTCTTTTGTGAAATTAAAGTACCATTTAATATTCTTTTAATTTCAACAGCCAACATTGCCTTTCATTATGAGAAAGATTTTTTAAATTAAGATAATTTTGTATATGTAGTTGTTGTAGTTAAACATACTTAATAGTCAATAGAATCAGCCCTTAGAATATTATGACAAATAAAACTGGCTAGGCTATCACATTGGTTTATTCCACAGAACATAGAAAGAGGTTTTCCTTGTTCTGTGGTTTATTCAGTTTGAAGTATTCAAATACTTGTACCACGTCACGGTTAAGTTTTGATTTGATTTTACCAATTGTCTTTTACTTCTGATTTACTATTAAGATGGTATCTAAGCGCAGGTAAACACTCCCACTATGATCAGAATCCGTCAATGTATTTTTAAGTAGTTATGCCTAAAGTAGATTGTAAATTATCCGATTAATCACACAGTTTACCGCGTGTTACACTACGATTATGTATGTGCGTTGGGTGCCGGGAGAATGATGGAGTAAGGAAATTTAATTTTATTCACCCATATTTTCAATATGGACTTCTAGGTGCATATTTTTCAGGTAAGCTCGAATAACACTTGTTTTTGTGAAAAATCTGTTTGTCACAGTGGGACTGAAATACCACAAAACCTTTATCTGAGAAAATATAGAGAAGTGGTTTTTCATAATAAATAGCTATAGTTACTTTAGCATCAAAACCATAAATGTGATGTTGTCCTTATTTATTATTATTACTTACCTAGACGGGCCAGTTCCTTGATTAAGCATAAAAAGAGTAAAGTACCTACCAGCCTATAATCTATATCATCCCGCTGCAGGGCAGAGGCCTCTATCACAGAATTCTAGTTACCATAGCAATGATGGGTGCAGGCATGATCCCTACGCTTGCCATAAACCCGAGCAATTTACGAACATTCAATAATTTTGTTGCCCGACCCGGTGATTGAATCTGGGAACCAGAGATCTTGGTTCAGTATTTAAATCACTACCTAAACCATCGCGGCGTCGCTACAGCAACGGGACGTCAAACATTATTGTAACCAAACTCACCTAATATGTATTACTTTTTAAGACATTAATATAGGTACCAAATATTTTAATATGTCAACTCGTAACTATGAGGTTTTCCATAAGGGGTCTGAGCTATTGATTTGTCCACCCAGTCTTTGCTCATCATAAAATACTCATGATAATGTTAGTTTAGATTCTTATTATTGTCAATTAGTTAATGTTTAAACAATAAGTTGGAACGTAAATTAACATTGTAAGCTAATTTGATTTATTCAGTGGAATAATTAAATATTCAGTGGATCGTGCATGCTCATCAATTGTGCCGTTGTGGCTAATCAGTGCGACAGAATTTCGATATTCCAATCAATTGTCATTAAAACGATTAAAGCAAAGTCCATGTATCGCCGCCATTAAATAGTCCAACGTCATGCTGCGTGACCAATTTTGTCATAATGGCGTGATTGCCAATATCATTCCGTCCAAATGGCCATTCGCCAGTCGTATGTTAACAACCGAATTACCTGTTTGGAATATTTCAGTGACTACATACAACGGTCGGTGAAACCAGTTCAGTACCTAAGCAACTATAGTAAATGGCTTACACTTCAAAATATGAAGTCACTAGCCGTTGCCCGCGACTTATAAATTTGAAAATATTTTTTTTCTGGATAAAGAGAGCTTATGTGCTATACCAGTGTGTAATCTAATTCAAAAATTTATGCAAATCCGTTGATCCGAGACTGTAGGTAAGAAGTAGCTATAGTATCTGATTATCTAACGCATCTTTTCTCATATACTAAATTGTGTTTATAATATCTATTCGTAATAGTTGAGTATTTGGACCATATCGTGTCACGTCGCAACAAAGCAGGGAATGAGAATGTTTCTGGAGTCATTTATGTATAACTAGATTTTACAAATTTTGATGTATATTTTTAACCCCCGACGCAAAAACGACGGGGTGTTATAAGTTTGACGTGTCTCTGTGTGCGTGTCTGTCTGTGGCATCGTAGCTCCCGAACGGATGAAGCGATTTTGATTTCTTAAATAGGGTATAGTTCGAAGTAAGTCCCGTTTAAACATGTATAGAAATTCGTACACATGCACCTCACAAATATTAACGAGACTGTTATTAATATTTTATTACATTGCACAGAGTTTTATATCAATAACCCATATTATTTATAGCACAGTAATTTAACACACAGGACAGGGCTTCATAAAATAATATTTACTAACCTATTACAGCTGATATAGCACTTGAAAGTAATTAGCATTCTTTATTCTAAATTTAAGCTTCTGTTAAAACCTAAAAAAATGTTGTGATGCTTAAAAGGTTATTTTAAGGGTGACTGTACGCCAAAATGTCAGATAACACAACTCCAACCAAATGATTACAAAGGAGGCAACGGAAATTCGCAGATGACATTATAATTAACTGAAATCCAACTTTAGGAGTTTTCGGCGTCCGCCACTGCTCTACTGGAAAGGCCAATTTAAACGATTTATTATTTAGGCACGAGTGCCAACTGCCAAGTACTCATTTTAAATACCTAGCTAGTTTACCAGTATTTATAGAATAGACGAAAAACATTATTTATGAGACTAAGCAGAATGAACCGAATAAACAATGAACTAAAAATGCGTTTTCAGCAATGGTTATGATGACTTTCAGTCAGACAAAAACTACAGGCAGTACTCTCAAACTACAGGCAGTACTACTCTACTCTCTGATTGCCTTTTGTTACGAATAAATTTGTTTTTTAAACAGCAAATCCATGATAGTTTTTAAAAAGACGCGTATTTTCAATTCACCCTAGCACTTTGATTCAATAAATACCAGAATTTGCTAAGATAATACTGTTCTAGTTTTATGAGAATTGATTTTGTTTAGAAGTAATAAAATTAAGTCAATTATGGCTTAGCTTTAGTAAAAGAAAACACCATGCGATTTTGGTGTCAACGTTTTCTACTTCAACGACTAGTTCATTACAGTTTTTTCAAATCTGGCCAGACGATTACGCCAGATGTCTATTGTCAGCAATTGCAAACCATGATGGATGGAAAAGCTAGCTGCTAAACAACCGAGGCTGGTCAATCATTCTACGCCACTACTGCTTCACGACAACGCTATACCACACACTGCACAAAAGACGGCTACCAAATTAGAGGAGCTTCAATTGGAATACCTAAGACGTCCACACTCCCCGGACCTTGCTACAACTAATTACCATTTTTTTCGAAATTTGGATAATTTCTTGCAAGGAAATAAATTCAACTCCGATGAGGCAGTACAAACCGCCTTCAAAGATTTTATTGATTGCCGTCCGAATGGTTTTTTTAGTAAAGGGCTCAATGAACTACCCATGATATAGCAAAAGTGCATAGATAACAATGGTACATACTTTGATAAAATAAATATATTATTTTTAAAAATATTTGACTTTATGTTTCACCCATACCAAACGCCAATTATTTCATATGTAAGGACCTAATACTATTCTGAAGCGATACGAAGTTTGCGGGGTCCGCTAGTACCTATGTAAAAATGTTTTTTTCGGATTGGTAGGTACTAATTGAAAACTGCCAACTCTTATCGTGTATTTAAAAGGTTCATTTTTAAAATGCAACCGGTCGAAACATTGTTATTCTTGAATTTTGTAAAAGTTTACTTAAAAAGCTATCTCTGAATCCACTAAAATAATGGAACAAAATACGGGGCGGGCGACGCTATAAATAAACAGAAAGCAACGTTATCGCGATAAAAGGAAACAGAATCGTTTATTCAGCTACCTGGTGAAAACTGACCCTCCAAGACATTATGTCTTGGGAGTTTTAAGATAACTTTTCCACTAGCTTCCTCCATACTAAACGACTTCGAAAATGTTTTGGACAATATCTAAACAAACATGACTTTGTGTTTTCAATGACAAGAGGACACATATAGCTTTTGTTTTTTAGGTTTTGTTTTAGTTCAAGAAGTAGCAGTACCTACCTTAAAAATATTAGTTTTAAATTTAAATTTAACATTGATCAGATAATGCATGGCGCTTCACTAGTCTGACTAAGTACTCAACTAACTCCACTAGTTTTACTCGCATTACAGTAATTCAGGGTGCGAGGATATATTACATCATTCCATTACTTTTTCAAATCATTTCAATCATTCAGCCGAAAATTGACCTAATTTCTGGGCCTGTTTTTGTTGACAGATAAATATTTAACTTTTCCTTATTTTGCAAAACTAAAAATGCTGCAGTCAATTTAAAAAGTGTGTTTCATCTTTTCATAATGGTGATAGTCTGAAAAAAGATTTATCGAGTTAAAGTAAAAAAGTGTTTACAAGTTTTAATTAATTACCTTGGGAAATATTATAATGATTCGTTATTAATTCTCCATTTTTCACGTTAAAAATAGTTCTGTTAAAATACTCGTATCCTATATTGTTTTTTCTGCACACACATTAAATTTAGTAATTTATATGACTGACATAAATCGGATAAAGATTAAAAAAACTGTCTTCCTGCCATAAGCGTAGAATATAATAAATGAAAAAAGCCTATATGCGAGATAGAAGTAAATCCCCTTATGGAAATCTAGCAAGATAGAAAAAGAAAATTAATGTTTTTAAATTGTGATCTGTTTTGATTGACGCAGTGACACCCAGTGACAACTGCGATATATAAGTTTCAGCATTTTATGTAATTATTTCCTACATTGTGGATTATTTAAAGTAAATACAATTTTATTAACAATGGTCACATGTTCTATAAGGGCCTGAGGTGTCAACCACAAAAATAATCCAGAAAATTGCTCATTTCTTAGTTAAATAAGTAGAAAGTCGTCTTCGTAAAATCGTGTTATTTTCGTTGAAATGTTTATTTTTGTTCTATTGTTAATACAAAATTATGTCAATCTGTTCATCCACTTTAATATTTTGTGTAGATAAAGTTCTATTTATTGATAATTGAGATTATTTTCGTAGATAAATTTTTTATCTATATTTTACATGTACGCTCTACACTCAAATTTATCGATACTACTATCTATATTGTATAAAGTAACTTTCAGAAGAAAGTTACTTTATACAAGTAAATTTTATACAAGTAAAAGCCAATGCCTGATTTTGGCGCCTTTTTTTTGCTGTTACATCGACAAATACTTTTTATTTTAGTTAAGAATAATATAACAAACAAAATTTTGTATACCAACAATACCTCTAAACACAGTCCAAGTAGAGCTATGAATGTAAGAAAAATAATAATAATATATTATGAACTGTTTCTTTCGGTTATTATTGAACTGCGGAAAATCTTGGAATAATTGGTTTACCCTTACCTACTTACCATGGGTGAATTAATAATAATAAATAATAATGACGACCTCCATGGCGGAGTGGCTTACACACCGGTTTTCAAGGTGTAAGTCGTCTACTCCGAGGTGCCGGGTTTGATTCCCGGACGGGAAATATGTAGAAAAAAAAAGAGTTTTTCTAGTAATTTACTAAATTGGGATCACAACGATGAATGTGATGTTGTCCACATTTATTATTGTTATTAATATGTTGGTCTTTTGCAAGCTCGGAACTACAGAGTTCCGGACTTTTGGAAGGCATACGAAGCCAACTCGCAGAGGCCCGTTAAAACATTTATCTAAATATGATGTAATGTGACACCAACCGACGATTATCCCTGTGCGCTACTACCTTAGTGCAGGACTATTGCAGAAAGTGAATGAAAAGGATACTGGGCTATGGGTTTGGGTGCTAGTGGACTGGGTAACTGGGACTATGGAAGGACTATGCCCCCTGCCTGGCTTATGTTACTCATACAGATAAAATGGCAGGGGGTGACTTGCACACTCGATTAATAGGCCCCCGAAAACGGCCGCTAGCACATAGTGACGTAGCGACAAGGGGGCAAAATAGCCTGAGGTGCTTGAGGAGTGGAGAGGTATTACACGGCTCTCGGGACAATCCAGGTAATCCGTTCAAGGTCCCTACAAGTATCTTACTGTAATACTTCCTTCCTTCGAGCATTTCTGCTCTAGCGACTCTCCACTCAAGCCGGCCAATGAAGGCAAGCGAGAGGTGGGAGATATGTTCCTCGTCAGTGTTTACTCCGCCCATCCAATGAAGGCAAGCCAGAGGTGAGGAACAGGGATACTCCCGGGGGCAATCAGGTCCGTGGGGTCGCTACTGCCCAACAGCTCGCCACAAGCTGCCCTACGGGTTTGTTATTAATTATTATTATTAATAATAATGATTAATAATAATACCCCGCAGGGCAGCTTGTGGCCCCACAGGGCAGCTTGTGGCGAGCTGTTGGGCAGTAGCGACCCCACGATCCTGATTGCTCCCGGGAGTATCCCTGTTCCTCACCTCTGGCTTGCCTTCATTGGTTGGCCGGAGTAAACACTGACGAGGAACATATCTCCCACCTCTTGCTTGCCTTCATTGGCCGGCTTGAGTGGAGAGTCGCTAGAGCAGAAATGCTCGGAGGAAGGAAGTATTGCAGTAAGATGCTTGTAGGGATCTTGAACGGATTACCGGGATTGTCCTGAGAGCCGTGTAATACCTATCCACACCTAAAGCACCTCAGGCTATGTTGCCCCCTTGTGGCTACGTCACTATGTGCTAGCGGCCGTTTTCGGGGGCCCATTAACCGAGTGTGCAAGTCACCCCCTGCCATTTTATCCGTGTTAGTAACATAGGTCAGGCAGGGGCCATAGTCCTTCCATAGTCCCAGTTACCCAGTCCACTAGCACCCAAACCCATAGCCCAGTGTCCTTTGCATCCACATTCTACAATAGTCCTGCACTGACCGGGGGTTGTCCTTGGACGCATTTATATAGTGCGTACAGGAATAATCGTCGGTCAGTGTCACATCACATCGTAAAGATAAATGTTGTCTAACAGGCCTCTGCGAGTTGGCTTCGGCCCCTCACGCCTTCCAAATGTCCGGGACTCCATAGTCCCGTGATCGGAAACAGACCAACATAATAATAATAATAAATGTGGACAACATCACATACATTGTTCTGATCCCAAAGTGAGTAACTATTTAAAGCACTCGTGTTGTGGAAATCAGAAACAACGAAGGAAACACCCAGAACCGAGAAAATGTAGAAAAATACTTTTACTACATTGACCCGACCGACAGTATCGACAAATACTTGAAATTATTTGTTAAGATCTACATTATATATTTTTTTAATTTTCTCTTGCTTATTTTAATAAAAGTTAGAGGAGGACACCCATTTCACTACTTTGGAAGCGTCTATCTTCCAAATGTTAGACTTTTGGAAAAAATGGTTCTAGAAACCTCGATGTAATTTTAAAAGACCTTTCCATAGATACCCCATACGCATGGGTTTGAGTAAAAAGTTTTTTTTTTGTTTTAGTTCTATGTATGGGAAGCCCCCCTTAAATATAATATTTCTTTATCTTTTGTATGAGAATCGTAAAGCGGTCAACAGGATACACCTACCTACCAAGTTTTAACTGTGTAATGCTAATACTTTCAGAATAAAGTGGCTGTGACATCCGGACGGACAGACAGACAGACTTGACGAAACTATAAAGGTTCCGTTTTTTGCCATTCGGCTACGGAACCCTAAAAACGAAACTATAGAATCGAAGTGTTAAGGTAAGAAATCTAAGAGATCTCGGAGAGTATAGCGTATATGATAAAAAAGTAGGAGAGTGCCTATAAAAACAATATAATTCAACTTCTGTCTGACACGTATAACTTGTCTCGGACTGAGTTTAGATGCATAGTTGTCGTAATAAAATTTACTTATTACATAACTATGAACATAAAAAAAATACTCGGTCTATGTGACAGCAAAAAAAAAAGGCGCCACTGGTCTATACAAATCCGGCATTTTCCTTTTTCGGACAGATTCCCATTAGTTTCTTTAGTAAGAGGAACGGCCTATAATGATCCCACTGCAGGGCAAAGGCCTCCATAATTGAATTTAAGTTACCGTTGCAATGATGGGTACAGGCATAATCAGCACGCTAGCCAAATGCGGGTCGGTGATCACAAACCAACTAGGCCAACAACGCAGTTTGTATATAGATTTTTGTTACTTAATGTTAATATCAGTTCAGATTACGATTATTTATTTTTATCACTTACTAATAGTACTATCCGTTAAGAACAGTCAGAAAAGTCCTCATTGCACACAAAAAACAGTCTTATTGATTGGACTAAATCAGTGAAACATTAATTGTCACTTTTTATTTTTCAGATATTATTATTTTACACTTTATATTTACATAGTATATAAAAAAATATACTCAGAGGCACATGGAATTGCCCACTCTTATAATATTATAAGAAGAGTGGGCGGTTAGATTTGGCGGGGAGTATACAAAATCTTAGGATAAATACAGTAAGAAAGTTAATATTTTTCCCAAACGACGAACTGCAATTATTATCGATAGTATCAGTATATAAACTTGAAAAATTTTGTCTCAGGCGGGACTCGAACCCGCATCTCCTCGCAGGCGCCATACCATTAGGCCACCGAGACACTGCGACACGGCGCGAATTTTTCAAGCATATTCTTACGCTGTGAGCCAGCGTTGTTTCATCAAATGTTAGGAGTTTGCACCCTTAACACCCGAAAGAAACATCTTTGCAGATGTTTGACAGTCAGTTAAGATGAAACAGCTATTTATATACTTTATTTGATATTTTAGCAACTTAATTGCACTTATAATATCAGTATATAAACTTGAAAAATTTTTTGTCTCAGGCGGGACTCGGAAAAAAAAAAAAAAAAAAATTTTCAAGTTTATATACTGATATTATAAGTGCAATTAAGTTGCTAAAATATCAAATAAAGTATATAAATAGCTGTTTCATCTTAACTGACTGTCAAACATCTGCAAAGATGTTTCTTTCGGGTGTTAAGGGTGCAAACTCCTAACATTTGATGAAACAACGCTGGCTCACAGCGTAAGAATATGCTTGAAAAATTCGCGCCGTGTCGCAGTGTCTCGGTGGCCTAATGGTATGGCGCCCGCCCGGCTTGCGAGGAGATGCGGGTTCGAGTCCCGCCTGAGACAAAATTTTTCAAGTTTATATACTGATATTATAAGTGCAATTAAGTTGCTAAAATATCAAATAAAGTATATTATCGATAGTCTTAAAATGTAAAAGGTAAGTCACTAGCAAACACAAAAACAAAACTGGTCACGCATTATCATACCCTAGTACGATCCAGACAAAATACTTTCAGGTGCAAGTAAATTGACGAGGGACAAAGTGTAACGGGTCGAGCTCATTATAATGCAATACGAGAAATTTACTATTCTACATTGCTCCATCACTGGACACGACGTCAAATACCTACAACATGTAACTTGATATAGCACAGAAAGACAACTAAAGGTCTTACTTTTATTCATGGCTTGAAAGAAAATCACTGAATAAGGCGACACGACTCGGGATGGCAACGCGAGTTTTCCTTTCCAAAAAGTTTCCGAATACATTATCAGGAAGGAATTGAATTAATGTTCCTCTTCCGACATCTAATGCTGCCTCGGATACCTACCAACTCATTATTTTAAGAAAGTCGACTTCTCTCGTATAAATTTTGCGGCCTTTTACATTGCGTATTTTTCTGTAACTGTCACTTGACCCAATAAAGTGAATAATAAACAATTTATCGATGACACTTTTTATTTCTTGTTACAACTTTTTGTTAACGATCAGAAATAACGAGCAATGGGACACTTGTAACTTGTTGAAGCGAATCTTTGGACTTTGAATATTGAAAGACTTATAACATGCAACTTTCAATAATACAAAATTTAAGAATAAACTTTAATTTTACCCGTAGACCACAGAAACGCGATACGTAATAATCGTTCAATTTACGACGCAGGATTCTCAAAAAGTGGGGTTTTTGCCATAATCACCACGACTGGGTAACTGTTTGGCGATTGCAGTTTGGCCAATG
This sequence comes from Anania crocealis, assembly GCA_949315895.1. NCBI lineage: Eukaryota > Metazoa > Arthropoda > Insecta > Lepidoptera > Crambidae > Anania > Anania crocealis. Next base: position 37,703,499 of record OX438879.1, on the reverse strand, counting down.
GTAGAGGGAATTTAATAAGTATGCTACTACTACCCGTTTCTAGCAGTTATCTTTTAGTCGCCTATTGCTAACAACACTCATAAGCAGAAAATAAATGATGTTATGCTTTCAACGTGCCGGCACCACAAACACATTCAATAACATGCTATTAGGGAAAAAATCTGACGCTTATAAATGTTTCAAATTGCAATCATACATAAATATATCATGCGAACCTTAATAAATTCAACAACACAAACAATGTATTGGTAACTCAATTTGTTAGAGCAGTCAATCAGTAATTAAAAGGTTGCGGGTTTAAGGGTGACCTAGATGGTCAGTTGAAAATGTTTATTCAAGGATTTGTATTTTCAGTTTGAATGTTCTTTTAACTTAGAAGCATGCTATTTTAGGTCACGCACTTGAAGTTGAAGTTTCATTAGAGTACAAGTAATGTAACGTTGGTTTAGAATATAACATTACATATTATTCTGCTTACAATTAAATTTGGACGTTAGAAGTGTCCTTTTTGTATGGAATGTATCTGTATGTAGGTATCTAGTTTAACTGAGTTGAAACTGTGCATTTGTATTTCTCGGGCTCGGTCGATTTTTCTTGTGTGTCACTCAGCGCTCTGCGTTAAGTTTTATCCCTAGGGCCGATGATAGAACCGGTTTTCTTAGGGCAGAAACTTTTCATACAAAACCTCGATCTAAGGTTCGGTTTGATTTGTGTGTTTACTTTTTAAACAATAAATAGATTCATAATTTCATTGGTAAAATGTTTTTAAGATTGTGATAACCTAACGAAAAATATTTTAGCATGTAGGTATACCTTCTCAAGCATTGTACAATAGAAGCTGTGTTAGGCTGTGTTAGAAGTTACGAATACTTCCTCGCAGAAATGAAACATCTGAAGTTGATTTTCAACACAATAAATATTCTCCCTATCTGTGCATAACGCAATCAGATTAAAACCATAGCTTCTTGAGTTTTCTCTTCGCATTAACTTCTGATTAAATTCGTTTCAAGGTAACGCTAGATTTCCCATGGGCGCTCCAAAATTCTGAGTGCCAATGTGTGGTCCCTACTGTTGATCTTGCTCATAAGAAAACGCATTACGACTTAAGGGCCGCAAATGGCTGTGACAATGGTGTAATATTTTATTTTTACAATTTTAACACTGACAAAAGACTTACTAATAGCGTAGTTTTAAGACAACACACTCAAAACAAAATAAAGAAATTAAACTCGCCTTAAGAATTTCCTCATTTAGATTTAAATTAATTAGGCACTCTTCACAAAAAAAAATAGTGATACTAATGCTGATACTAATAATCATTGTAAGCAGAAAAAATCACATGTCAGAAGAATGAGAAGTATTATTTGGACAGCGTAACACAAAGTAACCTTCTAAGCTTGGTTTAGTGCATATTTATTTTGAAACCTCCGTAAAACATGGCGGATTTAATCTCGGTCCACTTCAGCGTTTCTGCACAAAAACAAAATTATTTATCACTGGACGAGAATGTCCCGCGACGGTACACTTCCGCTTAACTTCCGAGATGATTTATAATAACATAGTTTTCTGTGTAACGAAACTTTTGAATATTATAACGGTTTTAATAACAGCCCTGGCCCAACTTATCATAGGTTTTGCAGCATGGAAATGTTGTTTGGCAAACATTGAACCCAATAATGTTTCGCAAAACATTATGATTAAAACCAGTGTTTAGGAGGCTAGAAATACTAAAGTTCAATAAAAAATCTAAATGACCTTCATAAGGATTTAGTTCTTTCTTTCGTTTTTTTTTATGTCATTTAGTTTTTCTACACCTGTACAAATGCAAAGAGGAAGTATTCTCTTTTTGTCTGAATTATTCGTACCTTTATGGGGTGGGGTATTTTCTTCCTATAACTACATTGACAATTTAGCATTCATGACCTGTGGAGATGAAGCTTATATTGTAGACGCTAACTTAAATACGCAATCAAACTTGGCAATTGTGTGTGGCATCTACCTGTAATAACTTTGTCAACGGCTCACTTGTTGAACACCTTCAAACTAAAGCCAGATACTTAGATAGTTTTAGTTTACACGTGATAGAAACCCCAGAACAATTAACTTTTATATAATGGTGGTCATGAAAGTTTTAATGAGTTCACATGAAAATTCCATTATAACAATTTAAAACTTCAGAAAATACTTTAAGAGATACAGATTTGTTTCAAGTGTTAAGTATATTGTAATAAAAATAGCATGTTATCGTAAACACTTTTTGAAATCGGAGATTATTTACTCATATTTGTTTGTAAATAATCCATTACATAGATGATTTTCAAAATATTTTTAGATACATTTGAAGGATAGTTTTCATCATAATATGGGGAAATTATCATTATCTTGAGTACGGGATACGACAACCTTCAATTATAAAAAATGAATTCAAAACCAAATGTAAGTAAAAATATTATTTAATTATCTAAAATAGACTGATATATTTCTAAGTTCGAATTAAATAATAAAATACAGAGCTCATTTAAGGGCTGGCGCTCACTGACGGCGCGGCAGGGCATGGCACGGCAAGTTGTGCTGCGGCATCCCGCGGCGTTCCGTGACATGCCGTGGCATCTCGCGGCATCCCGTGGCATGCCGTGGCATCCTGCTGAAAGCCCAGCCACTGAGTCACCAATGCGTCTTCTCCCTCCCTTGCCCGCGCGCACCGACCGGACTGGACCGGACCGGACCATTACAACAAGTTTTAACCTTATTTCAACTAGCTTAGCAATCAATATTCCTCGACACAAAGTGACCCATAGGTCTCGCGGGATGCAATGTCGCGCCGCGGCAACCCGTGGAATGAAACGTCATGCCGCAGCATGCCGCGGCGCGTCGCGTCGTGCCGCAGCATTCCGCGGCACGTCGCGTCATTTCGCGGCATCGTGGTATCGAAATAAAGTAACATGAATTCTACACTCATTGAAATAAGATTCAAAATAACTTGATTAGTAATAAAATTCCTTTGCCATGTCACGCCGTGCTATGCCGGCAGTGAGCGCCGGCCCTAATCTGTTATCAAAAATATGTTTATGGCCTTTTTTTGCATACTAAATTACAACTAAAAGAACAGTAAGGAACAAAGTTGCGAATAAAAGCTATTATGAGACAATGTTGTACATTATGGTTCCACAAATCACTCCCCTACGTCTATTAAAAAAGCAGGCAAATGGCTAGGAAGATATTAATTTGAAGGCTTTCACTTAAGAATAACTAGTTGTAGTCAAGTTCTTATTCATTATGTCGTCGCTTACAGAAACTTCCAAAGTAGTTACGATATTTCGGGCGTACTTTGTATTTTTTTTATAGTTTCTAGTTTCAAGTTGCAGTTAAGAAAGTTTTTTTTATGTGGGAAAAAACACTAGTTGCTGTATGGATTTTCAAAGTTTTGAGTTTATATCAGACAATAATAGCATGTGTTTTTTTATTATTAAATCACTATTTTCGTTTCTAACATTAGTTTGAAATCGTTCAGAAATTATCATACACTACTCCTGAACATGGACCTCTCGAAAAGTAGGACTTGGAGATCGCTGTTTTAACAATTAGCGAGAAGACGCTAATGTCTGGCTTTTTCTGGCAGTACCTACTGTTTAATGTTAAACGAATCATAGCCATATTTTTGAGATTCCGTTGTAATTATGAAAAGAAGGAATTAAATCTTATGTTGTTAAAAATCTGGGTAAAATTGCAGAAACAATAGCCTACGATTTTGTGATATTACGGAACCCCCCGGTAGGAGGTAGGCCATATTTTAAAGTCAGTTATAACCTATCTTGCTTATCTTATTAATCTAACTATCTTTCTTTAACTAATAGTGTAAATGTGCATGTTTGTATGTTTACTACACAATCACGCCAAAACGGCTAAACAGATTTGAATGAGAAATAGCACATATTTATGCCACTTGAAAGCCCAGAAAAACATACGATTCCTGTGGAATTGTGAGTGTTCTTATTGAAAGGAAGCGGCATGGTCTTTTGTATAGTGGTAGTTTAGAGGTCAGAGAATAACATCGGTAATATTTTATACAGGAACGAAGTCGCGGGCACCATCTAGTATGATATAAATGACTGCCTTTTACTGAAGGTAAACGTTGTGTGTTAGCATTAATACACATTAAAGTATAAATCAGTCCTCAAGTTCGCCTGCTGTAGAAAGAGTCTCCTAGCACATGAATAAATATACTCATGTGCTCCTAGTACAGAAATCAGTCTCTTGCATAGACTAATTATTGTCACAAGTTAAGGAAATACTTTGTAAACTGTCTATGTAAGAGAACAATAAAAATGTATTTATTATTTATTAAAGAGAACAAATAAAAATGTATTTATTATTTATTAAAGACAAAGAAGTCTTTATATCTTTGCTGGATTTTGTTTTTGGCACACAGCCACACAATATTACACGTAACCACGCTTATCAAAATCAAACAATTAATTAATACTTACTATTGAACTTGAAAGTTTTAACGAGGAAAGTTACAGAAATAACAATAAGCACCACTTCAGAAGTCCACATGTATACTGACCTATCAAATGTTGCCCCAACCTGGGTAGTCAGATCTCGAAATAAACGTTAGAACTTTAATTTTGTTGATTGATTGATTTAATGATTTTAAATGTATTTTTTATCAAAAACATGCAGTTAGTTTCTAGTGTAAGACAAGCTGTCCAGGTTACTTTTCGATATATTTTCATGACTATGTACTGTACCCTATTTATACGCAAATAAATATTTTGAATTTGAAAATTTGAATTTGATAAACATTTGTACGATGTGACATTAACGTTTTTAACCTCGTGCGACAGTCGGCTGTCGCGTAATCTATTATATATATAAAAATGAATCCCTATTTCCCTTGGTCATCGCATCACGAGTGAACGGCTGGACCTATTTCGCTAATTCTTTTTTTGTTGTGTTTGTTATTGTCAGGAGAATGTTCTTATGAAAGAAAAAAATAAGAAAATTGCGCGGAATACTAGAATATTTAAGATAACTTAATCACCATATTAAATTATTTGTAATGTAACCTTATCGCTTTTGACAATCAAACTTTTTTAATGTATGGCGTTTGACATAATATTGACAGAATTCGTGCTGCAAATATCGTCAAATCGGGGGTAAACCATTTCGTAACCAATATTTATAGTTAAGACAGGACAGCGTCTGTCGGGTCCGCTAGTCGTTAATAAAATTGGCTTTGGCACTAACTCCTTTTACTGCTATCAGTAGATGTATCACTAACCCGATAATCAGTTGCTTGTTGATAATGTATATACTGATATCGGAGTAGGGGAAACTGATAAACAATAAATCGTTTATTACGGCGTTCCTAGCTAATTAAGTGGCAGCTATGATTTATGGCTCCTTCGCGGTTAGCGTGACGTCAAATCATTTGGTGTTTAGTAAGTGCAGAATATTGTTGCGAGGTTGATGGGTGTTGCTATTCATAGGTAAGTATAATGCTATAAAATATTGATCCAAAACGTATCACGGAACTACATCGCCTTGATCGCTGACTCATCATTTGAAATAGCAGAACACAGCACAAAGCACCTCTTTAAATTTTGAATTCATATACGAGGTAATGTTTTCGTGCAGCTTTATAAAAAAAAACTACATTTGGATGAATTTACTCCGAAACCCACACGATTCGTAAAAAACGAAAACCAAAAGAGAAAAATGTTGCACGTGACTCGGACGATAACTTACTTTCAATTTTTGCCCCGAGGGAAATATGAAGTAGAATTATAGAATCATCCACCCACACTGGTGGCGATGTGGCTAGACAGGATGTACCCATGTCTGTCAACACCTAAGTATTTACTATCTCAATATTAAATCACAATCACGGCAAAACAAGGAATATCAAACTCACCGGTAACATTTATTCGTAGTGGTGCGTTCTCTAATTAAAGAGTACCACAGGGTAGCACACTGGGACTGACTGTATTTCTAGTCAATTACATTCGGTTATTAGAGTCCATCTTAAATTTTGCTAACATCATAACCCTGATTCTATGACCGTAATAAAAAACTAGTAAGGGTAAACCAGTATGGCCAAGAATTAGAAATGTATTATTAATAATTATCTATAGAGGATAATTTACTGTGGAATTACACAACTTTTTGATTGTAAATTTTATCACTATTAGCAATAGTTCCATAATTTGATATAAACGCTTACATCGGTAATTATTTGACAAAAGAAAAAGTTTTGGTCGTGATTTGCGGGAATACGTAATTGTTCGATACTCGTGCTGTCACGGACCAAAACTTCTAGCAAAGGTCAACCAAAGAAAATCAGAAACATTCTTAGGAAAAAGTAATATAGACCGTATATGGTGTAGGTTTTTTTTATAGACAGCATGCAACTAAATATTCATATCAATTTAAAAACATTTCCAAAGAATATCTTTTGAACTACTTTATATAATATCATATCTTACCTCTGATTTTTGTTAAGTACAAAGGCAAAAAATATTTAGGGGTTTTTGTTCACAACCTTCCAAATCAATAAAAAGCTTTCAAAATTTAATTTACAAAATTGTACCTACAGCAAATTTACCGACCTCATTGGCGTATTTTCGCTGTGATCAGTTTTGAAAGTCAAGGGTTACTTTAGAAAAAGATATTTTTGAATTGGGTATGCTACCAGGGGTGGCATTATGGATGTTTGTTGTAACAAGAACTACCGAAGCCGCTATCAGGCAATAACTTCACAAAGAGCAAAGAGTGTGTTTAGTCAGAGATCTATCACTCTGTCCTGCTTTACTAAATCTTGGTCTAGGGAGGTGCCACTAAATATTACACTAATTGGGAAAAACTATGTTTTTTAATAGATATTTAAGAAGGTATCAGCACATGAGTAATCAGTATACAACCACATATCTCCATATTGTTATTGCCACAGAACAAGAAACCATGGCAACAATATGGTCAGTGGTACTTGTTAAAACGACAGATAATTTTGCAAGAATGCACGTGTGTATATTTCCTGTCTTAAAACTCAGAAACACTTCAAATTTAACTGGTGCATGAATAAAGCCCAAAACGAATCTAAGGATAAGGTTTTATTTTAATTTTAATTTAAAAACTACTATCATCACTAACTTATATTTAATTAATTTATAAGTAAAATCGTATTTACCTTCCCGACGTTTCGATCTGATTGTACGAATCATGGTCGCCGGCAGACTAGACAGATCAAGAAAGTTTAAAAACCTTTAAACTGTATATTTTTAATTTAGTGTAACGCCCCATTAGACGAGTGGTTTAAGTATCGTACCAACATCAGGTCAGGCAACGAGAGTTTAGAAAATTTTTAACAAACTTATTAGCAAACGTTGGTGTGGTTGCCTGTGGATATCATTGCTGTGTTAACTTGAATTCAATGCTGACCTTTGTGGCCTGCAGTGGGATGATTGTGGGCCGTTACTTTTTTTGTTTTTTTTTTACAAATTTGCTTGAAAAGGGACCATGTTGTTCTAGATAAGATAAGTAATGCTTTAAGTTGTTTGGTAATTTAAAACTTTAGTAATTTTTTTTGTAGCATTTCCAGGTAATGCATAAACATGGCTGTATGAATGATGGTTTAGTTATACAAATTTAATAAAAAGGGTAGCCAGCTCCTGAAAGGTGAGTAAGTATTCGGCTGTGCATCGTTTATCTTCACAGGGCGCACTATATTCTGAGTATGTATTTTTACCGTGTCAGTTGCTGTGACAATGCTAAATTATCATGCAGCTCTAAATGGTGCGAGCGGTCAGTACTGCACATTCAGCGAAGTTTGTGTGACACTTGGACTGTGAACAAGTTTAATTTAGGGTATTAGGGAAAATATTTTCTGTGGGTTCCAGTTTTATTTACATGTACAAGAAAAAAAATCCCATTCACTAGCCCTGTTCCCAGGTCAACTAGGGGAAAAAAAAAACTATTCTATTTAAATGAGACCTAATAGGTATTATGGATTTCCATCTAAGTATTTGGTTTGATTTATTCAGTCTATTCTGCATTTCCGTACACCACTGCTTCTTTTCGGTGCCATTAAATCAAAATCAAGTAAAATCAGTTTTATTTCTGCAAATAGGCCCCACGAGGAGCTCCAACACGTCCCAATATTTAAACCTACCACTGCTTCGGGACAAGTTTGGGCTAGTGCCGAGAAGAAGCAGCGGCAGAAGCGTATATAGTATTGTAACTTGTCAAAGCGCGTCATGGGGTCAATTTGGAAGATACACAAGCTTTATTTGACTCTGATTTAAAATGACCAATTGTAACTCATTTTCGTTATTTGGTATTTGATTTTAAAAAAATTGTAATCCTTCAACCGATTTTTTCTTTGGCAATTTTCATAATAAATAAATAGAAAAACTCCTGAGTCAGAAACTAGTGAGTACCTACGAGTACTTACTAGTTAGTGAGTATGTCAAGTTTAAGACGCCCTCTTTTATACCGTCGCGGCAGAAAACAAATTTAGCTTTCATTTTACGTTTCGTGCTCGCTATCAAGGTCAAAAGTGAGTAATAAATGATGTAAGCAGGAGTCAACGTGATATTAAAATAATATAACTTGTGTTTATAGACGTTACTAATCTTAATTATAGTGTCGAATCCTTCCTAACAAAGTATTTCAATTAGGGAAATGTACAGCTTTGGTGATTATATTAAACCCTGACTGAGACTTTGTGATTAGCATAAAGCTTTTTTGGATAATCGCCAAATATCATGAAATTGAACAAGAAGTTCTTCTTGTTTGGATTTCGAGGGATATTTCTTATGTGCCTGACGGGATAAATACGGATTTAGCAACAGCCCATTTTATTTACAGCGGGTCAAATGCTAACGATTTTTTTTAATTATTAGGTCCTTTTTGTGTGTTTACATTTAAAAGTAAACATTAAAATTATATTGTTTAAGAATGTATATTCAGTCTGGTCTAGTCTGGTATCAGTTAAATTATTTGGCTACCATAGTTTTCATTTAGCTGAACCCAACAGCCGTCTGATAATTTGAATGACAGCTCGCTGCAAGTGACAAGTGCAAATGTCGAAATCGGCGGGGGATAGACGCGTGAAAAGCATAGTAGATCAATTATAATTGCAATGATTGCATTCATCTTTTATACAGCTTTAGTATTCTGTATTCAAAAGTATTGTATTCAATACACGATTCAAGTTACTTGCCAGATTGCCAATTTATTTATTTATTTCAAGAAAGTTATAATCAGGAAACATTTGGTTAATATAATGTAAAATCGTATGTTAAGTTGTCTAGACACATTATTTATAATTGGAATTGAAGCAACTGCGACCTCAACATATACTTTTTACATATTTATTCTTTTTAAGTAGGCATGACATAAAAACTGATTTGCTAACTCTGTCAGTATTTAAACTTGAAAATTTTCGTCTCAGGCGCGACTCGAACCCGCATCCCCATGCATACCGGGCGCGTCCAAATAAGCTACCGAGAAATTACGTCACTGCAGCGCCAATTTTCCAAGTATGATTTTATCGCGGCAAGCCAGAGTACTTTTAGCAAAATATGTTAGGAGATCTGCACTTTTAACACGCGAAAGGAAAACCTTTACAGATTTAAAGGCTTCGGCAGACCAAGCGCGGGTCAGAAGCAGTGCGGGTCAGTTGCAGCGCGGTAGTAGGCACACTGAAGGCAGCGGCAGTTTCAAAGCAGTTACAACGCGGGCCCGCGATTAAACCGCGTTAAGTATGACGTGTAAGGCAGGCAGTACGTTGCACGATGTCGAACGACACGGACACGGATGAAGAAAAATTCCTACTGCTTTTGGCTCTAAGACGAAACAAAAGAATTTGGGTTCATGATATGAATACAAGAAGAGAAGAATATGGGGAATATCATCGATTATGCAGGGAGCTTGTCATATTTAGTTTCAGTGCAATTTTCTCCCACAATCGCAGCTTGTATGTTGTGTTTCTATAATGTTTATCTTTAAAATCATATAAACATTTATTTGTACGTACTAATTCGATTAGTTTTTCATTAGTATCCATCATGCGGTTGGAAAAAAATACAATATGAGTCAACCCCTTTCAACGCGCTGCTCTGCACTGCTACCGTCCTGCCTCCGGTGAGTCATGCTAATATGGCCGCCATAGTAATACAACAGCGCGGGCCCGCGTTCGCACCGCTCATGCGCTGCTTCTGTCCCGCTCCCGCGCCGCCTGGTTTGTCGTCTGGTAGTTACAGTGCGGCGCAGCGCGGAGCGGTTGGAGCGCGGGCCCGCGTTCAAATTTGGTGTGACACACTTCAAAGAGTTTCTTGTATTACAACTTGCGCGGGCCCGCATTCAAACAGCGCTGCTACCGCCCCGCGCTTGGTCTGCCGAAGCCTTAAATGATATTTTAGCAACTTAATTGCAATTATAATATCCCCCATAATGTATTCCACAAAGTTATTAAACTTGAATATTTTAAAATTATTATTTAAAATAATACTATGTATTTGATATTAAAATTGCAATTAATATACTGTTTTAAACTTTCATGGTCACTATCGTAAGAGTTAGTTATTTCGAGATTTCTACCATGTACCTTGTTTTTTATGAGTTTCCGATATTTCGGCACTGTTGCAAGCGCCATGATCGCGGAAGAACTGATGTCACTGCGGGTGGGTGGTTGTTACGAGTAGATATATCGATCTACCCTCCGTCGTAGTCTTTTATTGCACTCGACACTGGTACTATTGTTTTCAAACTCACTATTCACTCGAACCTGTTCTCGACACACAACACTCACAGTATCCGATCGCGAAACATTAGTTTTTGGATTTTTTTGGTTATTACAAATTTTAACCACTGGATTCCAGACACACGACAATTTAAAGCCATCTTCACGATTAAAGTTTTTATGTTTGGTGATTTCGATCGCTTCTCTAACCATTCTTGGTGTGTAATGGCGTTCAGTTGAAATTATCTGTGTGTTGTGAAACTCAATCCAGTGGTTAGGACCCGAATGTATTAAGTGTTCCGCGATGGCCGATTTCTGCGTATCGTTGTTTTTAACCGCTTTTATGTGTTCCTTTACGCGGCACGCTACTGTTCGTTTGGTTTGGCCGATATATGAGCTACCACAACTACAGTCAATTTTGTAGACACCAGGCTTCTCCAACGGGAAGTTATCCTTTGGGGAACGTAGACACTGCGCAATCTTTCTAAAGGGAGTGAAGATAGTATTCAATGAGAATTTCTTAAGTATATTAGAGATCTTATCTGTCACTCCCTTTATGTATGGCAAATACACAGGTTGTCTATCTACCTTGTTTCTCTGGGTTTTAGATTTTTTCCGAGAAACAAGTTTCCCGGTGTAGCCGTTTCTCCGAAGCACCCGTTGCACATGATCAAGTTCTTCTTGTAGGTGTTCATCATCACACAGATCACGGTCACGATCATCATCAAATGCACGGTTAGCCAATGATATTACAACAGAATTTAGGTGTTTAGGGTGGTGGTGCGAAGTTGCGTGAAGGTAGCGATCTGTGTGCGTAGGTTTTCTATGGACTGTGTGGCTGAGGGAACCGTCATTCTGCACTCGTATCCCTACATCTAAAAATGCCAAATGTCTGTCCACTTCCATCTCGCAGGTAAATTTAGTATTCGGATGGACATTGTTGATGCTTGCCAGGAGAATTTCAACACCTTCCCCGCCACACCTCAGTATACAGAAGACATCATCAACATACCTCTTCCATAGTTTAGTCTCAGTGGGTGCAGTCGCTATTATTTTCTCCTCTACATACTCCATCCAGATGTTAGCGATGACTGGAGCTATAGGACTACCCATAGCGACCCCATTTATTTGAAGATAGTACGAACCTCTGTACACAAAATAGTTGGCTGACAAACAATGATGAACCATCCTGGCATATTCCATCGGGATGTTGTTTTTCTGCAGCTTACCCCTTACCACTTCGAGACACTCTGCTACAGGAACATTTGTGAAGAGTGATTCTACGTCAAAGCTGACCATCAACTCATTTTTCTCGACCTTATTCTGGTGTAAAATGTCTACGAAGTGGCGAGAGTCTTTGACAAAAGATGACGTTTATCCCACCAAAGGCTGCAATATGCCTGCTAAGTGTTTGGCCAATTCATAAGTAGGTGAGCCAATTTGACTTACGATCGTAACAACCACCCACCCGCAGTGACATCAGTTCTTCCGCGATCATGGCGCTTGCAACAGTGCCGAAATATCGGAAACTCATAAAAAACAAGGTACATGGTAGAAATCTCGAAATAACTAACTCTTACGATAGTGACCATGAAAGTTTAAAACAGTATATTACAAACCGGTACGGGCCGGAAGTTGTTAAATCAGTAAAACATCTAGAACGCGCGCGGAAAAAGAGTGAGTGTTTGAAGGAGTCGTTATCCTTTTTGGTGAAATGTCGTGACACTGACATTATTCCAGTATGTGTTCGGATAAAGCCTCGTTTAGACATCCATGGTTCTGCGAGTATTCTGCGAAACGCGAGTGTGAAACTTTTGCGTAAATCGATACGGAATTGTAGGTACAAAATTGACAAAGTGCAGTACGAGTTATACCAAATACACCTCGAGTGCAGCAAGACGCTTTCAAACAGTGATTTTAATGTTTGCGATCGCGTAACTTACTTACAAGCCCAACGATCAAAAGAAATTAGTGCTTTGAAACGAAATCGTAAATATGAGTCTCTGCTTCAAAAACAAAAGTCATGTGCTGCCTACTATGAAAACTCGATCCCAACTCGAACGGTGGTGAACATGTCTGATACTGAATTGTCTGACGCTGTAGTCTCAGTACTAGAAAAAGGTATGAACTTTGCCATGACTCCTACGCGTATTCCCTATGAGAAAGTAATAGGTTCGGTTGAAGAGACTATCATACGTAACAAAATACCATCATTAGATGCGGACAGTTTAAGACAAGATGTTGCCGTAACGTTACGTCATGCTAGGCCACCGAAGCCGAACATTACCGCTTACGAACTAAACGCATTAAAAGAACTCAAAAGCGATGAAAATATCATAGTTCTGAAAGCTGACAAGGGGAATGCGACGGTTGTGATGAACTCTGCTGAGTATGAAAGTAAAATCTTTAGTCTGCTCAGTGATGGAAACACATACAAAAAGGTGAGTTACAACCCTACGGCAAGGACAGATCGCAGCACTCGGGCCCTGATAAGGGAATGTTCTCATGTCATTGATGACGATAATTTAAATTTTTTACTACGTCCCCGAAACGTCCAGTCACCAAAACTTTATGGCTTACCGAAAATCCACAAGCAAAATGTGCCACTGCGGCCGATCGTAAGTCAAATTGGCTCACCTACTTATGAATTGGCCAAACACTTAGCAGGCATATTGCAGCCTTTGGTGGGATAAACGTCATATTTTGTCAAAGACTCTCGCCACTTCGTAGACATTTTACACCAGAATAAGGTCGAGAAAAATGAGTTGATGGTCAGCTTTGACGTAGAATCACTCTTCACAAATGTTCCTGTAGCAGAGTGTCTCGAAGTGGTAAGGGGTAAGCTGCAGGAAAACAACATCCCGATGGAATATGCCAGGATGGTTCATCATTGTTTGTCAGCCAACTATTTTGTGTACAGAGGTTCGTACTATCTTCAAATAAATGGGGTCGCTATGGGTAGTCCTATAGCTCCAGTCATCGCTAACATCTGGATGGAGTATGTAGAGGAGAAAATAATAGCGACTGCACCCACTGAGATCAAACTATGGAAGAGGTATGTTAATGATGTCTTCTGTATACTGAGGTGTGGCGGGGAAGGTGTTGAAATTCTCCTGGCAAGCATCAACAATGTCCATCCGAATATCAAATTTACCTGCGAGATGGAAGTGGACAGACATTTGGCATTTTTAGATGTAGGGATACGAGTGCAGAATGACGGTTCCCTCAGCCACACAGTCCATAGAAAACCTACGCACACAGATCGCTACCTTCACGCAACTTCGCACCACCACCCTAAACACCTAAATTCTGTTGTAATATCATTGGCTAACCGTGCATTTGATCTGTGTGATGATGAACACCTACAAGAAGAACTTGATCATGTGCAACGGGTGCTTCGGAGAAACGGCTACACCGGGAAACTTGTTTCTCGGAAAAAATCTAAAACCCAGAGAAACAAGGTAGATAGACAACCTGTGTATTTGCCATACATAAAGGGAGTGACAGATAAGATCTCTAATATACTTAAGAAATTCTCATTGAATACTATCTTCACTCCCTTTAGAAAGATTGCGCAGTGTATACGTTCCCCAAAGGATAACTTCCCGTTGGAGAAGCCTGGTGTCTACAAAATTGACTGTAGTTGTGGTAGCTCATATATCGGCCAAACCAAACGAACAGTAGCGTGCCGCGTAAAGGAACACATAAAAGCGGTTAAAAACAACGATACGCAGAAATCGGCCATCGCGGAACATTTAATACATTCGGGTCCTAACCACTGGATTGAGTTTCACAACACACAGATAATTTCCACTGAACGCCATTACACACCAAGAATGGTTAGAGAAGCGATCGAAATCACCAAACATAAAAACTTTAATCGTGAAGATGGCTTTAAATTGTCGTGTATCTGGAATCCAGTGGTTAAAATTTGTAATAACCAGAAAAATCCAAAAACTAATGTTTCGCGATCGGATACTGTGAGTGTTGTGTGTCGAGAACAGGTTCGAGTGAATAGTGAGTTTGAAAACAATAGTACCAGTGTCGAGTGCAATAAAAGACTACGACGGAGGGTAGATCGATATATCTACTCGTAACAACCACCCACCCGCAGTGACATCAGTTCTTCCGCGATCATGGCGCTTGCAACAGTGCCGAAATATCGGAAACTCATAAAAAACAAGGTACATGGTAGAAATCTCGAAATAACTAACAATTGCAATTAAGTTGCTAAAATATCAAATACCTAAAGAATTGGTAACTCTAGTTACTTAGAGCTCTCATAGTATTTTTAACTTCGTTTGAGGAACATTTATTTATTTAATTAATAAATTTGGATAGCCAAGAAAATTTATATTGTTAAATTACTTATATAAATTTTTATAGAAACATACAAAATGTTAAAATCTTCATCATGCACAATACGGACGGAGTTATGTTTAAATTAAAATCCTATTAATTACAATTTAAAATTTTGACGGACAGAATATAAACCTACATAAAACAAATGAGCTCTACAATATAAACCACAACCATATGAATAGGACTACAGCTAACTTGCGTCAAGTACAATTTTTTCATGTACCTATCCATAAACACACGTTTAGCATCGAAAAATAGAGATCTATACTCTCTAAAACTAATGCAACGACAACACACTTAAGACGCTGACATGAGCCAAATTCAGCTCAATGAAGATTGTTTTGCTTTAAGCCCGTATTGTTGCCAAATTCTATGTAGTTGTAGTTGATCATATTTTTGACCAGGTGGTTGTTTCCAAAACACGATTCTAAAAACTACAATACATAAATTACCATTTTTCTCAGCAGTCCGTATAAAATGATAATAAAATTTTGCTATATTGTATATTACATGTTGCTTAAGCAAATGGCTGATTTAGATTTTTAATAAAATGGCAATTTTAAATTGCACAACGAATTTTGTTGTTTGGCACCTAGGCCCTTCTATTCCATGCGCTTTTTCTCTGTCACTCCTACGGGAATCGACAGTGATAGCTGCGGCGCGTTCCAAAGAAATTCAAAGACGAATAAATTTGTGGGCGTGTTTATTGCTCAAGGTCATCGGCTGCAGTCAGCGTCTTAAGGGTAAACAATCCATCGCTACATTACAAGTTTTTTAACTCATTGGTTATTGGTGATTGATTTACATATCCACATCAAATTCATCTTTCTAGTATCTATCTGCCTATACTAAGAGACTCGGACCGCAAACGTGTAAACAAACGGACAGACGTACTTAGATGGCGAATTTATAATCAGTAGATAATAATCACGGCTTCATTTTATAATTATAGCTAGCCAGAATCTCGTAAACAATAACACACATAATTTTTTAAGCTTAATGAAATTAGAAGGATAACATTCATTTATTGGGAAACAGCATAATATGTAGGGATTTTTTAAATAGTAATAGTGCAGAAGAAAATACAAGAAAAGATTAATATAATTTATTGCGTTACTCATCATTTACTTAGGCTCCTTTTACTGTATTATTAATTAGGTAGGTATTTTTAGTAAATGTTTATGAGCAATAAAAGTCTACATATTAAACATACGTGAATCGAGTGGTCGCGTAGCTCTTACACAAATAAATCGATCGTAAGTCCGTTTTGTTTCAAATGTAAACGGTAGGTATGTTAGCTATTGTTTGATATTGATGGTAAGGACCTTGTTAAACCTAAACAAAGACCTTTTATGATCCTGGTACCTATGTTAGTGAGCAGGTTTGAGTTTGTAGGTAATACTGACATAATATTGGTAAACTTTAAGTAAATATTGACTGGAAAAAATCTAATAATTAATATTTTAAATAAAAATGACAAGGGCCAGTTATAAACTTTTTTCGAAAATCATTAAACAAGCATCATTTTTGAATCGGTAAATGACGATTTTTAGTGATTATGTTTGACGCCGCCTCAAATTTGGTGGATAATCTTAATTTTAAAGATAACTTATTTTTTTTAATGTTATTTATACTGTTTTTCTACCCTTTAATGATGCTATTATTATCAAAAATATTACTAAAATTAATAAAATCTTTTATTTATGTACTTCAGCTGGTTCGACACTCGCAATTCATAATAGATGTTCATTAAAACATAATGTACTCGTATGTAACTAGATACTCAGTAATCATGTGTTTACATTCTTCTAATTAATTAATTTTCTACCTCAATTACAATTAGAACAGAGAACCAAATAGATTTCATTTTCAATAAATTTAGTTACGTTTATTAATGACGGGAACAGACCGCGGTATTGAAACATACAACATTAATAATTATACCTGCATTTCAGCTTTAGTTAACAGAAGTTTTGGAAATTAAATTAGCCATCATCACAATCAATCACAATCATATAAAGCATTCGATACCAAGGTATAAACGGTACCTTATTACTAGGACTCAACTGTCCCTACGTAGGTATGTGTGTACGTAAGTAGGTAGGTAATTAAGAGGAAACACAAGGGCCATTTTTTCATACAAACGTAGTCCCCTGTTGCCTCCCTGGATAAAGCCAGTAGAGCAATAATTTTTATTACAAAAATCTATGGCCACTATTAGCATGTTTCTATGTTTACTGTTTTTTCATAAATTAATGAATAAAAAAGATATGAGCCCTCAAAAATCAAAAAAATCGCCAGATTTTCCGCTGTATTCAAACATCCAGAAAACAAATTTGGCAAAATTTTAGAAAAAAAAAAAACATACGAACACGGCCAAAGCCTTTCTTTAATTTTTAATGAAAAAAGTATTTAAATCGGTCTAGTTTTGGAAAAGTAATCGGGGGACTACGAAACGTTGATTTGGTGTGCTTTTAGTAGGTACGAGTATTTCCTAAAGTAGGTAGGTATTTTAGTAGGTCCAAGAAGCAGTTGTCTCTATCGCACTCTGCGGTGAAGGCGTTTGGCACTGCGTGACAGCAATAGATTTTACAAATACATACCTATTTTTCAATTCTCCCGCCCGTAGTGTTTCCTCTTAATACGAGTAGAAAACGGCCGTGAATCCAAACGCGAAAACGAACTTTGCGCTAGGGAGTACCTACATAGGTACCTAATTTAAAAAGATCAAACACTATATGCTATTGTAAGTACGAAAATATGCTGAAAACCAAGTTCAAGGAAGTAATTGTTGAGCGAAATAAGCGAGCGCTCGCAAATCAAACTTTGTCACATAATTTATGAAACTCCTACGAAAGGAATTTAAACTACAACTCGGATGTTTTTTGGTCATTTGAAAAATAACCGTGTCTGATATTAAAATATTATTATATTCACTGAGTTTACTTTAAATAACAACCCTCACTTTTATTGTGAAACTCATAAACAAATAATTGGCATAATCCCATAAATGAACAAGGCAGTAATGCAAACAATAAAAGGTTTCCGATTGAAAAGTTGATCGAAAAAATCAGCGAAACGATGAAATATTATTACATCGTGCAAAAATTAATGGCTTACCTGCGATCAAACCAATAAAAAAAATATTGCTATCCTGTAACGCTTTATGTGTGTAAACAAAAAATGAAAAACGATTCGCTGACGCTAATAAAATTCGAGTTTAAAACTTAAAGTAAAAGTTTATTACAGCTGAGGTAGCGGTTTGGATTGTGCCGATATGTTATCTGGAAACCACTTGAATTTACAGATTTGTGCTTCATCTTATAAAACCAGCGTGTTCGGTTCTCGCAAGTGTTACAAATTAATAGGGGAAAGGAAATAAAATAAAATTGTAGCGAATAAGCTAACATGATTCAGTAAGTACTATGTAAGTATAACCAATTTGAATACCTATTTGAGGTTATGTTTTAGATCTCTTTCTGAGAATACCGGAATCATAACCTCTAGCAATGGCGTCCAGTACCTAAATTTTTTTTTATAAATATTTGAAAGAAAGAAAGAAATTTTTTATTTGAAAGAGTTGTAGTTAATCAAAGGTTTTTTACCTCTTGTTAATTATAAACATCCCTTTTTTGATCAATTAGCATGCGACATGTATTTTTATTTATCGACTGATACCTAGTATTGCGAAGTGAGATTGAATATAGATATGATAATAAATAAATAAATAAATAAATATTTAAGACAAATGCCTCAATGGGCCACACTGAGCCATCTAGTCCCAAATTAAGGTACTATTAAGTACCCTGTCGTATGGGGTACTAGACAACCGATAAACTTACTTATATACTTTTTTTTTGTAAATACATACTTATAATACATAGAAAACACCCAGACCAGTACAAACAGACATGTTCATGCACACAAATATTTGTACTGTGCGGGGATCGAACCCGCGACCCATGGCACAGAAGCAGCGTTAACTACCGCTGATCCAAATGGTCGTCAATCTTTTGTTCAGGGTGATTAAGTTGCGAGTCAGACGCGGTGAAAGAGCCGGTACGGCCTCTCTGGACTGTCTGCAGTTGCTGACATTTGCCCAGCGGTCGCTGTGTTTGACTAGGGTTTGATGTCGCAGCCATGACCTGTACTGGTTAAAATGGATAGGCAGGTGTAGCCTGGGGCCGAAAACCGTAAGATCCGATCCCCATTTAGGGAGTTGGTCTGCGGCATCATTGCCCAGGGAGCCGCTGTGTCCTTTGATCCATTGTAAGGTGACACTGTTCCTTATGGCAATGTCTTCAAGGGTCAGGTGACACTCGTAAATAAGGCTGGATGTGATGATGTTGCTCTCCAGGGCTTTAAGAACCGCCATGCTATCAGAGAATATGCGAATGCCGTAGTCAGCAACCTCTCTCTTCTTTATGGCAGTGGCAGCCTGGATTATGGCAATACACTCGCATTGATATATCGAGTTATCTTCACCCAGCGGTGTAGATATGTTAATGTTTAGGTCCATCGAGAAGACTCCGGCCTGTACCTGAGTTGGTTTTGGAACCATCAGTGTAGATTTGGACCTCATGTATTCCCGATGAGTCTGGATTGTTTTCTAATAAGTGAAACTTATATGATTTGTTGAACACATAGATTTCTCGGTGTTTTGTCACGGAGTGCTTCTAGTAAGGCAGTGGATTTTAGTACTCTGTACCAGATGTCGCTGTGACCATTCGCAAGATTTTTCCACAGGCCTAGGTGTTTCAGTTTTGTGGCCGCTATGGCTGCTTCCTGCTGCACGAAAAGTTCCAGCGGCGGCAAGCCAAGTAGTGCCTCAAGGGCCGCGGTGGGGGTAGTTTGCATGCATCCCGTGACTGCACAGCATGCAAGTCTTTGGAATTTTTCCAATTTGTTCACCCCTGTCATTAGTTTGGTTCTGGGCCACCAAACGATCGCGCCGTATGTGATGATGGGTCTAATCATAGCTTTATAAAGCCATAGTGTGATCTTGGGAGATAGACCCCATGTTTTGCCCATTAGACCTCTGCATTGCCAGAAGGTTATGGAGGCACATTTAATTTTCTGTTCGACATGTTTCCCCCACAGTAATTTATCGTCAAGTGTGACGCCCAAATATTTGTCTTCATTTGAGAAGCATTTCATATTGGTAGTTTAAGTTTGGGTAACTTCAGTTTTTTGGTGAATAGGATTAGCTCGGTTTTCGCTGGGTTAACCGAGAGGTCTACGATCCTGAGAGCGGAATCCATTAGGTTACATAAAATGTTCTCAAAGGGTCCGCTGATGAGTATAGTTAGGTCGTCAGTATATCCCACCGTGTGAAGTAGTTTACTAAAAACAGGTCACTCTAAAGGTCTCAGTACTATACAGCGCGTTATTAATACACTTTTTCTCCAAACAAGTCTGCACTGAAACCAATTTGCTCACAAATTGGTTTTGTTGGTCATCTGACCGAGTGTTAGCTTTGCGATGAAAAGTCGCTTAATTTTTAAAGCAACGTTCCCACTTGCAACAAAATTTCTCCCACAACTTGCCAGCTGACACCGAAATCTCATAACTGTCTTTGTATTAGAGATCACTACCAACTAAAGTTTTAGGCAGTCCTAGAATATTTTTTTTCAGTTCGGTTAAAAGCTTTTAGTGTTCTATGTTTATTTACATGACAAAGGCGGCGTGTACGCAAAAACTATGAAAACAGATTCAATAGTTGAAAGAAATAGAAGTAGAACGTGTAAACAATCGTCCGTTTGGTCTAGTATTTTGCGACCAAGAAGCCAGCAGCTCACCCGAAAATGTTATTTATTTTGTCTAGTGGTTTTTTATCAATAGTTGGAAAACAAATTTCCGGCCAGTAGATTTAATAATATTAACATTTATTACAATAACAACACATGTTTTTAATCGAGAAAACGATGAAATCAGTTTAAGTTTAGAAACTATTTGTATACTGTGTGTAGAACTGTAGAGGTACTTTAGTTTCGTTATTAATGTAACGGGAGTATCCATTTTAGATATTTCAATTAACATATTGAGATTAGTAAATATAGTTCATGTGGTTTTATACAATTAAGTACGAGCATTATACTTTCAATAATTGGATTGGTAACAGAGCCAAGACTTTTTTTTGCGTGTAATACGTTGGGTACTGACCAAATTTTGATTTTGAAAATACACACTGTCAAAATAATAGAAACGAATAAGTAAATAAATTGATAGTTAGTAGTAGCCCAACCCAACGTGTCACACGTTTTTCCTGCTATATTATCTCTCCTCGCTAATTTTACAGTTCGTAGGGCAAGTAGGTAGACTTGACGCCTTATAGAAAAAAGGCTTAAAAGTGACATATTATTATCCAGTGCCATAAACATAGATTTATATAAATATGCAGGTGGTTCGACTAAGTTTGTTTTCCCTCATCACCGAGCAATAAATTCGTAGGAGAGGTAATCCACTTGTTGTAAGTGCTGTGATTCGAGATCAAGGAAGACAAAAGACAAGACTATAGCCTAAGCTACTACTAAATACTCGTATTTGTGTGGGCTACATAGTTTTTATGGCCTGATCATCAATATACGGGTGGTCCAAAAGGTGACGTCCAAAAATTTGTTTTTGGATTTCTTACATCCAAGGTTATCCAAATATACCCTATAATATTATATGTTACCTGATTTTACTTACTTTTCGAGAAATTTTTTTTCTTAAATTTTCAGAATTTTCGGTGTAATTAGTTTCTAATTCTAGTGGTGTCTCCACTTTTTATTACGTTATTTTGGATTGTTTTTGCAGTATGATCCTTATAAATAAATTAACTTACTTAGATAAAATTATCAGCTAGCTAAGCCTAACCAAAGCTTCCGAAAAATTTACCGAAAGTCAATAGTTTCCGTTCAAGTTAGTCAGAGCTTAATTGACCACCCTGTATAATAAGAAAGTCCGATGTAATGTTAACTATTTTACGAAAATAGTACTTGCAAGTAAAAACTGTAGCTAAGAAAATACTTGACCAACTCTTTTTTTTTCATGTAAGTAATGTATTTAAGCAATTTGTTATCCTAAGAATATTTCTGGTGCAAACCTCTCTATGCAAAAGGCAGAGAAATAGCCTTTCATCCCAAATTATACTCCCAGGCACTCTTTGGTGTGCTCTTAATAGATGACTAATAAGGAGGCATCTTCCAATTTGCGGCACTAACTAGCCCTCAGAGTGCAATTCCCTCACGGCTCGCTAGAGGACGTGGAGTTCCATTAACCTGCGAGCTAAGTGAGCCTTTACATTTCAATTTACAAAACAGCCGAAATTATAAACTGAAGATAGCTTAGAAAGGTTCTAAAGTAACTAGGCACTAGTTTATAATAAAAAAGTTCCATAAATTAGGTACCTAGCTCTAGCATATCCCATAAACATACACAACTCAAAAGAAAATTAAGGTTCTTAAGAACCTTAATATAAAGCTAATTTGGATTCGGTCCAAGACTAATAACGAATTGCTGACTGGACTGTTGGTCCAGTCAGCACTACGTTATTAGTGATTATGATTAAGCAACTTTAAAAAAAAGTGTAACTATTGAAAATGAAAAATTATAAGCCTTATTACCTAAATGAAACTATACACTACCGTTTACATCTCTGACGTTGTCACGTAACAGGGGCCGTGGTCACAAAGCGTCTGGAGAGCGGCGTCTTTGTTGCGAGCGAGCTTGCGAATCTTCTGCCACCTTAAAATTGTCATTTAAGAAACTGCTAGTGATGTTACTATATTAACGGTATCGGGGTTTATTTTTAACAGTACCTTTCACGTACCAGTTATTGCATATCGCATTCAGTTCCGTTTTTTAACCGACTCCAAAAAAAGGACGAGATTCTATGTTTGTTTGTTTTGTTGTATCGAAAAATTTATCACGAAGGTTTCATTCAAGTTTTCGGTTAGGTTACTCCAAAATCCTCGAGAAATATTTCTACTCACCATCCACCATCTCTTGTTCCTAAATGTTTGTTGCCATTCTGATTATGTTATGAGTGAATAAATAAATATGAGTATGAATATATAAGATCACGCTGCGACCAATAGGTTGAAAAATGTTGCAAAAAGTCTCATTAGGGAAAGAAATTTCGTAAATAAACAGCATTTCAACACACGCTTTTAACCCTTAACAATCTATTAGTTTTATTAATTTTATCGTCAATATTTTACGAATCTAAATATGCTATGAAAATATTTGTAGCATGAGTCATTTACTATATCTTTTAACTAGCGGACCCGACGGACGTCGGTTTTCTTGTCTTGATTATGAATATTTTTGTTTTGACAGTTAATTGTTTATTACACAAATCTCCTAATAAATAATCAATATTATCTATACTAATATACATATAAAGCTGAAGAGTTTGTTTGTTTGTTTGTTTGTTTGAACGCGCTAATCTCATGAAGTACTGGTCCGATTGGAAAAATTCTTTTTGTGTTGGATAGTCCATTTATCAAGGAAGGCTTTAGGCTATAGAACATCACGCTGCGACCAATAGGAGCGAAGCATGAGTGAAAAATGTTGCAAAAATAGTCACGATCATATTAACAGAAATTGACGCGAACGAAGTCGCGGGAAACAGCTAGTCTTTAATAAAATGCTTAACCCAATTAAAAATGTCTTATTTTCATAATAACATAGATATTTATGGTCACCCTAAAAAATTTTTTGTATGGAAATATGAAAAAGTAAATTATTTTCGTAGATTTAACGACCACAAAAACAGAAGGTGTGTCAACTTTCTGTGATTTTTTTTTTCACAATTTCTGATGTAGGTAGTCTTTGTTTGCATCCAAGTTCGGGTTAGCTAAAAATAGGATTTTTTTAAATTACTCCAGAAATATTATATTTTATGTTAAGATTTTTGTGTCACAAATTCATTCGGGATCGTGCTCGTGTAATAGAGTAACAAAATCAAGAATTTATGTAGCCAAAGTTTGAGATTTTAGGAACACTCCTTGTGCACAATGTGAGGATTGAGTGTTCTAAAGATATCTTAATAAAATCTAAATAAACCGTTAAAAACGATTGCACAAAATTGTGAATATGCTTCACAAACTAGGCCTAATCATATCACAAAAAATTAGATTCATAGGTCTAGTACTTTTTGAGAAACGAGATACAGCATTTTTCTCAGGCCGGCGGTGTGAGTGTTCCAGTTAATTAATTGACCGTAACTTTTTATCTTTACTTGTCAGAAATTTTTGATCTTCACCATTGTATTTGCACAATTTTTTCCTAAAACATTCGTGAATTACGTAAACTTTTGAAATAGAACACGCAATCCACACGCACATAAAACAAGGTACATGGTACACATATGATAGTGGCCAAGAAACTTTAAGGTCTAAAGATTCAAATAAACATAATAATATTATGTAAGTATACGTATAACAGAAATGAAAGATAAATTTACGGATTTAACGCATGCTCACGGATACACATGAACACAAACCTATGACACAAACGCTGTAAAAAGTACGAAACGTCAGGATAAACTGAAATATATAATACTAATGTAGAACCCTAAAACGCCTAATAAACACGCGTTAAATTCTTAATTTTATCTTTCATTTCAATGTTTAGTGTTCACGATAATTCAAGAAACCTTTCTGTTTAGTGTTTGGGGCATTATGTTTAGTATTAGCAGGTACTTGATACTCGACCCAGTCAAGTATCAATAGCCTGATGCATGGAAACCGGGAGAGAATGGCCGCAGATTGCCACTTAAATTATTCCACAGTCAATAGGTCTCATTAGATATTCTCAAACCAAATCAGGTATAGAACGCCGCTATAATTTCTAACCTCGATATTTATCCCACAAAACCAATAATACTTATATGGATATAATCAGTTTAAGGCCTACCGACGAAAACAAAAGGGACATTTTTGATTCGATGAGTTGTTTTTTACTGTATGAATTTTACCAGGTAGACCGTTTTCGATGTTTATTTCTTTAAATTGGGTATAGTTCAAAGTTAGTTCCATTTAAAATACAATAAAACATCTTTAAAAAATAAAAAATAATATATTTTCCACCAACTTAAAGAATAAGCCACAATTAGGGTCGGTTTTATAAATTATATTTGTATGTCGAAATAAATTAATCTTATTAGGTAGATCTAAATTAAAGACGCAAGTTTCTGTACCATAGACTAAAGAAGGTTGTTATAAAATTGGTGTAGCTTATTGTAATGAGAGTACATTTATTGACATCTGAATTCAATTTTGCAGTTACTTTCATCAACGGAGTTCTGTGGGAATCAATGAGCACTGTGATGGCTGACTCGCTCGTGCTGACAGAGACAAAACCCCGGTAGTTATTTTGAGTCAGTCAGTGTCCACGGATATAAATCATTCAGCGCGGCGGGATGATTGGTAACATTTATCTGTGAGCTTCGTCACTGGGATATGTGACATTTTACTTGAACATGATTGGTCGTAAAGTTATACATTGCTATTTTTTATCTCCCTTCATAAATTCTTGGTAGTAAATCAGTAGACAAAGTATCGCCTGTTGTCATCCATCGTGAGCTTCATTTGGCGCAATTCTGCACTAACGGAGAACTAACGTTGTTGTTGTACTAGAGGCTATCAACATACAGTGAAGGTTGTTGACCGCTACGTTATCCTGGGAAATATAGTTTATTAATTATTTAGGTACGTGCAACTTTGAGAAAGATATATCTCCTATCGGATCCAGCATGGTTAATCAACATTGAGGACAACTTTTTGCTGCAAGATATCAACATGGCTCATAGGATAGCGAGTTGCAATAGTTTTTTTGTTGTAACGAAAGAGTTCAGAAACGCACGATCTACGTACAATGGGAAGCCCTACTAGATGAACCAGCATGGAAAAGGACACGTGAATCACTCGATGGTGGCAGTGCAATACCAATCCGATGATAGAAGCTTACATGCGTTGATTTTGATATCTTTTATTTTGTTAAAATATTGTTGATTATATTAAAGATAAAATTTAGAGATCTAAAATCAGTCCAGCTGGCAACAAAACAGTTATTTTGTAAACATACTTGTAAATATAATTGAAAAGGGGCTGACAATTTAGTAATTGAGTTTCTTGGACTGCCTCTTTTCAGCACTTAACATGATTGTAATGCAAAAAAGATTGTTATTTTTAGGTCGAACAGGTTCCAAGGTTGCTAAATTATGTTGGCAACACTTGTACTTACCGTTGAATTTTCTGTTTTTCCTCATTCTTCTTAATCATTTTTGAATTGATATGAATTTAACATAAACTTTCACATGCACTTAAATATTATTAGACGAAGGAAATAAATAATTGCAATCTGATAAAATCAAAATCAGTTTAAAATCAGTTTTATTTCTGCAAATAGGACCCAGGAGGTGCTTTTACACGTCCCAATATTTAAACCTACCACTGCTTCGGGACAAGTCTGGGCTATTGCCGAGAAGAAGCAGCGCAAGAAACTCGGTCACTATTGTCAGCCTCTAAATAAATTTTTACAAGGTTAGGTAATTTTTACAAAGTTTAAGCAAGTACGAGTTGGAACAGTTTAATGCCATACATTTCTATCATTGAAATATTCATTAACAGTGTAATAGCCCTTTTTCATTAAGATTACTTTGACATACGATTTAAGTTTATGTACAGGGAGTTCAGCAATACCCTGTGGTAATTTGTTGAAAATACGAATACAATTTCCCATGAACGATTTTCCTACTTTTCGCAGTCTGAAGCCTAGTACGGCGAGTTTATCTTTATTTCTCGTATTAAAATTGTGTTCGTTACTTTTCTTAAGAAATAAATGTATGTTCTTACGAACGTGAATAATATCTATATATAGATAGATGGTACCTTGTATTTCAGACATCAAAGACGCGTTCTAATTATCCGCGATTTTTTCAATACAAGAAGCATTCGTAACTAATACTCGTCATTCGTATTCCTGTGATTTTTTTGACAAACAGTAGTACATATTAGGGACATACACTGGAACTATTTCTACAACTACCTCGTCATACAATTATAGTTATTGTTCCTACATGTGATTACCTAGTTGAAAATACACGAAACCGATAACCACTTACGGAAATGACAACGGATAATAACCTAACCCATTCAAATCACAACGTTTCGAGTGTGTTTTTGAAAATACAAATATTGTTCATCGACACAAATGTTTGTTAACTGGTTTTACCACGTTATTAAGTGTAGGCACTTCAATCTGAACATAATGGGAAATATGCCGCGGTGAGTGTTGTGTTTTAAGTCTAATTGATACTAGCTTTAATCTGAAATCAACGTGCAGTTGTTCATTGCGTGTACGGAAACGGTATCGATCATAACAGCAATGCCCAAAGCGCCTGCGGATACAATAAAACAATGATGGATACTAAAACTATATTTTCAAAGTGCACACCAAACAGTTCGCGATCCACTTTAAGATACTGTTTGACAAAAATAATATTAAAGTAGCTCCAACTTTATATATTTTGTCGACCAGTCAGCTCTTTGTATTAGTAGCAAAGAGCTCTCAAGAAGCAGCCTGAATCTGAGACGAGTTATTGACTTTGAAAGGAAAATTTAAAAATATGTTTAGTGGATGCTTACATTTATCAAGTTGGTTAATCTTATCGCTTGCATTGGGTCTTTACCAATGGTACACCTTCCCGTTTCTTAAATACCTACCTACACAATAGTGGTGTTTTGTAACCTTTTTAAATTCCACACATTTTATAGCGTTTGGACACACACACATTATAAATTGCCTACATTTGGGGTCGTTTGGCAGATCCAAAGTTTGTTTAGCGCAATAAAATATTGAAAAACATATGCAGATGTTACAAAGTTCACTGGGTCATCTAGTTTTATACATGAATAGCTGCTTAAGTCCTAAGTACTTTGGCATCTGACTGTACCATACTTAATGCTTTGAACCCCAAGAGACAACCGGTTGATACGATAACAATTGATTTTAATTGTGTCTGGAATATCCGATCATCAAAGGGTTAATATTCGCGTGATAATGAAAAAAAATACTCTTCAAACGCCACAAAATGTAGGTATGGAGTATTAAAAGGTTACGAAACGCCACTTCTGTGTATTATATGGGTGCTAAAAAACGGGGAGGTGTTCAAACTGAAATGAGTAGTAAATATTATTCGTACTGTATATTAGTACTTATGTAATAACAAAACTAGTTCCAGTTAAGTGTCACAACTAAAAGTGCACCAGTGCATAGACGACTACATGACATAAATATCCATACCATTCCATGCCGACAAAATTTGGCCGGGTTATAAAATTGACATTGACATAAATTCAACATCAATCATTCAAATGAGGACGGTTTTAGGTGTCATTTTAGTATCGGACTTTTCATATTATATGTCGATGATATTAGTACAGACAACAGCACGTCAACCTACCACAAAACATCAAATTTTCTCAATTGATATTGATCTCCACTAGTTGGACTAAAAGTTGAAAATCAATTCAATGACCTTTAACTTTTTGGGTAGGTTGACCTGCCGTTGTCTGTACATACTTCAGTAGAATTTCAACAAACAGATTTGAATGAGGTTTAAGTAGTTAAATGTACGATAGACCTATTGAGTCTATTAAAATACAATAGAAGACAGAAGATAGGTTACAAAAACACGGCTAAAAACACCTACAACCAAGGTAGATACGATATATGTTATTGGCACCATATATGCTACTAAGTGGCAATAAATCTAAATAACGATACACGCGTGTGTGATTGGCTGGCGAAGCTGACTGTGTTGCCTGGGGCAAATTTTCTCGCTAGCAATACCATAACAATACGGCTTTAATCTGACGGCAAAATATGATGTATCTGATTTCTGATGATTATACCTACATTATGGAGGGTAGCAGAAAGGCGAACCATCTTGTATGGGGGACAATTTGTAAAAGTGTAAATGGCGCTAGTTGAACCAATGGAAATGATAATATTAATGTAGCGGTTATAAACAGAGTTAAGTAATAAAAAAGCTGCGTTGAAAAATTTAATATATTTCGTGACTTTCGTAGTTGAGTAAATGCAATATTTAAAATCTCAAAAATTGACGTAGTCAAATGTAATTTAGCAAATATAAAATTTGTGGCGCAATTTTTTATTGCCGACTATGGCGCTACCTTAATTTGCTCCCTTTCGACGGACACTTTTTAACACGTGCAGATGCTTCTCCTTTCTTTTACCCTCCATATATATACATGTAACCAACGGGCGCCTACCGGAAAAGCAAGGAATGCTGGCGATATAAGATTTAAAATATTTTATTTTAAACAAAACACAACGCGCCTCAAGAAGTGTTCTAAGTATAACTTTATAAAATAATCTTTAAAATTAAAAAACCTCGTATTTCAGTAAGAAATTTTGCCAAATTATTATAATAGACGTCTTATGTGATCTTTCATAATCGCTAGAGATTAAATAAATCGACAAATAATCGACCGACAAAAATAATAATAATATTTAGAATACTAAAGGTAATGTAACATATCAATTTTACGAATGATTTATTAAGCATTCGTAAACGCTAAAACATAAAATTACAATAGTTGTTGTTTACGAAAAAAGTTCATATTTAATTTACTCATACTTACTCCATATTACGACAAAAAAATATTTTAATCTATTGTCGACATTTATCTTAAATTATTTCATATTTAGCGTCCCAAATGAATGACAACTTAACAATTTGAAGATGGAAACTGTAAGGAATCACATAACTAAGATAATCCTGTTAAAGGTCAATAATCAGGGATTGATTCACCAAAATGTAAATCTTGCTTTAATTTAAAATAATTTTTGTTTTTATTGAAGTTGCACAAAAATCATAATTTATTATTATATAATGTCATTCTTCCGTGGTGGTGGGAGCCTGATGACCTGTATATCAGGTATGCAACTCATACCTATCACAGGCGTCAGTCTCACACAAACTTTAACAGTGCCACACATTTACTGTGTATCATTATGAACAAAATAATGTAACTATTGTCTGTGTTGAGAAAATAAAGATTTTTATTATTATTATTATTATTATATGTAAA
The DNA here is from genome assembly GCA_949315895.1 of Anania crocealis. NCBI lineage: Eukaryota > Metazoa > Arthropoda > Insecta > Lepidoptera > Crambidae > Anania > Anania crocealis. The sequence continues at coordinate 37,673,286 of OX438879.1, read as the reverse complement.
AAATATACTCACCGGGCACGTTTAACTGCCCACTGTTATAGTTGTAAGAAGTAAGGGCGGCTAGGTATGCCGCAGAGTAGGTGCATAATCGCGAGATAAAAACAGTGTGACAGTAAACATATTTTCCAAACGACAAACTGCAATTAATATCGATAGCCTAAAAATGTTAAAGGTACGTCACTTGTTAACACACACATTGACAAATCAAAACTGGTCACGCGTTATCGGGCTGTCAGTTGATCTACTAGTATACTAAATCTATGCTACAAAGTTGACACTGACATAAAATCGACGTCAATTATTCATTTTTTTTATAAATAATTGGCTTGCTCTTGATTACATACGGCTAACTGTACGGTTAAGAAGAAGCCTAAGATGGAGCGAGATTACCCAAAGTACTGGTTCTCCCACACCCCAGCGGAACACAGAAAAACTGTTTAGCGCTGGACTCCAGCATCCAGGCGGCCTCTTACGAAGCCTACCACCGAAGAGGGATCTGTTACCTAGCCGTCATCATTGGTTAAAAAACCAAAGATGCCGTTGCCCAGGGTGGACCACTAGGAGGTAGATCCCACCACCCCAGAACCATCAAAAAAGGACAGTTATTATTATATACCTATCTGTAGCTATCCTATGCCTATATTCTAAGGATTACAGTTGGCGAAGTTAAAATAAAGTTTTTTTTTACCTACATCCAATACGATGCATATGTACGTGTGATGCGGTTAGTTATACGACGTTTGCTGTCGTGGTGTTCTTGTTATAAATTTTTACAAAAACCATTATATCAAACTAAAAACCGGCCAAGTGCTAGTCGGACTCGCGCTCGAAAGGTTCCCTACCTACCATTGACTAGGTAAACAACATTGCGTTTGTTAATGTCCTGCCTACCTGTTACCATTTATTGATATCGAGCAAAAATAGGCAAAAAATTGCGTTTTTTGTATGGGAGCCCCCCTAAAATATATATTTTATTTTGTATTTTGTATTAATTTGTTGTTAAGCGGCAAAATAAATACATAATTTGTGAAAATTTCAACTGTCTAGCTGTCGCGGCTCTTTAGATACAGCTTGGTAACAGGCAGACGGACAGACGGACAGACAGCGAACTCTTCGTAATAGGGTCCCGTTTTTAACCTTTGGGTACGGAACCCTAAAAAATTGTATGAGTATCGACTTCTTACTTACTGCTAACTTAAAACGAGGAAGGAGTCAATACTAAACGTGATATATAAAATGAAATTAGTTCTTAGTTAATTGTGCAGAAAAGTGATCAATACTCCTATTAAAACTAGAAAAAATATTGAATCCAACAAAGCAATGGATAACATAAACTGCAAATCAAAATTTAACATGCAATAATTGAGCTTTAAGAGGAGTAAGTAATAAAATTGTTTTTTGAATAATGTGAATGTAATTGTAACTACCTCACTCACCGGAACTTTGCTCCTACGGGTACGTTTGTGAAATAAGTTTCACCTTTCATGAAATTTACGGTGCACGTTTGGAGGTAAATATAATAAAATGAGTTGAAAGTCATTTTATCGCATAATGTAATCAGTTTAATAGGTAACTTAATGCTTTTAAATACGATGAAATTTTATTTGGTCATTTCATTTAAAAACGTAAGCAAGTTTCATATATTATGAACTTTAAAGGCACGAATATAATATGACATTTTAGTTGCTAGTTATACGACGATATTTGAAGAAGCGCTCCTGCAACTCGTGTCTCTGATATATTTAGCTATAAATCAATTTCCTCGTAATCGTAAATCATACACTGAAGGATATTGTACACTTTATCCGCAGGCAAGGACTAGCGTAATTAATTTGGTATTGAATTTTGTTACAATTTATTCCTGAAACGTTGCTGTTAGTGTTGCCCTAGCATGCATTTAACTACGATTGATTTCACGATTTAGTAGATATAAAGGTAGAAAACATAGCGAACGCTGCTGATTTTTGAGTATCTTTACATCCAGAATATATTAATGTGTTTCGTTAACATAATGCAAAATAGTGACCATCAATCATCATCCTTAAACTAATATTAACTAAGTATATGTGGATGAATGGTTTTTTGTTACGCTTTTACGCGATAACTCCTTAACCGATCATCATGAAACTTTGTACACCTCGTAGTTCACGAGGTCAGGGCTGCGGGCGAAAAGCTAGTCAGAAGATATTCCTACCTAACATGAAGTAAAATCTTATTTTAATGTATGTTTGTATAAAGCCGGTGTTGTTTGGTGTTTTCTTAATCCCATGTCCGATACTAAAGAGACTAACATATGAAAAAATAATTAAATTGTAGCAGCTGGCATATTTGTTTGTACGACTCGGCAAGTCTTATTGCCGCCAAAACTAGTGCCAAGTTGCCCGCGCCCACTGGCTCCGGTCCGCCCGTTCGCCACCATTGTGTAGTTTATTCAATAAACGCGCTCGACGTTCCAAAATTCAAAATCTCGTACTGCAAGATTTTCACCTCAAAGCTACAAAACCTCAATTTACTCTTTCACATCCATAAATCAACGTTAATATTTACTGCATGTGTTTGAATTTGAATACGCCAAAAGTTTCCGAACAAATAAAACTATTCTTTGGTAGTACTTGTTTCATTTAAGATGTGTTTTGATTTAATAATTAGGTAAGCAATGTCATTCATTCAGTAAGCAAAAATCCAAGACCATTGTTAACAAAAATCGAAGATATTGGTTTAACACGCCATGAAACGTTTAGGTACGAGTACATTCCTTACTGATATGCTCGTTGTTTTTAAAGTAAATATTGAGTACTTACATTTCATCTGTTTTGTAAGCTTAGAATAATAACACCTAGAAACCGAATGTTAGCACGAAAAACGCGCAACTAAAACTTAGCCATATCTGGCTCACTTCGTTCCGCGAGCTGTCAGTGCTAAAATGACTATTTGCACTATGAAGAAAGTGTTCTAGCATATCAGAGAAACAAAAAGAAAGTGATAAAGTTTCATTTCACAGGTAAGTACTTACATTTTATACATTTTCTGTACGTAAATCGAATTAAAAACAAATAATTTGAAACACAAAACCTATCAACATCAGTGTTGCTAGTTTTGGAAAAAAAAATTGCACACAGTTTGTTTAGTTAGTTTTCAATATTGAGAAAAATATTGTTTTCGCCATAACAGCTATTTAATACTGTTTAGACTAAATGTTGATGTTATTAATTCTATGAAAATTATTTCTTAATATTAATTTACACAATTATACAGACATTTAAATTTAAACACATTGAATGGTGGCATTTGTCATTAGATTTATAAATATGTAATATACTTATGAATGTAATCATATTTTCTTATGTATTTAAAGATCATACTAAACACATAGCAAATCGTTGTATAACAAAACAACACGTTTTCCCATTTTTTGTGGGTAAACGCCTGATGATGGTAACACTGAAGCCATATTTGTGTGCGTTAGAAGAGCGTAGATTTATTCAGCTTACGCACACAAGGATAATTAAATGGCACGCGTTTACGCTTACGTTTTGGTTCAGACGCAGCTTCTTGGTGTTATTATTCTAAGATTGTAAGTAAAAAAAATATATTTTAAGCAATCACTATTAACGGGCCAACTAATTAAATGTTAAGTTGTTCAGACAACGGCAGGTCAACCTACCCAAAAAGTTAAAGGTCATTGAATTGATTTTCAACTTTAAGTCCAACAAGTAGAGATTAATATCAATTGAGAAAATTTGTCATTTTGTGGTAGGTGTTGTCTGTACTTGTCTCTATACTCGTGAGTTTCACATACGCGCAAAATTAAATAAAATTCTGTAAAGAAGTAATTGAACGCCGATTACAAGAGGGCATACGGTGCAGTGCGTAACATTTCTGATACTTTGCCGACTATGAAATACTCGTTATTCAAACTTTTCATACATATCATAACGTCGTTTTTGGCTACCTGGATTCTCAGGATTTTTCATATTTTCAACCAAATATTTTCAGGCACTTTCTGTTTATGCAGGCTACGCGAAGCTTCTCAAGATACCTACTTCATGTATTTATTAAAAACTTTATTTCACAATAGACTCATAGTGTCACAGCATAGAATTTATTCCAATATTAACCAACTATTGGTCCATTGGACATGAAACTTAGCTTGCTCTTTCATAGCCAGCACTTGTTTAATATGTTATCAAAATTAATGTGTCAATAATTTCGAAGAAAAAAATCATATAGGAATACTTGATTTGTAGGAGACACTCCATACGCTAGTAGTGTCTGTAGTTTCTCTGTTAGTTTATCAGAAATCACGTTAGCCATACAATAAGTTCGAATCACACACACAACACATACATTACGCATATTTTATCGCTAGCTCTGTTATATTGCGGCGAACGTCCAAAATATCAGGATTGGATTACTCACGGTCCAGCTGGATGATGTGACTAGCAGGATCAAAGTATTAATTAGCATAAAATGGGAAATTTTATGTAAACTATTTTTATTTGCTTATCTTAGAAAAAATCCAAGGGATGACACTATTAGTTAGGTATATTCAGTAAAATGTATGTCTTATGATGGTACTTAACATCTTGATTTCGTAGTTTTTTCTTGTGAACCTCAATGTAACCGTTGCAATGGTCATTTTTGTATCACTTGGTTTTATGTTCACCTTTTAAGATTAATTCAGTCCGACGTTACACGTTCCTTAAGGGTTCTATTAATGCATTAACTATTTTAGTGAGGTGCAGATACAATCAAAATCTAGTACTCAATTTTTTAAGATGCATATCTCACATCTAAACCTAAACCGACGGTTGCTATTTGTTGTGTTAAACCCTCTAAGCAATTACGCGGTATATAGCGTTTGATTTATTCAATTATGAACCTATGAGCTTGGGACCGAAGCACAGCAGTGTGTTTCGGTGATAGCCTACATTGTAATTAAACGAAACAATAGAGGATTGGCGTCGAAGTGCCCAGACTGCTCATAATACCCAACTAGCGTATAACTACAGAATGGCCGCTCGTGATTTGATACATGAACTAGTAGCATCAAGGGTCGGCGAGATCAATTTTTAGGTATTCAACATGTAACTGGAAATATCAGCTATAGTTTTTGATATGAAATTAAAAACCCATGTTAAATTAACGTCAGCTAAATATTAAATTTTCTAGACTTGCTGTACTAAATGGAATTACGGACCGGAAATTCTGAATATACACTAAAATAGTTTTTGATATTTTGAATATGTTTCTTTTTGGAAATTTCTTTTATCTATGAAACATGAGTACTTATAATCAAATCGTGATGAGATTCGTCGGGTTCGATAACTAACATTTAAATTAGATAGATTTTTGCGATATTACCATACGCGTGTGTCCCGTGTGAGCTTTGATACGCGTAAGACAAGTCCCACCAGAAATATCCCCCATGTCCCAATTATCCACCGTTACTCCAAAATGATGTGTGGTTATGAAAATCGAACACCATACATATTTTTAAGAGTCTACCAAAATGTAAACACAACGATGTGTTAGAGTGTTAGTATTGTTTAAAAGCAGATTAACAAATCTTTTTAGCTTTTTTTTTCTTTTTAAAGATTAACAGTCATAAATTCTACATAAGTTATGTAATCCTCTGTGACAAACCAGAAAAATATTTCCATATTAAAATATAAACTTTAATAAAAGTTTATAAAGTAAATAAGATATCATTGGTCTAGTGGTTTCAGTAAGATCTTGGGGTCCTGTCTTCGATTCTCGGGTCGGGCAACAAGAGTTCATAATTCATAATTATTTTATTAATTTTCCATGCATCTAGGTGATGCTGACAGGCTATGCTGCATGTAAACAGAGAGTACTCCAAATCACAAGCAAGTCAAAAAAGTAGTCAAGAGAAAAACATTAGAATTACAGTAAATTAATAATAATAGGATAAAATGGGTTCCGGTTCTTCAAACATTGCTCGGGTTTGTGATCACCAACTCTCCTTTTAGCAAGCATGGTGAAGTGCCTGTACCCACCATTTCAGTGGTAGCTTGAATTCAATGATAGAGCTATTGCCCTGCAGTGGGATGATAATTATAGGCTGTTACTTTACTGTATTTTGTGTTGAACACAGGCGATGTTGACACTAAAAGTATCTCGTGGAAATATATTACTGTTATAAGCACAAACTTATCGAAAGTGCGAACATTAATAGCAGGGTGTCTATTCGTCACCATTGAAGAGCTTATAAGATATATTTATTACTGTGGGTCAGGGGTGCCTATTTGAAGCCACGTGACATTAAATTATATGTTTGTATAGCGTTCCCAGTTATAGTGCGTTTCCGCATAAAGGTAATATTGCCCTTCTTATAGATCTATTAAAATTGGCACAACCGATCTCGTGTCTGTGCCAAACTATTATTTGTGTGTTACATACAATATCTGTATGTAGGTATGTATACCTGCTTACTCAATTTATTATAAGTACCTATAAGTTATTTTTATATTGATTATAATACAATTAAATTACATTCTGTTTTTTTGAGAATCCAAGTTTGAATTATATGTAACAAACATTAAAAAAAAGTTTACAAGTGCCTACCAAACGTAATAAATCAAAAATTAACAATACAAAATTTGACAAAAAAATTAACACTTAGGTTTTGTAGTTGATGCAAGCAATCAATTATATAAATAAAAAATTCGATTTTCAATTCTGCAACAACATCTGCTTTTTGGGTGTAAATATAAAATAAAAATGTAGGATAAAGTAGCAAGTAGCAAGTAGCAGTTTATTATAACATTGAAGCCATTTTAAATTCTTTTCTGACTAACTAAAAAAACAACCTACAAGTTATTTGCATATTTTGTTGGTTATTTTTTTAGTTAGTGCGTTTGATCTCCACGTCATGTTAACTACAGTGTCACGCTCGGTATAACATTTTAAATGAAACAATTTGTAACATTTTGGTTTTGGAAATAACTTGCTACGCACAATAATGAGAACAGTTCAGCACTCTTCTGGGTGCACGATTCCCGGTGGTGAGATCCAAATCTTTGTGCCCTTGTCAACGTTTACCGGACTGTCAAGATTAACAAGACTGTTAGCGTTTTTCTTGCAACGACGCATTTTCTCGGGAAAACGTGAGGTTTACTTTTATAGAAACAGCAATGATATTTTGTTTGAGATAATTTTAATAAACGAAGCAAGAATATTACCTGAGCGAACTTATTTCGAAGTGTATAAAAAAAGATTAAAATATTTTCAAAGAGAATTACTCAAGTCTTCGGTAAATCGTAAAACTGGGCCACCTATTTCTTCATGGATTGGTGATTATTGTCCTTGGCACCCTGGTATTTAAAAGGTAATTCTTTCCTTTAGGGGTGCACTTCACCACTCAAATTAGTCATCATGAGTAAATAACCACTAATGCTAAATTTATAATCATAATAAGTAATACTGTTATTCTGGAACAGTTTTCCATTGTTTCTCGTTACTTGATATTTTACTTCTATAAAATTTTACTGACAAATAACAAAATGTGATTCATATCGGTCTTCTGCCATATTTGAGTCATTCATATGACCATTGCTACGTTATTTATCATCTTTACTTTGTAATGTGTCAATAATTGTCTATTAAATAAATAAATAAATAGCCACTCAAAATATAAATTGACAAATTGTATACTGATTTACACTTCCATGGTCACTATCATAAGATTTAATTGACAATTAATCACGGAAGAACTGATCGTGCCGCTTGCATTGCAACAGAGCCGAAATATCGAATACTCATAAAAACAATAAATTACACGGTAGAGATCCCAAAGCAATTGACTCTTGTGTTTGTATTGTTACAAGTGTTAATTTACCTGTATTTTTTTTAATACATGATATTATCATTTTAAACAATAAGTTTCTTTTCCAAACGTATTTCAGTGAAAAGCGTGAGCTTCATCATCATCACCTGCCCATTTTAGTCCAATGCTGCATCAAAATATTTTTGAAGAAGAATTGAGCCATAATCGCCATTCTTGGCAGACGGGTTGGCGTACGCAGTTTGGTCAATAGTGGAGGGAGCATACCCACATACACAAGATACATACTAGACAAATGGTTAACAAACGGAGAAGGAAAGGCATTACTTAACTACATAGTCAATCTAGTTTAAGTACTTAAATAAACTGTTATAATCCTAAGTATTTAAGGAACACACCAAACCTTTATTATTTTATACTTACTTTAGTTTTGATTTAATAAATGTCAAAAGATGCATGAGAGAGCTGTATTTGAAATTGCCTTCTGGGTAATCTCGCCTTAACAGAAACTACGGGGCTAAGCTACATATTTTCTTCTAATGTTGCACTTAAGAAAGCGGTTTATCAGAGGCCTGTGTCTTTAGACAGAGTCTAGGAAATAATAAAATATTAGCGCCCTGGCTACAAAGGGTAGCATAAAGAGTACCCTAGGGTATTATTCCGATCTTTCGACCTAAAGAGCTTATCTATGCTTCTCCAATCGTAATTTAAAAGATCTCGATACCTATGTGATAACTTAATATACCTAAACATTCTAAAACCTTGATTAACACATAAAATACTTTTTATCCCGAAAATATGTTGCTATGGATATTAATTTTGCTCACTGTTTACTTTTTGTTTAGCATATCGACTATAACGTCTTTGATAAAATTAATAGACTCAGACGTTACTTTGCGGAAATCCATAACTAATTATGGATTTAGAAAATTACCGAAAATACCCGCACAGGCGCACACTATCAGTGTTAGTGTGGTGCAGGTGCTTCCTCAAATCAGTGTTAGTGCGGGTAGTGTGGTGAAGGTATCTAGGCCGCTATTAACAAGCGGAAATCATTAGCAAAATAATTTTCTAAATCCATAATTATAACGTCCTTGAGCCATCACTTGAAAGAACTAAATCAACATTTTTATATTATCTCTAGGAAAAGATGGATTTAAATGTTATATTACTTTAACTTCCCACTTTGATCGCGAGGAAAACGCATCTATCCATAGTTTGTTTATTCGTAGAAACAGTAATGTTACATTGGTTGGTAGACTCAAACCCAAGCCAGAATGAAAATAAGCCCGGCATAGAATTTATTTTCGAGCCGGTTTAACGCTGTCTCAAAACAAGATAGGTAAGTAATTCTGTGGTAATACTCATCTATGTAATTTAAATGTCGAATTAAGCCATTGATATATATATATATATATATATATATATTACATTAATGATTTTATGAGTAAGTAAATTCGATTAAATTTTGACTTATACACCTGTTTATTGGTTCATTGAAGGTAACGTATTTCGAAATTTGAAAAATGTTAAGAGGGAACTACTTAATCGGCAAGTTCGCAGGACGGCCTCCAATTCCGGAGGGACAGGAAAGGTCGATCCATCTTTATTAACGATGCGGAGATCAAAGAGAAAGTAGGATTTCCATGTACCTACCGTATTATTATAATTATAAATTCGCGAGCAGTAAAAGAAACCATTAGGGGCACTTTAACTGTTACTTGTACTTTGGATGACCCAAGATTTTTTAATCAGTGCTTAAAGATAAAATGATGATACAGATTATTTCATTATTATCATTTTATTATTTTAAAACGGAAATAATATTTTAGTCCCTTCTTGACATTGTAGTTAGTAGTTATTTATTGTTCGCATCTTGACCATAATAACTATAAAAAATCTAAAGTGGCTTTTTACTTTCAAAGAAACATTTTATACTATTATGCCAAATATTTAGAAATATACACCTTGGACAAAAACCATTTGATATGGTTATACCTAATACCTAGGTAACACTGAAAATGTATAGAAAATGAAAAACGGCTTAATGTAGAAAGATGCCAATAGTTTTATTGTTTTTCGAAGTACTTAATCTCCGTTCCTCTTTACACATGGTCGCATTCGATGGGACCACTGAGAAAAGCAGTGGGCCCATTCTTCCTTAGGGGTCTCTTCTATGGCATTTTCGTACGCTTTCACCGCATCTTCAGGGCTCGTAAAACGAATACCTCGAATTTTATCTTTAGTTCTTGGGAATAAATGAAAGTCGCAGGGCGCCAGGTCAGGACTGTATGGCGGATGACTCATTATCTCGACACCTACCATAGTCAAATATTCAACAGTCCGTTTTGCGGAGTGCGCTGAAGTATTGTCGTGGTGAAGGAGGACCCTGCTGTCGAATTTTTTCCAAGACAACAGGCAAACAGCGATTGACATACCAGTCTCCAGTAACTGTCCTTCCATCTTCTAGCACAACTGTCGCGAAATGACCTTTCCGACCAAAGAATGAGGCAATCATCTTTTTCCTTGACTTCTTCCTTTCTTTACCTTAGTTGGCCGATCCTCGAAAGGAAACACCCACTGATCTGATTGTCTTTTGGTTTCGGGTTCATAGCAATATATCCAGCTTTCATTACCTGTGACGATGTCAAATACAGCATTTGAGTTACCGCCGTTGAACTTATCTAACATTTGGCGACACCAGTCCATGCGAATGTGTTTCTGGTCGTCGGTTAAAGTATGGGGAATCCATCTGGTACAAAGCTTTCTGATGCCTAAATGTTCGTGTAATATTTTTTGAACTTGACTCATACCAATGCCTGGGCTTGCCCGTATCTGCTGATATGTCACTCTCTTATCTTCCTCTATCATGCGTCGCACTGCACTGATGTTATCTTCAGTAGTCCCTGTTAAATGACGTCCCTCACGTGGATCATCCTTGAGATTGCTACGTCCACGCTTAAACTCGTTAAACCAATTGTAAATAGTGGCACGAGATGGGGCTTCATTAAGAAATGCTAATCGCAGCCTATCATAGCTTTGTTGTTGAGTAAGCCCACAACGAAAGTCATAATAAATCATTGACCGAAAATTTTCTAGCTTAGGTTAATTTTCAAGTGTAACAAGAGTTTTAGATTTGCCGCCAATTCACAAAAACAAATGACAAATGATTGCAATAAACTACATTAGGTTACCAAAAAGTTCTAAAATTGAAATTCAAATAAAGTTTTTATTAGCAATGTTTCTAACTGGCCAGTTCTAAACATTTTTCGTGTTACCCACGTATGAATACATGAATATGTGCTGTACACATTTTCGGAGTAGTAGGTAGGTATACATTTATACAGCTGCAGTCATCTCATACTCACGGTGACACGTTTTCACTGTGTTTTATGCGAAAGATTATACCTCATTTTAGAGCTGTACAGACCAAAGCGGAAGCAACAGACGGTGTTGCTGCCAAAAATATAAAACATAAGACTACACGAGCGAAATGCTAATAAAATATCAATTTGTCAGTTGTCTTTCAATCGGGTGAAATGTTTTAGTCTTTTTTTTATATGTCATCTAAATATCATTTTAATCAGCTTATGCTTAATGCAAAGTAATGCTAAGAAATACGAAAATAAACAACGGTTTAAGCCTTCTGAATAACAAATATAGCCCCCCCCCCCTCCAGACCCAGGCCACTGTAGGAAATATTGCTTCTTAAATTGACCCAACTGATATCAAACCAGGGACATTTGTGTAGTAGCGTAGTGGTAATGCGTGGTGGTGCATGGTGATTTCTATAATTGTAGTCGATTGTAATTAAAGTATTAATATAAAGCGACTGGGCTATACAATATTGTTTTATTAAGAGCAATCCCATTTTAAGTCTATCGAATTTTGGTTGCTATTTGTGACTACTCAGTTAAAATAATGTCTTTAATGGTAAATACAGATATTTTTTAAATTAAAAATGTTTTATCTACAGTTTTTGTTTATATATTATTATATTAATAATATTATTAAATAAGACCATTATGCTGAATAAAAAGTAATACCTCTCTGTAAAAGCTAGACACAAAACCATATAAACTCCATCAAAACTTTTTGCATAAAGCTTTACTGGGCACACGTTATTAAAATAACTGCCAGAAAAAGATGTTCACGTTTTACATGTGGAGCTGGCTAATTAACGCGAATGTTTTAATTTTCTCTGTTCTGCACAACCCTGGGGTAACGACTAATAAGAATTCCGCCAACGTTAACCTACACAATAAAAAGGAATCTATTGTATCCGACCGCATTGCGGTGTTTAATCAAACATTACACTATTAGTTAGCTACCAAATCAATTACCAATTCGCCACTTCTGTTTTTAATTGGCTTGGAATGCAATTTTCGCCACAAAACACATGTCACTGTAACAGAACACGATTTGAATAAATAAGAGTTATAAATGCTTACATAATATGAAGTTTGAATATTCTAAACTTATTCAAAGCTATATTGCAAACTTATCTGCAATATACGAGTACTATGATACAGCAAAGGATTTATGCACGTTATTCAAATTAAAATTAATTTTGCAATTTCCTTTGCATCAAAGCGGTCAAGCGTCTACTTCCATTTGAAAGAGACAAGTATGAAAACAAAATCGTCCCCACGTATGTATTAAGGGAGACGTACCAAATACTGGATACTTTTTGAAAACTAGAAAAAAATACCAAAATAATTAATAAAACTATTCATTTATTGCTGTCATAGATATAAGTATCTTATTGGCTAAACATAACAGAAAGAAATACTTTTTTTTGCTCTACTCATAATCAGTAAATATATTTTTTTCTTAGAAATTGCAAAAATCAACAATCTAAACATATGTACCCCTATATTGGATAGTAGGTATCCTTAATATTGGATATCAAATATTGGGTATAATTCAATTTAATATAATATAATAAACCTAAATTAGCTCGTGAGACACAGTTCACAAACATAGTCTATTGCGTCTGGGTCTAACCCAGCACAAACTTCATGAGCCCATCGATAACAGTAAATAGGTAAAGATTAATAAATACAAGTACATAGTAATCGACGTGTATCCCAATACTGGATATCCAATATTAGGGATAGCAAGGTAGCCAGTAATGAGTTAAGTACCTACATTTACGAAAATATCAAAATTATCAATAAAATGCGTTAAATACGTCTAAATAACTATGTACCTAGGATACGCACTATATCCCTATAACAACAAATAAATGCACTTACCGTTGTTAATAACACTTTGGAACACAATAATAAAAAAAAATCGTTGAACAAAAAACGTTCCTTGAATTTTGACAGCCAATTGATGCCAGATATGGCGCTGTTGTCGCAAAAAGGATTGAATTTAAACATTAACGAAGTAGTTTTGGAACGTTATAATAGATGGCATTGGTTAAATATTTAGAAACTGGGCTATCCAGTATGGCGCACGTATCCAATATTCGGTTCGCTTCCCTTAAACTTTGTAAAATATTTAAATTACGCATTACTTACAAACATCAGCTTATTATAAAATGTCAACTAACAAGAAAATGTAGATACTGTGAGTATAAAGGTTCCTTTATTTTCATGTCGACCTTTAGTAAAGTTCGATGTCAAGCTATCATTAGACCATCAGCGAAACGTTAATAAATTTGCAGGCAGAGCCTCGTTCCAACGAACCTTATAATTATTCTAGGCGATAATAGTTCTTGTTAATTGTGTATTCGACGAGGACCCAATAAATCGCTCCGTGTTTATTATCATGCCTACACAAAGCGCCATGGTTATTATTTTCTCCAGTACCTAAGCTAGGGATGTGCGTTACATTTTAGCATTTTTGTCGCCCTAACTGTTATTGGAAAAATATTGCTTTTTATACTGCTTTTAAATAGCCGATCAGCCGGCAGGTTACGATTTCAATATTGGTCCTTGCAGAAAGTATTTGTGGGTACTTAAGCAGCAGTTGCATCCTTAAAAAAAGAAGTTAGCAAACAGGTCCTTAGGTGTGTTTGGCTTAGCTCTACGAAAAAGGTCACGACTTTGACCTTTTTTGCCCTTTTACCTGACACCCCTGTTACTTTTACCTTATTGCTGTATAATTTAAATGCCGGCTTCTAATACTGATCGTCGTGTCTACCATAGAAACATTGAATGTATGGCGATCAAACAGTTGATACTAATTAAACAAGTTTTTACCAGTGGGCTGATAGGTAAAGTTAGTCTTATTGAAAAATAAAAATACCATTATGCAAGCTTAGAATAAAGGTCATCTTTACATTGCTTGTTCTGTCAGATAGTGAAATTTCCGATGTTTCGTTATTCTTTTTACCAACCGTTTTTGCAATTTATAAGAGCAAGAGGTGAGTACACTAAGGCTGCCCGCCTACGTCAGACTTTTTGTAGGACCGATAATCCGGGCGATTTTTCCATAGTAGTAAGCAGCATACACAATCATGACCGATTTTTTGTAGGACGTGTGCGTTGATCCATTACTTACAGTACGTTCTATTTTTCTCCTACAAAAAATCGGTCACCGATTATCGATGCCTCATGCTCTTGTAGAAACGCGAGCCCGTACACTTACTAGTGTAATACAGGGTGTAACAAAAGGCTTAACGAAGCCTTAAACCTCGCATTCGGTTCATCAAACCAAATCGTATGCAACAATACTGATCGTTGGCAAACGACTTTTTTAGGCATTAAAATAAATCAATTATTTATTGCCCGCAATGTATAACGCGCACGAAGCGCTACAGACGAGGATTGTGACCGAGCTTCATACAATTAGATGTGCGTGCGCGCGGTTCATTGCGGGTTGCTCTCTTTAAAGCTTTGCTTCGTTTTTTTATGAAAGAGTTCTAAAAATTTTCAACTGGTTTCCAAAGAGTTTAGTAACAACAAACAGAAGATTTTCATGCAAAGATCTTGCAAAAAAAATGATCACTTTGACCCTCAATATCTCAGTACCGATTCATTTCCTAGGGTGTCTTGGAAAAACATGATCGTACAAATGGGTAGAATGCGTGGTATTGGGCTTCGTTAAGCCTTTTGTTACACCCTGTATGTGTGTTAAAGATACCTAAATGTCTCGACTCGAATACATAATGAAATTAGTGGACAAAAAACATTAATTTACAAGGTAGGACTCGTCATCTGGCACCTCGTAAAATATGGATGTCAATAACTCATAGACATGCAAATTTTTTCAAGCGTAACTACCTAATTTCCACGACCCGGTTGGAGTAGTGGTGCGGTTATTGGCGTACTACCCGGGTTCGGTTCCGGTCAGGTCAACTTTTGAAACGGTTAGAGCTCAAGAAACGCTCATTAAGGCACTCTAAGCCGTTGGCATGACCCGGCTTCTCAACGATAAGAAAAATATGTATGATTAATGTCTAGATATTTTTGTTGTTTCAAATCTGCTATATCGCTCTCCCTCTCGTATCGTGTATGAATGTTTTCCTATTGCTGTCTTTTATTCTATTCACGTACCAAATTAAGTAAATATTCATTCCCGATACTTCTAACCTATTAAGACATGAATTTTGATGAAACGGTTCCTTTAAATATTTGTTATATACTCTATTCAAATTAAATATCATCTTAATCGGTCTACAGTTTAATCATGTAGAGGTAACAGACAAACAGATAGACACACTTTATTTGAGTGTGTCTTCGGTATTTTCTAACCGACTGTAATTTCCTCTGTAATTGCAAATAACACGTCCAAAATATCAGGTAAGATTTTAAAGGCCTGAATGCACAAATCTAATTAAAAAATGTATCATATTAATTTATCTTTCGGTTACACAGAATGCTAACCATAATTGTTTTATTGTTTAACTCGCATTCAGGATCGAACATGTGTTAAGTGTTAAGCTGCGGAAAATTGAAAATTTGGTTTAAATTAATGAAATGACGCATAACGCGCATGCGTCTACATGAAAGCTTGTGAAATATAAATCGGGGAACATTTTCGTGTGTCTATCTGTGTGTAACAACAAGCGGCGTAGCGGATGTGAGGAGACCGGGCAGGAAATAACCAATAGGGTTACATTAGATTGAACATTTCCACCCTCGGTCTCTTTCAAAACGCCTGTTGGAAAATATATGACTCCCCTTAATGTATGCTTATGACCTCGGCTTTGCATCACATGTTACTCCTCTTTATTGCCACAGCGATTTAAGCTAATAGACGGCGAGTAACATAAAAGTAGCGAAACATTTAATGTAGAAGACGGTGTTTTCTCCTAAAGTTACTTGTGAATTTTAATGAGATACTCTATAATAAATTTGTATAATATATTTTTATATCTTGAGTATCTTTGTTACAGGCAGTTCTCTATAATGTACAGTAATATGTTACTACTGATAAAATCAAAATAGCGAAAGGAGTGTGAAGCTAGCCGCACACTTTGCTGCCGTGATCCGGTAGTGAGGTTCACCTCGTCTAAAAGGACGTACTTCGAAAAATAAACAGACATCATAAAAAAATATTCTAGAGGCAATTAATTATTTAGGTACGCTTGACCATATTTCACCACTCTAAATTACCTTCAAAATACTAAAAATAAAAAACCATACACTGATACCGCCGATGGTCATCGCCATAAAACCCTTCCCTTCCCAAAGTCACAATTTATCCATATTTCTGGAAATCTCTTGCAAACAAACCAACTTGTTACTTTTACATGTCACTAAATTGTTTAGCGACTGATGATGCTGACCATTCGTAAGGTTGAATTTCGATGATGGCAGGTATAAAACATGACGACAGCTGAATTCAAATTCTAATTCAAATAATTTCTTTGCTGTTTATTCAATAGCGTTTAATCAGCATCTAATCTTCTGAACTCAGAATTTTGAAAAAAAAACGGGAAAACTATAACCCTGAAAGAAATATGTACTGTATGTTATGTATAAGTGACCAGATAACTGAATATGCAGGTATCCTAAAGATGTTTACCCTCCCTGCCGAGCAATTCATATATTACCTAAATCCGTAGACAGATTTCCACAATTCATAGGTATGTTTGTACTAAGATATCGCGGTCAACGGAGGCGAGACTCCGACTATCAAATTAGCCTCTTAATGCCTTTTGCGGAAGTGTTAGACAGAAATCTTTTGTACTACTGTGTGTAATATCGCCAAGCATATCAAATATAAGATGTTTTCTGCTGTAATGACAACAATTTGTTCATTTAGAACTAAATTTTAAGAAACATAAAATAACGATTAGTTTCAATCCAAAGACATATAAAATTAAATACAAACATCAAAATTACATCTTGTGAAAAATGCTACGCTACATTTTCTTTATTAAAAATATTGTAGCATCTACGCTTCTAAGAAACTTGTGTTATTTTGTTGACTAGTACGAATATGAAAGAATCAAGTATTATTACGTGCCTACGTGTCAATTCTAAAACCGGATTATCTACATAACTTACTTTTGGAGAAGATATTAAGTATGAATTATTAGAACTTTTTCTGAAAAACAAACAAAACACCTTTTTGGCTCGCTACGAGTAGGTATCCGTTTTTCTTATCTTTTAGACAATTGGCTACATTCTTATTATTATGTTAACTAAACGCATTAAAAAATTGTTATTCATAAGTATAATAAAAGTGGGGCTGTGGTTTGTCATAGAAGTAACGTAAAGTAACTATACTAATAGTTTCTCAACATTGATATAACCTTTCGTGGAGGAATTAGTCATAGCGTTTTATAGTTTCGTGGCTTTAGTAATAACATTGTAAAATAGCCTACTTAAATACTTATTTTCTTCGACTGACATATCCAATGGTCAATTTTAGATTCGACACACACAAATTCCACTTTTAGATTTGTTTAGTTCATAATTTTACATGGTTCAATATAGTAATATATTTACTTCTTTTAAGCAAGAAAAAACGTTATTTTACTAATGTCCCATAAGGCATTCAACGAATTTATATGTATGTTGGTTGTAATCTATATTAATTTTGAACCCTACTACCTAGACCTACTATTCTGATGTAAATTATAAATGTCTTATAAAAATCTACATAATTTCTCATGTTATCGGAACATGACTTTTAATTAATTTAAATGATGAAAATGACTTTTTTATTGCTAGCGTAGACTCTAGGTGAAACTTAAAAAAAAACATATTTTTATCGATTCCTTTTATACTATTTTTATTCTTCAAAAATAATCTGGTGATTGATTAAGACGGGACTAACGGTCTAACGTGTCTTCCAAAGCACGGCTATAATCCAAACAACGGGCCCAAGCCAAGTCATTTTAGAAAGTGCCAGTAAGAACCACTTTCCCTGAGCGGCATTGTCATTTGGATAAAGCTTCTTAAATAAAGAACAAAAAAACAGTTTCCCTATTTTAGCCGTTGCTCATTAGACAAACCACCGCACTACTACATCAATAGAGTCCTCAAATCGATTAAAAACTACTTTTGTTACTTCAAACAAAGAAGAAGGGAGGGGGTGAGTTGACTCTCGAAACACCGGCAGCGATGACGTCACACAGATTATTAGCCCCTAAACAGTAACCGCGAAGTGCGCGTTGAAATATTCAACATTCTTAAACGTTTGTTTTACTGTTACCCCGCTTGATTTACAGGAGGTCACAGCTCGTGGATTACATTATAATATAACTCTTAGGTATACACAAAGTTGGAAAGCCGCTTGGCTGCGGGTTTAAATTTTTTGTCATTTAAGAAATTTACTTCGAAACGGTGTAATATGTTGATATGGGAGATGCCGCAATACTTGAAAATGTTGTTTTGTCTGTCTGGTGTATTTAGGCTTTATTAGAATGGCACCACATCCTCATCTGATCGGTGTCTCGTAACTGCGATCGGCAACCCGCATGCCAAGCGTGACTATAATGGCATAATACAAGGAGAGCTTTATTCAGCAGTAGATTGATATGAGCTAATGATGATGGTGATGATTCGTTAAAATAAAATTATCACCACTAGCTGAATGTCATGTTTGGAAAAAGTTTAAACAGCAGGATCTAAAGAAACAGCCAGGAAAAATAACAAGGTACTCATTAGTCTATTTATGAAGACTTTTCCGTAAAATTTTGTGATTATGACTTTAGGTAAAATTAAAAAGATCAGATGAACTATTTAATATTCTTGAATCTATTTTAGATTATTATACTTAGTTGTCACAGGTGTGTGTGTGTGTATGTATGTGTATGTATTAGCTTGTGGTTGTCACAAGAATCTTCATGCAAAATACTAACCAATTTTCTAAGATACGAGTATGCACGCAGAATTAGGTACGAGAAGTCAGTTCGGAAGTTTATTTACATGCCCTGGCGAACAATATATAAAATAGTACTAACTGAATATAATTTGTTTTTAAAAAAATAGTTAACTTAAATGGTTAGTAGGTATGGCTAACTATCTAGCTAATAATATAATAAACACACTAATTACGTATTTAATAACTTTGTTCGCAGGGTAAGGTATTGTCTTCATAAAATCTATAGGACGGATAGTAAAGTTATTGCATACTTAATTTGCCGATTGGAATTTTATTCCATAAGTTGGTTAAGTAGGACTTCTAGCTGAACCAAAATCACCCCTAAATGCAGAAAATTATGCAACAAACATTGATGTAATAATTCTATATCGATAGCAACCAATGTATGTTAATAATACGAGTAGTTACCTACTAACATCATAACTGATGCATACTTCTCCCACAAAATCTTCAGGTCATTGACTCCCAGTTTAAAACTCACCCTGTATGTTAGGGTATTTCTTTGTAAGATCCGTGTCTGACCGATGCCCCCACTTATCAAGGCATTGGCATCAGATAATCCTATTTGTTCGCTATTGTACACACGGAGGCACACCAGACTATACATGTTGACCTTGAGACCGCCTTTATGCCCTACGTAATAAAAGCTAAATCGCAGTTCAACTGTTTAACTTGATGTGCTGTCGAGTGTACATTCACTCTGATAGGTCCTTGATAAAATGAGCATCATTTTTAAAGTTAACTAGATAATCTTTAAATGAAGTTACTCTTTAAGTTAATGAACACAGCATTTGAAGGTCTAGGAAAAGCTACTAGGAATAATGAGGTCTCAGGTACTATGCAGGTACCTATTTTATTTTAAGTTATTTTATTAATAATTCTTAAAATCACGGACAAGCAACAATAGCAGTAAACAACTGATAAAATAGTAATAAGAAGTGAGCGGTACAAAGTGATAATAGACCTTAAGACTTAAATCAAAGTGGTATTAATTTATAATGCGGTAGATTAAAGGCACAAATTTTGCATGTTATTGAATTAACATTATTATACTCGTATAATGAGCTAGGTACCAGACCGTTAATATTCCTGTGTGTTTTTATGATACATATATATAAAATTATTATTACACCAGGCATAGATAATCCTTAACTTGCCGTTCCCGGTTTCAGACTGCGTAAAGTAGGAAAATCGTTAGTGGGAAATATCTTTAAATTTTTGGCAAATTATCACATTGTCTAATACGAGTAAATCTGAATGACAAAAGCTACCTACTACATTATTTATAATTACAGGTTATTAAACCGTTTTTAACAATTATATTGTAAATTGTTTTAACAATTCCTTGAATTAATGATTATCTGAGATAAAAAAATGCATTTAAAATGTCTTAGTTTTAGCTCACGCCGGTATTTAAAAAAAGCTGACAATGGTGACCGAGTTTCTTGCTCTGCTTCTTCTTGGCACTAGCCCACGTCCCGAAGAAGTAGTAAGATAAAATATTGGGACGTGTAAAAGCGCCTCCCGTGGCCCAATTGCAGAAACAAAACTGATTTAACTGATTTTTTACTGGGTTTACGGTGCAGCCATTAACACTAAAATATTAAGGATACCTGTTTTCTCAATTAATTAAAGCTGGAAAACAAACCCAGAATCCTTTGCGTACAAGATGAATTTGCTACTATACGAGTCATAGAGTTAATGTAGTTAATGAACATTAAAAAATAAAAGCAGGCTTTAATTATATTAGAGTGTCTCTCTTTCATTATTTTATTTTATTTTATTTTATTGGAATAGGTACACCAACAGTATATATATATACACCGTGAAATTTTAGTGGTTGTTTTCCCGCAGTAAAATGATTCTGTCTTAGTAGTACAATAGATTTGTGCAGTTTTTTTTATTTAAATAAAAAAATAGTGTAACAGCGCATCACAACCGTACGCGTCAGCCGAGCACTATACGACGACGCGCTCAGCCTACTTCCCCCCATCACACCCGCCAAGCCGCACGACGGATATAAAAGCCTCTGCCGCGCCCCGATCCAGTGTAGTCTACGCCCGGCGCGCCTCGCGAGCAATACGCTGCATCGACTTAGGTCGGTCTCCGTGTTCTCTCGTTCCCGCTGAGCTTAGGCTGCGCCCCTACTCCGCTTCGTATGTTAAACGAGTTGCGTGTTGGCTTTGCTAGCGAACCGCACGCGCTCGGATAGTATACGAGTCTCAAATCGCCGCCATAGCCTTCTGCTATTTATTATATTATTATAGTTTTGCCCACCCGCTTTATACTTAATAAGTACTTACATTTTGTTTTGCATATTATACCTCATTCTAGTAATAAATCTTTATAATTATTTTAAACGTTGGTTCATATTTAACTACCCACTCAAACCCTGCTACAAATTTTGGCATCCCAACTCGGGCCTTTATTACATAATTCATTAAATTGTTTTTGCTTATCCTAAATATATACATATATATATTAAAATTTTAATTTGTCCTCTACCTCTTTGCAAGTCAGTATTTACTTTTATTTATGTTATTTTTATGCCCTCTTATTTAGTTTTAGACTCGCTATTTTAACCGACTTCAAAAGAAGGAGGTCCTATGTTAGTCTGAATATTTTATTTTATTTTATATAAATATACGCACTGCATCGGCCTAGGTCGGTCTATGCGTTCGTTTACTTTAATAACTCGCCGCCGAAATTGAATCTTATTATTATAACATTTTGCCTCGGCGTAGTCGCCGTATCAACCCTAATATGGCTGTCAGCTTTACCGACGACCAATTTCGAAACCTCTTAGGAGTACTATCGAGCAGAAATTCTGCTCCACAGAAGACCGGCAGTTTCGCATCTTGTACTGCCCGTTACAACGGATCACGTGATGCAGCATTAGTTGAGGCATTTATATCAAATATTACAACATATAAGAAAATAGAAACCATAGAAGATGCCGATGCCATTGAAGGGCTCACTCTCCTATTTACGGACGATGCATCAACATGGTGGCTCGGAGTGAAAGAGAATGTCACGTCATGGACAGAAGTCATCACACTGCTGCGTAGCACATTCGCGCCAAAACGACCAGCATATAAAGTCTATGAGGAAATAGTCTGCACAAAACAAATCCAACCAAAAGGCACAGAGTTGTTTGTCGCAAAAAAGCGTGCACTGATGGCTGAGCTACCCAAGCCTCATTTGACTACCTCACAATGTCTTGATTTATTGTACGCTTCTCTTCATGTAGACATAAGGGACAAGATATCTCGAGATTCCGTTACCTGTTTTGAGGAATTTTTAACAAAAGCTCGCCAATTCGAGGAAGTGCTGACTGAACGCACAACTAAAGGTCATCGTGAGAATGGTCACATATCTGGAAATAGAGTAAGATGTAATTATTGCCGTGCATACGGACACAGCGAGGACGTTTGTCGAAGGAAGGATAGTAATGACA
Organism: Anania crocealis; assembly: GCA_949315895.1. NCBI lineage: Eukaryota > Metazoa > Arthropoda > Insecta > Lepidoptera > Crambidae > Anania > Anania crocealis. The sequence continues at coordinate 37,650,730 of OX438879.1, read as the reverse complement.
GGAAACAGGTTGTAAAAACAAGTACTCCAATACACACTAATCGATTAACGACTAGAATCTCCTGTTACGGATGTGGTGAACCCGGCGTAATAAGAAGCAAGTGTGCTAAATGTAATGGAAACGCGAAAATAGGTGCCGTGGACGTGGGCTTTTATGCACTAAGCCCCAGTCTCGCATGTATTTCTCGTCTACGACCAACTGTGGATATCACTATCGGTGGAATCACTGGAAGAGCTCATGTTGATTCTGGAGCTAAACTTAGTGTGGCGTCTCACTCCTTGTACCAAGTTCTGCAGAAGCAAAGAGTCCAATTCTTCACAGAGACGGCGACTATTACACTCGCCGATGGATTGAAAAGACGACAGCAAATAAAAAGAGCACTGGTACCCGTTACTATTAAAACCAGAACCATTAATACAAACTTTATTATCTTGCCAGAGTCCAAAGATAATAGAACTCTATTAGGCGTGGACTTTATCCAGGATGCAAAAATGGTTCTGAACCTACCACAACTTCTTTACCATTTCTTAGATGAGCCTACTAAGAAATATGATCTCCTCAACGAAGAAGAAGATCCGGTTCCCTTACCTTGTGTAGCAACGGTACAAACAGAAACACCATCCGAAGAATCAATGATCACAAAATTAGTTAAGTTGACGGCAGTGGAACCATTAATTAGTCCAATGCCAATGACTCCGTCGCCAGCTGCTACCTCAATACATGGAACTGATCAAGAGAGTGCCTACGGTCCACCGGCACTAATTGCCTATGAAACGCCACCGGCATCACCCGTGGGACAAAGGTCAAGCCTGAATGGTTACTCACCTAGATTCGTCGGTTCCATCTTCAGAGATGCCCAGATGGCAATCAATACGACCGACGTGGAGCTCTCGCCACACAGCAATAATATGTTTGGCCCGAGCTTGGATATCGCCATGATGTCAGTAGAGTATGGGTCACAACTCGATAACGAACAGCAAGATAGGCTCGAAGCCATTTTAGCTCAAAATACTGATGTATTCACAGCTAATGGAAAGCCGGCTGCCTTAGTGGAACATGTCATAGAGACCGGAACCCATGCACCGATAGCTGTCCCGCCATATCGAATGTCACCACTTCGTAAAGAAATACTGCGTAAGGAAATAAATCAAATGCTTAACGAAGGCGTCATCGAAGCATCGAACTCACCATGGGCAGCACCGGTAGTTATGGTGCCTAAGAAAAATGGTGACGTAAGGGTCTGTATAGATTATCGCCAGTTGAACAACATAACTGTACCTGACGCTTATCCATTGCCCAGAATAGATGATCTCCTTCATGAAGCCAAGCCATCTCCTTATATGACGTCATTGGACCTGAAAGCTGGATACTGGCAAATACAGGTACGACCTGAGGATCGGAAGAAGACTGCATTTGTTACACCATTCGGGCTGTACGAATTTAAACGAATGCCATTTGGTTTGCGTAACGCCCCAGCCACCTTCCAAAGATTTATTGATCGCCTTAGGATTCAAATAGACGCACAAATATTAGCTTATTTAGATGACCTAATTCTGATGTCCTCAACATTTGATCAACACCTGCAAGACCTGGATGAACTATTTAAGCTTCTAAGAAACAATAATGTTGTTGTCAATAAGCAGAAGTGCCGATTTTGCCAAGAACAAGTACCATATCTTGGGCATATAATTACTCGTTCCGGTTTACAGACAGACCCTGCAAAGGTAATAGCTATAACTGAAATGCCTGTACCGAAAAATGTGAAACAAGTCCAATCATTTCTACAGACGTGTTCCTGGTATCGCAGATTTGTACCAGATTTTTCAAAATGTGCCCAACCGTTAACCCAGTTGACGAGAAAAGACGCAGTATGGGATTGGGGAACAAAGCAACAGAATGCATACGATGAGTTGAAGCGTCGCCTAACAAGTGCACCCATTTTATGTCAGGCTGACTTTAGCAAGCCGTATACTATTAAAACTGATGCCAGTGATTATGCTTTAGGAGCCGTTTTGGTCCAGGGGGAGGGCGCTGATGAGCACCCTGTAGAATACGCAAGTCGCCTGCTAACTAAAGCTGAAAGAAATTACTCGACGACGGAGCGTGAAGCTCTGGCGGTAATATGGGCCGTCTCGAAGTTTAGAGGCTACATTGAGGGGTCTTCTGTAATAATTGCCACAGATCATCAAGCTTTGAAGTGGTTGATGTCACTCAAGTCTCCCACTGGCCGCCTTGCAAGATGGGCCCTGCAACTACAACCCTATAACCTCAAGATTGAGCATATACCAGGGAAGACGAACACTGTTGCTGATGGCCTCTCCAGACCTCCATGTGAAGACTTTCCGAGAACCAACCACGAAATTTGTGTGATTTCTATTGACTTGCCGCGATGCTCTGGAGCAGAGATCCGACAAGGACAAATGGCTGACCCTGAAGTAAAGAAAATTATGGACGCTCTTGAAAAGCCTGTAAAGGATGAAGATGCAGTTTACTGGTCTAACAAAGGATACTTCATGAGCAGTGGGATGTTATACCGCTACTTACAGGATAATGACAGTGAGACGGCACCGCTCGTAATACCTCAAAAGGAGAAAATCACCGTCTTACAACAGTATCATGATGACGCAACTGCTGGACACTACGGGATAGACAAAACATTACAACGTATTTCGCAACGGTATTATTGGAAAGGAATGCGCAAAGATGTCGAGAATCACATTAAGAACTGCGTCAAATGCCAACGGTATAAGCCAAGCAATTTGAAACCAGCAGGGTTATTACAGACAACAGTAATGAACCAACGGTTTGAAACCCTGTCATTTGATCTGTTTGGTCCTCTGCCTCCATCTCCCAGTAATCACATGTGGATATTTATCGTTGAAGACGTTGCTACCCGCTGGATTGAATTGTTTGCCCTGGAACATGCAACAGCAGAGGCGTGTGCAAACCTGTTACTTAATGAAGTCTTCCTCCGCTATGGTGTTCCACGTAGATTGATCAGTGACAATGGAACTCAGTTCGTCAGCGCAATTATGCAAAAGCTTACATATTGTCTACAAATACATCACGCATTTACGCCCGTATATCATCCGGAGACTAATCCGGTGGAACGAAGGAACCGCGACCTCAAAACCCAATTGGCTGTCTTAGTGGATGACGACCACCGCTCCTGGGTGGATAAACTGCCAAGCATAAGATATGCCATGAATTCGGCAAAATGCACCAGCACGAGTTATAGCCCCGCATTCTTGACGTTTGGTAGAGAACTTCGAACTTATGACGATGTGAGTCACGATCTGAAACAAATAGCTTTATCCGAGAACTTTATTCCCGAGATAACGCCTAAACTAATTTTGTTGGCAGATACTATGAAAAGAGCGCAAGAAGTTCAAGAAACCAAAGAAGAAATGAGAAAGAAGACTACTGATGACCATCGTCGACCATCTCCTATCTTACGTCAGGGTGACCTCGTGCTGGTGGCGACAAATGCTCGGAGCAACTCAGCGCGTTTCCAAACATCGAAGTTGCACCCCCGTCGAGATGGTCCATATGTGATACTCCGGCAACATGGGCCTTGCTCCTACGAAGTAGCCACTCCAGCTGAGCCTAATACCTCACTGGGTCTATATCATAGTTCAGCACTGACCCCCTTCCGTGGCTCAGATCTTCCATTACCTAATCCTGAAAAACCTTTACGCAGACGCGGGAGACCCAAGAAGCAGATGACATCACTTCCGGCCTCTACTGGACTACTCGCCGAGTCGTCTTCGTGTCCAGAGGGGGAGCCTGTAACAGCGCATCACAACCGTACGCGTCAGCCGAGCACTATACGACGACGCGCTCAGCCTACTTCCCCCCATCACACCCGCCAAGCCGCACGACGGATATAAAAGCCTCTGCCGCGCCCCGATCCAGTGTAGTCTACGCCCGGCGCGCCTCGCGAGCAATACGCTGCATCGACTTAGGTCGGTCTCCGTGTTCTCTCGTTCCCGCTGAGCTTAGGCTGCGCCCCTACTCCGCTTCGTATGTTAAACGAGTTGCGTGTTGGCTTTGCTAGCGAACCGCACGCGCTCGGATAGTATACGAGTCTCAAATCGCCGCCATAGCCTTCTGCTATTTATTATATTATTATAGTTTTGCCCACCCGCTTTATACTTAATAAGTACTTACATTTTGTTTTGCATATTATACCTCATTCTAGTAATAAATCTTTATAATTATTTTAAACGTTGGTTCATATTTAACTACCCACTCAAACCCTGCTACAATAGCAGTTTCACGATTGTGATAAACGAAACTCGAAAGCAACCTCGAACCAATGGTACCAGCCGAACCGCAGCCGGTCACCGGCCGGGGTCATTGCCCCTCGCGCGGTGCAGTTTATGCTATATTACTTAGTGCGTAGAGCTTCTTTTGCTTTGAACATTGATTTCGTGCGGCAAGCAGTACCCAAACACGTCACATTTTGTAAAGATACTATCGTATCTCACGCTTTTGAGTTGATGATTATTTTTTTGATTAGTTGAGAACAACAATATCTTTATTTTCAAAAAATAACTCGCACGATTCGATGGTGCTACTAAAGGTAAATCGTTCTGTTGCGGGAAAACAACCGCTAAAATTTCACGGTGTATATAGTACATTCTTAAAGCTAAGCACAATTACATAATTATCTGATATATACACCTTTTACAGGCATACTCATCATTTGTTATATTAAAGTACAGAATTATAATAAATAACAATAATGATTAAAAGAATACACTCAATCATTGTAAATAAAAGAGTTAATCCTCTAAAATCTGGTTCCCTAATTACAATTTAATTAAAACTAGAATTTAATTTTAGTTCACTAGCGCTTGAAGCGATTATCCTAGAATCTCTATTTAAATACTTAGTAATTTCAACTAAATTTCTGAACTGTCACCTTTGTACTTTAATCAGGATGAGGGGAGTGCTGAAAAAATAAGGTGACGTGTAATCAGCTGATGATTATCAAAATATCAATACTTCCCACAAAAATATCTTTATTCTATACCCAGTAGGTAAGTGCCAGCTGCGTTGCGACGTGCGAAGCTTGATGTTTTTTAGCTTGTTTTAGACAGCAAGAAACTCTCATAGTTTCGCCGTGTCTACCTGTTTGTCCGTACGTCGATACGATTTTTAGTTTCGACAACTTTGATTTGTCTATTACCTACTTAAAGTTGTAATTTTGAGCTACTTCCCTAAGTGTAATCTATGTGTGTTGTTGTTGGAAATCAAGAAGGTACTATTTATGGCTCAAGACTACGAAACAAGAAAATATTTACTAGAAATTTCAATTTAACAATGTTTTTGATATTTGCAAACTGTGCTATAAGCTGATAAAAAAACCATTTGATACAACGGGCCGTTATAATAAGTCTGACTCCAACCAAGGGTACCTACACAATACACATAAGTAATAACTCGTTTTCATTATGTGTACCCACTCACACTTGGCTTTCATAATATTATAACACTAAAATGTGGAAAGTCTTACCTACTTCATAAAAACATTAAGGCATACTAACAAACAGTTGACATGCTCCTGGGGCTTTATCCAGATCTTGAAGCAGTTCTATTTTAATCTTGTCAAAACAACACTGCTCACCTGTGCTGCTCACAGTAACGTTAATTGTACCTTTGTTCATGCCCCGAATGCGCAAATGTCATACCACTGAAAACAATACTCGTTAATTTAATTACCAGCCTACCATTATTTGACTTGAAATCAGTATGAAACAATACCAAGAATTTGGTAATAACAAAGGACTCCCAACAAATTGGTCGTAACTTTTACAGCGCCTCATATTTTATTACCTTTTGAAACCCGGCGCGGAACTGAGAAGAAAGTAATTCAGGTTTAATTCTGTTAATCGGGGTCATTAAGTGTCATCACGAACTCGATGTCGCTGCCCCTAACGACCTTTCGCAGACGCATTACCCAGGGCTGCCGCGCACCCGCTGTCTAACCGCAATCTCGTAATTTCCATCTACGAACCACGTACTTTTTCTGCGTGCAACACTGAATTACATTTCGGCTTGAAATATATTATGTACTGTTGGTAATAGTGGAACTTCGACATTATTAATTTAATACGCATGTGAATTCTTAGAGTAACGAAATTTAAATTTTATTTAGCATGATCGAAATTAATACTTTTAAACTTGTTGGCAAATTGAAACCGTATCTTTATTAATAAAGATAGAAAATTCTTATAGGTACAATGTTTTCCGTATCGAAATTTAGTTGTGAAAAGTTTCAGCCACTTTAGCAGACTAACGAATCTTTGGAAAAAGGAGCTGTACAAACTCTTTCAACTAAGCAATAATATTTAATTCAAGCAATCACATGAACCGATGATATATATTTTTTTACAGAAATTAGTAGATACGAGTAGTATGTAACATAATTATTGTTTATTAAATACAATAACTACTACAAAATTGCATCTTACCATAAGTAATTCTGATTTATTTATTCATGAATGTGACCCAGATTAACTCATACTCATACTCATTTTTACTAATAACGTAAAAGTGACTCAATGAACCTAAGTAGGTAATAAAGAAATTTGTTGATTCTGATCTATTCGTAATAGAATGCATTGCATGTAGAAAATGTTAAAATTAGAGACATAAAATATGGTATTTTTTTTTACAGGGCCATACTGAAATCGAAAAACCCAAAACACATCACATAATTTATGTGATTACAGACGTCAATTGTGATTATGTTTAACAATAATCATATTTAAAATTAATGACTAATAAAATATAACTTTCTAATACGTAGGCGATAGGTCTTTACGACCTTGAGTTCACCTCTCTAGACAGAAAAAGAGCAGAAGGCAAATCAATCAGAAGCGATGCCCTCGCTTTTTTTAAATTATATTTGATGTGAACTGATGGCCCATTGAAATCTGTTGAAAACGTATAAGAACTTAAAAACAGTTATCGAGATAGATCGGCATATTCCATGTTAATGAAAATGATGTGTTCCTTTTGATATTCCATAACTCTAGGGTATTAAACAGATCATGGTAAAGAATCAAATTGCATATGAATTATTTTTCTATAATTTTTTTTTGTTTAATTTTTTCATACAAAGTAATTCTAAAAAGTCACGACTGTTTATGTAAAACACCCTTACCCTGTTATCAATGAACTTTTGAATGAAAACGATTTACTCGTACCTACTTATCAATGAAACACCCACACACGTCAATGTATTTAACAAGTTAAGCTCATCGCTACTTTACTACTACACTTTAGTGTAAGTTTGCCAACGTCTCGCATAACTGAGGATTAGCCATACTGGTTACATTGTTTTAGCAAATTTAACTGAAATGGAACATTACATGCTCTAGGGCGTTTTATATTATTTTTACCTATATAACATAACCTTAGAGTTATGGGATATCAAAAGAAACACGTTGTAGAAATTGTTATAACTAAAATAAGCCTAGGACTATAACTGTGTCACAAAAAAATTTGAGAGTTTTTCAGCTTTGTCTAATTATAAGACTGCCAAAGTGAAAACAAAGCCTCCAGAATATAATATAAACAGAAACTCATTCACATCAAATGGTTTTTTGAAGGAGCCCGTTTCGTTTCATTTCATAAAAAATTCGAAAGTTTATTTAAGCAAAGGTTTTCCAATTTCATTCAAATAAACATAACATTAATTTAAATTTCAGAAAATTCGACGTATCTTTACCATTTCACAATAGTTACTATTATCTTATGTTTATTATTTGACAATAGTAAATAAGTAACGTCCAATAATCATCCAACTGCTGGGCAAACGCTTCCATCATTGAATTCAAGTAACCATAGCAATTACCCTTGGGTACATGCATAAGCACCACGCTTGCCACATGCGGGTTGGTGATCATAAACCTTGTTTTCCAACCTAATAGGTTTCCACAAAACTACTACGAGTATTGTAAAACATATTGAAACTTGAACAAGACAACATTGTCGGATCAGCAGAAGTTTTGCTTTTGTTTTAATTCTTAATCTTCTCTTAATAATTATGAGTTTGGCCCCTCCAGCTCGTTAAAAAATGGAAGCAAACAATAAACATATCGTTCTGTACCCGGGAGCATCCCAAAAAATAAGGAGGATTGTTTTATGTTTTTCTTCATAGAGAACTGGTTGATTACCGCCTCTAGTGTTGCAGCCAAGATTATATCCGTATACAAAAGACTGTGGCGATGTTGTTTGCTGTGACATTTAGTAAATATATTGTAACTAGCTGTTCCCTGCCACGCATCGCTGTGGCACATTGTGATTGAATGGTTTTTATTTTTTATGTTTTTTTTTGCGCTCGCGCATAAATAGATAAAAACAATCCTTGATGCAGATTATATATCATGCTAAAATTTCAGCTCAATCGGTGCAGAACTTTTTGAGTTTTTGAAGCGTACACAAACCAACATAACGTTTTTATCTAAATAGATAGATTACAAGTTTTTGCTCTCTGAGTCTCCATATTCACTTACGTTCAACATAGTTTTTTCCTTAATATTAATCTCTGAAGTCGTCGACATGATTAATAAAATAAAATGTGATTTTCATAACAGTTGAAATTATGCTGATCTCTCTGGATTTTACACCCTGTATATTCCACTTCACATTCTTAGGATATTTGATAAACTATTTCCAGTGTTCAAAATCAATTAATTCCAAGGGACACCCTGTCCACTATTATAACCGCTAGATTAAATAAGCGTAGAATTTAGTGCGACGATCGGGGAGGAGTTTGGCTCAATACCCATGGTCAGTTAATTTGTAATTCCAAGGATTGCGATGGGGATCCGTGACACAACCCTGCATCCTCCACCTAACGAACGAGCTGGCAGCCCTCGCCTCCCAGCCCGCACCACTGACTTTACCCCGAAATATTATTTCCGGGCGAGCCGGTATGATTGTAACAGTTTTAATTGCATAAAGTAACTATTTTACTAATGCATCTCGTTCGGATGTAACCAATGATTTATTACTTACGAAAAATAATATTTAGTTACGAAGTAAGCAAATTGATTGCAATCACGAGTATAAGACACAGCAATGATAACTTGTTTAGAGTTTTTACGCTCTGCAGCAGCGTCCATCTACAGAGTGAAATTTTAACCACCTTCCAAATTTTAATATATCAATCTGCGAGACAAAAAACAAATGACGTATTTTTTCTTTTGGTATAGCCCAGTACAAAAATGTCAAGATAAGGCACTTAGAAAATGTCCGCAAAAATTCTAAAGTTTTCGATACGGCTGCCTAGCAACACTTTTTTTACGCGATTCGCATTTTATTCATTCATTACTATACTATTCGTAAGTTTTTGATTTTCACTTTATACCTTATCAGGCCTAGGACTGTAAAAATTGAAAACTATATTGCGAAAAATATTTTCGGGTTAAATCTTGATTTACATTTTTTACTTCATAAATGGGCTCTAAATACGACACTGAAAGCCTATATATAAAAATTTTGGAAAGTGGTTAAAATTTCATTCTGTATATTATACGTTTTAGCGGACCCCACGAACTTCTTCTACTTCTTCTTTTGAATTGTGGCGATTTGTAATAAGGCAAGAGCCCTAATTGATTCCGGCTTCGTTTTGCCCATGGACGTAATAATCAATTTAGTTATTACGTCCATGGTTTTGCCACATGAGTAAATATTCCTATTTATTCATGTGGTTTTGCCTCACATATTTGATTTCGACGTCTTAAATGTCATTGTGATCAATTATGGTGGGGTTGGAAAAAAATATGTTTGTATGGGAGTTGTTTTTAGGGTTCCGTACCCAAAGGGTAAAAACGGGACCCTATTACTAAGACTTCGCTGTCTGTCCGTCTGTCCGTCTGTCCGTCGCTCTATCACCAGGCTGTATCTCAAGAGCCGCGATAGCTAGACAGTTGAAATATTTACAAATTATGTATTTCTGTTACCGCAATAACAACAAATACTAAAAACAAAATAAAATAAATATTCCATACAACAAACTCGTTTTTTTGGCCTTTTTGGTACGGAACCCTTCGTGCGCGAGTCCGACTCGCACTTCACCGATTTATTTAGTTTTAAGGATTTTTTTCTCTGCGTAAGAACCATTATCGTGTTTCAAGGAATATTCTAAAAAAAGAATTAGCGAAATCGGTTCAGCTGTTCTCGAGATTTTCGCATAGTAACACATTCAGCAATTCATTTTTATATTATACCTACCTAGACCTGTGGCACCGCCCCTACGGTCAAAGTTTGACTGAAACTTTTTTATTTCCATGTATGCATAAAAGAATATGATACAACAAACAGTAAAAATACTTTCTTCGTTAGTTTAAATCGTATGATAAGACTTTTCGTTATGTTTTATTGAGGACACCATCCTTTTTATCATACCTGTCTAGCTAAAACTCTGTATTATTTATTTTTAACATAATTAATATACTTCCAATTGCAAGTAGGTACCTTAGAGCATTTAGCAAATACCTAAGTAGGAATATTGATTTCATAAATTATGGTATAACTATTTATATGTATGTAATTATTATAGCAGCTACATAAAATATTCTACCATGCCTTGTGAAGCTGTCACAAAAATAGAATAGCGCCACCCCTTCGTTTCCTATGGGTGTCGTTACAGATACCTCTGTAAAAAGCTTCTCTTCTTAGAGCAGTGTCTTCGCTCTACCAGAGGCCACACTGCGATATCACGTCCAGTCCATCCGCCAATCATGGCCATTATAGCAAAATTCTCCTTTTTGGTCTCAAGTTGATTATGACGATGGTAACCTTAAAATGATGTCTTTATTATTCTGTAATGGTCATAGGCTACTGAGCCTACGGTTGTCTGTTTTGTGTAACCAAGACTAGTTTTTTTTGTGCCAAATAACAATTTAAATATTTTCACACTCGACTTCTATTTCAACAATTAAATACTTAATAAAAAGAATAATACGATTAGCTTCATGTACCTATTAATGTGTCTTTTTAACTATCCCAAGTTTTAAGTTGAGTGATAATACCTACTAACGAGATACTTATGATACCACAATTACACTTGAAGCACCGCAAATTTTGCGACAGAATGATCAGTGTCATATTGCGATTACGGGTTTATAATAAAATATAACAACAAGAATATTTTAATTTTTTTACTTTTTTTAATTGTATACTTTTCTAAGCTTTCGATGTGTGCAAGTGGTTCAACTAACAGGTCATGAAATCCAATGCTTTCAAACTGCGCAATAAAATCGCTACCTGTACTCTGTACTTACCTAACTTATTGAAATTAGTTAGCACTGCGCTTAGTGAAATATTTGTTCACCATCGTTATCATCATCACTAGCCTATACAGTCCACTACTAGACATGGAACCAATGATATTTTAAAGTATAAGTTATGTTACATTCATTGTAATTCGCGTAATAAATATGTTCCGAGCAATCCAGAACTGCACACCGCTCGTGACTGCACTCTAGGTGGACGTCGTATAAAATACCTAATTAGGGCGTATTTGAGTCTTCACAACGCGCATGGGTTCGTGATCGTAATAATTTCGAAAGAAGACGCTACTGCTCGTTTTCTTCTGGCTGCACTCCTTTAATAAATTTCTTACGACAACCATAGGAAGAGAATGGGTGGTGCTATTATTTTTATATGCTAACACACTAAGCTCTGCTAAATGTTTGTACTCTACGCCTTATTAGACCCTATAACTCTTAGCCAACTTACAAAGACTTAGGTCTCAACTGACTCAAGACTTTGGAGTCTTTGATTGAATAATGAATTGAGTCTTTGAAAGCAGTGACATATCTTAGTAAAGTTATTTTAGTAATAAACAGTTGGCTAGATTACCTAGATTAAATCTCTAACTTTTGGGCAATCTATCATTTAATGTCGAATTTAACCCGAGTTAAATATCGTCGTAAAATTCAAACCATTTGGCTGTTCAATTTAAATTCAATTTATTTATATTTCATGTGATATATTTAACAGGAACATACAAATCTATTTCAAACAACACCTTAATAAAATAAATAAATCTATCAGCGACTCATATATCTGTATCTACTTATTAACTCAATCTTTAAAATGTTAGAGCATCTTAAATGTATTAAGTTATAATAACAAAAAAAAATATTTCATTGTCTTCATTCATATCAAATGAGACTCTAAGACAACGTAATGCTTTATAAAAAATCGTCGAGACATCGATCCTTTCAATAAACATGTTTTTTTGACTGTCTTAGGAGGGACTCCACCACGCAAACTTTCGCATACCGGGCTCTATTAACCCTTGATCTACCAAGACTTGTTTATAAAAACTGTTAGTAAAAAAAACAAGCGCTAACAAGTTTGAAACCAGGGTAAAGTAAATTCATGGATATTTTTTAAGGCTATGTTTCCAACTACTAAGTGAAAAATATAATATCAATTTGGTTTTCCATGAATCAACCAATTTACCTAAGTAGGCATTAAAACAAATTCTGTTCGTTTTCCTTCTATTTGTTTACGAAAAGTATGTTATAAAATATTAAAAAAACTCACATGCATCAACGTACATCATAATATGAAAAATAATATTTTTTCTAAGACATAGTATGTATGTTGTAATGATATCAAAAAATCGAACATAATAGTCTTACAAATTTATGATAACTTTATTTCTATGCTTTGAAATGGTACGATAACACAAAATAAAAATGTTAATAGCTACACCCGCTTCGGCCACATTCGAAACCAAAGTTCGAAACTACGGTTTTATTATATTTATGTAACAAGGAGGTAAAACTGTTGTGTAGCCGCTTTGGCCACATTCGAAACTAAGGTTAGAAACTAGTTTCTAAATAAGAATAATGTTTCTTTTTTCGAAATTAGTTTCGAAATAAGAATTATATTTCTTACTTCGAAACTTGTTTCGATAAAAGAATTACATATATTTTCCTCATTCGAAACTGACAAATAATCAAAACCTCTTTAGAAGTTATATTTTTGTGTAATAATTTATACGAAAAATGTGTAACAACACAAATATTTAGGCATTACCCAACGAAGTAATTGTATCAAAAAATGTGGAAACTTGCTTTTATCTAATTTTACTGACGAAAGCAGTCGAATTTTATTGTTTAGCACAAAAAGGTCTAGTCAAAAATCACATTATTAAGTCTTACTTATTAAATTATTTCAATTAAATATTAGAGCATATAATTTCACTGGATTTTATTTCCAAATAATTTTATAATATTATTTTATTTGACACTTAGTGTTTATACACCGTGCCTTATCGTCTACCTGAAAAGCAAAGCCCACGTTGTGTAACCATTATGTATAACATCTTGGCAGTGTTGTGCACTGCCAAGTAGAGATGGGCCGACTACTAGTCGGCCAAAGTGATAGTCGGGACTAGCCGACTAGCCGACTAGTTGGCTACAAAATGGTATTGCTTTAGGTTATAATAATTAGAGTAACATGCTCTAATCACACTGTATTGCCATTTTTTATGATAAGTGCCTTCTTTTATCTGGTTGTCATCTTAATTCTTTGTTTGTAGTGTAGTAGATTTTTTATTTATTTTAACTTTCTGTTGTCACATTAAGAAGTTTTTTATAAATTTTTATATCTGGTAGTTCTAATTCATTAATTATTATTAGGTCAAGAGAAGTGTTCCAATATGTAAGTTGTAAGCTTAAGAAAATTATAGCCATTTTTTTTTGTTATTTGTTTAATGTCTAAAGGTTGTCTGGAAGAAATCGCTCTTAGCGATAAGACTGCCTATATTGTACATCTTTTTATAAGCATTTGATAGTATTACCTTGTTTGGTGTGCAATAAAGAATATTCTATCTATCTATGTCTGGATCTTAGCCCAATTAGTTAATGTATCGAACGAATGGTTGCTAATTTCCTAACCTGTTCTAAATTGCACTGAAAGTACATTGTAAAATTGATTTTGTATTTGTAATAAAAAATAATAACAGTAAAGATTTCAATTTTATCAATTCTTATGTATATTTGAAGACCTTCGTGGCGGAGTGGCGTACACACCGGTTTTCAAGGTGTCGCCTGCTCCGAGGTCCCGGGTTCGATTCCCGGACGGGTCAATGTAGAAAGAAAAGTATTTTTCTACATTTTCTCGGGTCTGGGTGTTTGTGGTACCTTCGTTGTTTCTGGTTTCCAAAATACGAATGCTTTAAATAGTTATTCAAACTGGGATCAGAACAATGTATGTGATGTTGTCCACATTTATTTATTTATTTATTTATTATTTATATTAAACGAGCCGACTAGTCGGCCGTTTCAGCCGACTAGTCGCCGACTATTCGGTACAACCCTACTGCTAAGATTTCAGGATCAAGATTCCAGTGAACTGAACTTGTATTTAATTGAAATTATTTAATAGGTAAGAATTAATAATGTGATTTTTGACTAGACCTTCTTGGGCAAAAAATAAAATTTGATTGCTTTCGTCAATAAAATTAGATTAAAAAAAGCAATTTTCCACATTTTTGGGTACAATTACTTAATTGGGTAATGCCTAAATATTTGTTTTGTTACACTATTTTCGTATAAATTATTACATAAAAATATAATTTCTAAAGAGGTTTTGTTTATTTGTCAGTTTCGAATGAGGAAATATAATTCTTTTGTCGAAACAAGTTTCGAGATAAGAAATATAATTCGTATTTCGAGACTAATTTCGAAAGAGGAAACATTATTCTTATTTAGAAACTAGTTTCGAACCTTAGTTTCGAATGTGGCCAAAGCGGCTACACAACAGTTTTACCTCCTTGTTACATAAATATAATAAAACCGGCGCAGCGCTTTCAACAAAGCCTAATTTATTTCAAGGCCCTGAACCAAATTATTACCTTTAGACACGACTTTTATGAAGTATTGAATTGGGCAAAGTTGACACTAAACGGAATTTTGATCAAATAATGATGAGTTGTATACAGGGTTATAGGTAAATGGAGTTGCAAGCCCTGGCCATCCATTTTAACATGTGCATGTAAATGGGAAAATGGAAGGAAAACTACACTAGCTTATAGCGATAAAGACATGCTTGAAAAATGTAAGCTATGACGTAATGTCTCGGTAGCTTAAATGGACAAAGCACCGCACCCGGTATGCATAGGGATGCGAGTTCGATGCCCGCCTAAGATATTTTTTTAGTTATAAAATATTTGACTTCGCCATAGTGTTAACATAGGCTGGTTTTAGCTTGTAATAACATTTACTAACATCCTGATGATATAGTGGTATTGGAAAACTATAAATCGAGTTATAGGTCTAGCTGGCTAACGATACAAGTGATTATCCTTGATATTGCTCGCTATCTCGGGCTCCCAGCGATCGCCGTTCATAAGTAACTTGTCTTTGTTGTATAGAAGTTCTTCGTGCGTCTCCGTCGCATACTCGAAGTTCGGCCCTTCGACTATGGCATCGACCGGACAGGCCTCCTGACAATATCCACAAAATATGCATTTGGTCATGTCGATGTCATACCGCGTCGCTCGCCTGGAGCCGTCGGCTCTCTCCTCCGCGTCGATGGTAATAGCTTGAGCGGGACAAATCGCTTCACATAGCTTGCAAGCGATGCATCTCTCCTCGCCCGAAGGATATCTGCGTAATGCATGCTCACCTCTGAACCGTGGGGAAAGCGGGCCTTTCTCGAATGGATAGTTTATAGTGGCTGGCTCCTTAAATATATGAGCTAGTGTGATTGCAAACCCTGAAAACGTAAATCTTTGTGAAAACTAACTTTCTTAAAGCCTTATCTGAAATGGATTGTTTAAATTTTTTAGTTAAGGTGAATATGCTTAAATGATTGTAGATTCTGTTTGTAGATTCTTTTTGGTAAAGTAAATCTCTGACTCAAAACAAAGCATCTGAACAAATCTTAAACCAAGGTATAAACATATATCACAAATCCCTGTTTACGACTTCAGATCCCTTTGAGAGCCTACTATTGTACCAGTTTAGGGTATAGACTTTCCCTTAAGTACCATCCCTAAATAAGAAGTTTCGCCATTAAGCTACGTGGATGCCACGAAATACAAAGCCTATGCCTATTACGATTAGTGGTCCAATTGATTTGAAAGGTAATAAATGGGTCACGTTTGCAGTTCATTTTCCTTTCCAAGCAGTGGCTCTATTGTTAAAATATATACCTACTTCTATGAGGGTCTTATGATAAATATTTGTATTATAGATACATAAAATAATTTAATGCACTACGGTTTAAGTGTTTTTTTTATATCAGTTGCAGACAAAACGATTTTGAAAGATTTTTTTTTGTTTAGACTATGAAATTGTAAGTAAGTATTAGTATCACCGTAGCTGGCTGGGTCTTATGAGTTAAATGAATAGTCAATATTGAGACGTTTACCAAGTCCACGAACCTCTGACCAACTCCGTCCAAAACATTATCTGCGAGGCACGATCAAAGAAATCTCTCACCGTCGTATTCGGAAGCTTATCGTTCACGTAAATAAACTTTACGTCGTATTTGGTTCTGGGGCAGGAGAAGAAAGGTGGGGTCTGTGGTGGTGGCATGCAACAGGGAGGGCAATAGGGGGGGCATGGTGGACACGGCGGGCAAGGCGGACACTCCGGTGCACAAGGATTCCCGCTGCAATCGCGAACTGACAACGCAACAATTTTATTTATTTTGTGCCATGTTCTTCCTGAATTGATGATTTCAAACATCAACATTTCATTCCCTATTTGTGCACAACGTTCGCTAAATCTTAACATAAACGTTTATAAACATAAATTCACTAAGCTCAAATCAACAAAATTTGACAGTTCGCATTGACTATGACATTTGTGTATCTCGTGTTGAAGGGTATCTAAATGTAAGAAGTTAGAGGTTCTATTTATATACCAGAGTTACCTTCTATAAAAATATAAACAACGTTTCGCCTTATTTAATTTTAGGATGGTTAAATCTATTTAAACAATAGTGATTCACCGAAATGTATACATACATATATATATAAGCGCATAGCTTCCGATAGACTGTTACCAAATTGTATAATTCTTTCGAACTTTACCTAAAGCAAATAAATTCCTAGCGTAAATAGATACTCTAATTCCTTGAATAAAAATTTCAAATGCCTAAGGTGGAACTCGAACCCTAGCTGAGACATAAGTATCTTAAAAATATGAGCTATAAAAAAATAAAAAATAAAAATTGTCTTAAAATAATCTTTCTTGTTGTAGTTTAGCACCACAATTAGTACTGTCCATCGCTGCATAAAAGATGCATGATAAGTGTATGCGGTAGTACTTGTCATAGTATTCATCATTAAGAGCGTTTTGTCGTTCACTGCTGAACTGAAATCTCCCTAGATACGTGCCATTCCGATGAATCTCTTGCTCCGTCATCTGGCCAGCGCGGTGCCAGTAGCTGTAAGAGTAAGAGTAAACACTATGTCCGTATATACGAATCTATCTAACACTCTTACTCATGCCAATTTCTTAAAGAATGTGATAGAGACAGATATATCCCATAAATAGGTATGAGGTCGTTTATGCAACGGGTCGCTGGACGTCACATGCCGTCACGTGGTCTCGAGGACTCGGCTGCCCTATGAATCAGAAATATGTGATAATACCTCTACAATTCATTATTTTACGATTACTCACTTATCATATACGTCGATACTTTCGTTTAATTACAAGTACCTACAAACCTGGAGCCTGATCGCAATTGCAATAAGCTTCGGGCAGTTTAAAATATTTATAAAAATGAAATGTCAAGCCAATCAGCTATTAAAATGTCAAGCAACAGTCTAACACAGTGGTCTAACATAACTCATAGATAATACTCAATCAGCTATCAAAGATGTCCTCCCTCGCCTTGTAAGGTTGAAAGAGCACCAAACATTCTGGTGCGGACATTGGAAAGAGTAATTTTTGTGTGGGATTGTAAATGTGATTCTCATTTAAATTTTTAGTTTAGATATGTTTCACTGTTAAAACATTGTTTTTACTAAAACGTATAATAATGATTACTATCTACGGTTGATTGATACGTCATGATGTACCTCGAATGTTAATAAAATTTCCTTTTACTTGCGCGATACACATTAGTTATAGTTATTAGAAATATATGAGTCCAAAATTATTGTGTGTGATTTTATTACAAAACTACCCGTTCACTTTTCTCTTCCATTGCGGACGATCTATTCAAATATTGTTTAGATATAAATGATTGTTTTTACTTGTAAAAAAATTGACCACTAAACATCTAATTACAAACTAGAAAACAGGAGACACAAAAAGTGCAAAGGAAAATGAAGTTACTATTGTGGTTGCAATGTTTTCATAATGAAATTTGTTGTATAGAAAATGTGTTACTTATTCTACTTGTCGCGATATTTGCACCTTTATCATAATCATCAAAGATTTAATTTCCTCGATAAAATATTATTTTCATTTTTGATAAAACTAAGTTGTAACAAAATATGATTGAAGCGAGCCCGTTCCGTGTCGCGTCGTTTGCAAACACACCTAGCTTTCCATTTCAATTTCCTTTTCGGCGAACGAATACTCAAACTAACTGGTAAGAATCATATTGAACTGGGAAAAAACTTGTCGAATTCAGACGTGTTGTTTGGTTGAGAGGGGAAAATAGCAATTACTTACTGCATTATTTTAGCAGCGTTTGTTTGATATATACGGCACATCCAATATCTTGTTGTAGTGCTCATCTCTTTCTTTATATACATAGTAGTATAAAAACTCGTGAAAAACCACAATCAGTGGTTTTTTATGAGTTTCCGATATTTCGGCAATGTTACAAGCGCGCGGTCACGGAAGAGCTAGGTGGGGAGGGACTATTGTTTTGTTTCTTTTATTCGACGTGCTCACAACATATTGTATATCGATGGCTCACAAGGAAAACATACACTACGTCAATGTTGAGTCAAATTAGCGTAAGATATCACGTAAAATTGATCAATAAGAGGAAACTCTTTGCTATAATCTAATAGGTACTAGCTGGTGCCCACGACTGCGTACTTACGCGTTAAATTTTGATTTTTAATCCAACCGATTGGAACAGTACATTTTTCGAGATAAAGTATTCCAGCAAAAAATCTATCTGCTTTCCATATTTCATTTAGATCTGTTAAGTCATCTGGCGTGATTCAAACTTTTATTCATGCAAACTTTCGTATTTCTAATATTATAAGAAGGAGCATTAAGTAAGACTACATTCCAATACCTCACTGTAGCTATATTATTTAATATTTTTTCACAAAACGTTTCTTATTTGTGCGGTGCACTAAAGTATTTGCAAGAAAGTTTTTCTGGTAAACTCCCCACGAAAAGAAGAGTTCATGTGTGAATACAAGGCTAGGCAAAAAAAATAAGCAAATAGTATCGGGTCGAATTAATGTTATAATAATTGAGAAAATAGGTTAGTATACCTACCGAAACAAGACATTTATGACAAATTCGACATTTTTCATTTATGTAGGTACTATATATACTCGTAACTAATCTGACATTTGATGTCGTTATTCCCAAAATTTAATTTTTGATTGAGTTTTAATTAAGTAGTCAGCAACGATTTCGTCTGAATTTTCGTTTATGATGTTATCAAATGTGTGTCTACCCCAGTTATCATAGGCTAGTTTCAGTTTTGTAATACAACTTCCATAATACACTATAAAACCAAATTTCGATCACTAACCACGTGAGATCTTAATTATTAAATAAAATGAAAAAACTAGTAGTCAAGAGAAATGATTTTCAAGTGTTTGGAAACGAAGATGCTTTAGAGGCAAAATACTTTGCCAAGATGTTGTAAACGATATGGGTCATAAAACCCCAAACAAATAAAACTGAGGAAATACTAATACTTTATTCAAATACGATGAAAGAAACTTTGAAATTTGATTATTTAAAAGATAATTTGATTATTTGTTTTTGATGCAACTCTGTTTATTTGAGGAGTTATTATTCTAGAGTATAGTAGGTAATTTTGACTACCTATAAAAAAAATAAGTGGATCTTTTAGTTGGTATCAGATGGTATTTATGGTATATAAAAGAAAGTCGTGATAGTTACACCACTTATTTATAAGTCGAGAACGGCTGGACATTTTTGTATTATTTTGGAGTTTTTGGATTTGTCTTCCTCGGGAATAGGATAATATTAAAAACAATGAAAAGTCAGAGTTAAAATGTATTTTTTTCCAACCACGCCTTTTAGGCCCGAGTTCACCAACAGACGTTTAAGTTTAAACAACGTTTAAACAGCGTTTAAAATATTATTTGACATATTTTGTATGGGAATTGTGTCAAATTAATCGTCCGTCACTCTTTGTTTAGCGGCTGTTTAAATGTTGGTGAACTCGGGTCTTATGATAACAATGACATTTAAGTAGTCAAGATCAAATACTATTCTGAGGCGATACGAAGTTCGCGGGGTCCGCTAGTAAAGTTATTCAACAATAATATTACCTACATGAAATAAAGTTTTCGAAAGTAGGTATTTGACAAAACAATCAACAATGTTGTACAAACCAAAATAAGTAAATAAATGTGTACTACATTACCTACATACATTACTGTGATCCCAAAGTAAGTAATTTTTAAAGTACTTACTTTTTGTTTTGGGAAATCTGAAACAGCGGTAGTACCACAATCACCCAGACCCAAAAAAATATATAAAAATACTTTTATTCTACACTATCCCAGCACCAGTACGCGAACCGATCCCGGGACCTCGGAGCAAGCGACACCTTGAAAACAGGTGCGTACACATTCAACCAGTGATTTTTCTACCGGTGAATATTTTTTCCACATTTTACCGGTCAGTAAAAATCAGTCCACTTTCAACCGGCAACTTGGAAAGCTAGGTATAAAGTAAACTATACCTAGAGGAACCATTTAATAAAACAAATATGTAGATCGTAAATTGCTAAATCGTATATTATTTACCTACATAAGATGTGTGTATAGTGCTATCAAAATAGAAAAAAAAACAATACATTTTTGCTTTTTTAGAAATAAAATCTACAAATTAAGAAAAGTTATTAATAGTTTCAAACTACTAGATAATTGCAAGAGAGAAAAATGCAATAATTTATAAACATTTCTTACTATTTGATTTGTATATTTGCGTTGCATTACCTGATCTTATTGTACTTGTATACCTACCTTTTTTATGCCGGTTAAAAAAAGAATGAACTGCCGGTTGAAACTGGAATTATCAAATTGCCGGTAGAATAAGGAAGAATGTGGAAATAAATATTCACCGGTAGAAAAATCGCCAATTGAATGTGGAATAACCCTACGCCACTCCGCCACGGAGGTCGTAGAGTAACATTGTCAACTATTCTAACTGAATTCAGCCTTGTTCTGTTTCCGGTCGGGCAGAAAAAAAACCTTTTAACTCGGCTTTCTCCCTGAACCTATTTCCTATTAACAATGATAGTGTTCCACTTTAATTTAAAAACGGTTTTAATATAAAAAGGTCGTTTTAACCTGTACACGGTGGAACCTCCTATTTTTACACTTGGTCAGTTTACTGCGGTTCCCAATTCAGTTCAAATTTCCCCTGGGGCTTTTTCGTTCTACGGCTCAGTATATGGCTATCAGTGTTGATTTAGGGTAAATAAACAATTGCGCCACCTTAATGAGTACGGTCCGGTTAGGCACAGCCAAATAATGCGAAAAAAAAAACTTGGAACCAACGGAAACACTTTAATCTCGTTTAACCCTTAAACGCTGGATGGAACACGCTGGACGTGCATTCACGCGTATACTCTAGCGTATCTGTGTGCATAAACTCTTGGTACACCGAGTAATGCATATGTTTACGCTTACATTTACGCTCAGGCATACGTCAAACGTATCCCACAAGGGTAGCCGTTTCATTGCGTACATAGCTGCAACGATTAAAGTACCTAGAGTATAACGACTTGATAGATTAGCTAAATGAAAATTGAATAGAAGAGGGAATAACATAGTGAATGTATAGCCTATTCATGCCACCAAAGCTTCATTGTATAGAATAAAAAAGTAAAATATCGGCTTATAGTCATACGACTGCGGCGCAAAGGATTCCATCATGGAATTCAAGTTACCACAAATGATGGTAAGAAGAATAATCACTACGCTTGCCAAATGCGGGCTGGTGACCACAGACCCGAGTAATGTTCGAAACTTCGAAACACTTGAACCCGACCGGGGATCGAAGCCAGGACACAGAGATCTTGACCTGGTACTTACACCAGTAGACCAACGGGGCTTATAAATTTAAATTATATTTTGCAAAGTCAAAAATCAAAAATCACAAATCGAAATCTTTATTCATAACTACAAGTAGTTTTTACAATTTGTGGGTCACTTCTTTTAAGTTAACGTGCATGTGCAACCAAGGATCCTGTGTGCTACGACTTTTAAAGTCCAACAAAAGAGATATAGTTTATTACGAGTATAGCTTAACAATACTTAATTTGCATTCAACCTGGCCAACTATAAGGCCTATTTGCATACAGTCAAAATACGCTGCCAGTATAATATGTCTTAAAAAAGTTTTTCTATTTTACCATTTAGTTATTTAGGCGCAGTTTATTGCATGTCTTGCAAACGAAATTTCTATATTTTGAATAAACTGTCATTTGTTTGCAAAGATATGGCTGAAATTAATAGACTCAGGCTTTACTTTGCGGAAATCCATAAGTAATTATGGATTTTGACAATTATTTTGCTAATGATTTCCGTTTGTAAACACCGGCCTAGGTACCTTAACCACACTATCCGCACTAACACTGATTGAGCAAGAACTATTTCATACAGGAAAACCGCCCGCCCTCCCCAAAAATGGATGCAGTACAGTTATTAGTACCCAACACCGATATAAGAAAAACCTCGACGCGTTTCGTCACTTCACGTAGCATCCTCAGGAGATGTTGTCGCCTTTGCTGCGCTCAACTGCATTTTTGAGGGAGGGCTATCAGTGCTGTGTCTAATCAGTGTTAGTGCGGGTAGTGTAGTGAAGGTACCTAGGCCGGTGTTAACAAGCGGAACTCATTAGCAAAATAATTGTCAAAATCCATAATAAAAGATATGGCTGCTTAAGATGGGTTACGCAATGATTCTTCATGTCACAAAAGCACCTCGACCATTCAGTGACCTAAAACTTTTTCAGACCTCGAAAATACACAAAAGCTACTTAAAATACGTAACGCAAAGCCACGTTTTATCTCCAAACTGAAAATGAGTCGTGCAGTGAAAACTTAAGACCTATATTTTCTCAGCATATCTTCGAGCGTCGAGTTCTCCCCACGTATCTCAGTTATTCCTATGATTTGTGGTGGGGTACATAGCTACACTTTTGTATAATATTATAAAGGCCAGATCACATGGTGAGAAAAATATGTTAATAAAATAAATACACCACCAAGTACCCATTTCTGAAATAAACATTTTATAAATTCGATTAAGAAAAATAACAAAATACCAATCAAACCGCGTATTTCCAATGGTCTATCTTGTACCTTAGATAATATATAAGAAACAATCAAAAAGTAGTAACAAGTAGGTATTCGTATACCTAAGTAACGTCTAAATGGATATCATCATGCTATTATCTTTTTTTCAATGTGGTCATTATGTATGTAGGTCTAACTAAACGTTTTATTACTTGACTTCTTTATAGCCTTCTTTATTATTAACGTTTAATACATCCTAAAATTACTGTTTAAGCTTACCATAAGGTCTGTTTACGGCCAATTTGAAAGTACCCTTATTAAAATTTAAGATGCCTAAACGCGTTTGTCACGTAGATGTGAACCGGCGCCGCCACGTGCTCCCGGCAGTCGTTAGCTCGTCGTTATGCTAATAGCCGGCGGAACGCGGCCCATCACACTCCTACGCGAACCAATCGATTCGCAAATTAGTATTTTCTTTTATGTCAGGGGACATTAAATTTTATCCCTGGGCCTCATACCTACACACCGAATGAGGCGATTATGCGGCCTGCAGGCCGTTTTAAGTGAGAACTATCAGCAATTTTTACTGCCGATAAAATTAAATGTTGCGGAACCGCACTAGAGACAAAGTGCGTCATATTGTGCGACAAAGAGAATAGTGGCACGACAACTGAACGATTCCATGCCGCGATGATTTATTTTTCCACGTGGAGCATTATTTTAATATAACTTTCCCGAGGAAAAATGTTAGTACACAAGGAATGAGCGTCGTCGTATACAATACAGGGTTACTTTTATAACATTGAATAAAATTTGGTCGATGGGAACATGGCATTGAGTTCATCTTCTGTGTTTTTTGTTTTCTGTTACTTGTACAGTAATAGAAAATAAATGGCTTTTTCAGGAATTCTATACACAACCAATAAATTTTCATCCCCCAGTTCGGAAAAAATATTTGCCTTCGTTAACTGAATGCAAAGCCGTTTTTATCCGCTAGAGGATAAAGTTAATTGAATTTAGAACATTGTATGCACCAATGATATTTAAAAGTAGATGTGCTACGTTCATAGTAATTCGAGTATTAAATCTGTTCCGAGCAATCTAAAATTGCACACATTGTCAAGTTTCACTCAGCACAACTAAAGATGCGAAATAGCACGTAAATGAAAGAGATAGGTATATTTTAAACGATTACCGCTCGTGATTGCGCTCGACGCAGACTGTGTACATAACGCCCTAATTAGGACGTATTTGAGTCTTCACAAAGCGCGCGCTTATGATATATTATCTGCTTCGTTTTAATATATTAATATCATTGGTGTGCACTAAGTTTGTAAATTCAAAACATCATACCTATTTACATCTACCTCCATGGTGCCAAATGTATCGTACAACATTTTTTAATTTGTTACAAACTCCGACTCGGACGGAACCTGCTTGGTGTACTGTTTTAATTTTTTTGCACGGGCCATTTTCTTTTCCTTACAAACAAAAATAATATATTACACTCAACCAATTATCTTATTTTTGACTCAACTTAAGTAGGTACTTCTAATTTTTCTTCGTTAATATTAACCTAACTATATTAGGTCTTATTACCTATGAAATTGCCGTTTTCTATGAAAAAATTTAAACGAATTTTTTTGGGTTATTGTCGATTTGCCCACGTCTTGTCGACTCGCCACGTTTTTGTAAGTTCCATACATTTAAAGTAAACTCGCCACAAACATCAAAAACTATATCTCGATTAGCCACAGTCAAATAAAAGTTGCTGTAAATTCGCTACACGTCATCTTCAATCTATACCATTTTTGAGTAAAGTACCGTTAGCAAACAAAGTTAAGTCTAACATCAAACAAACTCATCAAAAAATGCTTCAGACTTTGTATCTCTGGATACTGATTTCAGGTATTTTATTTATCTTATTTAGCAAAAATAATAATATTATCATATTATGATTTATTAAAATTAGACGCAAATTATTCTAGTTTTCCAAAACTATAATAATAATTGGTGTCTAATTTTTTATTTTTATAATTGAGCGTTATTGGTAATCACAGGTGTAAAATAAAAAATATAAAAAAAAATATGATTACTATGATTAATATGATAACAGGGTGTTCGGAAGAACCGCGTTGAACATACAAAAATGAGGGGCAGGTAAGGTGGTCTGTTAACTAACTAGCCTAAAAGAACTTAATTTATTTTTTTTAATTCTAGAATTTTTTACTTTTGTTTCTTTAAACCAGTCAAAATTTATTTTTCAAGGCCAGATCTATTTGTATATGTTTAAACTTTGTTTTTAGCAATGTGCAATGTGCTACTTTTAGTTTTGAAAGGCTCTACTAACCACTATGTTTCTAATAAAGAAAAAAAAACTGGCTATAAAAAAAATTCGGCGGGTTTGAAGGTACAAAATGGAAAAATTCCAGGAATAAAAAAAGTTAATAAAAATAACTTAAAATAAAAAAATAAAAAATGACCTGAGTAAAATCTTTTAGGCAAGTCAATTAACAGACCACCCCACCTGCCCCTTTTCGTATGTTCAACGTTCTTCCGAACACCCTGTATGTAGGCCTTACTTTAAAATTATTTCCTTGATGATGTAATTATTACTTTTTAGACTAAAGTAAAAAAGTAACAGGCTATAATTATCCCATTGCAGGGAAAAGGCCTCCATCATTGAATTCAAGTTACCACAGCAATGATGGGTGTACTGGCAGAATCACCACGCTTGCCAAATGTGGGTTGCCAAATGCGGGTTGGTGATCACAAACCCGAGCAACGTTCGAAAATTCGAAACTTTTTGTTGCCCGACCCGGGGTTCGAACCTAGGATCCCGAGATCTTGGCCCGGTATTTAAACCACTAGATCAACGGGGCGTTTTAGACTAATAGGATAAATCAGGCAAATCGGCCAACTGTAATTGTTCTGCAATTTAAAAAACCTGTGATTTTTAAACTGTGGTTAATAAATAAATATTACTAAGAGTTAAAGTGCTCCTAATTATTTTTAGGCTATTTAGGCAAACAGCAAATCAGCTGACTGATGTATTCTTTTTATATGTGAAATTTCTATGAGATGTGAGATTCTTTAAATTTTTATTCATTTTTGCAACAAGAACATGTTATATCAACTGTTACAAACCACCTGTGATTTTAATATAAGAAATAAATTTCTTTATTTTCATCACGTGTTTGATTTTTCTGCTGTCTTTACTGTGAAAACATGTGTGGCGAGTTTACAGTACTCGAAAATATAAAATATTAAATGTGGAGAGTTTACACATTTTTTTTGTGGCAAATCGACTTTGTGGCGAATCGACAATAACCCATGTTTTTCATGTATTTTTTATTTGTATTAATCGAAGTAATCACCCATGCAATCAATGCATCTTTGCCAACGCATTGGCAGTTTATTGATGCCCCTTCTTAAAGAATTCAGCTGGACGGGAGGCAACAAATTCTTCAAAGGCATTTTGTACAGCCTCTTGGGTAGGTATTGTATTTTTTTTTCCCGCCTTAGAAGTTATCCAAATTCTGGAAAAAGTAGTAGTCTGTAGGCGCAAGGTCTAGTGAGTAGGGTAGATGACGGAGAGCTTCCAACCCCAGTTCTTGCAACTTGGAGACCGTCTGCTGTGCAGTATGAGGTCGCGCGTTGTCGTGCAGGAGCAGCGGAGACGAGCGATTGACCAATGCTGGTTGGAGATGTGCCAGCTTCTCCATCATTGTGTTCAGTTCTTCACAGTACACATCTGCAGTAATGCTCACCCCGTTTGGTAAGAAGCTGTGATAAATCACACCAGCGCTAGACCACCAAACAGTGACCATCACTTTTCTAGGGGTAAGTTTTCATTTAGGGCATTGTTTAGGTGCTAAACCAGGATCCAACCAACTTGCTAAGCGCTTGCGGTTATCAAACAGAATCCATTTTTCATCGCAGGTAACAATGCGGTTTAAAATTCCTTCATTAAAATTTGTGTGTCTGTTGAGCAGTGCAAGGCACGTCTTTGAGGCGTACTTCGCGCTGGCGACGCGCGACGGCTGGCGCGATTTGTCAAGCTTTTTTACCTTGCCAATTTGACGCAAATGGACCAATATTGTTTTGACGCTAACGTCGAAAGCTTCTGCTAATTCAGCCGTAGATTTTGTATCATCAGCTTCCACAATCGCCTTTAATTCGTCATTGTCGACCTAGTCTTCGGACGACCGCGAGGTTCATTTTTCAGGTCGAAATTTCTAGAACGGAAGCGAGCAAACCAATAACAGGTGGAGCGTTGGTTTGTAGTGTTAGCTCCGTAAACGTCGTTGATGTTGCGTGCCGCTTGTGCCGCGTTGCTGCCACTACGGTACTCATATTCCATAATTACTCGAATTTTTAACGTATCCATGATTACAAAAAAGGATAAAATGCGATGAAAATGTAACACTAATTAAAAAACAAATGACTACTTTTGGAAAAAGAATTTCATGTTTTTAACATAATATTAATTTGAAATTAGAATTCTTAGCCAAACAAAAAATATTTCGATTTGAAATGGCCAGTACTGCAGAACGGCAATTTCATAGGTAAAGACCTATTATTATTCATCATAGATATAAAAATGAATCCTTTCGGACGGACCTATCACTTATATGGAAGGCTTTATTCAGTTAAACCGGGCGGAAAATTTGGCGAGCGCTGAGGGCGCTCAGCCTAGGTCTGCCGCTCGCTCGCACCGGGGGGACAATACTAACGGGCGTGATCGGGCCATTGTGAGGTGCAAAAGGCACCCTACCAAATGGTGAACCCACCAGTGGTGGCGCCGCCGGAACCGGAGATGCCGTGGCATGCCGGATCACGGTCGGGCTCCATTCATCCATCCTTGGAGAGGGATCTGACGGCGATCTCAAGGGCGCCTCTGTAGGCTCGGACCTCGGCTTGGGTCGCGATCTGAGGGGGGCAGGCAGGGGAGATGCGGCCAGGCACATGATTGTATCGGCCGAAATGAAAGGCGGGACCACGCACCCGCCTCCGACGGGTGCGGTGTGGCGAACCTGTGTTGTGCAGTAATTGAAGTGCTAAAGGCGGTGTTGGCTGTTGTGACATACGCGGTGATCGGATCATCGGGGTCGTTCAGTACGTGCCTGGGCCGACGACGTCGGACAGCGACATCCCTCTGGGGGGTGTACGTGGCGGCTTCCGCTATGAGCGGATTGGGGTGATTATCTGCCTTATCGAAGAAGCGTTGAGAGGCTTCTTTCATATAGAGGGCAATGGATTGGATAAAAATGAATCACTATTTCCCTTGGTCAAAAGCTGAACCGATTTCGCTAATTATTTTTTTGATTTATATGTCATTGACAGGAAAAGGTTCTTATAATAAGTAGAACAAAAATAAGAAAATTGCGCGGATAATTAGAAAATTTATACAAAACTTAATTCTATAAATAAATCTTACTAAATTTGTTGTTACCTACCTTATCGCTTTTGACAATTTCCACTTTTTTAATGTATGGCGTTTGACATAACATTGACAGAATGCGTGCTGCATCATATCGTCATATAGGGGGTAAATAAGACTGAATCTTGCACATGGCCAGTAATATGTATGTCGCCTATGTTACCGTGTCGGAATACTATAATGTTGTATATCATAAAGCATAATACGAGCAATAATAAACAATTGGTAACCTTTTTTAGGGTTCCGTACCCAAAGGGTAAAAACGGGACCCTATTACTAAGACTTCGCTATCTGTCCGTCTGTTAGTCTGTCCGTCTGTCCGTCTGTCCGTCTGTCCGTCGCTCTGTCACCAGGCTGTATATCAAGAGCCACGATAGCTAGACAGTTGAAATTTTCACAAATTATGTATTTCTGTTACCGCAATAACAACAAATACTAAAAACAAAATAAAATAAATATTTAAGTGGGGTCCCATATAGCAAACTCGTTTTTTTGGCCTTTTTAGTACGGAACCCTTCGTGCGCGAGTCCGACTCGCACTTGGCCGGTTTTATTTATTGTACTATTTCGTAATCAATATGTCTGTCAGGTCCGCTAGTTTTTTATAGTTTCAAGATTTTTTTATAATATTTACCTATCATAATAAGTAGTAGTTAATACCTAAAATGATTTAAGAGAATCTAGTGACTGAACATGTTTTTTTGCATATACATTAAACTAAACAAAGTTTTATAAATATTTTAGAGTCTAAATAAGTTACTTGAATAAGTTATTTTATTAAGTAAATAAGTTGTGTTATTCATTTAGACATTACAACGAAACATTATTCTTTTAAATGAATCTTGTTAGTCATATAATCATAAAATATGTCAGTCAGTTATATTTAACCACAGAACAGACAATTGTAATAACAGGAAGGTTATGTAAATGATTGGCGATATAAATATACTTGCACTGTGATTTTTGGATTTTCAACTATTACGGTCCAAGTGGAAAATTTACAGTTCAAACCTAAATTACCAGTGAGACTAAGATACGTGATCTCCCCAAAGCTATCTAATGCCCTGAGGAACCTGTTAAAGACCCTATAAGACTGGAATAGACACGACATTAAAAGTAACGATTAGTACATCTAATCTTACGCTTTGCAGACGATATCTTTATCGTAGCCGAAAAAGGACATGAATAATTAAGCAAACCGAATGACCATTACTTTAACCATGTTAAACCGTTGCTATATTCCTCGAACATGTCACTCCAGTGTTGATAGCTTGTAACACTTTCAGAGTATATTTACTTTGGTTACACATGTCTTTGATACTAATTAATTGTGTCAGCCAGCCAGCAGACTTTATACATACCGGAAAACAGATAAGTAGCTAATGTTTTTCAAGAATAAGGAGATCTTGTGCGTAAAGTTGCTGTTGAAGATATAAAAGAAGCCGTTGACCGGCAGTGAACTGAGGTTGACTGATTAAGAGTAAGTAACAGCCTATAATCATCCCACTGCAGGGAAAAGGCCTCCATCATTGAATTCAAGTTACCACAGCAATGATGGGTGTACAAACATAATACTGATTAAGAGTACAACGAAAAAAATTATTGGTTAGTTTAATATATTCCTTTACAAAATACTAGAGAAAATCCTGCAAATTTATCCTTGCAACTGTTTCATTTCAATTCAAAGATTCAAAATATATTTTACGAAGCATTAAAAATCTTTAATTATCACTTCTGTTTCCCATTTCAAGCAATATTAATGGTTTTAAGTTTCTAAATCTCTAATAGTGCTCGCCTGCATCATAGAAGGGTCACGTTTACAAAATTCCGTGCAAGTCATTTCCATCTTTTTATAAATTAATCAAAGATTTCAAAACTTTCCAGATTTGTACAGTAGTAGCAGCTCCCGTAGAAATCAGTACTATAAACTAACCTCTAATTTGATTCCAACACAGCTAAGTTGATTTCTACTTGGTGTAGCTGTCTCTTGTAAAATTACTATTCTAACTATGGCACCGAGCAAAACTGGAGCATGACATGCTAAACTTGATAACAATTGTTCCGTGGCGGTGTTGTTATCCAAACCCAATTTACCTATTAGAATGCTTCGCGAGGATAATGTTCTGATTTTAATTGAAATAAACTGGAAGGTATAGTTACAACAATAAGTTTTATTTTAAAGACTTATATATTAATTTGAAAGGGGTAAAGTAAGTTTTAAGGTTTTCTTAAATTAAAGACAAATTATATCAGGGGCATATGTTTTTTTTTATTCTGAACTATCATAACAATATTTGTTGAAGTAGGTAGGTACTATATACTGGTATTTAAAAACCACCCAAACTTTACCTTAAATATTTATCAGAATCTCAGAAATGAAAATAATAAATGCAAGACTGACTAACAACTTTAAAACAACTCATATAATGTTAATTTAAATAAACCCATATTTACGAATTCTTCTTATAATATCATACTCGCAGCTACATTTCAAAACAGTATTACAATACAAAGAATCAAAAAGAAGAGAAGGGCAAATATCGTCGTATAAGTTTTTCATCAACATCATCCTCGTCGTCGTCATGCAGATTACATCAGTCCATAGACTTCTCCGAAGGAGGATTCGCCACACTGGACAGGTAGTTCGCGATCTCAGTTCGGCCTGTAGTCTAGAGAAGCTGAAGTTTCTTTCTTTGTTATGACTGTTAAACTTATTTCGTCATCCGATATCGCTGATTATTTTATGTTCGATAGAGTATACTTTCAATTAGGTTTTATACACAATTGAATTGGAAATTCCAGTCCTAGTGTAGAATGATCGTGGTTAAATGGCTAAATCCCTACGCATGGGAATCGCACTCCCGAAAATATTGCTCTCCTTAGAGATCACTTAATTTTTTTGAGTGAAGAGCTAATAAATAGGCAGACAGACTTTTGCTTTTATAAGTAATATTTATTAATATGGATTTGGGTAACTTGCATTTTTCAGGCATCAGCTTACCTTACTTTCGAATTCTATAATGTTTTTAGGCTTAGGTACTCTTATCACATTGCGACTATTCTGCAAATATTAAAAAGATATGCAGAAGATTTGCAGGTGTTAAAAATATGAACTATACTTTTTCAAACGTTTTATTCGTCTGCTGTAAGAGTGCTCTGCAGGAAAATTGTGATTTCATAAAAACATTCTAACTTGAAATGCGCAATCTTATTAAAAAGTTTTACCAAAAAACACTCGTACCTCAGCTTTTAGCGATGTCATTTTGTTTCACTGGAGCTTATCCAGTCTCGGAGCAACGGAGGCGTTGTCGGAAAAGTTTTGGCAGATGTCTCAAAACTTAATAAATACCTATTTTAAAAGTTTATAAACGATTGCTGTTACTAATACACTTACACCAATATTTAATTTCAAGAGACTAAGTTTTATTGAATCTATTTTAAATTGCACGAACGCTGTTCTTAGGTAGAACGGTAAAGACAACTGTCAAAAGATGTATATCATGAGTCATCATGAATATCTGTTGCAGTTTTTTAAATAATCTGTGTAAATCCAATAGCATCTAGGTACACTCAATGTTGTAGGAACATTATTACATAAAACAAATATTTTATCCAATAATTAGAATTATCTATTAACCTCTCACACGAGCAAATACAATAGAAATTCAATTGTTTCTGGGACGGATCCTTATCATACACATACGAAGGCCTACAATGCAAGTGGGAGTCAGACTTTCCCACGGGATTACTTTCTGAATAGCTTTTTCGAGTTTTTATTTTATTTTATATTGTTAATTGTTATTTATTTAGATGTTTGATTTGAGAGCCATTAGGTGTGCTTAAATAGTAAATTTTGTGCTTTTTTGTTAATATATACATGAAATACCAGTTGAAAGCAATAAAATTTTTTGTCATGATCAGGCTCAAAATGTGTTAATGATTTTACCATTTTTGTTAAGACATAGACAACAAACAAGATTATAACTAATCTATAAGTAAGTATGTAATATTTTTTATTGCGTAAATAAAATAGTTTTTACCATGTTTTTACAATGTAGCAAATTGATCAAATGTATTGCCTTGCTCACAGCACAGCTCTCTTACCGATAGGGCTGGAGTAACTGCAACTACAAAACAACAAGTCTGATGTTAATTTGTAGTCAGTATCTGCACATATTCCGCACCCCAATGTTTTGGTATGCGTACCTACTTGCTTTAACAACAAAACATTGTGGCATCGTTAAGACGTGACGTCCAACGACCACAAGTAACCACAATGTAGCGCATGTCCCTGGATTGTATGAACTGTAATTTATTATGTTGATACTTCGGAGATGTCGTATCAACGTAACACATGGAAAAATCTCAGGGCCTGCCAACCGCAGAGGTTTCTTTTGCAGACTTTTTATACCTAAAAAATAAGCCGCACTTTAAGCTCGCACGGTTGATGGCCCAATTTTTGTTATGAAAAGATTTTGTGACAATTTTAATTGGAAAAATAAATGAAATAATTTACGATACTTTTGGCACGGGCAGTTCAAGTATGCAACTTGGTTTTTAAGGAAGTACTTAAACTAATGTCTACATATTTTTTTATAGCTAACGTTCTAAACTACAAAATACTGTTAAATCTCGCTTATATCATATTTGTGTAAATAGAACAGGATTCATGGCTGTAATTAAGTATATCTCTAAGAAACGTATATAAACTGATCGTTTTAATAGAACTTTTATTTGATAATAATAACACAACATTAATCAGCATAGATAAATATTAAGAACTAGATCCACAACAGGCTCTTGGAAATAACCGCGATTGAATCTTCATAGCTGTTGTGTTATTTTTACACGCAATCAAAATTCAATCTTATGTACCTACTATAAATGCTGCTTAGTTGAAAGTTCTAGTGGGCATTCATTTGGTGAGAATAATTTTCGGTTGATGATTGCGAATTAAGATTTTTTATTGCTTTAATAATGCTTCCCAGCCGTTGTCGGCCGCAGCGACTGACAACCCTTTAATTGTTAAGGGCTCGTTGGATTGCCCTTTCATGTGCCCTTTGATAGCTACAGTAGCCAACTTTGTTGGAGAAGGTGCGCAAGCATTTGCTGCACGTCAGGACACTATCAACCGCCATCGCGCCAGTAGTCTGGCTTATATACCACAGTTGTGATTTTTTAACAGGTTTACAAACTGGCCAGTTTTATATAGGTACCTATAGTATTTGAAATTAACATTAATGCGGTAGGGAGTAGGGAACTAAAAATAATATATGTGTTTGCCAATAAGTCATTTATTACGCTTCACAATTCATGAGCAATACAGGAATACACTGAGATTGGTGCAAATACTACAGGTACGTAAGAGACTATTAATATCATCATTTTACATTTCACTGAAAAACATACACGAAGAGCTTCTTTTTATAAAAGGCGAGTTATTACAAGGGATATCCATACTATTTAATTTCATTTAAAATGTTACAGGTTACAAAACTAACAAAACCATTAATACATAATGTTGGTGTAAAAGTACTTTCTAAGTTAGAACTGTTCTATTCAATAAGCAAAACAGATATGTAATTCTATCACATTATTTTAGAAACGAAAGTAATAAATCAACATTCGAATATATTTAATTTAGCGTTATAAATATATATATTTCACTTTTTAGCTTCATATAAATAGAATATGAATTTATTCAAGTACCAATACCTAATGCCATTTCAGGACAAAGGCCTCCAGCATTGAAGTCAAATTACCATAGCAATGATGGGCTCTTATGCGTAATCACTACGCTTGCCAAATGCGGGTTGGTGATCACAAACCATTCACAAATTCTCATTGCCATTATTCTCATTCTCATTCTCAGGTCCCGAGATCTTGGTGCGGATTTTAAAGCACTAGACTAACGGTACGTACGGTGTACCTACAGCGTAACGGTTCGTGTTTTCGTTTAATTCATATTCTGTATATTTATAATTCATATCTATTGTCTATCTGTCTGTATATTTACACCGTTTTTAGATTTCGAATTTTGTTATTTAACATATTAAGCTTGCATGCGCAAGTATATCTATGTACCCATTCCAAATACCTAACAGCTTTCAAGTTCAGTGCTAGAAAACTGTTATTCAGAGACAGAACAGATAGATCACTCAGACACATAGCGACATGGGTTCCATGTTGACTAAAGAACCCTAAAAATGACTTTATTATGTCTAAGAATAAATAAATAAATAAAAACCTAACTACGGAACCCTACACATCGCGTGGCACCACACGTTTTGAGCCGGATTTTATTTCAATTCTGTCAACTTTTTTGAGAACTGTTCACTTATTACAACAAAACTGTTACGAAACATTTTTCATCATAAAAGAAGTTCAACATAAAACGTAAAAATGCAAAAATAGACATTGGAACAAGGACTACGAAATTAATACAGCAAACGTAAATACTCAGCTCTACTGCGTTTAGGTACCTATGTGTTGTTCCAATATGCGAGCCCGGATTCCGAATTGGCTGGTTTAGCTTTTTACTTAGTTTAAATAAAGAAAGAAAGATATACTGGGTACTGGGAATAAACAATAACAAATAAATTTTAACGTTTTTCATGCAAAAGTCGACGCAGTGCCTTATCACGGTTAGCGTCCAGCGCTTTAGTACTCATTTTCGGAAATCTAGTCCTGTTACTAATTTGCTGTAAAGATTATTTCATTACAAAGTATTTTCATATAAAACATTCATATTTACTATGGGACTTAAAAGTGACTGAAGTTACCTTGATCACTTTCATCACCAATGTACGAGATAATAACATTAATTAATGAAGAATCTCTTGCAAATCTTAATTCAACATCCTGATAAATTTAATATTCACTAAAACTTTATTAAACCTAATGCCAATTAAATTTAAGTGTTAGATTATGTTTTTTAGCATTTCATTATTTTATATTTACTTGAGATAAAATGAACATACACAATTAGGTACCGTTAAATAATGTACCAGTACGAATTTAAATATTCCTATGCGGTAATATTATTAGCAGTCGATGCACGCTGTGCGCTGAGAATACTTTACCCTACAAATTTTACTCGTTTCATAGCATATGTATCGCAAATTCCGCACCACTAGGCATTGGTACTTAAAACGTTAGAGTGAGATGAGGCGGGAGAAGAAGAGAGTAAGTGTGTTTCCATATAAACATACGATGCGGAATGCACTTAAATGTGACAATGTTATGAATACAACCGGCCAAGTGCGAGTCGGACTCGCGCACAAAGGGTTCCGTACCAAAAAGGCCAAAAAACGGGTTTGTTGTATGGGTGCCCCCCGTAAATATTTTTTTATTATGTTTTTAGTATTTGTTGTTATTGCGGTAACAGAAATACATAATTTGTGTAAATGTCAACTGTCTAGCTATCGCGGCTCTTGAGATACAGCCTGGTGACAGAGCGACGGACAGACGGACAGACAGCGAAGTCTTAGTAATAGGGTCCCGTTAGTACCCTTTAGGTAGGTTTTTACCAAATCGTCTCATCTTCTTTTCGTCGTACTGACGCTTATACTGCTATTTTACAAATATCATATTTTTTTATAAAATAAACTTTAGGAATAGATAAAAAACAGTTTATCTTTCCATTAAGTGTGACATGTGATAAATTGGCGATTTGTTGCATCATCACCAAGGATCAATGTTACCGACTTTGGATATTGTTATCTGAATTATATTTTGCATTTAAATGTAATTTTGGAGCTCTCAATAAAACAAACGAAACGTATTATCAGATTCATCGTACGATCAAAATTTACATAGTTATGCTAGATCAAAGTTTGAGCTCATTTAACATTTTATTCACAATGGTGTAATATGACGTCATATTTTTTACTTCTAACATAAAAAAAAAGTTTAAGATATTGATTAAAAAATTTGGTTTTTACATTTTGATGAGTTAAATTTTGAATACAATTTCGACCTCAGTAACATTCCTTAATGCAGGTGATACAAAACTGCATGTTTTGGATTTCTGTAACTTAAGTATATTTTTGTGATTAAGACAAGTTCTTGCTAATGAGTGCCAGTAGTGGAATAATAGCAATAAAACTCAACGTTTTAGTTATTTTTTCAGAGCCTGATTTATTTTTTTAA
This sequence comes from Anania crocealis, assembly GCA_949315895.1. Taxonomy (NCBI): domain Eukaryota; kingdom Metazoa; phylum Arthropoda; class Insecta; order Lepidoptera; family Crambidae; genus Anania; species Anania crocealis. The sequence continues at coordinate 37,613,656 of OX438879.1, read as the reverse complement.
TTTTGGGCTGCAGGTCAATGCAATATCCCAAAAATAAGCTAGTTACAGAAATGGGTGAGGCCGCCATGCAAGTACACTTAATTCAGTTTTCATGTCCAAAAACTAAATTATGTTATCAAGTAAGTAAATAAAAAGAAATTAGAAGTAAATATATAATATTTAGCGTGAAAAAAAGATGCTTTAATAAAAAATAAAAGATTATATATCCGCTCTCGCTTTTGGAGACACATTTTGTGCCAAAATATTGTCTTATTTAATATCAGAAACTATAATATTTTTTTTGTCTTTTTCAAAGATCACCTTATCTCGTTGCAAATAAATATTAACTTATTATATGAATTGTATCTCTATATAGCTTATCATCACTTACATTTAATAATACTAACCTAGTGCCATACTAGCTTTACAATACTCTCCAAAATTAAGATACTTAAAGGTAAGGAATAAATATGTATATGTAAAGTAAGTATAATGCTTACGCGCTGACACTGTTAAATGGTTTGTACTGTCTAAATTGTATGTGCTCAAATAAAATTTGGTCTTAATCCTATGATTATATTTTATGTTTGGTATTTCCTTGGTATTATTTACTATGATAGTAGGTTAGGTAGCTTAACAAATATAACAAACACTGTATTTAAACGCATGTTTCAAAATTAAATAGTATTTTTGCACATTATACAAATATATTTTTCATGTTATTATTTTAATATGAAAACGATTTATGTTTGGTATTTGTTAGTACTTTTAGTTATTAGTAGGTACTCGTATTTGCATGCCTAGGAAATAAAAAAGGACTTCTAGAATATAATTCGGTTGGATTTTTATATTAGCAAATAAAGAATTTGATTTGATTTGATTTAATTTGATTTGATAGTAAATTAGATTAAGTATCATAAAACACTTTTTATTTAAATTGTTTTCGGATAAGTAATACAAATGAACTTAACATAAGCTGAAGTCCAAACAGTTCCGAAGTTGTGTCATTTATTGCTGGAGAAGGGTTCAAATTCTGAGTATTAAAAGCTTTTTTAAGATAAGCACTTCGAATTGTACATTAGCATACAGTTTATAATTATAAGTTTGAAAAAAATATATAAATAAAACTAATAAAATATGTTCCGCAATAATATTACCGATGAAATATAAAGACTAAAAGTAATACTGAACTTAATCAAAAAGCAGTTTAGGTAATGACTACCGTTTTCAATGAAGTTCTAACAAAATAAAACGGCAGAGGAAAGCGAAGTATATTTAAATTGCAGATATTTAAGCGAGTTGAGGAAAATTTCATTCGTTTAGTAAAATTATTATCATTCTCGCAACAAAAAATAAACATTTTAAGATTTTCTTCTATCAAAGTTCTGCTGTGGGGAAACGAATCTGAACTTTAATTTACGTTTTTTTCTCCTTTTATAAAGTTATTTTACCAACAATTATTGTTGAGAATTGGGTTGAAGACGAACAATAATGGAACAATGGTAGCTACACGTGTTTCGCGCCAATGAGTTAGCAGGTAAAGTGACGGGAAATATGCCGATATAGGTATGTATGTACTCTTTTATTTCGGTCCCCAACGGTAACAAGAAACAAATAGAAATTGTATTCTTGGTAAAGTAAGTATCTATTATCTCAAAACATGTTAGTATTGGTATTTAAATACGTAGACAACAATAGTTTAGTGTATAGTACATTACATGCAATATTTAGTTGTATTTCGTTGTTATGTACATCTTAAAAGCTATAAATGTAACTGTTTAAGCTTTACTCGTATACTTACGATTCAAACATTAAAAGTATTTTTTTTCAAGATTATGTAAGTTTGTGTGCTAAATCAATAGACGAATGACGAAATGTATCTGGCAAATAGTGAATTATCTTACTTAGTAACTCAACTGGTTAAAATTCGTAGTATTTAAAACATATCATGAATCTAATAAAATAAAACAGTGTTAGCTGTCAGGTAAAAGTTTGTCATTTTGCGAAAAAAATTGTAAAATATACAGAATATTTTTTAATCATTCAAAAAGAGATAAAAGATAGGCATTGCATATTTCACAAAACGTTAACCAATACGAATGCACCGGTCAAAAAGTACCTATTGGAGAGGTCCATTTTGAATCTAGATTTAAGGACATTATGTTTTGTGCGAAATATGATGCCACTATTTTTAGTGTTCGTTAAGTGACTAAACACCATTTCAAAATAAATATAATATTTAAATTCCATTATTCAGTTATTTTTAATAAATAAGAATTAAAGTCTAAGGTATATCAATAATTATTATACAAAATGTACTGAAAAGGCTATAACCCAAATCGAGACATATTAATAGTAAGTGGAAGCAATAAATAATTGAGTATTGAGTATTGAGTAAAATTAAGAAAGGAATTAAACAGTGGCAAAATATTAATAACAATCAAAGCAGTTATATTTTAAGCGGATTCAGCATTGTTCTTAATATAATATAAGCCTTATAGTAAAACGAATCAATTCATCAAAATATTTAGAACAGTAAGCTTTATCTAGTTGTAAACATACAATACATGTATTAAATACAAGTATGTGTAAATATGAAATATTTATTAGACAAATGCGCAACAAAGCACATACTACACTAATGTAAATCAGAACAAGCAATAAAACAACACACTAAATATTACAAACACAATATTTACACGTTATTAATAAATTTATTGAAGTATTTCAGAAGCAAATACAGTACCTATGCATTTAAAGAACGTAAAATGTAAACTATGTTTTGATATCTGTAGGTAGTGTTGTAAAACTGCTTCCATGTTCTTGCTTACACTTTCTATTCAATTCACTGTAGGGAATCACGACTGTTCCAAGTTAAAATGTTTACGAATAGTGTTCGTTGCTTTTTATTTTTAAATTATATATAGATTATTAATTCTGCTTATTATTTATATCCTACCGACTGCGCCATGTCAATTTATGTAAGGAAAGGCACGTGAGTAAAACTAGTGAGTTGAGCCAAGACTGATTTATTCAACAATTCTGCCTACCTACATTGTGCGTGAAATAAAATACAACACTACCTACAATATCAATTGTATGAAGATATTGTGTGTTTTTGAAATATTTTGCATCTGATGAACTCATTTTTAATTGACGAATTAATAAAGACTGGAGTGCTCAATACCTCTTTCTGACAAAACCACAAACGTACGTATCATAAGCGAGTTTAAAAACAAGAAGCAGGTTACAGCAAAAGTTACAAAAACTCACACACTTAACTAATATAGAATTGAAAAAACCTTAAAATTGTGCAAAAAAAAAAACTTAGACCACACAGTTTCAAGTAAAATTGAATACTATTCAAATGTACACACGTTATGTAATCTATATGTACACGTAGTTTGAGGCGCTGTGGTGAGTACCTATCTGTAACTTAATTACATAAGTTTACGTGTTACTTCCGTATGACTATAAACCTGATTATTTGTAGCCACTAATAACATTGACATTATATTAGTTAAGAAACTTTAAAATACCATTGTTGATAAAACAATTATGTTAGTGATAAAATGAACCCACATAATAATATCATAGGGGAATTACTTTCCCTATGATAATATGGATGTAATTATAACACTCAAATTTGTTATTACAGAAATTAAACTTTAATTTTTAAATAGATATGTGCCTACCACCTACGACTACCTATACCGTTTCGAAATAATTGCGAAAAAGGAATATGTAGGTAATGCCACTTTTGTAAATATTTTGGAAGTAATATTATTTAATTGACATTGTTGTGCATCGCGTAAAACATACATAAAAAAGAATACCTAAGATTAACACAAGAGTTATCCATACTAACATTATAAATATAAATGTTGATCTGATTAACCTACATGAGATTTGCTGTAGAGACTCTGGTAAATATTAAGTGTTATTTTTCTAGAAATCATCCCCTAGAAGGGTGAAATAAAGGGGTTGAAGGATTTTAGGGGATCAATAATTTATTGACCGATTCAGATGTGTATCGGTATGGAGATAATTCAATAATCGGTAAGTTTTACGTGTTCTCTTTAGCGCGATAGAACCTGTAAGCGATTTAATCGAGTGCGTGATACAACCGTAGGTATTATAAACATACATTATAATAACATCAAGTAACACATTAATATACCGCAAAGAAGTGTGAATTGAGAAATTCTTCACATTACTTTTTCTTTGCCAGCTAACCTATAAAAGTGTCAAGCGGGATTTAATTTTACTTAAAACTTATACTGAACAAAAAAATACCTATATACACTACAACTGAGAAGTAAAAACATTAACAATATTTTAGGAAATATTACTCTGTCGCGGATAACTTATGAATTGTAAATAATTTGGCTCATAACTTTTTAGTAACCAATCATTGTCGCTATAAAAATTACCTAAAGCCCAAGTAGACAAGCAATGATTAACATTTTTGAAATCATAACTGTAGCATTATAAAAATATCGGAATGTGAAATAATATCAAATAAAAGTTATGAATGTTTTGATTATTTTCCAGTTCAGTTATAAATTGAACGTACATTTATATATTACAGCCTGTGGAATATTTTGGATCCTTACAGTACTACGACTATAGAACATTTTGTTAAATTAAAAACAAGCATATATTAAAGTCTGTCTTATTTCTTATTCACAACGGCCACTTAAAGTATAGTATCATAATCTTCTATTGTATGATAAACATTATTTCTATTTCAAATTGGTTACATGAATTATTTAAAATCTACTCGTTTTGGTGTTCATCTTACAGTGCAACCTTTGACCAGTTGCCGAAAACGTAAAAATAATGTGTCATATATTTTTATGTATTTACTAGGTACTGCATTTTATAATCATAATTTATTAATATATCAATCACTATTACTATTTTAATTTATTAAGTAGTATTTATAATCTTTATTTCCTTTTATTGCTGATTTATATTGTATGCATATAAAGTAGGTGCTGTATTTTTGTACATGTCAATGATAATGGTACAGAATACATAACAAAGCTACAAAAATGATTAATACCCAAAGGGTACGAAAAACAAATTGTTATTCATTATTATTAGAAGCTTGGTTAATCACTATATTGCATGTCAGTTCAGCAAAGTACAGAGCTTATCGATATTTAGTGAATGTATATACATTTACCTTGTTTATCCTCTATTAAATTGTTGGTGTTGCAAATAACTACTTAGCTGTCGGTATTGCAACATCAAACAGGCCAAAATCAGAATAAACTTATAAAAAACGAAACTATTAAAGTAACATTTTGTTTTAAATGCTAAAATAAACCTTTGCTCATCTCATTTACGAGAGAAGTTTACCATTTTATTCATTTCAAATATATGATATAAAATTGATATGTTTTATAGCAATATATAGTTAAGTCAAAGCTAGTTTAGAGGCGTCGTAAACTATGTAAAGGTTTTATCAGTACCTACCACTTCGCTTGGGTGAAACGCAAAATAAAACATAATGTTGACCATGAAAATGAAAGAAATGAAATTAAAATAATAATGACAAAAAGTAATATTTTTTTTTTTATTCTCATATTTTTGTGAGAACTTTTATCTTACAAAGAAAAAAAGTAATATTATTTATGTAAATTACACCATGCAAACGTAAAATAAAAAAGTTAATGTAAACCAAATAAAATATATAAACATCTTAAAGAAAATGAAATCACTTATACATTTTCAAATAAATAAAAGTACGTTTAAAAATGTATCTAAACTAAAATCTTACATTAGAATTATAATCGTAAATGTTTGGCACTAAGCCTACAATAACTTAAAACTAATTAATTACCCTTAAAATCTCAGTGAGCAAATATTTAAACCTAAATATATTATACGTATAATCTTAATTGAAATACTATGTCTTGTATTATTTTTGTTATAAATATATTTTTAATTATATATACATATTCCTCTTTATTACCTATGTAGAATCTATAGGTATAGCGTTTTGCTACAAAAATATTATATTAAAATATTTTCATAGCAATTTGGATACATAATAATTATAACAATGTATTATGTAGATTATGAGAATGACTGTCTTCCACAAATAATGGGTGTACTCACTTTATGTGTGTTAATAAAACAATTATGCAAATCATAACGTAGGCTCAGCAAGCAACACAAGACACAACACGTTATTCAGGTGTAGGTACGATAGTAGGTAAACAAACACACGAAAGCACACGTAGAAACACAGAACGTTTACTAGGATTGATAAGAACAATTTAATAACGGTTAAAAGATACAATCTACTTTGATTTTCTTATGTTTTGATCAGAGTTACGTCGAAATAGACTTAATAAGTAAAAAAAAAGTGTTTTAGTAGATAAATTGCATACCTATTTTACTTAATAACGAAATCATTGACCACATTTATCTGATCATCTTTTTATTGTATTTGAATTATGACTGTAAAGCTACTTCATTCTTTTATTTTTCGTTATATTTGTTTTATATTAAACTTTTATGCCCCCGCAGAATACCAGAGCGTCGTGGCACGGCTCAAGCTGCCACTGTAAATACTGAGCGATAGACCGTTTTGTCATTATTGTATTTATTATCTATTTATTATATTTTCATGTGCATAGCATGCATGTATGTATTCTAAATTATTTTTCTTTCTTTAACTAAAAGAGATGCCTTGAAACTCCATTCTGGACATCCCTGCATCGTTCACAGACTACTCTTTCGATCAATATATGGAAGTAATGATAGGTATCTAATTAATATCTTTACGATATTTTTAGACAATATAGTTTATAATGATAATGATATAGTTCTACGGCCATATTGTCCGATGTGATTTGTTTTATCACATTTTGTTGCTAAAATAAAATTAGAAGGAATTTCATTTTTACTTAACGTGTTTATTTACTAATATGTATTATGTTATAGATGGAAATGAAACTAAATCTTGGTGCCAATATCGCCAAAAAGAGCACTTTGTGGCCTCCCTACACCCCATACAGCCTCCCCTTCCCAACAAAAATACAAATTAATCTTTTTATCATCCGATTCTATTTTTCATATAGGTACGAAGTCTTTTTTATGGTACCGAAATTGAATTCTATGAATTTAAAATACTGAAAATATATTATAGTAAGTACTTAAAAATTAAGAGTGTGTAAATCAATTCGTGATTTTGAACTCCCAGTGGATATGAGATACTTAACCTATATATTTTAAAAGATGAATAAAAAAACAAAGGCTTATGTAGGTACTAGAAAATCAAAATATAAATATTTTTATTAATAAGCGGTGCGAATGTTATGATATTTTTTTGTTGTAATAAAGAAATATTTTTTGCCTTTGTATTAAAAGATAATTTCAATGATGATTATACACATAAAATTGTACTTTTATTTAATTTAAAATACCCTACCCTGAAAGATTAACCTTTACATTTACCTTAATCGATACATTAAAAAAAATTGTGTCGATGTCACAACAGAAAATCCAGGATATTCATGTACCTACTTTTTATGTGGAAAGTTAAAACTGTTTTTTCCATTTTAAAACTGTGTTACTATAATTGTTTGTTTCATACTAAAATATTTAAAAATAACGAGACATAAAAAATATGCTTTATACAGTAAAGATATTAATAACGATTGACTAATGTGTTGCAGGATAATAAACATTGTATCACTCTGCAAATTTGTAGCAAAAAGGTTTATAATTTCAAGTTGAAACGCTCTTCCTTAATACAAAACTCTATTACAGTCAAAGCTTTACATGTTACGCATAAATTAGTCAATACAAAGTTTACAACAAAGAATAACTCGTTTTGAAAACATACATGCTCTTAACTGTATAAAAATCAATACCCCAGACTTAAACATGGAAATTCCCAAACAACGTTAACCCCTTACACAACGACCCCTTGCCAGGCGATACGAATTGTATCATGATGAATTTTAATAGGTATCAGTAATAAATCAACAACAATAATAACGGTCTAGTTTTGAAACAATAAGTACGAACGTTACAGCCAATTGATATTTTATCTAGTTTAAACATTAAATTTAATATTTTCATTGAATGCCGTTGTTATGCTTAATCAAAGTTGTTATGCAAAGCTTTGAATTAAATGATTTGCCTGAAACAAAGCACGATCTAATGAAATGTAATTGTACACCACTTATGATAGAACTAAAAGTTTCATTTGTTACTTGTCATTGATCGCTCGCTATATTTTTAATCTTTTAAATACGTAACTTTATTTTAAAATTACGATTGTGCTACTACACATTTAATTGACTAAAGTGTATGTTCTCGTTTTTAATATTTTGATTTAATTTTAACATCAAAACTTGGTTAAAAGCTGAATTTACAAAAAGAAAACATGTTCCAAATATGATTTAGATTATGATATTAGTAGGTGGTAAGTGTTTTTGAACAAAGATGTTTAACGTAGGTAGGTAGGTACTACAGATTATACTTAAATAATAATAATACATTTTTATTCAAGTTACTGATTATTCTTCGAAATATAACTTGAAAAGTCGAGGCCTTATTTTCTATCTAAAAACTTGTTTTAACTTGTTAGTACAGCCATTCCCATAATCATCAAGCTACACCGCGTTGTACACACTAGAATGCATGCATTAGAATTCAGTATAAAATATGTAAATTTTTTAATGAATTTTAATGCTACTCTGGTTAAGGTGTCAATTCTATCGAGTACTTAGATTTGGTATCTTAGATACTATTCTAGATATAAATTCTTACCTTATTTTTATTTTTAATAGTCCTGTTTCAGGTAAGTATGAAAAACTTATATATAAAATGTTCATTGTAGAAAAATATCTTTCTATTATAATTTGAAGTTGATTTCTAGCTAATTTAAAATATCAACAATTTTGGATCGCCTTAACATAGTTTATAAGATTTATAATATATTATTTTACAAACAGTTCGTAGTTCAATCTTTGGCTTTACACTAGATCGTCTTCAAATTCATATTCGTATCACATGTCCTTGGAATCGAGTATCGGTGGGGGCGGCGGAGGGAAGTAGCGGAGCGGAACAGTGTCGACGACGTGCGTCGCGGAGCTGTCTTCAGGTCGGTACCCGAAGGGGGGGTCGAGTGCCACGCACAGCGCCTTGTGTACCACCGGCAGCGGCGGCGACGTGCGCTGTTAGCTGCCCTTCGCCACGAGGTGGTAGGGCGCGTGGATGGTGGCCACGCTGCCCAGCTCCGTGCGGCCCAGCAGCTCCTCCGGGTGCTCGTGCTCGTGCTCGCGCCGCTTCTCCTCGTTCGTGTAGTAGTGCGCCGCGCGACGCCGCGTGCAGCACAGTGCGCCAGCCACCGCCGCCAGCACCGCTATGCACAGCAGCATCAGCCCTGCTATCACGCTCATCTGAGCCTCATGGGTACTCGGACAAGGATCAAGTCGATCGAAACTCATATCTGCCAGATTTTTCCCTCGCAATCGCATCGGCGAATAGCACCTCAGATTTCTTATAGTTCCATTCAGTACTGTCGTGGTCATATAAACGATCATTGTCCCGGCCGAGCATTGGTCGCAGTGCCAAGAATTTTTTGATAAATCTATCTGTGATATGGCTTCCAAGCGCTGCAGATCCTGCTCGCTCAGCGTTTGTAATTTGTTGTGTGATATATCTAGCCTCTGTAGGAATTTCGTCTTCATAAGTAATTTATATGGAAATTTTGTTAATTTATTCCATGATATATCCAGAGCAACCAAATGTTCATTGTAGGTAAAGAAGTTGGGAGGAATCTCCGTCAAGGATAAATTAGCCATTCCGACCCCATGTATGTCGGGTAAAATCTGGAGTACGATAGCGATTTCATTTAGGGGTAAGTTGTTGCCGCTGAAGTTGATTGTTTTTAGAGAATCTACAATGGGCGCGAAGGTCTGTAAGTGGAACTTGTCGATCTTGTTGTGGCTGATGTCGAGGTGAGCGAGCGCGGTGAGGTTGGTGAGCGCGGCGGGCGCTAACAACGCCAGCCGGTTGCGCGCCAGCGAGAGCGCGCGCAGCTCGCGGTTGCGCCCGAACATATGGTCTACTACCACTGACAATTGGTTGCCGTCTAATTTCAACTTCTTAAGCTTCTTAAGACTGATAAATTCGTCCGGCGTCAGGTATTTAAACAAATTCTCCCCTAAATCCAATTCCTCTAAATGAGGCACCAAATGATAAATCTGAGTATTAACTCTTCTAAGTAGACATCGTCTACACTTAAGCACCCTTAAGTGCTGTATATCTTTGAAAACCTCCGGGTTTAAATCGGATAAGGGATTATCACTTAAATCCAAATAAGACAGTTTCGCTAACATCCGAAATAATCTGGGCACCAGTGTTGAGATCTGATTATTCGATAAAATTAAAGTCCTTAAAGCGGTGAGGTGTCTGAACGTTTCGCTCGGCATTTGCTCTATGTTGTTGTGGTCGAGGTACAGCTCAGTGAGGTTTATTAATCCTCGAAAGTTATCTGCGTTGATGCTTGTTAGGTTGTTGTATGTCAGATTAATAAGTCTTAGGTTATGCAGGCCCCAAAACGAGTACTGACCTATGGAGGGAATGTTTGAGTTGACGATGTGTAGTTCTTGGAGATTTGTGAATGGAGCAGGCTGCGTAAAAATTGGTCCAATGGTAAGAAAGTTGGGGTTGTCTGCAGGGGCTGTGATGGCGATGGTGTGAGCATTTCTGTCAAAGTAATCAACAGGGATAGTGTGCATATCACCCCGCGAGCAAGCTATCCGAAGAAGCCTGCCCTCCTCTCTGTGGTATGTGGAACGACAGCTGCACTCCTCCGGACACGTTATTTCTGCCCCGTCGTTGTTGATTACCAATAGCATTGCCCATCCCAAGAATAGCCAATGTCGCCCAGTTAATCTGAAACAAAAGACAAAGACATTTATGTATTTTGTATAGCTTAAAAACCCAAATTTTAGCACAAGACATAGTCTAGTAAGTATATAAATTTCCTTATAAGTAAATACTATTCTATTCGTTAAAAATTTGTTTCTTTTTTATTACTATAAACGGTGACATATTATAGCTTAGTGCTTATATAACTACCACCGTAAAATACTTAGGCGGGAAAATATAACGGTCAGCAGGTAGCTGTTCGCGATAGATCTGTTGACCGGACAGAATAAATCAAGAAGAATTAAAACTCGGCAAAGTGTAAAAACTTGCCTAAATCCTGTGAACTAGGACAAGATTACAGTCTTGTGAAATATGCGGCTCGCTTTGTCCGCTGAATCCGAACCGCCTGAAAAATAACGTGCAGATAACAAAAGGCTTTTTGACGCGACGACTAAGCGGCATCCATTACGGGGAATTCCGAAATATTCATTCGCGCCTTAATGAAAAAGAGAAATTCGTTTCATTCATTATTAGTGGAGTTATTAATTATAAACGTGAATTATTTTACTACCTGCAAAACATAAATAAAACTAAGTAATTAACCAATTTGGAGCTACTGAAGTTGTTTACGTTACATTGTATCACATCTTAATCAAAGTATCGCATTGACGACTCATGTAATCCGATACAGATCATTACTCGTATTGCTTCTTTTCCTGATTAAAAAACAAAAAATAGTTTAAATTGGTAGAACAAAGACGTTTTCAAAATAATCATAGTGTCAGTTGGACTGAAGTAAAATTATTTTAAAGAGTACAAACTTCGGTATCTGGTATATTGACATAACGTTACGGGCACAGAAAAGCCTACGTCTCCAGCTCAGTTTTTTACAAGTTGCTATGAAGTATCTACAAATTTAAATACATGCAAAGTGCACCCGACAGTGGAGTTGCACTAACAATTTTGAGGGAAAAGTAACACTGATTCTAGACCGACCAACGACTGTTTGTGAAGTTTAAAATATAAATAACTTTTTCAGTACCAGATTATTCAGATAAAGTTTATGAATAATAATGAAGAGACTAAATATTTAGTCGTCTTTGCATTGGCGTTTTAATGAATTTTCAACTGTAAAAAAACAGAGGCGCTCTTTTTTTAGTTAGATAATGACTACTCATATTTCAAAGATGATTTTGTTCAATCGGGTTTAGCTCGAAGTTGGTCTTATTTTAATTGAACTTTATATGATATTATGGATAGTTATCCGAACAAATATAGGTATGACATATACAAATATAGGTATACAAATATGGCGATACGATTTTGTGTAATGTCACTTTTTGGGAGTCTGGTCTACCCAAGCGTTAACCCACGTGAAGACGGGGAAGAGAGGCTTCCATGCAGCTGTGGGATCAAGGACTAGGTTAGGTTAGGTTAGAAATTGGCACTTATAGTGTGATCTTGTGCACTAATGTAGACACAGTTATCACTCCCAACGTCGATAAGCTCACCGACCAGACTGATTGCTTGCAGCGGCTGCTGTGATTTAAACTAATTGAGGATTAAATGGACCGACGTACCGTATCACTAATAGATAGCTTAATTACAAACCGTTATTTATTCGCACAATACGTATAACTTGACACTTGGTTAAAGACTAATTTAAATTTATAACGTGCGATATCTTTGCATAGGTGATTCGAATTCGGTATCAGTAAATTCATTGGAGATTGTCCCAGTTTACTTAAACCCACCAGTTTGTAGTATTTTATTTTTTAATCTACGTGAGCGTGATGAACGGCTGATGTCACGTCTGTTAAGTGGAATGAACAAAATCACTTAATTTCGTTGTAAATTAATACGTAAACTTCCAACTGAAATAAATTATTTATTATTATTTACACTTTATTGCACAATCATAAAATTTAGTACAATAGGCGGACTTAATGCTAAAAGCATTCTCTCCCAGTCAACCATTTGGCCAAACAGAAATAATACAGGCGGTGCAAAAAGAGAGAAAAAAAAAAAGATAACAATCATGAAAGTAAATTATAACTACTATTAATAAACTAAAAAAATAAACTAAATAAATAAATGCATCTAGTTAATTATGTTACTAATTGTATGTGAAAGTTTGCATAGATGTTTGTTACCTACGTAGTCACACCAAAACGATGCGACTAGTAAGTGGTTTATTTCACCCTTTGCTTCGGTAAAGTGTAGTAAAAAAGGTTTTTAATGTGTTTGAGCAACTAGAAATAAAATAATATTAGTATTCTTCTAAGTTGTCTTCAGTTAGATTTTTTAGTAGTTTGAAAAAGACTACTGCACATTTAATCCATTTAATAATGGTATATTGGAGTCTACCAGACATTAAACAATATCTCTGTAATTTTATTTATCTTTAAATTAATACGACATACGAAATTGAAAGAGTAGCAATTTTCGCAAATTCAAAACTGAAATCTCACTTTACCTACCTGCAGTACTTACAAATCATTTTATAAAGCTATCGCAAAAACAACTAGGTATGTATAGGTAGGAACAGACAAATCAATTAATTTAAGGCAAATTAATCGTCTCCCCATTTTACCCGGACAATTTTGGTGGTGTTTACGTTTGACAGCTCTAACTGCCATCTTTACTCACTAACAAAAGATAAAAAGAATAAAAAATTGTACACGACAAATTAAAAACGTTTACTTTTTTGGCACCTGAAATGAGAGAGCTAAGATTAGTTTCGACAGGGTCAGAGTGATAAAATCTCCGCTTACGGCATGGTAAAATCGCCCGTAAACCTTTCCAATATAAGTCCGATATTTCTAGCTTTGCTTAACTTTTTATGGTTCACTTTATTTAGTTTCTCCGTATTGCTTTTAACTTTTATGCAATAACTGCAGTTATTGCATAAAAGTTAAAAGTATTCGCAATTTTAATTTTTTAATTAGCCATAAAAATAGTAAAAAGATAATAATTAAGGCCCACTAATACCCCCACACCTATGAAAAAGCGGCCGCTTTTCTCAAGATTATACATTTTGTTTTGAGACTATTCTTTAAGCAAATACTTAAATTGCTTGTGTAAATTTCAAATTCAATTCCTTGAAAAACAATGTTTATTTATGGAATTGTATTATCATATTTTGTTGCTTTGAGTCTCCGTATGAAATTTTATAAAAGATATTAATAAATCCTAGACCGAGATTCATTCAGCCGTATTTACAATTTCTTCCTTTTCAGGGTTGAGCTAGTGTAGTTCGGTACTCTTAATCTTATAGTTCTTTCTTCCAATGGACCTTAAAGCCGATCGTCCACCGCCAACTAAACTAAGTTAGTTTAGCTTAGCTCGCATAGTTGAGCCAGTTTTTCATACATGTGCATACATGCCAGCTAAGCTACGTTGTATGAAAAACTGGCTCAACTATGCGAGCTAAGCTAAACTAACTTAGTTTAGTTGGCGGTGGACAATCGGCTTAAGAGTCGATAGAACTATGTCACGCACGACAAAGTACTTACTTAGAGGATCTTCATTTACCGTGATTAAAAGTAACCATTTTTATATAGTAAAATGACGTGTATTAGGGGTTAAAATATGAAATTGCCGTTTTATTGTAATAGATTCTTTAAATTGACGTAGAATCTTCATGGTTTGAATGAAATTTTTTTCACATTGTTTCTATGATGTTATTCTTTTAAAAAATGTGAAACATTTGAATATCGACTTTCAATTGTTTTTGTTATTTAACTTAGACAAGAAAGATGGATACTGCGAAAATTCGAGTGATTTTTGAATACGAGTTCCGACGCGGAAGTAACGCGGCAGAAACAGCCCGCAATATCAATGTTGCGTTTGGAGAGGGATCTGCTAATGAACGCACCGTGCGATTTTGGTTTAAACGCTTTCGTGATGGAAACTTCGACTTGAAGAACGAGCCACGAGGAAGACCACAGGTGATCAACGATGAATTAAGAAGAGATGGTGGAAGCCGATCCTAGTCAAACTACCCAGGAATTAGTGGCATGGTTTAACGTAACCTTACCCACAATATTGACTCATTTGCGTCAAATCAATAAAATAAAAAAATACGAAAAATGGGTGCCTCATGATTTGACTGATGTGCAGAAAGAAACGCGTGTTGAAACTTGTGTTGCCTTGTTGAATCGGTACAGAAATGAAGGAATATTAAATCGAATTGTGACATGTAATGAAAAGTGGATTCTTTATGATAATCGTAAAAGAAAAATGCAATGGCTGACCCCAGGTCAAACGCCACAACAGTGTCCTAAAGCAAAACTTACCAATAAAAAGGTAATGGTTTGGTTAGGTTAAGGTAAAACTGTTTGGTGGTCTCAGCATGGTGTTATTCACTATAGTTTTCTCCGATCTGGTCAATCAATAACGGCAGATGTTTATTGTGCCGAACTCCGAACAATGTTGGCAAAACTAGCAGTAAAACAGCCCCGACTCATAAATCGATCTTCACCATTATTGCTCCATGACAACTCGACCTCATACAGCACGAGAAACCGTTTTGACCCTTCAGGAACTGCAATTAGACACCATTCGACATCCTTCGTATTCGCCAGACCTTGCTCCAACGGACTACCATGTTTTTCGTGATTTGGACAATTATCTACGTGACAAGAAGTTTTCTTCCCAGGTGGCAGTACAAAATGCTTTTACACAGTTTGTGCAGTCTAGATCCTCAGAGTTCTATCACAGAGGCATAAATGACCTTCCTATTAGATGGCAGCAATGTATAGATAATAATAGTAACTATTTTGAGTAAATAAATTAGTTAAAATTAAAAAATAAACAATTTTGATTTTCAGTACAAATCGGCAATTTCATACTTTAACCCCTATTATTACTAGATACATTATTTATCTCTATAATATACTTTGACGTGTAACATGTACATAGTTATCGAATTTAAAAAAGACAAGTAAGAACATTATTTTTTTCCGATGATTACGTGGATTAAGTTTGTTTTAATATTATTGAAATTTATTTTATGAATTTCATTCAAACCCCGGTCACTATTACATAAAATAGTTTTAAGTCAAAAATGTTCATGATACTCGTACATTCCTGGCGTATGACTCATTTTCTTAGACAAAATTTCACATTTAGACAGGACCTAATAATGTCACTTTTCAAGCCTCTACTAATCCCTATAATAGGCTAGCACAACAGAACTTAATCGAAATATGCAATTATAAGCACAATAGTTAGTACTTCTCCGAGAATCTGAACGACATCATAGTCACTAAGGAAGTGAAAGAGTGACATAATAAACGAAACGTCACAAGAAATTTGAATAACCGTGGAGATACGAGTTGTAAAGATTTGTTAAATTATTACTTATAAATGTAAAGAGACGTAACCTTTGACCGAAAATTGAAAATTCCGCGTCGTTGACTTTGATGTTGTATTTTTATTAAAAGTACTTTGTGTTGGTGATGTCTCTAAGAAATAATGAGCTTTACGTGAATGGTAAACACTTTAGCTAACTTGGAATTTATTGTTTTGCTATACATTTTGCTGCCTGTGATAGACAGGAATGAGAGTGTTTGTGATGTTCACTTAAATATAGTAAATTACGTTTTACTTCTAGAAAAACACAGACACAGTCTTAATAACTTTTTCGTGATACACAGAATATTAAGAAGATAACCATGTCATTTTTCTTAGTCGTCTGACACTGTCTTTACAAGTATACCTACCATAGATTTACTCGTAATATAGATGATATTAAATCTATGATACCTACTGAGCTTCCGAGTCAGAAATTATCGATATCGAATTGACATGGCCGATAACTTGAAAAAGTCAATTACCGGGTGTCCTGATCTAAAATTAAATAAATAAGTAATACATACAGCATAAGGGGACTACGAGTACTAGAGCTTAGTGCTGCCCCCACTTGATTCAATTGTATTACTTCTAAACAAAAATAATTCCCAAAAAAATAGAACAGTACGATTTTAGCAAATTACCTCTAGTGTTTATTGAATCACAGTTAACTGCTTTTCATACTGGCATTCTCTTGTATTACATTATTGCTAAAAACTGGCGCTTTAGCGACAAATTCGACTTTATAAACAACTAAATGAAAGTTTACTGTGATTCAATAAATACTAGAGGTAATTTGCTAAAATGAAACTGTTCAATTTTTTTGAGAATTATTTTTGTTTAGAAGTAATAAAATTAAATAAATTGGGTGCAGCACTTAGCTCAGTAGTCGCCTTAACGAGCGTATATTGTATTTTAATATTTAAATGCAAATTGATGTTACTGACAAAGTAGGTACTAGCTCGCGGTTCCGATCTCTTAACAAACTATTTAATAGATAACGACTTTAAAAAAATTCAAGTTGAGTAAAAATAAAAACTGCCAAACCATGGGTTCGCGTCTTAGCCCAGAAAGAGTCAGACCAGATCACAAAAAATGCAATAACCTCCGCTCTTGTGCTTTTTGTTTAGGTTACATGACGCTGCCTCGGGACTAGAACTTATCCATTAGTTTGCCATTTATTAATAAGTACCATAATGTTATTAATAGTTATACCCGCCTATGAATAAAATGTTATTTGAAAGTGCTCCAAAATCTAGAATCGTTTTACGGAGTCAAGTATTTTAGGTTACCCGGAATAAGATACCCTGAAATACGTTTCATGCAAACATTATTGTGTCTAGTTACTAGTTCACTGCTTCTTTATACTGTTCTTCTAGGTATTGTGACAAGAGCTATTGGGCTAACTTAAAACTGAAAACGACAGAATAACCTACTTTTTTTTTTCTTATTCTGACAATATGGAGTAAATGTTAATTAATAAGTATTAATGTTTGACCATTTTTAATGCTTATGCTATTTAAGTTGATTACCATGATTTTATGATTTCTATCAAGGTTTCTTTTTCCGTTGAAGTAAGTTTCATGTCGCCATCGGGTCTGAAGCAAGTTATCTACGAGACAAGTCACTAGACAATCTATGCTAGATGAATCTTACAAATATTATAAATATTAAAGTAACGTCGTGTGCTTTTTAAAATTTTGTGCAAGTGTATTAGACAAAGGACATAAGCTTTTATATATACCAATAGCTAGACACAGGTTTCTGTCCACGTGACAAAACAAACAGTTCATGCAGGCAGTAATAAAAGTAGAAGTTGAAATATTTCAATAATATCTTTTTTTCAAGTTTGTTGTATGTTGACACTGGCGTGAGTCAGATTACGTTTTGGTTAGAACAACTGGTTTTTCTGCACATGGTTTGACGCGAAAATGAGACTGCTTAAGTGCTTGTTACAAAGTTCGTGGCAAGGGTGCTGACGACAAGACCTTACTAAGACTCCAAAATACTGATTTCCTCTTCGAAAGAGGTCAGCTTTGACTTGCCTAATTTTACATTGGGGCAAACAATTTCTGATAAAT
Source organism: Anania crocealis (assembly GCA_949315895.1). Classification (NCBI taxonomy): domain Eukaryota; kingdom Metazoa; phylum Arthropoda; class Insecta; order Lepidoptera; family Crambidae; genus Anania; species Anania crocealis. The sequence continues at coordinate 37,595,336 of OX438879.1, read as the reverse complement.
TGCTAAAGAGATTCAGCCCGACAACGTCTCTTGAATATGGAGCAGGTGTTTAAAACGGTACTTAAAATCTTGCTAAACAATTCAATAAGTTTCCGAGCTGTGAGACAAAAGCTTAACTTGATTATAATTTTATAATTATTGATGTTCTCAAATAAATTAAAAGAAGGGCAAGCTGCTATTCCAACTAGATATGTCTAGTTATGATTACGTATTCATTTTTTTTAATCTAATTAGCCTTCGAGGTTAATTACTTATACAAGTCAGTACTTATTGCTCTTGCTGCTACTAATGCTACTATACTGCTAATCTAGACATGTAATTAATTTAGTCATGTCACATTTACTACTAAAACAAAGTCTAAAATTTATTTTTATTGTTAACAATTTTAGACGGGTACGGTAGTTTGACGAGTAATCATAATACGCACCTATCCATGGTAAGATTAACCATCTTAGATGTTCTCTTTAGGTTTTATGCATAAAACTATGAACAGATTTTAACTATCAAACTTAGCTCTACAACACAACACCGTCGGAGGCGAGTGCGTGGTCCCGACTTTCATTTTGGCCGACACAATCATTTGCCTTGCCGTTTCTCTCCTGCTTCTCATCGGACGGCGACCCGAGCCGAGGTCCGAGCCTACAGAGGTGCCCTTGAGGTGCACTGACACCGACCCACCAGAAATGGAGGCCGACCGTGCTATCCACGGTCGGGCTCCATTCTGGCATCCCATGGCATTTCTGGTTCCGGCGGCGCCACCACTGGTGGGTTCGCCATTTGGTAGGATGCATTTTGCACCACAGACCGGCCCGACCTGGCCCATTTGTATGGGCCGCGGCACAAGCCTTCTTACCCTTGGTCGTACCGGGAGACCGCTAGCTCGGCGGAGGCGCTCAGGCCTCAGTGATAGGTCCTTCCGAAAATAAGGTAAAAAAACTATCAAACAAGAAAATGTCTGCTGTCTGATAATACCTACTGATGACGTGATTTGCCAAAATTATTAAAATATACCTTTTTTGTACTCTCGAAATTCTAGACAACTAAGTATCTTCATTTCTTTATTTTTTTTTGGTCGAGGTAAAGCTAGATCTATAAAAGCAGGCAAAGAGAAAAGAGTCAAAGCGATAAAATGATATCCCTAATAGGTACAAGAAAAACATACCTACACATGCGTATGTTTAATTCAGATACGTGTAGGGAGGTTTGTTACGTCATATGCTAGGAAATTAATTAGCCAACCGTTGACGCTTAAATCCTGCAAGAACGTTTCTTTATACGTTATTTACAAAGAACCTTATAAATAGCTTCGTATTTTGACTCATTATATGTGAGTAAGGAATCATTATTTAAAGCCGCGCGAACAAACAAGCGGGTACATGTGTCGGTTTCAATTATATCTTTGATATATTTTAACTAATTAAGATTTTAGCATTTCTGATTTAGCTAGGTTTTTTGACTTAAAAATATATCTGTCTCATAAAGCGCGGTAAGAAACACTTCATTTAATTTTAAAAGTAAATAAAAGTAACAAATATACGAATCAAATGCAATGGGAATATTTTTTTTCTTCGTGTAAACACTCTCAACCACTTACGAATGAAATATAAAATTTTGATTAGAAAAAATAGTCTTACTTGTTAAGTTATTAAAATATTGTAATTTATTAGACGCTCTAAAACATTTATTATACAAACATGTAGGCATGGTGATACCAAAAAAATACAAAACTGTTATGAAGCTATATACACATGTCTACCTCTATGTTAAGGGTCTAAGTAAAAGTCAAACTTATTGACACTGTACCTATATTGGACGAATAATGACTTTCTTATGTACCTACATACATACAACACTATGCAAACAATAAAAACTTCCTACTTCGAGTATCATATAAACACAATAATCATGTAGTGTGCACATCATTCTTTTATGATACCATAGTGGCTATACACAGCCTGTATAGTATAACTAATGGTAATTAGTTTAAACGGACAGTAGCAAAACTTCCACCGGCTAACACCGTCTTTTATAGGTCATTCCGGTTTCCGTTTAGCATGGTGACCCAGCCAGTATGTGCTGCCTCGCCGGCAGCTCATCTACCCATCTAGCTATTAATATGAATTAATCACGAAAATGTGCGCAATTGCATTAAATTGGATAGTTTTATCGTGTTTGTGATTTTCAGGACAAGGTTGGCATAGTAAAAAAAAAATTTTTTTTTTCTAACATCTGATCTTATATAAATCTCATGACGTGAAAAGTGAGTCAGTGAATGTGAAAAAATGAAATTAAGTTGTTCACCCAGTAGTTGACAACTTCAGACAGGCAACACGCCAGATAATGTCAATCAAATAGAAGTTCCGCTTATTTTTCAAGAGTGTGTACCTAATATCATTGTGTTTGTTATTATAATATTCATATTTAAACGAAATAATTTCGTCTCTTTTTCATTACTAAAACGAAACGTGTAACATTCATGATGTGAAAAGTAAGTCAGTGAATGTCAAAGAATGATATTCAATTGTTCAGCCAGCAGTTGTCAACTTCAAAAAGGGAAAACGTCAGATAATGTCAATAAAATAAATAACCGCTTATTTTTCAAGAGTGTGTAATATCGTTGCTTTTATTATTATACTAGCGGACCCGACAGATGTTGTCCTGTCTTAACTCTGAATATTGATTAAGAAATGGTATAGTAAAAAACTGTTACAAATTGATTATTATTATTAAGCTTTATGATATACAACATTCTTTGTTTTTGTTCTGGTGGGTATATAAATAGGTTTTTTTGGTATTCCGACACGTGAACAGGCGACATATTATTATTACCAGGGCATGTGCAAATTTCAGTTTTTTACCCCTATTTGACGATATTTGCAGCACGCATTCTGTCAATGTTATGTCAAATACCATACCTTTAAAAAGTTCAAATTGTGAAAAGCGATAAGTTTACATTGCAAATAATTTAGTAGGTACGGTGATTAATTTTTCATAATTTTCGATTTTTTTTGGCAATTTCCTTATTTTTCATTTTATAAAAACCTTCTCCTGTCAATGCCAAACAAAACAAAAAAAGAATTAGCGAAATCGGTCCAGCCGATGACGCGTGATGTCGTGACCAAGGGAAATAGGGATTCATTTTTTTTAATTTGTATTTCATTATCGCCTCAGGTATTTGATTTTGACGTCTTAAATGTCATTGTCAGATTTATATTCTCTTTGGTCATTGTCATCAAATATGGCGGGGTTGGAAAAAAATATGTTTGTATGGGAGTATAAAAAAGTGTGGTTTTTAGACTTTTTAAGCAATTAAAAAAAAATCTTTGCTTAAAAACCATCCTCGTACTTCAAGGAATATTTATTCTAAAAAAATAATCAGCGTAATCGGTCCAGCCGTTCGCGCGTGATGTGGTGACCTAAGAATATGATCTGAGGTGGTGACCAAGGGAAATAGAGATTCATATTTATATTAAAGATATAATATAGATTAGTCATATTTTAAACGAAATAATTTCGTCCCTTTTTTGCTACTAAATACGAAACGTGTAACATTTATGGTTTTGACGGTTTATTCAGTTCCGACACATCAAACGCGCCAATACGGAATTATTGATAATCCAACTGATTATTAAAATTTACCGGAATAGATACATCTGTTTTTGTCCGCGTTAAAATGAATATGGCAGAACGAAGTTCGCCGAGTCAGCTAGTATACAATAAAACAATCGTATGTGTACTAATTATTAGTAGCATTCTGCGAGCATACGAGTATGTACTCGTATATTCAGCATTCTAGCTGGTAAACTTTACAAACGGCTTGCGTTCGCCTGCACGAACAATCCGCGTCGACTCCTATATTATGTGATAAAGTTAAACCCATCCCTTTCATAAACTTTTCTCTACCTGTGACACTTTTTGCTGCCCTAACTTTTCCTCCATTTACATTACAAATCCATTTTGAAAACTCTTTTACACTAATTCAAAACAACCTGCTGACGTTAATACGTATATAATTGTTTATGCGCAATCATCATTGAATTTAAGTTACCACAGCAATGATGAGAACAGGCATGATCACTACGTTTGCCAAATGCGAGTTTGTGATCACAAACCCGAGCGATGTTTTTTGTCTTGTAAACATAACTCAAGCTTCTTAGTAGTAACTTCATTTGGACTAAATGGCTCTGTGTGGCCCAATGTGGCATGTCTTAAAAATAATATTATTTTGAATTATAAGATTAAAATGCTACTAATTTCATTGAGCCTACATTTAGCAATGATATTTTGCACTTTCCATAATATGCTTTACCATTTAGGTCCCTTAATACGTTATTATCATCCGTACAATCATAAAATTCAAAGTCTCATCACACCATAGTATTTTTTTGCCCAGTGTTAGGTTTAATATGGACTGCAGGAAATGGACATTTATAACTTGTGGCAAAGAATATTAAGATATTCTTTGCTTGTGGTAATTTTGTACAAGACATTAAACTGTTACTGATCTTTATCATTGACAAGAATATTATTTCTACTTGTAGTGGTAAAATGAATTAGTACAGCATAAGCAAAGTAAATTATGTTTTAGATTTTTCGTTTTAAAAGGTGATGTTGGAACTGGAATTGAAATTATTATTACTAGAGTGATGGAAGTGATACTTCAACCATATTTCATTTGACTAAATTAATAAGGCACCAGAAATTTAAGATCTCTTAAACCGGACTAAAATATATGTACAACACTGCTTAGGCACTGTTTTACGTTAACAATAAGATTAAGTATTTTGTTATTGATGTTTATAACAAGTATCAGCAAGGTCGAGTTTAATTCTGGATCCAATAACTCGCAGCTGAATGAAAAGCAACATATTACTAAAAAGCAGTATGTCGCTTATTTAGCCTTTAATTCAGCTTCACGGCTGCACGATCCTCGTAATTGCGAAGAGTATTAATCTTGGCGATTCACATAACATCTATTTGCTATTTGAATCTACGAGACGTTTAGTAATCAATAAACACAATATTATCGGAGCTGGATCTTGGGGTCGGTAATTCCCGACCCTCGGATTCGAATCAATTGGGTATTTAACTGTCTTATCTCGAGGGTTCGGTGATCCTCCGCCATTCGTACGTGTACGTTAAAATTACGCACGGTTGAATTACATAAGTATCTATATATTCTACCCATTCTAATATGCCCGTATTCATTCAAAACTTGATTTAGGAACATTTAAAGAAGGTTTTTAATTTTGATTCCCATTAAATAAATTGGAGTAGGTACTATCTACATAAATCTGCTTGAGCCGTGGTCCCAAACAGACGCTGAAGAAACGCAAATGATGACTATAGTCCTCTTTACGTTAGTAAAGACTAAATCGCATGTCATACAATTTCAAGTGAATTGCCTAATTTAGGTACAACAATAATCTTATTACAAATAGATATATTTTAGGGCCAAATATTGCATTTTATAATATCTAGGTGCCTATATGAATAAAATTTGTTTTACAGAAGGATCGACGGACTTCCTATCTGACATTACTAACAAATTTTAATGGAACTTGAAGTTTTTTTCAATTTACACTAACAGGTAATTCCTTTCTCCAAAATGTTAATTTTTTTTATAACTTTATCGGCGTAAGTTTATTAGTCTCTAAGTTAACCGGAGACGGAAATCCAGACAAATTTGTTGAGTACGAGTCTTTACAAATAAAACAATTGAAAATGTACTGTACCTTAAATAGTCTAAGGGACAGTAAACCGGTAAAGCTACGGATACGTGTCCAGACTACCAATCGTACCACTTGAAATTAATACACAAGTAAAATAAGTCGACCCTTTTGGGTGGCTTTGACAAACATTCGAAGCTTAGCGAAGTAGCAAATATCTCGTTGTGAGCCAGCCCAATAGCTATCAATTGCATCTACTAGACCATTTTAAATGTCATCATAACCAACTACAACAAAGTTTGTATAATTATAACCGACATAAAGAAGAGGAGGTTCTCAATTGGACAAATGGCAAAAAACTTTATTCTAAATATCTATATGAAAGCGTGTAAAGGGTGAACATGGTCATAAACAGAACATTTGCTTGCATTATCTTCATTGGTAATCCCGTGCAAATCCAGGACGGACAGCTAACACATAAACATTCCTAAAGAATATGTCATTCTTTTGGATTGGCGTTACGATGAGTTAACTAAATTTCCAAATGGTGTAGTATATACGGGATGAAATTTTAACCACCTTCCAAATTTTATTATAACAATCTACGAGACAAAAACAGATGGTTTTTTTTTGGCCCTGTACAAAAATGTCAAGATAAAGCATTTAGAAAATGTCCGCCAAAAATCTATAATTTTTTTTATTCATTAGTTTTCCCTTCATACCTTCACAGGCTCAGGACCGTAAAAATTGAAAACTATGTTGACCTACATTTACTTCATAAATGGGCTCAAAATACGATACTGAACGCCTATAAATTTTTTTGAAGATTATGAAAAATTCATTCTGTATACTAGCCAAGCATAGTTAGTATTCAACGCCCTATTCGGGGTTTGAATTTAATAGCTGGTTTGTGACTCACTGAGGAACTTTTTTCTAGTTAGATGTCTGTTTGAGTCAAAGAGTGCTTAGTGGAGCTGGCACAAAAACAGAATATCACCGTCTTCTTCTCAGGGGCGAAAACCCCTTTTTAAGAGTAGCCCTAGGTATAAAAGGAAAGCATTTAAAAGGGTTGCCCAGGCGATAGGGTTACCTTATTGAATATGCTAGCTTATAAGTTTGGTAACCTTTTGAATAAGGTTTAACCACTAAATAGATGTCACCCTTTTGATTGCCTATCTCTTGTCTGCATATCCGAGAGACCTGCTGAAATGCACCGAAATCAAACGATCGTCTTGTTTGGTAGCGCAATAATAAGTCTATGATCTGCTCATGAGAAATTAAAATAGCCTACCATCATTATCTACGGGTTTTCGGTATCAGTACGTACATACCTACCTGAATTGTGTCGTTTGGTTAGCATTTAGTCGGGGTCACTCCGATAATATCCAAGCTGGTAAGCTTTGATATCATTGAACCCTATCCGATAGGTATATCCGATAGGTATATCCGATAGGTATATCGGATAGGGTTTTTGAAAACAAGCCTATTAAAAACCCAAAAAAATACGTAAGCGGTTCCGATCCCTACTTCTTCTCCTTTTATCAGTATCGTATATAGATAGAAATAGAGTAGGTACTGCTGAAGAAGGTCAGCAGCGTCTTCTCTCCACCATTAGACAAACAATCGACAACCTCCTGTCTTTGGTTCATTGACCAACATCCTAGCTGACCCTTCTTCGGAGACAGCTAAGATTATTATTAATTTTGTAATCTCTAGCCTTAAGTTGGAATAATTTAAGTTTAAGATATAATGGAGCTGACATGTTCGAAAGAATCGATCAAAGCTCCTCAATAAAAAAAATAGAATAAAAAAAAACCTCCTGTCTTCTCTGTTTGGAGAGGTTTGTGTCCACAATGGACTTTTGCTGGCTGATAATAACCAAAAAAACTCTTTTGTGTTTAAGCAGTACAACTGAGACACGTTTAAAAGTTTTTCATTTTTATTTTAGACATACCACACTGAGCCACACATAGAAATCTATAGTCCCAAATTAAGCTTCTACTAAGCAGCTTGGGTTATGGGTAATAGACATAGGTACATTCTTTTTTGTAAATATATACTTTTTATACATAGAAAACACCCAGACCAGTACAAACAGACATGTTCATGCACACAAATAGTTGTACTATGCGGGGATTGAACCCCCGACCCATGACTCAGAAGCAGCGTTTACTACCACTTATCTAACTGATCGTCCACTGATCCAATTAACTTGTAAAATCAGATATTTACACGTAAATAGGTATACACTGGTGATTGTCGTATTGATGCGCGTTAACGGACCATTTAGCAGCGATTGTGTTTCCGTCTCGTCTGCTCCAACCGGTAATTAATGGCTTACATACATGTATCCGTACATACAAACGGTTATGCATGTAATAAGTGAAACATCAAACACTCAAAAATCATGGCAAGAAAATCAGATACGTCACCCATATTTTTTATAAAATCCGAAAGCGATCTTGCCAAAATAATTTAATTTATTACTTACTATATTTAATATTTGTACTTTTGTTACTAGATCTCGTAAGTGTAAACAGTTTGAGAACCGTCGGCGCCTTGTTAGAAATTAGACATACCGCCAGCTTACTGTGTCTTGGTGGAGTGAGTAACCGGTTATCGCGTGCGAATGCCGCCGTCTCAACAATGCGTACGCGGCGTTCGCTCGTGAGCGTGCGCTTTCTCGCAACCAGCATAGCGCCTATTATTGGTTGCGCTTCTTACAGCTTATTAAGTTTACGATCGCCTGCGCTTAGAATCCTGTGGACTATGCGTATGGTGCGTATTTATTACACATCTACCTTATACTGTCCTCCTTATCTAAATCTTATAATACTAATGTTTATACCACTTTTGAATGATGCTAGTTACTTTAATAGTTATTTGTATTACGTATGCATAGAAATTAATAGTAGTAAATTGATAGCTCCGTCGTGTCTGACGACCACTTTAACATTTTATTTCGTACCGCAAAGCTATTATAGACGTATGTTAAAACATAACACAGTGATCTTAGCGCTTGTGCTGCAGGTAAGTCTCATTAAATACTTACATCGGAACTTGTTACGGTGGACTTCTGTTGAGTTTTTTAGTTTAGATAAAAATGGCTACTACAGAAATTAACGCATATTACCAGAATACTCGGGGGCTTCGTACTAAGACACACACATTTAAAAGGAACCTACTTCTTTCGTGTTATGATATTGTTTCGCTAACAGAAACCTGGCTCTTAGAGGGACTGAATACTAGCGAGTTATTCGACGATAAGTACGTGGTCTGGAGGCGAGACAGGAACTACTCAAAGACAGGAGAAAGATACGGGGGTGGGGTACTTTTAGCCGTCCGACGTGACCTAGCAGCTGTTGAACGACCTGAATGGCGCTCCTCTGCGGAGGATTTATGGGTGACCATATCATTGAATAATAAGAACCGTAACCCAGATATGATCAAATTACATGTTTGCACTTTGTACCTCTGCAAGGAGAACCTTGGCAATTCCTTTAACTCGCAATTACAAAACTTTGCAGAGAATCTATCACTGATTGTTAATTCTTGTCCGCAAGATTTGTTCTTATTAATGGGTGATTTTAACTTGAGCAATGTCGATTGGCATGATGGTGCAAATTTTCTGCAGCCGGTAGGCATAACAGGTGAGTCACAAACCCACTTCTTTGATACCCTTACTGAGTGTAATCTAAATCAATTTAATTATAATAAAAATGTGAATACCCGAATACTTGATTACGTGCTATGCAATAGTAAAGTGACTGTCATATCGTGTGACGACCCCGACGACGAGCTCTAAATTTTGCGCAGACTACACCTTTGAAAATTAACCCTAGACTTAAATACTATTATGAAAAGGCAGACTACGAACCAATAATGACATCATTGAATGAAATAAACTGGGAAGTTTGCTTAAATAATAATTCATTGGCAGACGCAACCAGTGTGTTTTATCAGCATTTGTACGATATTATAGATAAATATATCCCATACAAGTCAATTACCAATTACTCCTCATACCCACCCTGGTACAATGCTCCATTAAAGAAAATTCTCAAGGAAAAATACAAATTCTTTAACAAACATAGAATATACAACAACCGTGATGATTATGCCACATTTAGTTTACTACGCGAAAGGGCTAAGCGAGTAGAGCAGAGATGCTATGAGGATTACATTAAGCGTACTGAAAATGCTATCGAAAAAAACCTAAAATGTTTTGGTCATTTGTTAGATCTAATAAATGTGGTTCAAATATTATTCCCTCAACTTTACGTTACAAGGATCAATCCGCAAATACGGGTGAAGAAATCTGTAATCTTTTTGCCTCCTACTTTCATTCCACTTTTCTCTCTTCACCTTCAAGTAACACTTGTACTGCTTTTTCCGGGGTTCTAAATGAGAATGATTCTAACACTATTAGTAACGTGGAGATTGATTCTGATAAAGTTTTCGAACTACTTAAATCAGTAGACTTAAGTAAAGGTGCTGGGCCAGATAGAATCGTGCCATTGTTCATACTTAAATGTGCTAAATGCTTGACCCTACCACTTACTATTTTATTTAGGCGTTCAATTTCGGAAGGTATTGTGCCGGTAATTTGGAAATCTGCATTCATCACACCCGTGCACAAAAGTGGCTGTAAGAGTGAGATAGGGAATTATAGGCCTATATCAAAACTATGCATATTTGCAAAAATCTTTGAAAGAATTGTGTATGCTGAAGTATATGGGGCTCTGTCATCGAAGTTTATCCCTGAGCAACACGGATTCTTAAAAAAGAGATCAACAGCCTCAAATCTATTACTGTTCACGGACTTTACCACTTCTTGCATGGACTCTGGGGGACAAGTGGACGCCATTTTCACTGATTACAGTAAAGCCTTCGATCGGATTGATCATATACTACTATTGCGTAAACTTCTCCTTGCGGGAGTTCATGGTAACCTGTTTAGGTGGTTTACCTCATACATTGAAAATCGATCTCAGGCTGTGGTGGTGAATGGCTTCTCTTCTTGCTGGACTAATATTCTCTCAGGCGTCCCACAGGGTTCCTTATTGGGACCTTTGCTCTTTAATATCTTCATAAACGATGTGTGTACTTGCTTCAAACATTCAAAATTTCTTCTTTACGCAGATGATATGAAGATATTTAAGAATATTTGCTCTTATGATGACTCTCGTTTTCTGCAGGAGGATCTGGATAGGTTTGAGCAGTATTGCTCCTTGAACAGGTTGGATTTAAACGTCACAAAATGTAATTTTATATGTTTCACACGTAAAAGGAAGCCATTATGCAATACATACTATCTTAAGGGACAAGAACTGAAGGAGGTGGAGGAAATACGGGACCTAGGTATCATACATGATACGAAATTGACGTATGAGAAACACGTGGACAATATTGCTAAAAAAGCTAGGAGAGCAATGGGTTTTATTATGAGAACGTGTTCCCAATTCAATGATATCAAGGTACCCAAAATTTTATTCTGTTCCTTGGTGAGAAGTACCCTCGAGTATTGTTCTCAGGTCTGGAACCCTCGTTATAAGGTCCATTCTGACAGACTGGAATCCGTTCAGCGTAGTTTTATGAAATTCTTGCAGTACAGGTGTAGGACTCGTGATCCTGACTATGAGACCAGATGTCGCAGATTCCATATTTTGCCCCTTAAAGATAGAAGAGCAATTGCAGATATCATATTTTTAGTAAAAATCGCACAGAATTATATTGATTCTCCTGAACTGCTCTCGAAAATTTGTCTCAAAGTTCCAAGCAGAACTGTTAGGCTGCCTGTTTATTTGAATATCCCCCGCTGCAGTACCAACTACAGACAGAATTCATTCTTTTTGCGATCAGCATATGAAGTGAACAAGCTGGTTACCATTCCTGAACTCGACATGTTTAACTCGAAACCAAATCTCTTTAGGGACACATTGGCTAAATCTTGGTTCGACGGTTCTTCAGCTGTTTAATGTAGGTGTAGATCTTAACTCTCTCATGTAAGCGAATTTCCTTTCGTTATTTAATTATATTGTTACACATATGCGAAAACATGTAATTGGTGTATAGTTTCTTAAGCAGTGGTATTTAGTCCGTTATTGTTTCACTGTATGTTTTCCGAACAAAATAAAATAAAATAAAAAATAAAATAATAAAAATAAAACATTTGGCCAAAGCCATATTGAAACTACAATAAACTTTTAAAGTTGTATTTACACCTTTAAAAGAATTTCAAAAATTTCGAATTCAACTAACCTACCATTTTTTTCCTGATTTGGACAATTATCTACGTGACAAGAAGTTTTCTTCCCAGGAGGCAGTACAAAATGCTTTCACGCAGTTTGTGCAGTCTAGATCCTCAGAGTTCTATCACAAAGGCATAAATGACCTTCCTATTAGATGGCAGCAATGTATAGATAATAATGGTAACTATTTTGATGAAATAAATTTGTTAAAAATTTCAAAATAAACAATTTTGATTTCAGTACAAATCGGCAATTTCATACTTTAACCCCTATTATTATGTGACGTAACCAGAAAAAAATATATTGCAATCAATAATGGCATTATTATTTTATTTAAAGTAAAAAAAAGAGAACAAAGTGCAACGACCTTAGAAGTACTGGTAACCTTACAAATATTAATTAATTGTTCTGTTATTACTAACACAGAATAAATTATTAATTTTTGTCCTAAAAAACCTAGCGTCACTCCAAACTTGCCATGTCGGGATATAAAAAAATAAAGTAGCATCTCTTAAACATACAGCAGGATAAAAGGCTTTCATCATTCAATTCAAGTTATCCACAGCAATGAAGGCATAGATGATGGCCGCGCATGCCAAATGCGGGTTGGTGATCACAACCCCGAGACCTGACCTGACCCAGGGATCAAACCCAGAAAACCTAGATCTTGGTAGACTAGACCAAAGTAGAAAAACTGTCGAAAAACTTTTTTTAATAGACCTACGCTGGTAGCTGATGGACATCATAGCTTCACTGAGCAGATTAGGTGATTAGGCGAGTGCAGAAGGCATTGGCGGCTACTTATTTATACCTTATCCAACCAAACACAATGACCGAAATCGGTCAACCCGCAAGTTGGATTGAACTCCTTTTCATTTTTCGTTGCCTCTTAGAATATCGTTACTGTGTGACTATTGACCCTTAAAGTATGATAAAGCGCCGGGTGCCCTTCGGTTCGCCTAAAATTTAAAGTCCTAATTTCATTTGGCCGAACCGTATTGGCCTAAACTTATAACGTATAATTATTGTCTAGTCTAACAGTTGTTTTCGCACTATTATAGATTGGTCTAAAAATTGAAAACCCTAATTTCAGTGTGTCTAATATCGAAAGCACTAAAATGTATTAGCATCCTTTTTTGACATTACGCTTTATTTTTTTGAACAGAAAAGTTTAAGAAACGAATCGCTCACAAACCGACCCCAAGCAGTCTTGTCTGCCCTACCCCTAGAGTGTAATTCAAAAGCGCGTAGGCGCGGAGGGGCGAGGCGGCCCGCGGGCTGAGGAGCAGGAGGCTGTAAGCGAGGCCCCGCGGCTGAGGCTGGCCGGCGCAGCCGGCCAGAAAGCCGAAGCTGCGGTGGTGAGCGTAAGCCATCTGCGACGATAAGCACGCGTGGGACCGCCGGAGCCCCGCAGCGCCGAAGCCGTCACGGAAGTCTGATTGTTTGGATGCATGCATGATTGCTTGTTTGCATGCATGTGTGCTTGATTGCATGCATGATTGCTTGTTTGCATGCATGATTGCTTGTTTGCATACATACATGCTTGCTTGCTTGCTTGCATGCATGCTTACTTCTTTGCATGCATGCATGATTGTTTGCATGCATTCATGCTTGCTTGCTTGCTTGCTTGCATGCATGATTACTTCTTTGCAAGCATGCATGCATGCTGATAAAGTTTTTAACTTTCTGCGAATAAAAATTTGGAACTGCAAAAGGGTAGGTGTTATGATATATTCGGCGAAATTATAATACGGCGATATAAAGTTAAGCGTAGTAAAAATAGGCTAAACACGATTAGGAATAGTAAAGATGTGCGAAAAAATTTTAGGCTAATAGTTTGTGCGCCAATGACAATTAGGAGTACAAATAATTAGGCAACCCGATATATACCCTAAAGCGCCATTTACATATTGCACTTCAAAGTTTACTATACACAGAATATTTTAAATTATTATAATTTTTTTTAAAAGTAGTTCAATCGGTTTAGAGAATGGTTAGTAACTTTTCAGACAGGTTTATTTTCATCTTAATAATCTTACTAATATTATGAATGCGAAAGTTTCGATGGATTTTTGGGCACGCCCAAACGGATTAACAGATTTGAATGATGCTACTTTTCATCCTTTATAGGACACGGTTCACGTGGGATAAACATGTTTGTTTTTAATGTTGACAGGGAACGATATATTTTTTTGCATCGTCGTACCTAATCAAGTCGGGTAAAGGTACAATGCCAACATTTATCTGCAGTCTAAGTAGCTGGCAACAGCTAGTTCAAAATAAATCAACAAAACTTTTAATTCGATTCTCTTTAATGTAGGCACATAAACAATGCTATTTGGACTTAAATTATATGCCCTTTATTAAAGTTGGACTGTAATACGTTTTTTAATCTCGTAGGTACACTTTCAACCTACTCATTCAGTTCACAAGTAACAAAAGTATTGTAGACGTAACTACCTAATCAGCACTGTCTTGAAATATATTATGATAATTTAAGGAATTCTTGAGATGGCGTTAATGCCGTTCCGATCCCTTGAAATCATTCGCTCGGATCAAACGACCGTCAATGGATAGACGCAAAATTCACGATTGCGGTTATACAATTGGTTATGTTACGTAAAATTGTGCGACATCGCTGAAAAAAGATAACATTAAAATACTTTTATATTCCCATTTGGAGTGAAATGATCCCTGGAGTTTTTTCATTTCACTGAACATGTCAAATAAAAGTTACTATAGTTGTCGAACTTTCTAAAAACGTGTTCGTAGACTGAATGTTTGATAACTATGGTAGCCTTATATTATGTACCGCATGAAGATAAGGCTCATAAAATAATTTTATTTGGCTATGAAACTCTAAAACTTTGATTAATTTATTAACTCCTAAACTTTTCCCATTACAAATTCGCGGGGAGAATTGTTATCACAATATTTAATCTCTTTATGATCATTATGACTGGAAGTAAAGCTTTGAGCAAAGAAAATCTTCTCATTTGATAGGAATTGCAATCATATGATTTTATATAATTATGTGACAATATACGACCTTATGCAACACATTAAAAAATATTGTTTTGAGACTTTTTATGCCAAATGCAAAACAAACCAAAGCCTTCAAAAGCTGAAGCCTAAATGACAGTGAAACAATACGTTTCCGTGACAAAACGTTATTTATCTTTCCTTTTTACTGTAAACAAGGCTGATTTACATAGGGTGTGATGATTAAGTAGGTTTTTTCGGTGTCGCGATGAGAGCACGTAGTCACGCATCCAGGGCAACTGTCACGTCCTGAGTTAGTGCCCGAGCTTAAACTGCGAATCGCGGTGAGCACCTTCACTCTTCACTTTTATGACGAACCCTCCGGCCCGTAATTACAACTACATTCGGTTTATTACTAATCGAGACCGTTTCAATCCTTCGATTAAGATTGAACGCATAGTTATATGTTCAACAGAAATTTAGTCTTTTCCGCCGTTTATGGTTCACAACGACGCCGTAACACAGAGTTACACGGGAATTAGGATCTCCGTGCGTGTGTAAAGAACGTTGAATCGTTTGTGGGGAAATTAAGCTTATAATTAATTATTGTTTAAGTATTCTATACATCAGTCAGAATTTGCAATTATTTTTATGTAGGTACATGCAAACTGACCTACTTACCGTGTAAGAGGTTTTGGTCGATCATAAGAACATAAAAACAGTTTAGTTCGTATCCATTTTTGGATTTAAGCTAAACTAAGCAAACAATCAGGTTAATTTATAAATATGTACTTACGTTTGAAAAATCTATTTTATGAAAACCAATTGTTTCTATTTGATACTAAAATATTAGCCTATTAAATGAAAATCTGTAACTACCTTATTTCGTTTTGCAAAGATAAGATTGAGCAATACAAATCTTCAGATTATAATATTCAATGCTAATCTTACTAATAATTCCAAGACACCATTATTTAAAATCACACCATATAAGTATTTACTTTGTATGGTATTGGCAAGGCATGACATCATAGTTTGCTAATTTCGAACATAATTCTGTGCAAGCACATAAAAACTATATCAGTTGACTGCTGGTGTCAAATACCGATGTTGTTGATGGCAAGTGGTGTTCACATAATCAGTGATAACTATATTACTAAAGACACTTAGGTATTAAATATCAGATGACATCTACTAAACATACTCTATTATAACTAACTCTCTTTATAAGTATATCAAAGTGAGGTGCACTCTGGCCACAAGGACGACAAGGCAACAATATTCCACCGTAAATATTAATTGAGAATTTGGTCGCACCGTGGCCCTTGGGCAGCAAGCGGTGTTTTACGAATATGGTGTTGGTAATTATGCAGCCGAAGCGTTACAATGCATAATTCATGCACAGGTCGGTTACCCGATAAATATTCGTGGCATTAAGCGCGGCGGAAAGGACTAGTAAGTAATAACTTTTCACCTGACGCGCCGTAATGTCACGTTCACCAATTAACATTTCACACAGGCTTCATCAATCACAACACAAGTCAGGTAGGTCATCTTTTTACGAGCTTGACCAAGCATGAAAAATGCAATGCAAGATTTACGAGCATTTTATGCTCAGATGCCGGAACACCCCAACAAAAATGTAATTTGTCTAGGCCCCGGCTTTGTGGGGTGCGTCTATGAAAGGGCAGCAGGTAGCGCGGACCGGAACCGCGCCGAGTCCCTCGTCCGTGCACGGAACACATAGATATATCGATTTATCTTTAAACAACTTTAAATATTAACAAACATTTTACTTGATGCTTAATCTTAGTATTTCAATTCTTTACATTCTTACAAATAACCCTAACGGCCAACATATTACTCGTACATCATAGTAAACCTTGAATAGATAGGTATTCCCAACCTTCCAATTACCTAAAAAACAAGTATCAACACTTGTTAAAACCATACGATAACAAGCTAAGACTTCATTACAGGGCTGCCATACTATTTAAATCGTACTTCTACGATTTTTAGCATTTTTACTCATGTACGATCGCTAGACCGAGATGGTACGGAAAATGTACGATTTTTATATACCTGGCAACATTTCATAATAAAACGAACGTCCTACGGCTAATGGACTTGTATCCAAAGCCATGTGTGCCTAATTAAAAAAAAACTAACGTCCTTATCTCTGGCAAGTATGAGTTTCGGGGAATTCCCCAACAACCTAACGCGTACGTAGATCTTTTACTTGAATGAAGACTCTTTGTAGAGTCATTTAAAGGCTTTGTTTGCACTTTTATGAAATTTTTTTTTTCTTTTGATAATAGTTGCGATTTGTCCGTAAATCGAATAAATAGTTTCTTAATTGTAATTATTGTGTCGTGTCTAAAACCAAACGTTTTTTTTTGTTATTTTTAATAAAAACTTTTTAGTTTTAGGATGTACGATCTTTTCATTTCAAAATTTCCTTGGCATACGATTTTTTTGTAGGTTTCGTACGAGCCCACCATTTTTGCATCTGGCAGCCCTGCTTCATTATATAAGAATAGTACCTACCTACATAAACAAGGACAGCAAGATATTTAGACTTCACACGGCTGAAGTTTTGTAACGGCGCGGCGGCATATTTTATCTTGCCTTATAAGAACGTACCTGCTTTGTTTTACATCCTTTCACAAATTAAAAATTTATGTGTATGTATTAAGACCATAGATTTAATATACTACTGATAGATTGGCAATGAAAAGAGACAGAATACAATGCAGCTATACGATAGAACGAGATAGATCACAAGGCCGTTCACGTACACGCTAAGAACCCGTAGCGTTTTTCTGAGTTCTGACGTCTGTCACGAGCAACACAATATTCCCTTTAGTTTTACTAGTTTCAATTTTATTATTGTAAAAAAGTGTCGAGTTGATGTATTTTCATTATGGTTACATGTTCAGTACCTGGAAGTAACTCATCTAAAAAAGGGAACCAACATAATTGTACATTTCACACGTCAACACACAATCGCGATTACCAGCAGCAAAATGCAATGTTTCAGAGCTTTGACTAAAATTGTGTATACTAATTGATAGGGCATTTCACCAGGACAAGGATTTAAATTTATATGAATTCAATTAAAAATAATATCAAATACGTGAATTTCAACAATTACTAACGTCACTTTTGTATTTTAGTGATTGACGTTGTCGATGATATCTTATCGACATTTCATTAGCTGACATATTTCATATTGTAAACCGCATACAGCCTAAATTGTTAAAATACGTTAGAAAAGGTTTAAATTGCCTAATAGAAAAGAATGTTCGCCCAATAAATATTCAAGCATTTGCAGTTTACATTTGGACCCTAAGTGTTTTTAACACAGAGGCGATCAGCCTGTAATATTACGCTCTGGATCAATGTCCATATTGTTCAAGCCCCCATCAATCCCCATTAGTTAAACATTAAATATATGTATATTTAGTGTACGTTTGTAATGTGTAATAAAATTAAATAAATATCAGTTTTATTTCAACTTTGGCGATCGCGATCGCGATCGTATGCGTTTGCGTATGCGTTGACGTATTGTTAAAAATATCGTAGGATATTTTTAACAATAAATTGATTTTGTTCGGGGATAAGTAATTATAAAATAAAAAACATATCTAGGTACTTACTTGCAGTTTTTTGGCGTTCTTTTAATAATACTAAAAAATAAGTCACCTGCGTCAACGTAAACTGTGTCGATGGAATCGATATCGAAAGCAAGCAGACAATGCAGTACCTGCACTATTTATCTCACGCACATGCTCACTTTATGCACACTAGCGTAACCTAGTTTTGGTCTCGTTTTCAGGATTCAATTGCCAATCTATCATCTATATTAAATCTATGATTAAGACATTCTATCATGTCTAAAATGCATAAAGCAAAAAAAAAACATTTTAAAATTGGTTTATACTTAATTGGCTCCTAATCGACTCAACTGAATCGAATAAAAAAATTGTAAATATCAAGCAGGATTTTTGCTAAAATACTCGTGTTTGCTCCATTGCGACATCTTGCAGAATTCAGAATATATCAATAAATAATTGTAAAGCTTGAACTGCAATAAGGATATGTTTTTACTGACGTGGAGCTCGTATATATATAGGAGTGCAGGAAAACGGATCGTAAATTGACCAATCAAAGCAGATTTCGAGCACTGCGATTGGTCAATTCACGTTGCACTCCTCTCCACGCGCTCGCAGAGCTAGCTATTATTAGGGCTCAGTTCCTTAAGAGAAAAAATTGGGACCCTTATGAACCTTATTTCGTTTTTGTCCGTCCGTCCGTCCGTCTGTCAAAACTGTTTAACTTGGCAATGCGTCAAACTTCCAAGTTAACGTAAGAAAAAGACGCGGTTATTTATATCATAAAAAACGTATATTTCGACACTCTGAAGGAATATAAAAAGTTGATAGGGTTATTTCCGCTGACCTAGAACTATGAAATTTGGCAAGTAATATGCCGTCTATACCTACTACAGTTATGAGGGGAATCTGAAAACTTTAATGACTAATCAAGAAAGGATAAAACTGTTAGACTCGATTCCTGAATTATTTACAATATGTGGAATCCTACAAATTTATACGGAATCTTGATGGGTGAATCCAACTCGCACTTGTCCGATTTTTTAGGGTGAAAATAGCTATTGGTAAAAGTATCACGCAAACAGCGTAGAGGTCACAGAGTGCAATATACATAAGCAATCATGAAATCTGACTGTATCATTTGAAAACACTACATGATTTCACTTCAATACCTACCTAAGAGCTCGTAGCCGCCGGTTTGGCATTTATGAAGAGTATTTACGAGTAAATACGGAACAATTTTGAACCATCAACTCAAACGTATACTTGAGTGCAGAATTGCATTGGTACTAATTGATAGTTGTTGTTTTTATTTATCCCTCATCCCCTTTTAGTCACATTACTTAAGTGTTTTTTAGTATTATACTAATAGTAATAGTAGGTAGATACTTGAAGTCTAACCCCCGTATTTATAAACAAGTAAAAGTAATTACTTGACTACAAGTAATTACTTGAGAGACAATTTGTATGCCTTAATCAAGAAATTACTAGAAGTTATAACTACCAAAAGTTAGCATTTCCAGCCAAATAATATGAATATTAATGGTGACCAATTTCTTTCACTTAAACACTAGGTATGAACACTTTAAGTTACGACTTTCTTAAGCAATAAGTAATTACTTCTTTATAAATACGGGGGTTAATATTGCCTTGAAGAATTCCCCACCATATTTATGTAAAACTAAAGTATGAACTTACTTAAACAGATTTGATGTAAAATAAAACAAAGCACTTAACCATTCGTTGCAACTGTTGCAAGTAAATAAGAGGCAACATGTTAGTAAAGACAGTGGCTGTCTCTTCTTTTTTACGTATATATCTTTCAATGATAATCTGCTGCCAAAGTTTTCCAAGGTTTATTCCAATTTTCTAATTACAGGCTATTGGTTTAAATGGTTGGTTTAAATCCTATCTTGCGAAAGAATATAAAAACAACATAATAGGGGTTAAAGTATGAAATTGCCAATTATTTTCCCACTTTTTATTTTGTTTATAGCTCTTAAGTATAGTCATATTATTGCGTAATTCTTTTTGTATTATATCAAAAACTAAATAAAGTAACTTTTGACTAAAAAAAAATACAATACTAGTGCCTATTACTTCAAAGGAAGTCGTTGAAAAGACCCCTTACAATGTGTCAGCTGACCTTCTTGCTTCAATTAAGTATATTTGTATTATATACTTTGATTTTCAGAAATTTAAATACTATAATGCGTAGCTTTATAACCATCTAACTTTCACCTTTAATTGCTTCGAAAACGATTCAGGCGTTTTTAAAAAAACTTAAAAGTGGTTAGTATGGAAAAATGTCTTTTCTCGATTTCGTCCATACAAAACGGCTATTTCATACTTTAACCCCTAATATTAACCGTGCCTTCCGAACCACGACAGACACATAAATAAATAAACGTGGACAACATCACATACATTGTTCTGATCCCAAAGTGAGTAACTATTTAAAGGAATCCTTTTGTAGTCATCAGAAACAAAATGAAGGCAGATACCACAATCACCCAGACCCGAGAAAATGTTGAAAAAGGCTTTTTGCTACATTGCATCCGGGAATCGCACCCGGGACTTCGGCGCAGGGTACACCATGAAAACTGGTTTGTACGTCAATCCGCCATTGAGGTCGTAAACTACCCACATAATAATAAAAAAACGTGTTTAATAAAGACCGGAAATCAAAACTGAGACCCTAGTTAAGAAATCAGACCACTGCATCTACCGGGTCGTCCAGTCCTGTAATAAGAACATTCATTATTATGGGTTGGAATTATTAGGGGCTATCGATTTTAAATAGAAGAAGAAATACAGAGTTGCCTTTTTACTTGTAAATTCTGGTAAGACCTGGAAATCTGTGCCATTACTATAATTAAATAAACGGAAGCTATTTCAGATATAAATTTAAAGCATTTGCTTTTATAAAAAGCGGAAGGTGATAATCATACCTAAAGTAGTTTAAAAGAATTCAATCTAAATAGTTATTTTGAAATAAGATAGTAATCCATCTCCGTTAGTTTCATCGCGGCGTCCGCGCGTGCTCGGCTAGTTCGGTTCTGCAAATAACAAAAGCTCTCAATGGACTTTTTTTATGTGGTTCCAGCACAATGCGATAAGGCTTTATATAAAGAATCTTCTCCGTGGGTGAAATCGATGGGCTTTATCGTTATTATTTATCTCAGAAACACATTTGTAGGAGCTTCCTTTATATCCCTTTATTTTACATGACGACGACGCGGTACAAATTGATGATTTCCCGGGGCTCCCGTAGGACTGAGGCTCGATAAGGCACACAGTTACAAGCTGACAGCTTTGTACTAGCCCTATATATACGTTCGCCCCATATTATGGCCCGTGCATCACCTGCGCCCGTAATAGTTATTTTCCAAGACAAATCCGCACTCATCTTGTAAGAGGCAACACACTGTAAATAATTTATCGGGGATCTATAGAGTTACTACTGATCTCTTGGGGAACATTATCGTTATGGATTTCTTGTGCTACTCGGATTTAGGATCCCAACTGAGAGTTGAAATAATATTAGCTTTTCAATCGAAAACTATAAAATACAAATACCTAGTCGTATATGATATCTGAACTAACTTTACTTTGAACGTCATTTTTATGTCACATCCGGGTCATCCAATCAGGGTGTAATTTAACATACGTATTTAGTACCAAGGTTGATAATG